>JANFCV010000046.1:2426380-3639570 GCA_024500475.1 Phthorimaea operculella | reverse complement strand
GGTGTCGTTTGAAAGAGGAACTCGAGCCGCGTTCGATAGTACCTACATCACTTACGGCGATCGGTGACGACATGATGCAACATTTGAACGATGTTGCGCAACATTGTATATGGCACACGTATATGTAGGTATAGCAAACTGTTAGAAATCGCACCAGAGTCAACATAATTATAGAGTCCTCATACAGTCAGTAAGTGAGGCCAGCTAAAACTGGTCTCTTGTAGTTTTGTATGAAAGTGAAAGGCCAACTAAAACTGGTCTCTCGTGAGTGTTTGTATGAAAGTGAGGATGAGATTGTTCCTAGTTTGGTTAGTTGAATTGTTCCTAGTTTGGTTGGATGAGAGAGTTGTTCCTAGTTTGGTTGGATGAAGGGTAGAAAGTGGGTCAAATCGGACCAGAGGCGTGTCGGGCACTTACTTGGTAGAAAGTGTGACGAAACGGACCAAGAGCGTGTCGGGCACTCTACTTGGTAGAAGTGTGACGAAACGGACCAGAGCGTGTCGGGCACGCTGTGGGTAAGTGTGACGAAACGGACCAAGAGCGTGTCGGGCACTCTACTTGGTAGAAAGTGTGACGAAACGGACCAAGAGCGTGTCGGGCACTCTACTTGGTAGAAGTGTGACAGAAACGGACCAAGAGCGTGTCGGGCACTCTACTTGGTAGAAAGTGTGACGAAACGGACCAAGAGCGTGTCGGGCACTGGTAGGTAAGTGTGACGAAACGGACCAAGGCGTGTCGGGCACTCTACTTGTAGAAAGTGTGACGAAAACGGACCAGAGCGTGTCGGGCACGCTAGTAGGTAGAAGTGTGACGAAACGGACCAGAGCGTGTCGGGCACTCCTACTTGGTAGAAAGTGTGACGAAACGGACCAAGAGCGTGTCGGGCACTCTGTAGTGAAAGTGTGACGAAACGGACCAAAGCGTGTCGGGCACTCTACTTGGTAAAGTGTGACGAAACGGACCAAGAGCGTGTCGGGCATGCTAGGTAGAGAAAGTGTGACGAAACGGACCAAGAGCGTGTCGGGCACTCTACTTGGTAAGTGTGACGAAACGGACCAAGAGCGTGTCGGGCACTCTCGAGTAGAAGTGTGACGAAACGGACCAGAGCGTGTCGGGCACTCTCTTGGTAGAAGAGATGTGACGAAACGGACCAAGAGCGTGTCGGGCACGCTGGTAGGTAGTGTGACGAAACGGACCAAAGCGTGTCGGGCACTCTACTTGGTAGAAAGTGTGACGAAACGGACCAAGAGGGTGTCGGGCACTCTTCTTGGTAGAAAGTGTGACGAAACGGACCAAGAGCGTGTCGGGCACTCTACTTGGTAGAAAGTGTGACGAAACGGACCAAGAGCGTGTCGGGCACTCTACTTGGTAGAAAGTGTGACGAAACGGACCAAGAGCGTGTCGGGCACTAGTAGGTAGAAGTGTGACGAAACGGACCAAGAGCGTGTCGGGCACTCTACAGGTAGAAAGTGTGACGAAACGGACCAAGAGCGTGTCGGGCACTCTACTTGGTAGAAAGTGTGACGAAACGGACCAAGAGCGTGTCGGGCACTCTACTTGGTAGAAAGTGTGACGAAACGGACCAAGAGCGTGTCGGGCACTCTACTTGGTAGAAAGTGTGACGAAACGGACCAAGAGCGTGTCGGGCACTCTACTTGGTAGAAAGTGTGACGAAACGGACCAAGAGCGTGTCGGGCACTCTACTTGGTAGGAAGTGTGACGAACGGACCAAGAGCGTGTCGGGCACGCTAGTAGGTAGAAAGTGTGACGAAACGGACCAAGAGCGTGTCGGGCACTCTACTTGGTAAACACATCAAAATTATCAATACCGGAATCCAGTATTGTAATTAGAGTTACACGAGTTCCGCGTAACACGGCAGAATAGGTCTTAAGTATGTCAAATAAGCTGCATTATGTTTTCAAACGCAGTTTTCAAAAATTTCAAACAATGCTATTTTAAGGATCACTAGTGGCTTTAGAAAATCTCGGGGTTGTTAAAACTCGAGAACACTTCGTTAGCGCGTTTTAAAATACTTGTGGCGCCATCTCACGGTCGCGTCAAACAACTGACACAGATCAGGTCAAATGCGCTTCTTTTACCCGACTGCCTCAGAAGGAAGAGTAAGTAGGTATGATTTTCGGGAATATATATGTAAATGTAACTCTTTGATTATTGTTAATCAAAGATGTAACTCTGGTATATGAGTTATTTTTAGAGTCGTCTTATCAGAGTGAATGAATACTGGATCAATTTTTCAATACCGAGATCCGGTATTACGGTATTATTGGAACGTTTTACTCGGAGGACGTGAGTCATAAAAAAGTAATGTTTTATGCAACTTTTTATCACAAAGCAATAAAAATGTCCACTGTAGAAATAAAGTCGTCGAAAGTATTTTCGTATGAAAACACTAGATGGCGCTAGTAGTTTTTAAAACGCGGTAATGAAATGTTTTCTGCGATATGATAAAGGTGTTGGGTGCATAGTGTTCGCCACGCGGACACGTTCGCCTCAAAACTTAGAACTTAGAACAAAACTTAAAATTAAAAATTAGAACTGGAAAACCGAACCGCCTACGGTACGGTACTTAGTAGGTAGTAGTAGGTACCATGTGTGGGGTGTCGTTTGAAAGAGGGACTCGAGCCGCGTTCGATGGTACAACACTTACGGCGATCGGTGACGACATGTCGCGCAACATTGTACAACATTGTATGTGCTGCCGATAGTACCCAGCGTGGGTGCCGGCCGCGAGTGTTCCCAGTTTGGTGACGTCCATCTTAGCTTTGCAGCTCGACACACTTTAGAACCCAAATGTCACTTTGAACGACACATGTCATTAACCTAAACTCGAGCGAACTAACTTCAGTGACCTACTTGTTCCTGTCCTACAGTGTCCAGTACGGTTCGGGTGTTTTTTTTTTTTAATTCGTTATCAAGTCCGTTTTAATAATTTATCCAGTATGAGGACAGCATATATTACATAAATCAATAAAAATATCTGTGTGTTGCGTGACCGTTACGGTGTAATAATTAAAATCAAGTTAAGTGAGCCAGCTTAAACTGGTCTCTCGTAGTGTTTGTATGAAAAGACCAGAGTAATAGGGTGAGTGATCCCTTGCTTGCTTGGGATAGGTTCATGTGCTGCCGATAGTACTGCCAGTTTGGTTCCCAGTTGAGATTGTTCCCAGTTTGTTTCGTTGAAATTGTTCCTAGTTTGGTTGGATGAGATTCGGGCCTAGCGGGCCCCATGTGTGGGGTGTCGTTTGAAAGAGGAACTCGAGCAGAGATCGATAGTACCTACAACACTTACGGCGATCGGTGACGACATGATGCGCAACATTGTTTCAACGGTGTTGCGCAACATTGTATATGGCACACGTATATAGGTATAGCAAACTGTTAGAAATCGCACCAGAGTCCAACATAATTATAGAGGTCCTCCATACAGTCAGTAAGTGAGGCCAGCTAAAACTGGTCTCTTGTAGTTTTGTATGAAAGTGAGGCCAACTAAAACTGGTCTCTCGTAGTGTTTGTATGAAAGTGAGGATGAGATTGTTCCTAGTTTGGTTAGTTGAGATTGTTCCTAGTTTGGTTGGATGAGGTTGTTCCTAGTTTGGTTGGATGAGGTAGAAAGTGGGTCAAATCGGACCAAGAGCGTGTCGGGCACTCTACTTGGTAGAAAGTGTGACGAAACGGACCAAGAGCGTGTCGGGCACTCTACTTGGTAGAAAGTGTGACGAAACGGACCAAGAGCGTGTCGGGCACGCTAGTAGGTAGAAAGTGTGACGAAAAGGACCAAGAGCGTGTCGGGCACTCTACTTGGTAGAAAGTGTGACGAAACGGACCAAGAGCGTGTCGGGCACTCTACTTAGAAAGTGTGACGAAACGGACCAAGAGCGTGTCGGGCACTCTACGGTAGAAAGTGTGACGAACGGACCAAGAGCGTGTCGGGCACGCTAGGAGGTAGAAAGTGTGACGAAACGGACCAAGAGCGTGTCGGGCACTCTACTTGGCAGAAAGTGTGACGAAACGGACCAAGAGCGTGTCGGGCACGCTAGTAGGTAGAAAGTGTGACGAAACGGACCAAGAGCGTGTCGGGCACTCTATGGTAGAAAGTGTGACGAAACGGACCAAGAGCGTGTCGGGCACTCTACGGTAGAAAGTGTGACGAAACGGACCAAGAGCGTGTCGGGCACTCTACTTGGTAGAAAGTGTGACGAAACGGACCAAGAGCGTGTCGGGCACGCTAGTAGGTAGAAAGTGTGACGAAACGGACCAAGAGCGTGTCGGGCACTCACTTGGTAGAAAGTGTGACGAAACGGACCAAGAGCGTGTCGGGCACTCTACTTGGTAGAAAGTGTGACGAAACGGACCAAGAGCGTGTCGCACCTACTTGGTAGAAAGTGTGACGAAACGGACCAAGAGCGTGTCGGGCACGCTAGTAGGTAGAAAGTGTGACGAAACGGACCAAGAGCGTGTCGGGCACTCTCGGTAGAAAGTGTGACGAAACGGACCAAGAGCGTGTCGGGCACTCTACTTGGTAGAAAGTGTGACGAAACGGACCAAGAGCGTGTCACTCTACTTGGTAGGAAGTGTGACGAAACGGACCAAGCGTGTCGGGCACTCTACTTGGTAGAAAGTGTGACGAAACGGACCAAGAGCGTGTCGGGCACGCTGAGTAGGTAGAAAGTGTGACTAACCGGACCACGATCGTGTCGGGCACTCCTATCTGTAGAAAGTGTGACGAAACGGACCAAGAGCGTGTCGGGCACTCTACTTGGTAGAAAGTGTGACGACGGGGGACAGGAGCGTGTCGGGCACTCACTTGGTAGAAAGTGTGACGAAACAGACCAAGAGCGTGTCGGGCACTCTACTTGGTAGAAAGTGTGACGAAACGGACCAAGAGCGTGTCGGGCACTCTACTTGGTAGAAAGTGTGACGAAACGGACCAAGAGCGTGTCGGGCACTCTACTTGGTAGGAAGTGTGACGAAACGGACCAAGAGCGTGTCGGGCACGCTAGTAGGTAGAAAGTGTGACGAAACGGACCAAGAGCGTGTCGGGCACTCTACTTGGTAAACACATCAAAATTATCAATACCGGAATCCCGTATTGTAATTAGAGTTACACGAGTTCCGCGTAACACGGCAGAATAGGTATTAAGTATGTCAAATAAGCTGCATTAAGTGTTTTCAAACGCAGTTTTCAAAAAATTTCAAACAATGCTATTTTAAGGGATCACTAGTGGCTTTAGAAAATCTCGGGGTTGTTAAAACTCGAGAACACTTCGTTAGCGCGTTTTAAAATACTTGTGGCGCCATCTCGCGGTCGCGTCAAACAACTGACACAGATCAGGTCAAATGCGCTTCTTTTTACCCGACTGCCTCAGAAGGAAGAGTAAGTAGGTATGATTTTCGGGAATATATATGTAAATGTAACTCTTTGATTATTGTTAATCAAAGATGTAACTATATGATCTTTCGAGCCGGCAAGCTTACTGTGCCCTCACCTTATTAATTGCCCAGTACAACTACAACATCTCATCTCTTGCTCATTCGACCTACTTGTAAGAGAGAGACAACAACAACGTAGAGTTCTGTGCATATAACCTCTATTGATATTATGTTCCTAAGGTAGATCTTATGAATATAACCTCTATACATATTTATGTTATGTGTGTGGGTATATGAGTTATTTTTAGAGTCGTCTTATCAGAGTGAATGAATACCGGATCAATTTTTTCAATACCGAGATCCCGGTATTACGGTATTATTGGAACGTTTTACTCGGAGGACGTGAGTCATAAAAAAAAAGTAATGTTTTATGCAACTTTTTATCACAAAGCAATAAAAAAATGTCCACTGTAGAAATAAAGTCGTCGAAAGTATTTTCGTATGAAAACACTAGATGGCGCTAGTAGTTTTTTAAAACGCGGTAATGAAATGTTTTCTGCGATATGATAAAGGTGTTGGGTGCATAGTGTTCGCCACGCGGACACGTTCGCCTCGCGAAAACTTAGAACTTAGAACTTAAAACTTAAAAATTAAAAATTAGAACTGGAAAACCGAACCGCCTACGGTACGGTACTTAGTAGGTAGTAGTAGGTACCATGTGTGGGGTGTCGTTTGAAAGAGGGACTCGAGCCGCGTTCGATGGTACAACACTTACGGCGATCGGTGACGACATGTCGCGCAACATTGTACAACATTGTATGTGCTGCCGATAGTACCCAGCGTGGGTGCCGGCCGGCCGAGATTGTTCCCAGTTTGGTTACGTCCATTTCAGCTTTGTAGCTCGACACACTTTAGAACCCAAATGTCACTTTGAACGACACATGTCATTAACCTAAACTCGAGCGAACTAACTTCGAGTGACCTACTTGTTCCTGTCCTACAGTGTCCAGTACGGTTCGGGTGTTTTTTTTTTAATTCGTTATCAAGTCCGTTTTTAATAATTTATCCAGTATGAGGACAGCATATATTACATAAATCAATAAAAATATCTGTGTGTTGCGTGACCGTTACGGTGTAATAATTAAAATCAAGTTAAGTGAGGCCAGCTTAAACTGGTCTCTCGTAGTGTTTGTATGAAAAGACCAGAGTAATAGGGTGAGTGATCCTTGCTTGCTTGGGATAGGTTCATGTGCTGCCGATAGTACTGCCAGTTTGGTTCCCAGTTGAGATTGTTCCCAGTTTGTTTCGTTGAAATTGTTCCTAGTTTGGTTGGATGAGATTCGGCCTAGCGGGCCCCATGTGTGGGGTGTCGTTTGAAAGAGGAACTCGAGCCGCGTTCGATAGTACCTACATCACTTACGGCGATCGGTGACGACATGATGCGCAACATTTGAACGATGTTGCGCAACATTGTATATGGCACACGTATATGTAGGTATAGCAAACTGTTAGAAATCGCACCAGAGTCCAACATAATTATAGAGGTCCTCCATACAGTCAGTAAGTGAGGCCAGCTAAAACTGGTCTCTTGTAGTTTTGTATGAAAGTGAGGCCAACTAAAACTGGTCTCTCGTAGTGTTTGTATGAAAGTGAGGATGAGATTGTTCCTAGTTTGGTTAGTTGAGATTGTTCCTAGTTTGGCTGGATGAGGTTGTTCCTAGTTTGGTTGGATGAGGTAGAAAGTGGGTCAAATCGGACCAAGAGCGTGTCGGGCACTCTACTTGGTAGAAAGTGTGACGAAACGGACCAAGAGCGTGTCGGGCACTCTACTTGGTAGAAAGTGTGACGAAACGGACCAAGAGCGTGTCGGGCACGCTAGTAGGTAGAAAGTGTGACGAAACGGACCAAGAGCGTGTCGGGCACTCTACTTGGTAGAAAGTGTGACGAAACGGACCAAGAGCGTGTCGGGCACTCTACTTGGTAGAAAGTGTGACGAAACGGACCAAGAGCGTGTCGGGCACTCTACTTGGTAGAAAGTGTGACGAAACGGACCAAGAGCGTGTCGGGCACGCTAGTAGGTAGAAAGTGTGACGAAACGGACCAAGAGCGTGTCGGGCACTCTACTTGGTAGAAAGTGACGAAACGGACCAAGAGCGTGTCGGGCACGCTAGTAGGTAGAAAGTGTGACGAAACGGACCAAGAGCGTGTCGGGCACTCTTGGTAGAAAGTGTGACGAAACGGACCAAGAGCGTGTCGGGCACTCTACTTGGTAGAAAGTGTGACGAAACGGACCAAGAGCGTGTCGGGCACTCTACTTGGTAGAAAGTGTGACGGACCAAGAGCGTGTCGGGCACGCTAGTAGGTAGAAAGTGTGACGAAACGGACCAAGAGCGTGTCGGGCACTCTACTTGGTAGAAAGTGTGACGAAACGGACCAAGAGCGTGTCGGGCACTCTACTTGGTAGAAAGTGTGACGAAACGGACCAAGAGCGTGTCGGGCACTCTACTTGGTAGAAAGTGTGACGAAACGGACCAAGAGCGTGTCGGGCACGCTAGTAGGTAGAAAGTGTGACGAAACGGACCAAGAGCGTGTCGGGCACTCTACTTGGTAGAAAGTGTGACGAAACGGACCAAGAGCGTGTCGGGCACTCTACTTGGTAGAAAGTGTGACGAAACGGACCAAGAGCGTGTCGGGCACTCTACTTGGTAGGAAGTGTGACGAAACGGACCAAGAGCGTGTCGGGCACTCTACTTGGTAGAAAGTGTGACGAAACGGACCAAGAGCGTGTCGGGCACTCACGTAGGTAGAAAGTGTGACGAAACGGACCAAGAGCGTGTCGGGCACTCTACTTGGTAGAAAGTGTGACGAAACGGACCAAGAGCGTGTCGGGCACTCTACTTGGTAGAAAGTGTGACGAAACGGACCAAGAGCGTGTCGGGCACTCTACTTGGTAGAAAGTGTGACGAAACAGACCAAGAGCGTGTCGGGCACTCTACTTGGTAGAAAGTGTGACGAAACGGACCAAGAGCGTGTCGGGCACTCTACTTGGTAGAAAGTGTGACGAAACGGACCAAGAGCGTGTCGGGCACTCTACTTGGTAGGAAGTGTGACGAAACGGACCAAGAGCGTGTCGGGCACGCTAGTAGGTAGAAAGTGTGACGAAACGGACCAAGAGCGTGTCGGGCACTCTACTTGGTAAACACATCAAAATTATCAATACCGGAATCCCGTATTGTAATTAGAGTTACACGAGTTCCGCGTAACACGGCAGAATAGGTATTAAGTATGTCAAATAAGCTGCATTAAGTGTTTTCAAACGCAGTTTTCAAAAAATTTCAAACAATGCTATTTTAAGGGATCACTAGTGGCTTTAGAAAATCTCGGGGTTGTTAAAACTCGAGAACACTTCGTTAGCGCGTTTTAAAATACTTGTGGCGCCATCTCGCGGTCGCGTCAAACAACTGACACAGATCAGGTCAAATGCGCTTCTTTTTACCCGACTGCCTCAGAAGGAAGAGTAAGTAGGTATGATTTTCGGGAATATATATGTAAATGTAACTCTTTGATTATTGTTAATCAAAGATGTAACTATATGATCTTTCGAGCCGGCAAGCTTACTGTGCCCTCACCTTATTAATTGCCCAGTACAACTACAACATCTCATCTCTTGCTCATTCGACCTACTTGTAAGAGAGAGACAACAACAACGTAGAGTTCTGTGCATATAACCTCTATTGATATTATGTTCCTAAGGTAGATCTTATGAATATAACCTCTATACATATTTATGTTATGTGTGTGGGTATATGAGTTATTTTTAGAGTCGTCTTATCAGAGTGAATGAATACCGGATCAATTTTTTCAATACCGAGATCCCGGTATTACGGTATTATTGGAACGTTTTACTCGGAGGACGTGAGTCATAAAAAAAAAGTAATGTTTTATGCAACTTTTTATCACAAAGCAATAAAAAAATGTCCACTGTAGAAATAAAGTCGTCGAAAGTATTTTCGTATGAAAACACTAGATGGCGCTAGTAGTTTTTTAAAACGCGGTAATGAAATGTTTTCTGCGATATGATAAAGGTGTTGGGTGCATAGTGTTCGCCACGCGGACACGTTCGCCTCGCGAAAACTTAGAACTTAGAACTTAAAACTTAAAAATTAAAAATTAGAACTGGAAAACCGAACCGCCTACGGTACGGTACTTAGTAAGTAGTAGTAGGTACCATGTGGGGTGTCGTTTGAAAGAGGGACTCGAGCCGCGTTCGATGGTACAACACTTACGGCGATCGGTGACGACATGTCGCGCAACATTGTACAACATTGTATGTGCTGCCGATAGTACCCAGAGTGGTGCCGGCCGGCCGAGATTGTTCCCAGTTTGGTTACGTCCATTTCAGCTTTGTAGCTCGACACACTTTAGAACCCAAATGTCACTTTGAACGACACATGTCATTAACCTAAACTCGAGCGAACTAACTTCGAGTGACCTACTTGTTCCTGTCCTACAGTGTCCAGTACGGTTCGGGTGTTTTTTTAATTCGTTATCAAGTCCGTTTTTAATAATTTATCCAGTATGAGGACAGCATATATTACATAAATCAATAAAAATATCTGTGTGTTGCGTGACCGTTACGGTGTAATAATTAAAATCAAGTTAAGTGAGGCCAGCTTAAACTGGTCTCTCGTAGTGTTTGTATGAAAAGACCAGAGTAATAGGGTGAGTGATCCCTTGCTTGCTTGGGATAGGTTCATGTGCTGCCGATAGTACTGCCAGTTTGGTTCCCAGTTGAGATTGTTCCCAGTTTGTTTCGTTGAAATTGTTCCTAGTTTGGTTGGATGAGATTCGGGCCTAGCGGGCCCCATGTGTGGGGTGTCGTTTGAAAGAGGAACTCGAGCCGCGTTCGATAGTACCTACATCACTTACGGCGATCGGTGACGACATGATGCGCAACATTTGAACGATGTTGCGCAACATTGTATATGGCACACGTATATGTAGGTATAGCAAACTGTTAGAAATCGCACCAGAGTCCAACATAATTATAGAGGTCCTCCATACAGTCAGTAAGTGAGGCCAGCTAAAACTGGTCTCTTGTAGTTTTTGTATGAAAGTGAGGCCAACTAAAACTGGTCTCTCGTAGTGTTTGTATGAAAGTGAGGATGAGATTGTTCCTAGTTTGGTTAGTTGAGATTGTTCCTAGTTTGGTTGGATGAGATTGTTCCTAGTTTGGCTGGATGAGGTAGAAAGTGGGTCAAATCGGACCAAGAGCGTGTCGGGCACTCTACTTGGTAGAAAGTGTGACGAAACGGACCAAGAGCGTGTCGGGCACTCTACTTGGTAGAAAGTGTGACGAAACGGACCAAGAGCGTGTCGGGCACGCTAGTAGGTAGAAAGTGTGACGAAACGGACCAAGAGCGTGTCGGGCACTCTACTTGGTAGAAAGTGTGACGAAACGGACCAAGAGCGTGTCGGGCACTCTACTTGGTAGAAAGTGTGACGAAACGGACCAAGAGCGTGTCGGGCACTCTACTTGGTAGAAAGTGTGACGAAACGGACCAAGAGCGTGTCGGGCACGCTAGTAGGTAGAAAGTGTGACGAAACGGACCAAGAGCGTGTCGGGCACTCTACTTGGTAGAAAGTGTGACGAAACGGACCAAGAGCGTGTCGGGCACGCTAGTAGGTAGAAAGTGTGACGAAACGGACCAAGAGCGTGTCGGGCACTCTACTTGGTAGAAAGTGTGACGAAACGGACCAAGAGCGTGTCGGGCACTCTACTTGGTAGAAAGTGTGACGAAACGGACCAAGAGCGTGTCGGGCACTCTACTTGGTAGAAAGTGTGACGAAACGGACCAAGAGCGTGTCGGGCACGCTAGTAGGTAGAAAGTGTGACGAAACGGACCAAGAGCGTGTCGGGCACTCTACTTGGTAGAAAGTGTGACGAAACGGACCAAGAGCGTGTCGGGCACTCTACTTGGTAGAAAGTGTGACGAAACGGACCAAGAGCGTGTCGGGCACTCTACTTGGTAGAAAGTGTGACGAAACGGACCAAGAGCGTGTCGGGCACGCTAGTAGGTAGAAAGTGTGACGAAACGGACCAAGAGCGTGTCGGGCACTCTACTTGGTAGAAAGTGTGACGAAACGGACCAAGAGCGTGTCGGGCACTCTACTTGGTAGAAAGTGTGACGAAACGGACCAAGAGCGTGTCGGGCACTCTACTTGGTAGGAAGTGTGACGAAACGGACCAAGAGCGTGTCGGGCACGCTAGTAGGTAGAAAGTGTGACGAAACGGACCAAGAGCGTGTCGGGCACGCTAGTAGGTAGAAAGTGTGACGAAACGGACCAAGAGCGTGTCGGGCACTCTACTTGGTAGAAAGTGTGACGAAACGGACCAAGAGCGTGTCGGGCACTCTACTTGGTAGAAAGTGTGACGAAACGGACCAAGAGCGTGTCGGGCACTCTACTTGGTAGAAAGTGTGACGAAACAGACCAAGAGCGTGTCGGGCACTCTACTTGGTAGAAAGTGTGACGAAACGGACCAAGAGCGTGTCGGGCACTCTACTTGGTAGAAAGTGTGACGAAACGGACCAAGAGCGTGTCGGGCACTCTACTTGGTAGGAAGTGTGACGAAACGGACCAAGAGCGTGTCGGGCACGCTAGTAGGTAGAAAGTGTGACGAAACGGACCAAGAGCGTGTCGGGCACTCTACTTGGTAAACACATCAAAATTATCAATACCGGAATCCCGTATTGTAATTAGAGTTACACGAGTTCCGCGTAACACGGCAGAATAGGTATTAAGTATGTCAAATAAGCTGCATTAAGTGTTTTCAAACGCAGTTTTCAAAAAATTTTCAAACAATGCTATTTTAAGGGATCACTAGTGGCTTTAGAAAATCTCGGGGTTGTTAAAACTCGAGAACACTTCGTTAGCGCGTTTTAAAATACTTGTGGCGCCATCTCGCGGTCGCGTCAAACAACTGACACAGATCAGGTCAAATGCGCTTCTTTTTACCCGACTGCCTCAGAAGGAAGAGTAAGTAGGTATGATTTTCGGAATATATATGTAAATGTAACTCTTTGATTATTGTTAATCAAAGATGTAACTATATGATCTTTCGAGCCGGCAAGCTTACTGTGCCCTCACCTTATTAATTGCCCAGTACAACTACAACATCTCATCTCTTGCTCATTCGACCTACTTGTAAGAGAGAGACAACAACAACGTAGAGTTCTGTGCATATAACCTCTATTGATATTATGTTCCTAAGGTAGATCTTATGAATATAACCTCTATACATATTTATGTTATGTGTGTGGGTATATGAGTTATTTTTAGAGTCGTCTTATCAGAGTGAATGAATACCGGATCAATTTTTTCAATACCGAGATCCCGGTATTACGGTATTATTGGAACGTTTTACTCGGAGGACGTGAGTCATAAAAAAAAAGTAATGTTTTATGCAACCTTTTATCACAAAGCAATAAAAAAATGTCCACTGTAGAAATAAAGTCGTCGAAAGTATTTTCGTATGAAAACACTAGATGGCGCTAGTAGTTTTTTAAAACGCGGTAATGAAATGTTTTCTGCGATATGATAAAGGTGTTGGGTGCATAGTGTTCGCCACGCGGACACGTTCGCCTCGCGAAAACTTAGAACTTAGAACTTAAAACTTAAAAATTAGAACTGGAAAACCGAACCGCCTACGGTACGGTACTTAGTAGGTAGTAGTAGGTACCATGTGTGGGGTGTCGTTTGAAAGAGGGACTCGAGCCGCGTTCGATGGTACAACACTTACGGCGATCGGTGACGACATGTCGCGCAACATTGTACAACATTGTATGTGCTGCCGATAGTACCCAGCGTGGGTGCCGGCCGGCCGAGATTGTTCCCAGTTTGGTTACGTCCATTTCAGCTTTGTAGCTCGACACACTTTAGAACCCAAATGTCACTTTGAACGACACATGTCATTAACCTAAACTCGAGCGAACTAACTTCGAGTGACCTACTTGTTCCTGTCCTACAGTGTCCAGTACGGTTCGGGTGTTTTTTTTTTAATTCGTTATCAAGTCCGTTTTTAATAATTTATCCAGTATGAGGACAGCATATATTACATAAATCAATAAAAATATCTGTGTGTTGCGTGACCGTTACGGTGTAATAATTAAAATCAAGTTAAGTGAGGCCAGCTTAAACTGGTCTCTCGTAGTGTTTGTATGAAAAGACCAGAGTAATAGGTGAGTGATCCCTTGCTTGCTTGGGATAGGTTCATGTGCTGCCGATAGTACTGCCAGTTTGGTTCCCAGTTGAGATTGTTCCCAGTTTGTTTCGTTGAAATTGTTCCTAGTTTGGTTGGATGAGATTCGGGCCTAGCGGGCCCCATGTGTGGGTGTCGTTTGAAAGAGGAACTCGAGCCGCGTTCGATAGTACCTACATCACTTACGGCGATCGGTGACGACATGATGCGCAACATTTGAACGATGTTGCGCAACATTGTATATGGCACACGTATATGTAGGTATAGCAAACTGTTAGAAATCGCACCAGAGTCCAACATAATTATAGAGGTCCTCCATACAGTCAGTAAGTGAGGCCAGCTAAAACTGGTCTCTTGTAGTTTTGTATGAAAGTGAGGCCAACTAAAACTGGTCTCTCGTAGTGTTTGTATGAAAGTGAGGATGAGATTGTTCCTAGTTTGGTTAGTTGAGATTGTTCCTAGTTTGGTTGGATGAGGTTGTTCCTAGTTTGGTTGGATGAGGTAGAAAGTGGGTCAAATCGGACCAAGAGCGTGTCGGGCACTCTACTTGGTAGAAAGTGTGACGAAACGGACCAAGAGCGTGTCGGGCACTCTACTTGGTAGAAAGTGTGACGAAACGGACCAAGAGCGTGTCGGGCACGCTAGTAGGTAGAAAGTGTGACGAAACGGACCAAGAGCGTGTCGGGCACTCTACTTGGTAGAAAGTGTGACGAAACGGACCAAGAGCGTGTCGGGCACTCTACTTGGTAGAAAGTGTGACGAAACGGACCAAGAGCGTGTCGGGCACTCTACTTGGTAGAAAGTGTGACGAAACGGACCAAGAGCGTGTCGGGCACGCTAGTAGGTAGAAAGTGTGACGAAACGGACCAAGAGCGTGTCGGGCACTCTACTTGGTAGAAAGTGTGACGAAACGGACCAAGAGCGTGTCGGGCACGCTAGTAGGTAGAAAGTGTGACGAAACGGACCAAGAGCGTGTCGGGCACTCTACTTGGTAGAAAGTGTGACGAAACGGACCAAGAGCGTGTCGGGCACTCTACTTGGTAGAAAGTGTGACGAAACGGACCAAGAGCGTGTCGGGCACTCTACTTGGTAGAAAGTGTGACGAAACGGACCAAGAGCGTGTCGGGCACGCTAGTAGGTAGAAAGTGTGACGAAACGGACCAAGAGCGTGTCGGGCACTCTACTTGGTAGAAAGTGTGACGAAACGGACCAAGAGCGTGTCGGGCACTCTACTTGGTAGAAAGTGTGACGAAACGGACCAAGAGCGTGTCGGGCACTCTACTTGGTAGAAAGTGTGACGAAACGGACCAAGAGCGTGTCGGGCACGCTAGTAGGTAGAAAGTGTGACGAAACGGACCAAGAGCGTGTCGGGCACTCTACTTGGTAGAAAGTGTGACGAAACGGACCAAGAGCGTGTCGGGCACTCTACTTGGTAGAAAGTGTGACGAAACGGACCAAGAGCGTGTCGGGCACTCTACTTGGTAGGAAGTGTGACGAAACGGACCAAGAGCGTGTCGGGCACTCTACTTGGTAGAAAGTGTGACGAAACGGACCAAGAGCGTGTCGGGCACGCTAGTAGGTAGAAAGTGTGACGAAACGGACCAAGAGCGTGTCGGGCACTCTACTTGGTAGAAAGTGTGACGAAACGGACCAAGAGCGTGTCGGGCACTCTACTTGGTAGAAAGTGTGACGAAACGGACCAAGAGCGTGTCGGGCACTCTACTTGGTAGAAAGTGTGACGAAACAGACCAAGAGCGTGTCGGGCACTCTACTTGGTAGAAAGTGTGACGAAACGGACCAAGAGCGTGTCGGGCACTCTACTGGTAGAAAGTGTGACGAAACGGACCAAGAGCGTGTCGGGCACTCTACTTGGTAGGAAGTGTGACGAAACGGACCAAGAGCGTGTCGGGCACGCTAGTAGGTAGAAAGTGTGACGAAACGGACCAAGAGCGTGTCGGGCACTCTACTTGGTAAACACATCAAAATTATCAATACCGGAATCCCGTATTGTAATTAGAGTTACACGAGTTCCGCGTAACACGGCAGAATAGGTATTAAGTATGTCAAATAAGCTGCATTATGTTTTCAAACGCAGTTTTCAAAAATTTCAAACAATGCTATTTTAAGGGATCACTAGTGGCTTTAGAAAATCTCGGGTTGTTAAAACTCGAGAACACTTCGTTAGCGCGTTTTAAAATACTTGTGGCGCCATCTCACGGTCGCGTCAAACAACTGACACAGATCAGGTCAAATGCGCTTCTTTTTACCCGACTGCCTCAGAAGGAAGAGTAAGTAGGTATGATTTTCGGGAATATATATGTAAATGTAACTCTTTGATTATTGTTAATCAAAGATGTAACTATATGATCTTTCGAGCCGGCAAGCTTACTGTGCCCTCACCTTATTAATTGCCCAGTACAACTACAACATCTCATCTCTTGCTCATTCGACCTACTTGTAAGAGAGAGACAACAACAACGTAGAGTTCTGTGCATATAACCTCTATTGATATTATGTTCCTAAGGTAGATCTTATGAATATAACCTCTATACATATTTATGTTATGTGTGTGGGTATATGAGTTATTTTTAGAGTCGTCTTATCAGAGTGAATGAATACCGGATCAATTTTTTCAATACCGAGATCCCGGTATTACGGTATTATTGGAACGTTTTACTCGGAGGACGTGAGTCATAAAAAAAAAGTAATGTTTTATGCAACTTTTTATCACAAAGCAATAAAAAAATGTCCACTGTAGAAATAAAGTCGTCGAAAGTATTTTCGTATGAAAACACTAGATGGCGCTAGTAGTTTTTTAAAACGCGGTAATGAAATGTTTTCTGCGATATGATAAAGGTGTTGGGTGCATAGTGTTCGCCACGCGGACACGTTCGCCTCGCGAAAACTTAGAACTTAGAACTTAAAACTTAAAAATTAGAACTGGAAAACCGAACCGCCTACGGTACGGTACTTAGTAGGTAGTAGTAGGTACCATGTGTGGGGTGTCGTTTGAAAGAGGGACTCGAGCCGCGTTCGATGGTACACAACACTTACGGCGATCGGTGACGACATGTCGCGCAACATTGTACAACATTGTATGTGCTGCCGATAGTACCCAGCGTGGTGCCGGCCGGCCGAGATTGTTCCCAGTTTGGTTACGTCCATTTCAGCTTTGTAGCTCGACACACTTTAGAACCCAAATGTCACTTTGAACGACACATGTCATTAACCTAAACTCGAGCGAACTAACTTCGAGTGACCTACTTGTTCCTGTCCTACAGTATCCAGTACGGTTCGGGTGTTTTTTTTTTAATTCGTTATCAAGTCCGTTTTTAATAATTTATCCAGTATGAGGACAGCATATATTACATAAATCAATAAAAATATCTGTGTGTTGCGTGACCGTTACGGTGTAATAATTAAAATCAAGTTAAGTGAGGCCAGCTTAAACTGGTCTCTCGTAGTGTTTGTATGAAAAGACCAGAGTAATAGGGTGAGTGATCCCTTGCTTGCTTGGGATAGGTTCATGTGCTGCCGATAGTACTGCCAGTTTGGTTCCCAGTTGAGATTGTTCCCAGTTTGTTTCGTTGAAATTGTTCCTAGTTTGGTTGGATGAGATTCGGGCCTAGCGGGCCCCATGTGTGGTGTCGTTTGAAAGAGGAACTCGAGCCGCGTTCGATAGTACCTACATCACTTACGGCGATCGGTGACGACATGATGCGCAACATTTGAACGATGTTGCGCAACATTGTATATGGCACACGTATATGTAGGTATAGCAAACTGTTAGAAATCGCACCAGAGTCCAACATAATTATAGAGGTCCTCCATACAGTCAGTAAGTGAGGCCAGCTAAAACTGGTCTCTTGTAGTTTTTGTATGAAAGTGAGGCCAACTAAAACTGGTCTCTCGTAGTGTTTGTATGAAAGTGAGGATGAGATTGTTCCTAGTTTGGTTAGTTGAGATTGTTCCTAGTTTGGTTGGATGAGGTTGTTCCTAGTTTGGTTGGATGAGGTAGAAAGTGGGTCAAATCGGACCAAGAGCGTGTCGGGCACTCTACTTGGTAGAAAGTGTGACGAAACGGACCAAGAGCGTGTCGGGCACTCTACTTGGTAGAAAGTGTGACGAAACGGACCAAGAGCGTGTCGGGCACGCTAGTAGGTAGAAAGTGTGACGAAACGGACCAAGAGCGTGTCGGGCACTCTACTTGGTAGAAAGTGTGACGAAACGGACCAAGAGCGTGTCGGGCACTCTACTTGGTAGAAAGTGTGACGAAACGGACCAAGAGCGTGTCGGGCACTCTACTTGGTAGAAAGTGTGACGAAACGGACCAAGAGCGTGTCGGGCACGCTAGTAGGTAGAAAGTGTGACGAAACGGACCAAGAGCGTGTCGGGCACTCTACTTGGTAGAAAGTGTGACGAAACGGACCAAGAGCGTGTCGGGCACGCTAGTAGGTAGAAAGTGTGACGAAACGGACCAAGAGCGTGTCGGGCACTCTACTTGGTAGAAAGTGTGACGAAACGGACCAAGAGCGTGTCGGGCACTCTACTTGGTAGAAAGTGTGACGAAACGGACCAAGAGCGTGTCGGGCACTCTACTTGGTAGAAAGTGTGACGAAACGGACCAAGAGCGTGTCGGGCACGCTAGTAGGTAGAAAGTGTGACGAAACGGACCAAGAGCGTGTCGGGCACTCTACTTGGTAGAAAGTGTGACGAAACGGACCAAGAGCGTGTCGGGCACTCTACTTGGTAGAAAGTGTGACGAAACGGACCAAGAGCGTGTCGGGCACTCTACTTGGTAGAAAGTGTGACGAAACGGACCAAGAGCGTGTCGGGCACGCTAGTAGGTAGAAAGTGTGACGAAACGGACCAAGAGCGTGTCGGGCACTCTACTTGGTAGAAAGTGTGACGAAACGGACCAAGAGCGTGTCGGGCACTCTACTTGGTAGAAAGTGTGACGAAACGGACC
Organism: Phthorimaea operculella; assembly: GCA_024500475.1. Taxonomy (NCBI): domain Eukaryota; kingdom Metazoa; phylum Arthropoda; class Insecta; order Lepidoptera; family Gelechiidae; genus Phthorimaea; species Phthorimaea operculella. The sequence goes on along the minus strand of JANFCV010000046.1, from coordinate 3,620,949 downwards.
AAGAGCGTGTCGGGCACTCTACTGGGTAGGAAGTGTGACGAAACGGACCAAGAGCGTGTCGGGCACTCTACTTGGTAGAAAGTGTGACGAAACGGACCAAGAGCGTGTCGGGCACGCTAGTAGGTAGAAAGTGTGACGAAACGGACCAAGAGCGTGTCGGGCACTCTACTTGGTAGAAAGTGTGACGAAACGGACCAAGAGCGTGTCGGGCACTCTACTTGGTAGAAAGTGTGACGAAACGGACCAAGAGCGTGTCGGGCACTCTACTTGGTAGAAAGTGTGACGAAACAGACCAAGAGCGTGTCGGGCACTCTACTTGGTAGAAAGTGTGACGAAACGGACCAAGAGCGTGTCGGGCACTCTACTTGGTAGAAAGTGTGACGAAACGGACCAAGAGCGTGTCGGGCACTCTACTTGGTAGGAAGTGTGACGAAACGGACCAAGAGCGTGTCGGGCACGCTAGTAGGTAGAAAGTGTGACGAAACGGACCAAGAGCGTGTCGGGCACTCTACTTGGTAAACACATCAAAATTATCAATACCGGAATCCCGTATTGTAATTAGAGTTACACGAGTTCCGCGTAACACGGCAGAATAGGTATTAAGTATGTCAAATAAGCTGCATTAAGTGTTTTCAAACGCAGTTTTCAAAAAATTTCAAACAATGCTATTTTAAGGGATCACTAGTGGCTTTAGAAAATCTCGGGGTTGTTAAAACTCGAGAACACTTCGTTAGCGCGTTTTAAAATACTTGTGGCGCCATCTCGCGGTCGCGTCAAACAACTGACACAGATCAGGTCAAATGCGCTTCTTTTTACCCGACTGCCTCAGAAGGAAGAGTAAGTAGGTATGATTTTCGGGAATATATATGTAAATGTAACTCTTTGATTATTGTTAATCAAAGATGTAACTATATGATCTTTCGAGCCGGCAGTTTACTGTGCCCTCACCTTATTAATTGCCCAGTACAACTACAACATCTCATCTCTTGCTCATTCGACCTACTTGTAAGAGAGAGACAACAACAACGTAGAGTTCTGTGCATATAACCTCTATTGATATTATGTTCCTAAGGTAGATCTTATGAATATAACCTCTATACATATTTATGTTATGTGTGTGGGTATATGAGTTATTTTTAGAGTCGTCTTATCAGAGTGAATGAATACCGGATCAATTTTTTCAATACCGAGATCCCGGTATTACGGTATTATTGGAACGTTTTACTCGGAGGACGTGAGTCATAAAAAAAAAGTAATGTTTTATGCAACTTTTTATCACAAAGCAATAAAAAAATGTCCACTGTAGAAATAAAGTCGTCGAAAGTATTTTCGTATGAAAACACTAGATGGCGCTAGTAGTTTTTTAAAACGCGGTAATGAAATGTTTTCTGCGATATGATAAAGGTGTTGGGTGCATAGTGTTCGCCACGCGGACACGTTCGCCTCGCGAAAACTTAGAACTTAGAACTTAAAACTTAAAAATTAGAACTGGAAAACCGAACCGCCTACGGTACGGTACTTAGTAGGTAGTAGTAGGTACCATGTGTGGGGTGTCGTTTGAAAGAGGGACTCGAGCCGCGTTCGATGGTACAACACTTACGGCGATCGGTGACGACATGTCGCGCAACATTGTACAACATTGTATGTGCTGCCGATAGTACCCAGCGTGGGTGCCGGCCGGCCGAGATTGTTCCCAGTTTGGTTACGTCCATTTCAGCTTTGTAGCTCGACACACTTTAGAACCCAAATGTCACTTTGAACGACACATGTCATTAACCTAAACTCGAGCGAACTAACTTCGAGTGACCTACTTGTTCCTGTCCTACAGTATCCAGTACGGTTCGGGTGTTTTTTTTTTAATTCGTTATCAAGTCCGTTTTTAATAATTTATCCAGTATGAGGACAGCATATATTACATAAATCAATAAAAATATCTGTGTGTTGCGTGACCGTTACGGTGTAATAATTAAAATCAAGTTAAGTGAGGCCAGCTTAAACTGGTCTCTCGTAGTGTTTGTATGAAAAGACCAGAGTAATAGGGTGAGTGATCCCTTGCTTGCTTGGGATAGGTTCATGTGCTGCCGATAGTACTGCCAGTTTGGTTCCCAGTTGAGATTGTTCCCAGTTTGTTTCGTTGAAATTGTTCCTAGTTTGGTTGGATGAGATTCGGGCCTAGCGGGCCCCATGTGTGGTGTCGTTTGAAAGAGGAACTCGAGCCGCGTTCGATAGTACCTACATCACTTACGGCGATCGGTGACGACATGATGCGCAACATTTGAACGATGTTGCGCAACATTGTATATGGCACACGTATATGTAGGTATAGCAAACTGTTAGAAATCGCACCAGAGTCCAACATAATTATAGAGGTCCTCCATACAGTCAGTAAGTGAGGCCAGCTAAAACTGGTCTCTTGTAGTTTTTGTATGAAAGTGAGGCCAACTAAAACTGGTCTCTCGTAGTGTTTGTATGAAAGTGAGGATGAGATTGTTCCTAGTTTGGTTAGTTGAGATTGTTCCTAGTTTGGTTGGATGAGGTTGTTCCTAGTTTGGTTGGATGAGGTAGAAAGTGGGTCAAATCGGACCAAGAGCGTGTCGGGCACTCTACTTGGTAGAAAGTGTGACGAAACGGACCAAGAGCGTGTCGGGCACTCTACTTGGTAGAAAGTGTGACGAAACGGACCAAGAGCGTGTCGGGCACGCTAGTAGGTAGAAAGTGTGACGAAACGGACCAAGAGCGTGTCGGGCACTCTACTTGGTAGAAAGTGTGACGAAACGGACCAAGAGCGTGTCGGGCACTCTACTTGGTAGAAAGTGTGACGAAACGGACCAAGAGCGTGTCGGGCACTCTACTTGGTAAAAAGTGTGACGAAACGGACCAAGAGCGTGTCGGGCACTCTACTTGGTAGGAAGTGTGACGAAACGGACCAAGAGCGTGTCGGGCACTCTACTTGGTAGAAAGTGTGACGAAACGGACCAAGAGCGTGTCGGGCACGCTAGTAGGTAGAAAGTGTGACGAAACGGACCAAGAGCGTGTCGGGCACTCTACTTGGTAGAAAGTGTGACGAAACGGACCAAGAGCGTGTCGGGCACGCTAGTAGGTAGAAAGTGTGACGAAACGGACCAAGAGCGTGTCGGGCACTCTACTTGGTAGAAAGTGTGACGAAACGGACCAAGAGCGTGTCGGGCACTCTACTTGGTAGAAAGTGTGACGAAACGGACCAAGAGCGTGTCGGGCACTCTACTTGGTAGAAAGTGTGACGAAACAGACCAAGAGCGTGTCGGGCACTCTACTTGGTAGAAAGTGTGACGAAACGGACCAAGAGCGTGTCGGGCACTCTACTTGGTAGAAAGTGTGACGAAACGGACCAAGAGCGTGTCGGGCACTCTACTTGGTAGGAAGTGTGACGAAACGGACCAAGAGCGTGTCGGGCACGCTAGTAGGTAGAAAGTGTGACGAAACGGACCAAGAGCGTGTCGGGCACTCTACTTGGTAAACACATCAAAATTATCAATACCGGAATCCCGTATTGTAATTAGAGTTACACGAGTTCCGCGTAACACGGCAGAATAGGTATTAAGTATGTCAAATAAGCTGCATTAAGTGTTTTCAAACGCAGTTTTCAAAAAATTTCAAACAATGCTATTTTAAGGGATCACTAGTGGCTTTAGAAAATCTCGGGGTTGTTAAAACTCGAGAACACTTCGTTAGCGCGTTTTAAAATACTTGTGGCGCCATCTCGCGGTCGCGTCAAACAACTGACACAGATCAGGTCAAATGCGCTTCTTTTTACCCGACTGCCTCAGAAGGAAGAGTAAGTAGGTATGATTTTCGGGAATATATATGTAAATGTAACTCTTTGATTATTGTTAATCAAAGATGTAACTATATGATCTTTCGAGCCGGCAAGCTTACTGTGCCCTCACCTTATTAATTGCCCAGTACAACTACAACATCTCATCTCTTGCTCATTCGACCTACTTGTAAGAGAGAGACAACAACAACGTAGAGTTCTGTGCATATAACCTCTATTGATATTATGTTCCTAAGGTAGATCTTATGAATATAACCTCTATACATATTTATGTTATGTATGTGGGTATATGAGTTATTTTTAGAGTCGTCTTATCAGAGTGAATGAATACCGGATCAATTTTTTCAATACCGAGATCCCGGTATTACGGTATTATTGGAACGTTTTACTCGGAGGACGTGAGTCATAAAAAAAAAGTAATGTTTTATGCAACTTTTTATCACAAAGCAATAAAAAAATGTCCACTGTAGAAATAAAGTCGTCGAAAGTATTTTCGTATGAAAACACTAGATGGCGCTAGTAGTTTTTTAAAACGCGGTAATGAAATGTTTTCTGCGATATGATAAAGGTGTTGGGTGCATAGTGTTCGCCACGCGGACACGTTCGCCTCGCGAAAACTTAGAACTTAGAACTTAAAACTTAAAAATTAGAACTGGAAAACCGAACCGCCTACGGTACGGTACTTAGTAGGTAGTAGTAGGTACCATGTGTGGGGTGTCGTTTGAAAGAGGGACTCGAGCCGCGTTCGATGGTACAACACTTACGGCGATCGGTGACGACATGTCGCGCAACATTGTACAACATTGTATGTGCTGCCGATAGTACCCAGCGTGGGTGCCGGCCGAGATTGTTCCCAGTTTGGTTACGTCCATTTCAGCTTTGTAGCTCGACACACTTTAGAACCCAAATGTCACTTTGAACGACACATGTCATTAACCTAAACTCGAGCGAACTAACTTCGAGTGACCTACTTGTTCCTGTCCTACAGTGTCCAGTACGGTTCGGGTGTTTTTTTTTTTAATTCGTTATCAAGTCCGTTTTTAATAATTTATCCAGTATGAGGACAGCATATATTACATAAATCAATAAAAATATCTGTGTGTTGCGTGACCGTTACGGTGTAATAATTAAAATCAAGTTAAGTGAGGCCAGCTTAAACTGGTCTCTCGTAGTGTTTGTATGAAAAGACCAGAGTAATAGGGTGAGTGATCCCTTGCTTGCTTGGGATAGGTTCATGTGCTGCCGATAGTACCCAGTTTGGTTCCCAGTTGAGATTGTTCCCAGTTTGTTTCGTTGAAATTGTTCCTAGTTTGGTTGGATGAGATTCGGGCCTAGCGGGCCCCATGTGTGGTGTCGTTTGAAAGAGGAACTCGAGCCGCGTTCGATAGTACCTACATCACTTACGGCGATCGGTGACGACATGATGCGCAACATTTGAACGATGTTGCGCAACATTGTATATGGCACACGTATATGTAGGTATAGCAAACTGTTAGAAATCGCACCAGAGTCCAACATAATTATAGAGGTCCTCCATACAGTCAGTAAGTGAGGCCAGCTAAAACTGGTCTCTTGTAGTTTTGTATGAAAGTGAGGCCAACTAAAACTGGTCTCTCGTAGTGTTTGTATGAAAGTGAGGATGAGATTGTTCCTAGTTTGGTTAGTTGAGATTGTTCCTAGTTTGGTTGGATGAGATTGTTCCTAGTTTGGTTGGATGAGGTAGAAAGTGGGTCAAATCGGACCAAGAGCGTGTCGGGCACTCTACTTGGTAGAAAGTGTGACGAAACGGACCAAGAGCGTGTCGGGCACTCTACTTGGTAGAAAGTGTGACGAAACGGACCAAGAGCGTGTCGGGCACTCTACTTGGTAGAAAGTGTGACGAAACGGACCAAGAGAGTGTCGGGCACTCTACTTGGTAGAAAGTGTGACGAAACGGACCAAGAGCGTGTCGGGCACTCTACTTGGTAGAAAGTGTGACGAAACGGACCAAGAGCGTGTCGGGCACGCTAGTAGGTAGAAAATGTGACGAAATGGACCAAGAGCGTGTCGGGCACGCTAGTAGGTAGAAAATGTGACGAAATGGACCAAGAGCGTGTCGGGCACTCTACTTGGTAGAAAGTGTGACGAAATGGACCAAGAGCGTGTCGGGCACGCTAGTAGGTAGAAAATGTGACGAAATGGACCAAGAGCGTGTCGGGCACTCTACTTGGTAGAAAGTGTGACGAAATGGACCAAGAGCGTGTCGGGCACTCTACTTGGTAGAAAGTGTGACGAAACGGACCAAGAGCGTGTCGGGCACTCTACTTGGTAGAAAATGTGACGAAATGGACCAAGAGCGTGTCGGGCACTCTACTTGGTAGAAAGTGTGACGAAACGGACCAAGAGCGTGTCGGGCACTCTACTTGGTAGAAAGTGTGACGAAACGGACCAAGAGCGTGTCGGGCACGCTAGTAGGTAGAAAATGTGACGAAATGGACCAAGAGCGTGTCGGGCACGCTAGTAGGTAGAAAATGTGACGAAATGGACCAAGAGCGTGTCGGGCACTCTATTTGGTAGAAAGTGTGACGAAATGGACCAAGAGCGTGTCGGGCACGCTAGTAGGTAGAAAATGTGACGAAATGGACCAAGAGCGTGTCGGGCACTCTACTTGGTAGAAAGTGTGACGAAATGGACCAAGAGCGTGTCGGGCACGCTAGTAGGTAGAAAATGTGACGAAATGGACCAAGAGCGTGTCGGGCACGCTAGTAGGTAGAAAGTGTGACGAAACGGACCAAGAGCGTGTCGGGCACTCTACTTGGTAGAAAGTGTGACGAAACGGACCAAGAGCGTGTCGGGCACTCTACTTGGTAGAAAGTGTGACGAAATGGACCAAGAGCGTGTCGGGCACGCTAGTAGGTAGAAAGTGTGACGAAACGGACCAAGAGCGTGTCGGGCACTCTACTTGGTAGGAAGTGTGACGAAACGGACCAAGAGCGTGTCGGGCACGCTAGTAGGTAGAAAGTGTGACGAAACGGACCAAGAGCGTGTCGGGCACTCTACTTGGTAGAAAGTGTGACGAAACGGACCAAGAGCGTGTCGGGCACTCTACTTGGTAGGAAGTGTGACGAAACGGACCAAGAGCGTGTCGGGCACTCTACTTGGTAAACACATCAAAATTATCAATACCGGAATCCCGTATTGTAATAAGAGTTACACGAGTTCCGCGTAACACGGCAGAATAGGTATTAAGTATGTCAAATAAGCTGCATTAAGTGTTTTCAAACGCAGTTTTCAAAAATTTTCAAACAATGCTATTTTAAGGGATCACTAGTGGCTTTAGAAAATCTCGGGGTTGTTAAAACTCGAGAACACTTCATTAGCGCGTTTTAAAATACTTGTGGCGCCATCTCACGGTTGTATCAAACAACTGACACAGATCAGGTCAAAATGCGCTTCTTTTTACCCGACTGCCTCAGAAGGAAGAGTAAGTAGGTATGATTTTCGGGAATATATATGTAAATGTAACTCTTTGATTATTGTTAATCAAATCAAAGATGTAACTATATGATCCTTCGAGCCGGCAAGCTTACTGTGCCCTCACCTTATTAATTGCCCAGTACAACTACAACATCTCATCTCTTGCTCATTCGACCTACTTGTAAGAGAGAGACAACAACAACGTAGAGTTCTGTGCATATAACCTCTATTGATATTATGTTCCTAAGGTAGATCTTATGAATATAACCTCTATACATATTTATGTTATGTATGTGGGTATATGAGTTATTTTTAGAGTCGTCTTATCAGAGTGAATGAATACCGGATCAATTTTTTCAATACCGAGATCCCGGTATTACGGTATTATTGGAACGTTTTACTCGGAGGACGTGAGTCATAAAAAAAAAAGTAATGTTTTATGCAACTTTTTATCACAAAGCAATAAAAAAATGTCCACTGTAGAAATAAAGTCGTCGAAAGTATTTTCGTATGAAAACACTAGATGGCGCTAGTAGTTTTTTAAAACGCTGTAATGAAATGTTTTCTGCGATATGATAAAGGTGTTGGGTGCATAGTGTTCGCCACGCGGACACGTTCGCCTCGCGAAAACTTAGAACTTAGAACTTAAAACTTAAAAATTAAAAATTAGAACTGGAAAACCGCCTACGGTACGGTACTTAGTAGGTAGTAGTAGGTACCATGTGTGGGGTGTCGTTTGAAAGAGGGACTCGAGCCGCGTTCGATGGTACCTACAACACTTACGGCGATCGGTGACGACATGTCGCGCAACATTGTACAACATTGTATGTGCTGCCGATAGTACCCAGCGTGGGTGCCGGCCGGCCGAGATTGTTCCCAGTTTGGTTACGTCCATTTCAGCTTTGTAGCTCGACACACTTTAGAACCCAAATGTCACTTTGAACGACACATGTCATTAACCTAAACTCGAGCGAACTAACTTCGAGTGACCTACTTGTTCCTGTCCGTCCAGTGTCCAGTACGGTTCGGGTGTTTTTTTTTTTAATTCGTTATCAAGTCCGTTTTTAATAATTTATCCAGTATGAGGACAGCATATATTACATAAATCAATAAAAATATCTGTGTGTTGCGTGACCGTTACGGTGTAATAATTAAAATCAAGTTAAGTGAGGCCAGCTTAAACTGGTCTCTCGTAGTGTTTGTATGAAAAGACCAGAGTAATAGGGTGAGTGATCCCTTGCTTGCTTGGGATAGGTTCATGTGCTGCCGATAGTACCCAGTTTGGTTCCCAGTTGAGATTGTTCCCAGTTTGTTTCGTTGAAATTGTTCCTAGTTTGGTTGGATGAGATTCGGGCCTAGCGGGCCCCATGTGTGGGGTGTCGTTTGAAAGAGGAACTCGAGCCGCGTTCGATAGTACCTACATCACTTACGGCGATCGGTGACGACATGATGCGCAACATTTGAACGATGTTGCGCAACATTGTATATGGCACACGTATATGTAGGTATAGCAAACTGTTAGAAATCGCACCAGAGTCCAACATAATTATAGAGGTCCTCCATACAGTCAGTAAGTGAGGCCAGCTAAAACTGGTCTCTTGTAGTTTTTGTATGAAAGTGAGGCCAACTAAAACTGGTCTCTCGTAGTGTTTGTATGAAAGTGAGGATGAGATTGTTCCTAGTTTGGTTAGTTGAGATTGTTCCTAGTTTGGTTGGATGAGATTGTTCCTAGTTTGGTTGGATGAGGTAGAAAGTGGGTCAAATCGGACCAAGAGCGTGTCGGGCACGCTAGTAGGTAGAAAGTGTGACGAAACGGACCAAGAGCGTGTCGGGCACTCTACTTGGTAGAAAGTGTGACGAAACGGACCAAGAGCGTGTCGGGCACTCTACTTGGTAGAAAGTGTGACGAAACGGACCAAGAGCGTGTCGGGCACTCTACTTGGTAGAAAGTGTGACGAAACGGACCAAGAGCGTGTCGGGCACTCTACTTGGTAGAAAGTGTGACGAAACGGACCAAGAGCGTGTCGGGCACTCTACTTGGTAGAAAGTGTGACGAAACGGACCAAGAGCGTGTCGGGCACTCTACTTGGTAGGAAGTGTGACGAAACGGACCAAGAGCGTGTCGGGCACGCTAGTAGGTAGAAAGTGTGACGAAACGGACCAAGAGCGTGTCGGGCACTCTACTTGGTAGAAAGTGTGACGAAACGGACCAAGAGCGTGTCGGGCACGCTAGTAGGTAGAAAGTGTGACGAAACGGACCAAGAGCGTGTCGGGCACTCTACTTGGTAGAAAGTGTGACGAAACGGACCAAGAGCGTGTCGGGCACTCTACTTGGTAGAAAGTGTGACGAAACGAACCAAGAGCGTGTCGGGCACTCTACTTGTTAGAAAGTGTGACGAAACGGACCAAGAGCGTGTCGGGCAGTCTACTTGGTAGAAAGTGTGACGAAACGGACCAAGAGCGTGTCGGGCACTCTACTTGGTAGGAAGTGTGACGAAACGGACCAAGAGCGTGTCGGGCACGCTAGTAGGTAGAAAGTGTGACGAAACGGACCAAGAGCGTGTCGGGCACTCTACTTGTTAGAAAGTGTGACGAAACGGACCAAGAGCGTGTCGGGCACTCTACTTGGTAGAAAGTGTGACGAAACGGACCAAGAGCGTGTCGGGCACTCTACTTGGTAGAAAGTGTGACGAAACGGACCAAGAGCGTGTCGGGCACTCTACTTGGTAAACACATCAAAATTATCAATACCGGAATCCCGTATTGTAATTAGAGTTACACGAGTTCCGCGTAACACGGCAGAATAGGTATTAAGTATGTCAAATAAGCTGCATTAAGTGTTTTCAAACGCAGTTTTCAAAAAATTTCAAACAATGCTATTTTAAGGGATCACTAGTGGCTTTAGAAAATCTCGGGGTTGTTAAAACTCGAGAACACTTCGTTAGCGCGTTTTAAAATACTTGTGGCGCCATCTCGCGGTCGCATCAAACAACTGACACAGATCAGGTCAAAATGCGCTTCTTTTTACCCGACTGCCTCAGAAGGAAGAGTAAGTAGGTATGATTTTCGGGAATATATATGTAAATGTAACTCTTTGATTATTGTTAATCAAAGATGTAACTATATGATCGTTCGAGCCGGCAAGCTTACTGTGCCCTCACCTTATTAATTGCCCAGTACAACTACAACATCTCATCTCTTGCTCATTCGACCTACTTGTAAGAGAGAGACAACAACAACGTAGAGTTCTGTGCATATAACCTCTATTGATATTATGTTCCTAAGGTAGATCTCATGAGTATAACCTCTATAGATCGGTTCTCAAGGTAGATTTTGCATTACCTACTTCTAGATTGACCGTTGTGCCGGCCGGCAGTAGGTAGGTACCTACTGTGTTTTTATTCAGAAGGTTTTATATTCAACTTTATGATTAGTTTAGTATGTAAACGGGCAAAACAGTATAGCTATAGTAAGTGAGTTTTTGCTCAAAAACTTATTTAATTACACTTAGATTAAATATCGGTTTCACCCGCTCCGCTGCAACTCATTTCCCGGTATACCTACTTTAATTTAAATTCTTCTTCTTCTATCGAGTCGTACCTCAGACGTCATTAGCCCAATATTCAGCCAACCTCACCGCATTGTCGGTCGCCAGCATCAGCTGCTCCCGCGTACTGGTAGTCGGGTAAGAAGGGCAAGAGATGAGATGGAGCATGGTTTGTGGGTCCACACCACATCTACACCGAAGGTCGGGCACGTGCGTGAAACCCCACCTGGAACGGTTATCTTTGCTCCAGCCGACCTGAGTTCGGAGCCTATTTAAAGACTTCCAAGTCGGCCTCGGCAGATTGTGTCCAAGTGGAAGGTTTTCCGACAACAGTAGGTACAAACGGGTTAGGTTTTTTAAATTAAAAATATGTACCTACCTAAGCATTTGTCCGCAATCTCACCTGATTTTAGTGGCGATACAGACGATGATGGAACATGTTGTACATATAAACATTCCTCTTGAATCACTCCATCTAATTCTAATACAAAAAACCGCATCGAAATCCGGTTGCGTAATTTAGGAGGAGGTAGCGAATTCTACGACAGACAGACAAACAGACAGAGAAAGAGAAAAGCAAAAAGTTACCTCATTTTATACCTACGTACCTACTATGTAGGTATTTATTAAATAAGCATACTTAAATACACACATACGTACTAACATACATAATTCCCGAAAAATATAAGGTCCTATTAAATTCACTGCAAATATTTTAAGGGCATGCGTAAATATGCAAAAGAAAAACATCCAAGGCATTTAAAAAAAATCGACTCGCTAGAATTTCTTTATTTTCAAACAAACTTTTTAATTAATTACGTGAACATCCTTTGATTGACCTTCCGCCACGTAAACAGGATTTACTTAAACGACACGCACACCAACGACCAACCAATCACAGCCCTTATTTTAATTTTGGCCATGCATGATTACGCGACATGGAAGTGATGATTGGTGCGGTGTGTTTCTAGGACAAACAGGGTGCATGTGTTTGTTTTTTGTTTTTTTTTTTAGTTAAATGCTATTTTTTGAAAAATTTCCAAGTACTTGCTTATATTTTATTTGATCTGCCCCTAAAATATTTGCCGTGAATTTAATAGGACCTTATATAGGTACATAACCCTCCTTCTGAGGCAGTCGGGTAAAAAGAATCTCATTTGATCTGACTTGTTTGATGCGACCGTGAGATGGCGCCACAGGTATTTTAAAACGCGCTAACGAAGTGTTCTCTCTCGAGTATAAGGGTCCCAGAGTTTTCCTTGTTGGATATTGATATCGCACGCGGTAGATAAGGACATTATGAAATTTTAGAAAACTGTGTTTGAAATATTGAAGAACTGCAGTTTACTGTTTCTACAAATACCTATGATCCTTAGCAAAAGAATACTGATTTGCCGGCACAGTTGATGCCGCTTTGCTCGATGTACCTATTTGTATTTACCCGACTGCCTCAGAAGGAGGGTTATGTTTTTCGAGAGTATGTATTTATGTAAGTATGTATAAAGATCTAAGAAATTTATTTGCCAGAATACAGTATTTGGGATCTTAGGTTCTAACGAAATATAAAAGTTCTGTGTATTCAGCCTGCAAGTCAGGAAGGTTATTGTACAGTACTATGCTCATATTAAATATATTCTTACGATATATGTTTTTGTAGCATCTTGGTTGCTGTAGCAGATTCATTAACCTTGTCCTAATTTGTCTCTGCTGTACCTCACCGTGTTTTGACCAGTACTCAGGGTGGGAAGAAACAAAAACGCATACGTCTCTAATATACATACAAGGTAGTGGAAGTATGTTAAATTTCACAAAAAGTGGTTTACAGCTGTCATCATACCATGCATCAGCGATGGCACGAACACACTTCTTTTGTAGCTTAAAGGCAATCTCCAAATCAACCGAATTACCCCACAAAATCAGTCCGTAGCCAAGCACAGATGAAACATAGCCATGATATGCCAATAACGCAGCGTCAACAGATATTGTTTCTCTTACCCTTTTTAGAGCAAAGACAAAGCGGTTAATTCTATTACAAACTGATTGTATGTGGTCTTTCCAATTCAGGTGCTTATCAATCGTAATCCCTAGAAATTTAAACGTGTTTACTTCTTCAACGCTTTCATTATTATAAACTAAAATTCTGTATGTATGTATGTGGACAAGAAAAATCCTTTTCACGGGCTACAGCCCAAACGGATAGTCGGATTTTGACATATGAGGTGTCGTTAGATTCGTCTCAGCAGCGCGAGTGACACTGACTATATTAAAAAAAAGCGGCCAAGAGCGTGTCAGACACGCTCACAAATAGGGTTTCGTAGTCAACATTTAAATATCGGTCTCTCAGCGTTACAAAGTTAATTTTGTTGCTGGTTTGTTTGCAGCTGTATGATTACCAACCGGAAATTGAAAAACTTTAATATTTCCTTAATCTTAAGTGGTGCAGTATTCGTTTTTTCAAAGTTGTAGCATGCATACTTTAGAAGTTACAGCTGGAACAAGTTATGGCTCAAAAACGCCCCTTTTAAAAGCAAATATCTCGAGAATGAAACATTTTAGAGACTTTGTTTCAAAGAAACCTCCGCTTATTTTTATAAGACCTATTCAACCATACCTTACTCAATATTAGAGGAGAAATTTTTTTTTGCCCCCATTTCACATGTATGGGAAGGGGGTCCAAAAAACATTTAAAATATTTTTTCTTCTTAATTTGGATCAACACGATCTATCTTCACACCAAATTTGATGTCGATTGCTCCAAAACTGACGAAGTTATGAGGGCGCGGCATACAGACAGACAGACAGACAGACTTGACGAAATGATAAGGGTTTCTAGTAGACTACGAAACCCTTAAAATAAATAGATTCAAGATGGCGGAATTTTACAGCAAAATACTACCTACTTTAAAATTGCCGCAGTCGGGTTTTTTGTTTTTCAACAAATCTACATGTTTATTTCATTCAGTGACCAGAGTATTAAAACACAATAGGTACAGTCAATATACTTAAAGTAACTTAATACATTACAGTCTGCACTAAGTGATTTAATAAAAGTCAACACAGTGACAGTAACATACATAACTTTTTGAACAACAACACTTAGTTCAGCAATGCTACAACAGTAAATTTAATTACTGTGTTGCGCTGGACTACCACGAAGCCTAAAAAGGGTAGGCACACTGCGATAAAAATCCGCCATGTTGAATTTATAAATATAGCCAGTGTCACTTGCCGTGTTAAGACGACGCGACTCTAAAAACAACTCACATACCCACAAACATAACATAAATACATATTCCCGAAAAACTTACCTACATAACACTCCTTCTGAGGCAGTCGGGTAAATAGAAGCGCATTTGACCCATAATTTGACCTGATTTGTATCAGTTGTTTGATGCAACCGTGAGATGGCGCCACAAGTATTTTAAAACGCGCTAACGAAGTGTTCTCGAGTTTTAACAACCCCGAGCTTTTCTGAAGAACTAGTGTGATGGAGGCTTTGGCGTATCCTCGCCTGCTAAATTTTTGAAAACTGCATTTGAAAAGATTTAAAATGCAGTTTATTTAACATACCTAATACCTATGCTAATACCTAATACCTACAAATACGTAATACATACATACCTAAATACATATATCATGCCCCTGCCCCTTGCGGGGTAGGCAGAGCGATAAAAACGGCCATCTACACCACGTCTGATAATGTGTGACAGACATTTAAAAGACTGAGTATCATCATAGTGTCAGGTTGTCAGCCTGTCGTCTAAAATTGCAATACACATCAGCATTCAGTTTGTTTTTATAAATTAAATAATATATTCAGGTGAATTGTTATAGTATGTACATAGGTATGTATATGTAGGTATAGGAATAGGTATTAGGTATGTATGTCAAATAAACTGCATTTTAAGTGTTTTCCAATGCAGTTTTCAAAAAATTTCAAACAATGCGATTTCAAGGGATCAATAACACTAGTGGCTTTAGAAAATCTCGGGGTTGTTAGAACTCGAGATAATTTGTTGAACATTATAATTTGTTGGCCTGGCCAGCCCCGAGGCAATGCCTTTATTTATATTTTTTTATCCCGCCCGAACCGCGTTTAGAGTAGGAACACAAATTGTTATAAAAAAGAGAAAACTTTGCACTAAAAATTTTCTCTTTTTTAAGTTTGAATTAGAATGTGACTTTCTTAAAGAGAATCTTGTTTTTTTTTTTTTATAAACAATGGGTAAGCATTTGTCCGCAATCTCACCTGATGTTAAGTGACGATGCAGACGATGATGGAACATGCTCGCCCAGATAATGCCTATTCACTCTTGCCTTGAAAAGGCCCAGGTTATAACGTTCCGGAAACAGATCCGCAGGCAGGGAGTTCCACTCCTTAGCAGTTCGTATTAAAAATGTAGAAGCGAAGCGTTTTGTGCGTATTTGCGGGATGTTTACGATATAGGGTGAGAATCCACCAGAGCTGTGCAAGGTAGCGAGGCGGTGAGCGAGGAAAAAATCCACCAATAGAATCACTTCATTTTCCTAGCCTCGCTCAGCTCAGCTCTGGTGGAATAGGGTTGAGCGAAGCGAGGCCATTCTACATACAAAACAAGCGAGAAATGTGTGCGAGGAATGTGTTGCGAGGAATGTGTAGCGAGGAATGCGTTGCGAGGAATGCGTTGCGAGAAATGTGTTGCGAGGTTTCCACTACATCGCATTCCCCCCGCTCACACATTTCACAGCTCCGCTACGCATCCTCGTACGGCACATTTTACTCGCACAGCTTTGGTGGAAACCCCTACACATTTCCACAGCACAGCTACGCATCCTCGTACGACACATTTTCCTTGCACAGCTCTGGTGGATTCTCACCCATAAGGGTGGAATCTCAACCGGCGTCTCGTAAATTCCTATACTGAGAAATAAAACTTTTTGATTTTGATTCGAGAACACTTCGTTAGCGCGTTTTAAAATACTTGTGGCGCCATCTCACGGTCGCATCAAACAACTGAAATGCGCTTCTTTTTACCCGACTGCCTCAGAAGGAAGAGTAAGTAGGTATGATTTTCGGGAATATATATTTATGTTATGTATGTGGGTATATGAGTTATTTTTAGAGTCGTCTTATCAGAGTGAATGACACTGGCTATATTCAAAATTCATAAACTTAACCCGGCGACGTTGACGCCGGGTAATATTTACCCGAGGCGTTTTTAAAGGGGAATATATATTTTTCCTGGCGTCCATCTTACTCATCCGTCGGTATAGCTGGAGATACAACAACCCTCTGTTAAGCCCATTATTGACATCAGATTTGTGCCGTTCGTGTAGAGAGATACAAGTGTTTAAATCCAAAACGTTCTACCCGGCGTCATTGTCGGTGTAGTGTGTTCATGACATATTTTTTGTTCGTGTTTTTGGTAACTTTTGTAGGTAATTTTGTTTATTATTTTAGTTTAGGTTACAAATGGCTTTAAGTCACCAAGATCGCATTTGTTTAAAAGATAAGACGATTATTTTCGAAAATAAAGCTAAATATCCTCCCAAAAATGATGTTTTACGAAATGTCACGATTTTCTAGCTGGTTTTTCTAGTATTTATAAAAGATAGATGAAACGATGTTTTTTGACCTAAATCAATACCATCTTTTATGAAATTACGTGTATAAAAGTCTTTTCTTTCATTTTTAATAAAAATATAATGTGAATTATAAATAAAAAGTTGAATTTATTGCAAAAAAAAATTCGGGTAAAATTTACCCGATGTCATCGTCCGCGTAACTTTTTTCACGTCAATGGCGCCGGGTTAACATGGCGGATTTTTATCGCAGTTTGATTATGATTTAGTGCAAACTGTAATTTATTAAGTTACTTTAAGTATATTGACTGTACCTATTGTGTTTTAGTGAGTGCGCGTAAAAAGTAGGAACTGGTGGCAGTAGTCTGGGCGCACCCTCTCTGTCTGTCAGTAGCAAAACCACAGCACTACTTAACCTCTATAACTTCTCATTCATTTGACGTCTGCAACTGCTTACGCTTTGACAGTACGCCGCAGGGCCTAATGCGCACTCTATAGCTTGCTTATATACCGGGAGTAACAGAAAGGGTATAACAAGCCGAAAGGAGGTCAAAGAACTCATGAAACTGAACAACTTTCCCTGTGGAATATGGGTCGAAATACGAAAATAAAATTTGTTCCTCCCATGGTACCTAAATAAGCTGATCGGCATTTTTGTATGGGAAGCCCAAATTTTTTTCATATTTCGACCCATGTTCCAAGGGGAAAGTTGTTCAGTTTCATGAGTACCTTGACCTCCTTTCGGCTTGTTATACCCTTTCTGTTACTCCCTGTATACTCTAAGGTTCTAACACTCTGGTCACTGAATAAAGTTTATTCTATTTTATTCTGCCCTAAAATACAACTTTGAAATTACCGCAGTCGGGTTTCTGTTTTTTTACTACTACGACTGCAGTTTTTTTCTTAGTTAGGTAAAGGGTTAACATTTTTGTTTACTTGCGTATTGGCAAAATAGCCATGCAAAATTTGCGCAGATAAAAAAAGGGATTTTAAATTGGCAACATTGTTGTTTGCCTCTCTTATCATAATTCATATTATAGGCCATGAACATGATGTTAACAATAATGTTGCCAATTCAGGTCCATTCTTTATCTGCGCAAGTTGTATTGCAGGTAACTTTATTTTCCTTACAAACAAATATGTAAGTACAGTCGGTTATAGTACGGTACCAGGGCTACGCCAAGAGAAATGGATTATTTTTATCCCAGTGAAAATATAATGAAAATTAAAAACATATCCTAATAAAAGAAGCCTCTTCATACTAATAAATATTCAAATCAAGAAAAAAAAATTGCTGGAAAGAAAAATAATTCAGCCCTTTTGGTGTACGCCTGGTACCTTATGTGGTATAATCGGCCGTATATTAAAATTAAATCACAAAGAAGTGATGTCAAAATGTTTATTTAATTAAATTACATTACTAAAATTACTTGTGACACACTTTTAACTAAAATATATTTCTAACAAATATCTAGCAAAATAAATTTATACTCAAAACTTATGTATTTATTTTTCATTGCAGACTAAAATACGATACAAATAGTAACAATTTCACAAGGTGTAAGGAAATACATTAAAGAAAATGTTCCTTTCCTATAAAAAGTTTTTTTTTTCACTTTATCGAAAACAGTGATAAAGTTTTTCAGTTTCATGGGCACTGAAAACAGAATCACTATTACAGTACGGTCGTTCGATTAGGCCACATTTGACAGCTGTCAAAATCATGTAAATGCTATGGCATAAGATCTATTTTTCTCAAGTATGGGTGTAACAGTTGTCAAGTATGGCCCACACGAAACGGCTATACTTTAGAAGACAGTAACAATTGCTAAATGTCTGCCCTATTTTAATCTGAATCTTGCATCTGTTTAGGAAAATATTATTTTACACATTTATTTTCTAATGTAAATGGACGGCAAAAATAATTAAGCTTTCCACAAAATATTTACACTAGACCTTTTTTAATAAGATTTTAACACTCATAAGTTGTTCTCAAGGCAAGCTTGATACGACACATCATGACAACGATTATAATTATAGGTAATACACCCAAACATATATATTGTATAGAATATATAAGGTGAAAAATTATGCAAATATTTTAAGGACTGAATTCAGCACATGAAACTGAAAATGTTGGACCTCCCATACAAAGTACATACCTATCGGGTGTAAGGGATGGTGTACCGAAAACTTTGCGGGCGTGATCAAACCATGAAACTGAACGACTTTTACTATGGAGCCAATTGTGAGAATCGAGAAAAAAATCTCTGATCTCCCATACAAAATTCATGATCTGCTGACTGACTTTGTATGGGAAGTCGTTCTTTTTAGTTTACCGACATATTATGTTTCAAGGGCAAAGTTGTTTAGTTTTAATTACACCGTCCCTTACACCCTGTAATAGGTAGGATAAGTACCAACCAACTGACAATTTGTATGGGAGGTCAAAATTAATTTTTCATATTTCGATCTATCCTGGAAGAAAGTTGCTCAGTTTCATTGGATGAATAAAATATTTGCAGTATTTTTACACCTTATTATAAGTAATACGACCAAACATTTACTTATTGTATAGAAAATATACCGTCAAAGGTATTTATTTTTATTTAATAGCACAACAAGATGTAAGTAGTATAGCAATAATGCTTAGCCAAAAAATAGGCCGAAATGACTATGGAGTTTATTTTTATAGCGGTTGACATTTGTTTTTCAAGTGTGTAGTTTTCTTATAGGTTATAAGAAAACTGCACACTTGAAAAAAGTAAACAAATTCTTACTGAAATATTATGTTCTATTTTCATAACTACACAACATTTATAAATATTGTATGATATTAAATAGTTTTCAGTAAGTATGAAAGATATACAGGGTGTTAATTTAAATGCGTACCATAACTTCAGGGTAGATTTAGTATCGATAAAGGATGACATAAAAAATATTGAAAAAAATCCCAGTCACAATTTTTTTTATTTGGCTGACATTTCATTCGAATGCCTATATCTCAGCCGAAATTCGTTCAATCTCAAAGTTGTTCAGACGAAAGTACTAGTATGGGCAGTGGGCACGCTCTAAACAACAACAGTGTCAAAAAATGATTTTTCAAATAACGTTTATTGACTAAATCCGAAAAAAAAATATTTTTTTGACTGGGATATTTTTCAATATTTTTTACGGCACCTTAATCGATACTATACCTACCCTGAAGCTATGGCACGCATTTAAATTAACACCCTGTATAGTATATTTATTTTAGAATTCAGTAAGCTATAAAATAAAACGACAAGAATAGTAATTTTGTGACAGCACCACTTCACTTAAATTGACATGTGATAGAAATAGTTTAGAGTTAAATTCTACAGCCCATTTTAGATTTTTATTTATCCTACTAATATTATAAAGGCGGATGTTTGTGTGCGTGTTTGTTAGGACATCACGCTAAAACGGCTGATTAGATTGACATGAAATTTTGCACAAATATAGAAGAGTATCTAGAATAACACATATCCTACTTTTTACCACGGGAAAATGTCTTATTCCTACGGGATCACGCATATTCCAATATTTTTGCAAAGGTGGCGTGACTGAGCCGATTCGCGTTTTAAACGTTTTCGCCGAAAACTAACAGCGACATCTCTTGGCGAGTAATGCTTTTTTTCCCGCGGAATAATAGGTGGCAGCGGGTGAAACCACTGACGGGCAGCTAGTTTTATATAAAAGCAATTTCTACTGACCACAAGGAACATAAGTGCAAGAAATATCTAAGTAAATATTATAATTATAACTATTTAGTATATTTTCGTAAATAATACTTTTATTTTATTGTCGCCATCGATTCGTCAGAATTTTTAAACCAAAATTATACGTAAGCACTTATATGAGACATCTTAAAATGTCCTATTCGCTAAAAATACATACTATTTTAGACATTCACAAATGCGATTGTACATAAAATGTATGTGACTCAAGACATTTATAAATTTGTACATAAGATGTATATTTTCATGCTCCTATATTAATAAATGTTGTTCTATTGCTTATAATTACAACTTAATATTAACTTAATTTACAAAAGTGATCACTTTTAAGTAGTTTTGTATATTTTATTTATTATTACTTCATATAAGTAAATTGTTTAAACAAAATTTAAACAAATTTAAATGAAAATAAACAGTCCTCTTCAAATTTTTCAAACAAAATTGACTATTAAATGAGAATAAATAGCTTACAAATGAAAAGTATCAACCAAAATTAGTATAAGCAAGTGCACTACTAGTTCACAAAGTTATATAAAATGCATTTAGCCAGTAGGAAAGTTAGTTTGCAGCTTAACCCTACAAAGGGCCTTACCACAAAAAAGTTAGACCAACGTTAAACGCGAGTCTAGTGCTTTTTTTATGAAGTTTTATTTTAAACACGCAATCAACACTAGTTTCTGTGATAAGGCCACAAATATTTAGTACAGAAAATGGTCTCTTTAGCATTAGTGAATACGAATTATTGCAGCAAATTGAACTCAAAAGTAATACGAATTATTATTAGTAAATACGAATGATATCAAGACGTCTTTTGAGATCAATTTGCTACAATAATTCGTATTCGTATTCGTCTTGATATCATATCAAGACGTCTTTTGAGTTCAATTTGCTACAATAATTCGTATTTACTAATGCTAAAGAGACCATTTTCACAGGCACATAAAAAAAAAATCGTATAAGTCAAGCCCCAAATAATAATAAAAAAATTAGGTTAAGAAATTCCTCGTCCTAAACGCGCAATAAATCGCAGTTGAGTGTCTATAAGCTGTGTTAGGTTTTATTTTGAACACGTTTGAATCTTGGAAGAAAAAACAAACTTTTCTTCCAAATTTCTTCCATACAAAAAATAAATTTTTTTTTCGCTGTAGATAAGGCATATTAATTTTATAAAAAAAAAACGGTCACAGGGGGTCACGTAACTCTGCAGTATACTGTACGTTTAATCAAAATATCAGGAAGCCAATGAAAAATCTCTCTGGCGTATCTTATCTTATATATAAGGTCCTATTAAATTTACTGCAAATATTTTAAGGGCATGCGTAAATATGTATAAGAAAAACATCTAAGGCATTTAAAAAAAATCTACACGCACAGATTTTTTTTTTTCATTTTCAATCAATCTTTTTAATTAATTATGTGAACATCCTTTGACTGACCCGACTGACGTTCCGTCACGTAGACAGGATTCACTTACACGGCACGCACACTGACAACCAACCAATCACAGCACCTTTTTTTGGCGCGTAATTTAAATTCATCGATGTGTGAGTTTATAGGACAAACAGGGTGCACTTTTTTCGTTTTGTGTTTTTTTAGTTAAATCACAGAATAGACAATAGTATGTAGTATAGTACTGATAGTACTACATACAGAACGGACACTCTCCCCCCGCACCCGCGCCGCTTACCCGCCCCCGCCCGCGAAATGTCAAAAAATTAGTGAAGACTTAAGTGAACCAAAGTGCTAGGTATGGTGCTGGACTTGTTGCATGTTCGTTTCATCCAAGAAGGTTTCATCGTGGTTTCTTGTAGATATTAGACTGAAACGAAGGAGGTGCCGGCCATATTCATGTCCATAAAAAAAGGCGCGAACATTTGAACTGAGTTCGCCTTAGATTCGCGGACGGATAAAAGTATTTCTTAATATAATTGTTGGATAAAATAAAAAATGGTGCGATATTGTGCCGTGTACGGCTGTATGTCCACAAACAGAGACCCAGACAGGAGATTTTTTCGTTTTTCGCGGGAAGAAAAGAGGCAAGAACCTACCTACCTAAGAAGTAATCGGTTCGTATTCTTAACTATTTTCGACTCACATTTAATCGTAATAGATCGATGTAGGCCCCAAACAATGTTAAATTAGCAGCAACTAGTCGGTAAGTACATTATTTTATTTAATACATACTCTTTGGTAGGTACTGTACGTAGTCATTAGTATGTCAACCCTGCACTCACACGCCTGTCGTCACGCACACAAACATAAGTAAAAATGACAGTTGTCTATAACGAGCCCGTTGTATGGAAGAGTCCGAGGTGTGGTTAAATGCAATTTTCTCGAAAACTAGCGTGTAGATTTCTTTAAAAATTTGCCTAGTACATGCTTATATTTTATTTGATCTGCCCTAAAATATTTGCAGTGAATATAATAGGACCTTATATAATCTTATATAAATTCAGTTTTAGGTAAATCACGTTGGATTTATTTTCTTTCTACAGTAAAAGGGCGCTATTTTGAGTGCTCCTACAATTTTATTGTTATTAGTATTGCAAGATATTAATAAAGCATTAGCTACTACATGGTTCACAGAAGAAAGGGATAACAAATGGCGGCGGTTTCATCAGTGGGAGAGAGAAAGCATGACCTCCAGACGCCATTTATATAGTTTTTTTTAGTCAGTGCGCAAACTTTGCAGGGTGTTTCTACTCGTGATTATGATAATTTTTTACTGAGACCACCTGCGAATTCACGAAAAAATATTTGGAAGTTCCATAGAAAAATTCATACGTACTCGGCAAAAATGTATGAAATAAAAAAAAATCTTAGATTTCTCAGGTGGCCTCATAGCAAAAGTTGTTCAGAATCACGAGTAGAAACATCCTGCAAAGTTTGCGTACTGAATAAAAAATAACCCTGTATTACCTTTCTTCTGTGAAACGGGTAGTATTGCAAGATATTAATAAAGTATTTGGTATGTGTGTTAGTTGCCGTGTGATGCCGGCATAGAATAGCATCACCCCATATCTTCCCGTAGGTGTCGGTCGTAAGAGGCGACTAAGGGATTTGAGAGTTTGTGTTCTGCAATTTTAGGCGACGGGCTGACAACCTGTCGCTATGGTGATACACAGTCTTCTGAATGACTCTCAAACTTTTGTCAGGCATGGTGTAAATAGCCGTTTTTACAGCCATTCACACTCTGCCTACCCCGCAAGGGATGTGGGCGTGATGTGTGTTAGTTTGTCAGTGCACCGGAAGTGGCGTGACAAGCGGAAGTGACGTCATCACAAGCGCGTGACCAGGTTCAAAGCGTGAGGTAACGTCGGGAAAGCGGTGCCATTTTCCTGTGGGAAAATATTGGTAAATTGTTAAAATAATGCAAATAAAAAGTAAATAGCAAAGAAATTTAGTTAGTAAGGCATTGTAAGCAGCTTTTCTCAAATGTGTCCTGCTTTATAAAACTACAGACTACAAGTTTGCAGATAAATAGCATAGAACATTTTAGTATGTAGCCTGGTTTGTGAATTTTGAATTTCATTTTGCGTTTCGAATTTCGATCCGTTTGCTCATTTTTACAAGGCAATTACTTTTAGCACTTTTTAACCAGCTATGTACTAAGAATTATACCTTTAGTTTTGTAGCCTGTGTAGTTTTATAAAATAGGGCACTGCAGTAACCATTTTCTCCTCATTTTGGGAGACCATATTGTATGGAAATATCATTCTGTGTAACTGTTTCGTACATAAATTGTGGTTATATAAGAGTTATGTAAGCATTGTCTACTGTTATATAAAGTACGCCCGTTCGAATTGCCCATTATTTTACTAAAATACACATCAATAAAGAAAAATTGACCTTAACATTTTTTTGACATGTTTTTGACAGCTGTAAAATATTGCCTATTCTAACGACCGTACTGTATGGTGCCAAATATTTCATAAGCTCATATAGCGGCGATGCAAATATTTAAACATTTTTTTCATAAGTTAAGGACGCAAACTTTATCAATAACATAAACGTATCTAGTAACCACTGGTGTAAATTAATTATGCGATATTCTACATTCTATCTATTCCGTGCTTCGGATGGGCACGTTAAGCCGTCGGTCCCGGTTGCTGTCTATGATGGCGGTCGTTACACAACCATGTCAGAGGCCTGCTACTTGCAGTAGGCGGTTGAAAAACTCTGACACCAGGGTTCATCGGGTCGTTGGACGACTCGGTCACCCACTCGAAATGAATGATATTCAAGCGCCTACTTTGTTCCGTCGTTTGTTGAGTAGGGAGTTGTTGCTTTGTTCCAACGCCTTGATTTGCACCTGCAATTTAAGAAAAAATAAATTGAATTACGCTGTTTACGGTCTGCCTACCCTGCAAGGGATATAGGCGTGATATTCGCAAGGGATATATCTATGTACGTGAATTGAATTAATTAAGCATCTAAAAGAACCGGGAGGTGTTTTCTAGATTAAAAAGGAAGCTTATTTTTAGAGCTATTTAGAATAGAATATAAAAGCATACAATGGTTATTTTTGGTTGGTAAGTAAGTTTCCTGATTGCATAGAAAGATTCTAGAAGGAATAGAAATGTTATAGAATTAATAGGAATGTTTTAGAATTAATAGAAATGTTCTAGAAGTAATAGAAAGGTTGTAGGTGGAATAGGAAAGTTCTAGATGGAAAAGAAAGGTTCCAGATAGAAAAGAACGGTTCTAGATGGAATAGAAAGGTTCTAGATGGAACAGAAAGGTTCCAGATAGAAAAAAACGGTTCTAGATGGAATAGAAGGATTCCAGATAGAAAAGAACGGTTCTAGATGGAACAGAAAGGTTATAGATGGAACAGAAAGGTTCTAGATGGAACAGAAAGGTTCTAGATGGAACAGAAAGGTTCCAGATAGAAAAAAACGGTTCTAGATGGAATATAAGGATTCCAGATAGAAAAGAACGGTTCTAGATGGAACAGAAAGGTTATAGATGGAACAGAAAGGTTCTAGATGGAACAGAAAGGTTCTAGATGGAACAGAAAGGTTCTAGATGGAACAGAAAGGTTCTAGATGGAACAGAAAAATAATATATGGAACAGAAAGGTTATAGATGGAACAGAAAGGTTCTAGATAAACGGAAAATAAATAAATAAATGAACGGTTTTAAATATAATATAATGGTCCTACAACTGAATTAGAATGTTCTTGGTTTAACAGGAAAGTTATAAATTCACTCGAAAGGCTTCTAGGTTCAATGAAAAACAAAGAAAATTATGTGAAAATTAGTTTATTTACCTGGTCATAATCCACTCGCATGGTGGCTAATGATCGGGTCATCTCGTCCTGCACGTCGGCCCAGGCTTCCCCCCCCTCCCTCAGTAAGGTGTGGGTATAAAGGGGGGTTTGAGGTACTTGAGTGTATTGCCGGATCCATGGGCTTGCCATTACCTGAGGAAAATTAAACAAATATGAAAAAAGCGGCCAAGAGCGTGTCAGACACGCCCACAAATAGTGTTTCGTAGTCAACGTTTAAATATCAGGTTATTCAGCGTTACAAAGTTAATTTTGTTGCTGGTTTGTATGCAGTTGTATGGTTAGCAACCGCAAATCTAAAAACTTTAATATTTCCTTAACCTTAAGTAGTACAGTATTCGTTATAGTTTTCATGGTATCTTCATATTAAGAACTATATTCCATATTTTTTTCAAATTTTTAGCATGCATACTTTAGAAGTTACAGCTGGAACAAATTAAGGCTCAAAACGCCCCTTTCAAAAGCAAATATCTCGAGACAGAAACATTTTAGAGACTTTGTTTCAAAGAAACCTCCCCTTAATTTTAAAAAACCTATTCAACAATACCCTACTTAATATTATAGAAGAAAAAAAAATTTTTTGTCCCCCTTTCACTTGTTTGGGAGGGGGTCCAAAAAACATTAAAAATATTTTTTTCTTAACATTTCTAAATTAGGGTCAACACAATCTATCTTTACACCAAATTTGATGTCGGTAACTTCAAAACTTACGGAGTTATGAGGGCGCGGCATACAGACAGACAGACAGACAGACAGACAGACTTGACGAAACTATAAGGGTTTCTAGTAGACTACGAACCCCTAAAAAACATGTTTTTGAACGACAACTAGGATTTTGTGATATAAACTAGACAATTTTGATTTAATTCATGAATAATATTGATTTAAGACTTGACATTGTTTAAAGCACTTAATTTAATTCAATTTATAATTTGTATGCCGGAAGACAAAACATGTAGACCTGTAATTAATTTGACACTGACATCTGTATTCTTATAATAATCAATCAATCTGCCGGAAAACTTGTAAACTTAATAAATGAATGCTTAAAGTCCAACACACAAGAAGCCTGGTTTAGATTATTGTCATTTTCTTTCACAGCTCTGAGAATACCAGAACAGAATGGAACCGTTTCACTAACAACCAAAGTAAAGCAAAATATAGAAAGTACCTGCCCACAACCTGAATTTCATCCATGTGCCAGGCCATTTAATTTATACAGGAAGGTGGAATCTAAAGTTCACGAAGGTGATTTAGCAGGTGCAGCACGGCTTCTTCTTTCCGACTGTAAAATCGCACCAGCCAATGAAGATACACTTAATTCGCTTATAGAGAAACACCCTCCCCCATCTCGGTCTTATTCTGCAATTTCGCCGGATACCTCACTTTCTCCCTTGGTGGTAACCGCTGAAGACGTTGTCCGTGCACTGAACACATTTCACAGCTCATCGGCATCGGGGCCAGACGGACTTCGTCCCCAACATCTAAAAGACCTGATTTCACATTCCGCGGGAAATAACGGTACGAAGTTGCTAGAATCACTAACAGAACTATGCAACTTTCTCCTGCGTGGAGCACTCAATACTGAAGTTTGCCCTTTCTTGTACGGTGCGTCACTTTGTGCTCTTACTAAGAAAGATGGTGGGATTAGGCCAATCGCAGTCGGTAGCACTTTCCGCCGGCTTGTCGCAAAGTTGGGATGCCGTGCAGTGAGGAACGATATGGCTGCTCATTTGCAGCCGCACCAAGTAGGTTTCGGCACAACCTTAGGTTGCGAGGCGGCGATTCACGCTACTCGCGCTTTTGCCATGAACCCCGAAAATACAGATTGCGTCATCGTCAAGGTGGACCTTAAGAACGCCTTTAACAGTGTCGAAAGGGATACAATTTTGGCTGAAGTCAAGGATTTGATTCCTTCTTTGTATCCCTTTCTTCACCAATGTTATGCAGAGAAGAGTCACTTATCTTTCAATGGTACTCAGATTCCATCTCAAGTTGGTGCCCAACAAGGGGATCCACTTGGCCCGCTTATATTTAGTCTGGCAATACACAAGGTGGTCAAATCTTTGAAATCAAGCCTGAATGTATGGTACCTTGATGATGGCACAATCGGTGGAACTACAGAATCGGTGGCACAGGACGTGAAGACGCTTATTACTGAACTGTCTCTTTTGGGGCTCCAAGTCAACCCCTCTAAGTGTGAAATTTTTTCATGCGGCGAGGAGGCAAACAACAACATCGCAATTTTTAACTCCTTGATGCCAGGCGTTAGGACATTAAACGAAAACACACTTGCGCTTCTTGGAGCACCCATTTTCCCTAATGCGATTCCAGCGGCTCTGGAGACCAAGAGCAGAATGATAGAACAGGTTCAAGACCATTTATCACAACTGTCAGCCCATGTTGCCCTCGTTCTGTTTCGCTCTTGCTTTTCCCTTCCGAAGTTAACCTATGTGATTCGAACAACTCCGACATGGCTTTACCCAGATAAAGTCTCTGTAGTTGATGACGCTATCCGAGTAACACTGGAGAGCATCATCAACGTCACGCTTGACGAAAACCAGTGGCGCCAAGCAGTACTACCTATCAGGCACGGAGGTTTAGGCATCAGGAGTGTACAGGCCGTCGGTCTGCCAGCTTTCCTCGCTTCTTCGAACGGAGTTGCTGACCTCGTCACTAAGATACTCAACCTACAAGGTGACGATTTCAGCATCCCCTTTGAGAGCGACGCTCTACTGGCTTGGGCAGCGACGTGTCCTGGTGTCGAGCCACCGGCAAAGCCTGAATTACAGAGAGCTTGGGATGATCTGCGGTCAAAGTTCATTCTGTCGGAGTTGATCGAATCTCATTGGGGTACGGACTTAGCCCGCATTAAAGCAGCAACTTGCCCTGAGTCGGGTGCATGGCTCCAGGCACTCCCCTCCCCCCAACTCGGCACGCACCTGGATAACGATTCGTTACGGGTAGCAGTGGCCTTACGATTAGGTTGTCGTATTTGTGAGCCCCATATCTGTCCCTGTGGAGCAGCTGTTGACGCTTCTGGCCATCATGGCCTCAGTTGTGCAAAGTGTGCTGGAAGGTTTCCCAGACACCACGCGCTAAATGATATAATTCGCCGTGCATTGGTGTCAGCAAATATCCCTTGCACGCTGGAGCCTCCAGGTCTTTGTCGCTCGGACGGAAAGCGCCCAGGTGGCCTCTCCCTTGTCCCGTGGGAAAAAGGACGATCTTTGCTGTGGGACGCCACCTGCGTCAGTACTTATGCAGCATCCCACCTACCGAGAACGACGAGGGAAGCAGGCTCCGCAGCGGAACACGCGGCTGCTCAGAAGCACGTAAAATACTCAGAACTTACACGTAACTATATTTTCGTGCCATTTGTGGTTGAAACCGGTGGCCCTTGGGCCAAGGAAGCCAAAAAGTTTGCTAGGGAACTAGGCCGCCGCTTACGAGATCGCGGATGTGATCCTCGCTCCGGAGCGTACCTCATCCAGCATATATCGCTTGCCATCCAGCGCGGCAACGCTGCTGGAATAATGGGCACCTTTGAGCCGGGTACGCTGCGGGGCGGGCTTTTTGATTAGGTCTTAGGTTAGGTTTTAGTTTTTAGTTTTGTTGTTTATAATTAGATTTAATTGTTAATTTGTATATATCCTTTTCTTGTAAATATGATAGTGCCTACTAGTTTAAGTTTTCTGTAAATAAAGACAGTGGTATAATAATCATGTTTTACAAATAAATATATCTTTATCTTTGTCTATCGCTACATCGATTCTTTGCTTTGGGGGGCACGTTAGGCATACAAACATACATCATACCCATATCCCTTGCGGGGTAGATAGAGCGTAAACGGCTGTAAAAACGACCATTTACACCACGTTTGACGAAAGTTTGAGAGTAAGTCAGAAGACTGTGTATCACCATAGTGACAGGTTATCAGTCTGTCGCCTAAAATTGCAATACACATCAAATTTCAAATCCTTTAGTCGCTTTTAACGACACCCACGGGAATAATATGGGGTAATTCTATTCTAAGCTGGCATCACACGGCATTTAAGCATACATAACCAATACTAACTTGATGAATGGTCAACCGCTTGGCCGGGTCGACGGAGAGCATGCCCTTGATGAGGTTCTTTGCTTCGGAGGACACGTTCGACCACTCCGGCTCCGGGAAGTCGTACTGGCCCAGTCTTATCCGCTGGAATAGTGAAAAATTTGATTTATTAATATCGTCGTCTTCCTGCCCTTATCCCATTTACTTGGGGTCGGCGCAACATGTTTTGTTTGAATTTGAATACAAAATCACGTTGCAAAGGATTTGCATTTGTTAGCTCTACGTCAACTCAAGGTAAAAGAATGACTCTAAATACGGTCTGATTTTCGAAATGGGGTTATAATTTAATAATGCTGGTTGAAATAACAAGACCGTGGTTGGTATAGAAAGCCGGAAATCCACATAGTAAGATGTATATAATCTAACAGTAAGATGTAACTAGTGACCAGATGTCGCAAGATTTGTCGCCATTTCCAAGTTAAGTAGTTTAGTATATTAGATAAACTTGGAAATGACTAAACATGGAAAATGACTGTAAATGGAACACGATTCCGAAGGTAAAAAATTACTGTGAAGGTGGAAAATGACGATAAGCCCAAAAATGTCTGTCAAGGAAGCAAATGACTATGAAATTGTAGAACAACTTATTTACCTTTTTCATGCCGGGTGAAATGGCAAGACCGTGGTTGGAATAGAACGGCGGGAATCCACACAGAAGAATGTACATGACAACTCCTAGCGACCATATGTCACACGATTTGTCGTACTTTTCTGGTTTAAGCAGTTTAGGAATAACTATTAAGGTTGAAAATGACTAAAAATGGTAAATGACTGCAGATGGAACACGACTCCGAAGAAAAAATTACTTTTACGATGAAAAATTACTGTTACGGTGTAAAATGAATGTTACGATGAAAAATGACTTATAATGAAAAAATATTGCTACGATGAAAAATTACTGTTACAATGAAAATTGATTGTTAAGATGAAAATGAGTCGTACGATGAAAAATTACTTTTACGATGAAAAATTATTGTTAAGGGGAAAAATTACTGTTAAGGTGGAAAATGACGATAAGCCCAAAAATGACTGTCAAGGTAGCAAATGACTATGAAACTTACCTTTTTCATGCCTGGTGAAATGGCAAGACCGTGGTTGGAATAGAACGGCGGGAATCCACACAGAAGAATGTACATGACAACTCCTAGCGACCATATGTCACACGATTTGTCGTACTTTTCTGGGCCTAGCACCTGGAAGGAAAATAAAAATGGCGTTAGGAAAAATCATTAAAATACATACATGTATATATCTCGACTTAGTTCTTGGCGGGGTTCTCTTTCTCTTTTCGTGTGGGACACCGAGTCGTTCAACGACCCGATGAACCCTGGTGTCAGAGTTTTTCAACCGCCTACTGCAAGTAGCAGGCCATGGCGGCTGGCGGGGTTGGCAGAGCCTTACAAGCCGTAAAAATACGGTTGCTACCGCCACATCCCTCAGTGTTTTTGGGGCGGTTCAGAAAAATCGAGTATCACTACAGTCGCAGGTTGTCAGTCTGCCGCCTATAATAGTGATACACAGAAAAGTCGAGTTCCTAAGCAGCCTTACGAGAATTGGGTGATGTTATTTTAAGAGCATTTACTCAAATTATGGAAGATGGCAACTGGTTTTTACCTCTGGAGCTACATAATACGGCGTGTAGCAAGGAGTTTGAAGTGAATCAGCGATTGCTAAGGTTTCCTTAGCGAATCCAAAATCTGTCAGTTTTAAAACGGCGTTAGGCTCCATACTGGTGTATAGCAAGTTCTCAGGTTTGATGTCCCGATGGGCAATGTCTGAATCGTGCAGGTGGCGGACCGCTACGCATATCGAATGCATTATCTGAAAGAAGAGAGGAAATAGTTAGTCAGGTAAAAACTTGGAGAAATGTAAGATCTCTTCTAAAATTGAAACTTCGTGTGAAATGAGCCCGTACCAAGCCGAATTACTGGGAACGCTCAACAATTATTTATTACGAACGAAGCAATCATATGGCTGAGTAGGATAAGTCTACAGAAATATGATGCGAGCGGAGCGAGTATGCGCTCGAATTATGATGAACCTACAGAAATATGATGCGAGCGGAGCGAGTATGCGCTCGTATTATGAAGAAGCTACAGAAATATGATGCGAGCGGAGCGAGTATGCGCGAATTATGATGAACCTACAGAAATATGATGCGAGCGGAGCGAGTATGCGCGAATTATGATGAACCTACAGAATTATGATGCGAGCGGAGCGAGTATGCGCTCGTATTATGAAGAACCTACAGAAATATGATGCGAGCGGAGCGAGTATGCGCGAATTATGATGAACCTACAGAAATATGATGCGAGCGGAGCGAGTATGCGCGAATTATGATGAACCCACAGAAATATGATGCGAGCGGAGCGAGTATGCGCGAATTATGATGAACCTACAGAAATATGATGCGAGCGGAGCGAGTATGCGCGAATTATGATGAACCTACAGAAATATGATGCGAGCGGAGCGAGCATGCGCTCGAATTATGATGAACCTACAGAAATATGATGCGAGCGGAGCGAGCATGCGCTCGAATTATGATGAACCTACAGAAATATGATGCGAGCGGAGCGAGTATGCGCTCGAATTATGATGAACCTACAGAAATATGATGCGAGCGGAGCGAGTATGCGCTCGAATTATGATGAACCTACAGAAATATGATGCGAGCGGAGCGAGTAGAGTCTGGCCAGCGAGTCTTTGGACGTCAAATAATTCAAATATTTCAAATGGCAACATGTTAACACTGAAAAACTACAATAAAACAATTTTGATACTTACTATTTTTTTGTTTTCTGCTCTTTGGTTTGTGTTTACCTTGCCTACCGGTATGTATGTATGATGTATCTACCGGGAGTAACAGAAAGGGTATAACAAGCCGAAAGGAGGTCAAGGTACTCATGAAACTGAACAACTTTCCCCATGGAACATGGGACGAAATATGAAAAAAAATTTGGACCTCTCAGAGTAAATCAATCAGCTGATCTGCGATTTTGTATGGGAGGTCCAAATATTTTTTTCATGTATCGACCCATGTTTCATACGGAAAGTTGTTCAGTTTCATGAGTACCTTGACCTCCTTTCGGCTTGTTTACTTTCTGTTACTCCCGTAGATACATAAAACATAAATACCGGTAGGCAAAATAAACACAAACTAAACGAAAACAAAAAATAGTAAATATCAAAATTGTTTTATTGTAGTTTTTCAGTGTTAACATGTGAAAGATTTTTAAAATTGGCGCCATTTCCGTGTCCAAAGACTCGCTGGCCAGACTCTATGCGCTCGAATTATGATGAACCTACAGAAATATGATGCGAGCGGGGCGAGTATGCGCTCGAATTATGATGAACCTACAGAAATATCATGCGAGCGGGGCCAGTATTCGCTCGAATTATGAAGAACCTACAGAAATATTATGCGAGCGATTCACACTATTATGTATTGCGAGTGAAGCGAGCTCACAGTGGGTATGATAAAAAAGCTACTTAAAAAGGTATTGCGAGCGAAGCGAGCTCTTTTCTCAATTGCGAAAAACCTACGAGCATACTTATCGCGAGCGATGCGAGCTGAATATATTGTATAGTTTACCTCGGCAGCCTGCCGCTCTGTGAAGGCGCCGTCCCTGTTGTCTTGTATTCTCTGGAACAATTCTCCGCCGTCCATACACTCCATCACGACCAGCAGACATCGCTCCCTCTCACTCTGCTGTATACACTTGTCTCACTCTGCCCTATACACTTGTCTCACTCTGCCCTATACACCTGTCTCACTCTGCCCTATACACCTGTCTCGCTCTCACCTCGGCAGCCTGCCGCTCTGTGAAGGCGCCGTCCCTGTTGTCTTGTATTCTCTGGAACAATTCTCCGCCGTCCATACACTCCATCACGACCAGCAGACATCGCTCCCTCTCACTCTGCTGTATACACTTGTCTCACTCTGCCCTATACACTTGTCTCACTCTGCCCTATACACCTGTCTCACTCTGCCCTATACACCTGTCTCGCTCTCACCTCGGCAGCCTGCCGCTCTGTGAAGGCGCCGTCCCTGTTGTCTTGTATTCTCTGGAACAATTCTCCGCCGTCCATACACTCCATCACTACTAGCAGACATCGCTTTGTCTCACTCTGCCCTATACACCTGTCTCGCTCTCACCTCGGCAGCCTGCCGCTCTGTGAAGGCGCCGTCCCTGTTGTCTTGTATTCTCTGGAACAATTCTCCGCCGTCCATACACTCCATCACAAGACATCGCTTTGTCTCACTCTGCCCTATACACCTGTCTCGCTCTCACACTCCATCACGACCAGCAGACATCGCTTTGTCTCACTCTGCCCTATACACTTGTCTCACTCTGCCCTATACACTTGTCTCACTCTGCCCTATACACCTGTCTCGCTCTCACCTCGGCAGCCTGCCGCTCTGTGAATGCGCCGTCCCTGTTGTCTTGTATTCTCTGGAACAATTCTCCGCCGTCCATACACTCCATCACGACCAGCAGACATCGCTTTGTCTCACTCTGCCCTATACACCTGTCTCGCTCTCACCTCGGCAGCCTGCCGCTCTGTGAAGGCGCCGTCCCTGTTGTCTTGTATCCTCTGGAACAATTCTCCGCCGTCCATACACTCCATCACGACTAGCAGACATCGCTCCCTCTCACTCTGCCCTATACACCTGTCTCGCTCTCACCTCGGCAGCTTGCCGCTCTGTGAAGGCGCCGTCCCTGTTGTCTTGTATTCTCTGGAACAATTCTCCGCCGTCCATACACTCCATAACAACCAGTAGACATCGCTTGCCGCCGTATGTGTTGTCGTATACGTCTATTATCTGGGGAAAGAAAGAAATTAAAATTGGATTAAGGATAAAGTTATCATTAACAACAAATCGTATGTATTTCTTCGAGACAGACTAGTTAGGATATTTGTCAGGTATGTGTTAATTAAGAACTACTTAGCATGGCGTGTAAAGTCTACCTAGTAGTGTAGTCTTATACTTTTCGCAATCTACAATGGAAAATAAATCGTAATATTTAACGGATAGGAAGTGGGCAGCAGCGTTTCCATCCAGCGTGTTTTCTGAGCTCGCCAGGCCAAAATAAGGACACATGAAAATTGACAATTATTTATCACTCGCAGATTGTTCTCTGAGCCACCTGATCGATTGACAGCTGATGTGGCGCAGTGGTTAGTATAACTGCTTGTCACACAGAAGGTTCCGGGTTCAATTTACTCACAAAGTTGATATTATCACTTTGTAAATTTGTTCCCAGTCTGGTTAGGATATTGAATTAACCACCTGATTGTCCTGAAAGTAAGATGGGTCCGTGCTTCGGATGGGCACGTCAAGCCGTCGGTCCCGGTTGCTGTTTATGATGGCGGTCGTTACACAACCATGTCAGAGGCCTGCTACTTGCAGTAGGCGGTTGAAAAACTCTTGACATCAGGGTTCATCGGGTTGTTTAACGAGTGGGTGTCCCACACGAAGAGAGAGAGAGAGACCACCTGATCGACCGACATATATTATGAGATTATTCACTTACCTGTACTATATGTATGCATCCGCTAGCCCTCTATAGTTCTACCTAGCTTTAAGACTGACGTGTAAGACCTTTAGGGCTCTCTTTGCTTATGTTAACCTGCCTTCCAAAGCACAAACTCACCTGTACTATATGAATGCATCCGCTGGCCCTCCAATGCAGTTCTACCTCCCGCCGAGCCTTAGGGCTGTCGTGTAGGACTTTTAGGGCTCTCTTTGCTTATCTTAACGTGCCCTCCGAAGCACAGACTCACCTGCACTATATGAATGCAACCGCTAGCCCTCTATAGTTCTACCTAGCTTTAAGACTGACGTGTAAGACCTTTAGGGCTCTCTTTGCTTATCTTAACGTGTCCTCCGAAGCACGGACTCACCTGCACTATATGAATGCATCCGCTGGCCCTCCAATGCAATTCTACCTCCCGCCGCGCTTTAGGGCTGTCGTGTAGGACTTTTAGGGCTCTCTTTGCTTATCTTAACGTGTCCTCCGAAGCACAGACTCACCTGAACTATATGAATGCATCCGCTTGCCCTCCAGTGTAGTTCCACCTCCCGCCGCGCCTTAGGACTGTCGTGTAGGACTTTTAGGGCTCTTTAACGTGCCCTCCGAAGCACAGACTCACCTGTACTATATGAATGCATCCGCTAGCCCTCCAATGTAGTTCTACCTCCCGGCGCGCTTTAGGGCTGTCGTGTAGGACTTTTAACGTGCCCTACGAAGCACGGACTCACCTGTACTATATGAATGCATCCGCTGGCCCTCCAATGCAATTCTACCTCCCGCCGCGCTTTAGGGCTGTCGTGTAGGACTTTTAGGGCTCTCTTTGCTTATCTTAACGTGCCCTCCGAAGCACAGACTCACCTGTACTATATGAATGCATCCGCTAGCCCTCCAATGTAGTTCTACCTCCCGGCGCGCTTTAGGGCTGTCGTGTAGGACTTTTAGGGCTCTTTAACGTGCCCTCCGAAGCACGGACTCACCTGAACTATATGAATGCATCCGCTAGCCCTCCAATGCAGTTCCACCTCCCGGCGCGCTTTAGGGCTGTCGTGTAGGACTTTTAACGTGCCCTACGAAGCACGGACTCACCTGTACTATATGAATGCATCCGCTAGCCCTCCAATGCAGTTCTACCTCCCGCCGAGCCTTAGGGCTGTCGTGAAGGACTTTTAGGGCTCTGCGGGTGCCGGTACGCTTCTCTTTGCATTCTACCACCTGAAAAGGAAAAAAATACAATATAAGCACAAGTTAGGGAGCGCGGGGCTTATGATGATGATGATGATGATGTCTATCTTAGCCGATTTCGGATACAGCGACTGCATCAGGAGCGGGTGCTAGCTGGTTTGCCCGCCCGTGCGCCCTCATGTGACTTATATTATAAGTATGGTAGATAAAGGTTATCAATATAAAAGGAAGTCGCTTTTTGCGCTTCTCTGTCTGTCTGTCGTGCGTGTGGTAGCGGCTGGCGAAACTGCCACCCCTAGTTCACTCAGGGTGTTTCGTTAAGTAAAGGCAACGACGTAGGTTTTTTTTTGACCTCGGTTGAATATCTGTCCACTATAGTCAACCGTGTGGTGGTGGTGATACCACATATAATATTATTCCCAAAGAGGGTTGACGGCAGGCGGGCGGCCGGTTGTAGTACATTGCCAAATCCTTTTGCTGATTATGTGCTCTCACATAACATGTTGCGCCGACTGCAAATGATTTGGGAAAAGGTCAGGCAGATGGCCTTATTTTCAAGGTGATCTTAAAACGTACCTAATTTGTTTTCCAAAAAACCAAGATCGTAAAGGTTTTTCAAAATTACTTTTCAGAACGAACTAGGTACTTTTCAGAACGAACAATATTTCCAGAAATAAAATTATCCTGACATTGTTGAAAGAATAAACATTATTGTTAAACTGAATAATTTACAGTCCTTCATGAATATTTAGTGTTTACATTTAGTCAGAAACAAAGAAATACAATGGCGCATTTTCACAGAAGACCTTTAACTTGCTGCGTGATGCCGGCTTAGAATAGCATCACCCCAATTCTATTTGAAGGTGTCGTAAAAAGCGACTAGGGATAATTATCCAGGAAATGGGCAGCAGCGGTCCCTGTAAATGCAATATCTTGCACTGCGCTCGCCCGCCTTCCAGGTGTGGTCTCTATCTTCGTGTGAGTCGTTCAACGACCCGATGAACCCTGGTGTCATAGGTGGTGGTGAGTATGGCAATACCCTCCGATAGGGGGAGGCCTATGCCAACCCTCAAATTTTTTTCAGAAGTAGCGGCCTTGTGGTAGCGTCTTAGAATACTGCCTAGTCCACTCAGGGTGTTTCGTAAAACGCGACGTATAGAGTTTTTAACTGAACATCTGTCGACTATAGTCAACCGCATGGTGGCGGTGATACCATCTACAATAGCATTCCCAAAGGAGTTGACTTCATGCACACCGGTCACAAAAAATCAAAACAGCCATATCCTTTTGCTTCACTTTTTTGTGTTCTAACAAAATCATGTTGCATCGACTCCAACCGATTTGGGACCTTACCTCGAAACGTGAATTGTATCTGAGTATGTATGAATATTAAGCGTTTACAGTAACAAAGAAATACAATGGTGTGATTTCAGTAAAACTCATTCGTACCTTAACTGATTTTAGTTCAGTTATTTTCATTTTCTCGTAATATATGAGAAAATGAAAATACAAATTGATATTTCAAACGAAGCTGTAGTAACTTAAATGACCATTGCGAAAGAAAATAACATTCATTTTAGATTGATCTGATGAGACTTTCTGCATTAACAGCCACAACAGTCCACTGCTGGACATATTCCTAACTCAACACTTGGCAGGCGGAATGGCGGGCGCAGTGCAACGTGTAGTTTTCACTTTGCATAATTTCCACATTCTGAATTCATCTCTTAGTGAGCTTTTACGACATACACAAGTAGAAACAGGGTAATGCTATTCTAATTTGGCAATGTGCTCGTCAATCCACCTCAAGGGTGGTAACTATGGCAGATTTGGTGGGGCCCATGTCCAACAGTGAACTGTTGTGGCTTTTCAAATACTTCAGAACTTGAACTCATCGTTTTAATTCGGTAAAATATTGGCAGCCCCCCAATTGCGGAAGGCCTATGTCTTACCTATGTCCATAAGTGGACTGTTACGGCTGTTACAGTAAGTACTTCACTTTCACTTCAGAACTTACCTACTGCATTTTTGAAGTAGGTGAAAATAGTAGGTTATTTAATTGTACAATTCAGTTACTGTTTTCCTAATACGTTATTGTGTTTTCCTTATCATTTATCAAGTTAATATGACTGTTTTGTTATTACTATGTAGTGCATGCGAGTAAATACGGAATTTATTAGTAAACAAACTGATTGGCTCATTCATGTGGGATTTCACAATTCACAATATTAATATCAAGGAAGATGAGTCCTGTCCATGTGTGTCTTAGTATAGCATCACCCCATTTCTAATTGTGTGCTTTTTGCCTTGCTCCCATTTCAAGAGTTCAACTTATTAGAGGTTTTTTACCCATGACGGAACGGCGACGGTGGGTGTGTTTTGTGCAAACCTATGTTGCCAATTATCTCCACACACACAGGTCAGATTACATTTGATGCGGTTTACAGTGACGGATTAAGATTTTATAGCTGCATGTTCTTAGATAGGTATTTCGCGAACAACTCGCCATGGGGCGCTGCAGTAAACATTTGTTTGTGCAAACCAATATTACCAATTATCTCGACAACCACAGGTCTTATTTTGATGCGGTTTTCAGTGATAGATGAAGATTTGACTGAGGAATGTTCTTAGCTAGGTGTTACACGAAAAGCTCACCAGGGGGCGAATTAAACTGTCGTGGGTATTTATCAAAATTTAAATTTTGTTTTCACTTGTTTAACTGTATTATGACTGTATGCTGCTTGATAAAAGTTTAAGTTAATCCCTACAATGTAAGCGCTGCTGATAGTACATACATCCAACCATATATCGCGTTATGACGTTATCGTTATCATATCAGCAAACTATCTGTTTTGTCAATAATGTTGTACTTGTACTGATTTGTGGATAAACATTGCGCAATTTTTGTAACGTGTATGACAGTGTAAGTAGTAGTCAGCCGATGTGGTGCAGTGGTTAGTACGACTGCCTGCGACGCAAAAGGTTCCGGGTTCAACTCCCGGCAGGGTCTCACAAAGGTG
Source organism: Phthorimaea operculella (assembly GCA_024500475.1). Classification (NCBI taxonomy): domain Eukaryota; kingdom Metazoa; phylum Arthropoda; class Insecta; order Lepidoptera; family Gelechiidae; genus Phthorimaea; species Phthorimaea operculella. The sequence goes on along the minus strand of JANFCV010000046.1, from coordinate 3,581,665 downwards.
ACAATTATCCCTTTGTGAATTTGTTCCCAGTCTGGTTAGGTTAGACATTGCAGGCTGAACCACCTGATTGCCCGAAAAAGCAAGATGGTTCCGTGCTTCGGATGGGCACGTTAAACCGTCGGTCCCGGTTGCTGTCTATGATCATTTAGACAGCGGTCGTTACTAAACCATGTCAGAGGCCTGCTACTTGCAGTAGACGGTTGAAAAACGCTGATACCAGGGTTCATAAGGTCGTGGGACGACTTAGTGTCCCTCTCGAAGAAGAAGAAGAAGTGGACCTAAATTTAAGAGAGCAGCTGGTATGGTAGCGACTGGATGGTGATAATAGCAAACCGTGTTTTATGGCACCCTGGTACTCCTTTGGTGTGGTGTCTAGAATAGCATCACACCATCTGCCTAACCTTCTCTTATATTAATTATTTATTTTAATTAAGCATATTGACTGTTATCCTTTTATGTATGATAGTATATTTTTCAATTTGTTGTCCGCCTGTCGCCTAAAATTGCAATACACATCAACTCTCAAATCCCTTAGTCACTTCTTACGACACCCACGGGAAAGATATGGGGTGATGCTATTCTAAGCCGGCACCGCACGGCGGTCAATCAACAAATCACTCATTTCATTTTCAAGTAAAACATTTCACAATTGTGTTTGTTTACAAAATTTGAAATTGGACGTAAAGTTTGTGAGTCAACTCCTGAGATGACTCACGCCTCAAACTCCAAACGGGATGAAGTGACGTCATAAATACAAACGCGAGACGATGACGTCAGCATACAAACCAGTTTACGAGACTTGTCGCAATAGTTATCGATTTACATCATCTTCCTGCCCTTATCCCAATTATTGGGGTCGGCGCAACACGTTTTAGTGAACACATGTTGGAAAAGGACTTGGCTTAATTTTACGACCACCGGCCGCCTACCAGACGTCAACTCTCCTTGGGAATGCTTTTTTGGAGGATTAACCGCCACCATACGGTTGGCCCTGGCTGTTTGGTTCCGGTTTATCCCTCGATCGCCAGGACCTTTCGCCATCGGTACTTCGGCACTTATCGCTTCAGCTTAAATGCTGACTAAGTGATACTATTTAGGTAAAGTAATTCCTAGGATTAGGAGGATACGATAAGGTTATGAATCGATTACATTGGAAATACCGAAGTTTATTTTTTAAATACTTATAAATGTATAGAATGAAGTCGCTTTTTGGGTTATTCTGTCTGTCGTAGAAATCGCTATTCCTCGTAAACAACGCAATGGTTTTTGATGCAGTTTGTCATAGATAGAATGATTTAAGAGGAAGGTTTTAATGTATAACACATGCCGGAAAAAATGCTTTTTCCCGCGGGAAAATGAGTTGCAGCGGGTGATACCGTTGACGGGTCGCTAGTCTACACTAATATAATAAAGAGGAAAACTTTGTTTGTTTGTTTTTTTGTATGTATGTAATCGATAAACTCCGAAACTACTGGACCGATTTCGAAAATTCTTTCACCATTAGAAAGCTACAACATTCCTGAGTAACATAGGCTACTTTTTACCACGGGAAAATTCCTCATTTCCACGGGAAAACGGTAAGCAGCAGGAAAAGCGGGAAATACAGCGGATATTACCCAAATAAGCCAGACCGCTTTACCGATCTTCGCGAAATTTGGCACTGATATTACTAGCATAGTAAAGAAGGACATGGATTACTTTTTGTCAGCCCTCGAGGATCTGGAGTACCTGATGAGGACCACCAGCATCCCATCTAAACTATAAAAGATACGGTCATGGCTTCATAGAAAAAGTTGTTCACCATGACGGGCCGCTTCTGCTGGCACATGGTCAATGAGGATCTGGAGTACCTGATGTAGACCACCAGCATCCCATCTGAACTATAAGAGATACTGCCATGGCTTCATAGAAAAAGTTGTGCATCATGACGGGCCGCTTCTGCTGGCACATGGTCACGAGGGTCTGGAGTACCTGATGTAGACCACCAGCATTCCATATAAACTATAAGAGATACGGCAATGGCTTCATAGACAAAGTTGTTCACCATGACGGGCCGCTTCTGCTGACACATGGTCATCGAGGATCTGGAGCACCTGATGAAGACCACCAGCATCCCATATAAACTATAAGAGATACGGTAATGGCTTCAAAGTAAAAGTTATTCAGCATGACGGGCCGCTTCTGCTCGCACATTTACCTCTGCTGGATCGGAGTAATGGACTTTTTACTACGGGCAAAGATCCAATTTCTACGGGAAAACTGGTAAGTAGCAGCGGGTGAAACCGCTGGGCGGGCTGCTAGTTCTTTATAATTCTATGAAAAAATAATTTAAATTCAACAAAAGTGCTTTTCTCGTTTCTTTAAAAAGATCGGCATTATGTGTCGTCCACGTGTCGTCATAAAAACTTGCACGCGACAATGAAGTCATCAAATACATATCGATTTTCGAGAAAAATGACTCGATATCAGCACAAGATAAAGACGTAGGTTGGCGATAATGTCATTTTACTTTTAGTACTATGAAATAGTGGAAATAATGTTATAAGTACTTTTAAGCGATCTTCTTGTTTTTTGTAGTCGTCCATAGACCTGATAAAACCTACAATCGCTTACTACAAGCAAGCCCCTGTCATGGTTGTGTAACGACCGCCGTCTAACCATAGACAGCCACCGGAACAGACAGCTAAACTTGCCTCCTGAATGACGGAACCATTTATCTTTTCGGACAATCAGGTGGTTCAGCCTGCAATGTCCTAACGAGACTGAGAACACATTGAGAACAAGTGACAAATATCAACTTTGTGAGTGACCCCTCGGGAATCGAACCCGGAACCATTTCCGTCCACACTACGTACCACTGTGCTACATCGGCCGTCATCGTAAGATAATGACGTCATTATACAAACCTATTTACGAGAAAAATGGCTCAATATCAGCACAAGATAAAGACCTAGGCTGGCGATAATGTCATTTTACTATGAAACGATAAGTATCAGCGATAGACTACGTTACTTTGCAATTTTTCCATATATAGGGTGTAATTTTATTAGTGGTGGATCCGTTAAGGGTGTGTTTTGTCAATAAAACTGAACAACTTTCCCCCAGGAACATAGGTCGAAATATGAAAAAGAAAATTGGCCCTCCCATACAAATTGACCAGGCCGGCCAACACTTAGTATGGGAAGACAAAAGTTTTTTCGTATTTCGACCTATGTTCCTTCGGGAAAGTTGTACAGTTTCATTGACAGAACACATCCTTAACGGATCCGCCACTAATAAAATTGCATCCTATATAAGGTGTAAAAAGAATCAACGGCAAATATTTTAAGGGGTGAACCAGCCCTGTGAAGCTGAACAACTTTCCCCAAGGAACATAGGTAGATATATGAAAAAAAAATTGGATCTCCCATACAAAATGTACCAGCCGGCCGAGTCAATTTGTATGGGAGGTCCAAATATTTTTTTTATTTCGACCTATATGTTCCTTGGGGAAAGTTGTTTAGTTTCATGGGCTTATTCACCCCTTAAAATATTTGCAGTTGATTTTTTTACATCCTGTACAAGTAATATGTACATACAATCATCATCTGCCTGCCCTTTTACCAAATCAGTTCGGGTCGGCGCAACATGTTTTGTGAAAGCACTAAATCATGTTGCAAAACGATATTTGCAATGTTTTATGCCCGGCCTATGGGAATGCTATTGTAGGAGGTATCACCGCTACCAGACGGTTCCCTTAGGACCGGTATGCTACCAGTCCCGCTATGCTACCTTTTTCGAATACGTCAAAAATTGAAAATACAGCTAGAAAGAAAAGTGTTTATTGAGTTGGTTATGAGAACATTTGAAGATGATTATTTCCAGATATCCTGGCTGGACTAGCCCATGATTCAGGGTTTGCATGACCATAGTTGACAGATATTCAGCTAAGGTCAAAAACTATACGTCGCCTTTTACGAAACACCCTGAGTGGACTATGGGTGGCAGTATTCTTAGCCGTTACCACACGGAAATACATACATATAATATCACGCTTATAAAGGCGACCGAGGGATAAATCCGACTCAAGCGAATACGGGTCCTGAAGAAGGAAAACTCCACACACAAACCCGGAACGGGGTCTCTGTCAGGCGCGACTGACTGGTAATAAATCGTGCGGCAGACTCCTGCAGCCGACCTGGCTCCGCGCGTATCGACACTATCGACTCGTCGTTCCTGTGGAGTCAGCCAGGAAGGGCGAGAGGGTGGCGCAGGTCCTGGGCAGCCCTGCGTTTTCCATAATTGCGTCCCAGGCAACGCAGTGTCTGTGGAGAGCGTGCAAAAAACCATGCCGCTCCCGTATCGGCTTATACAGCCAAGAAAAATCTTGCCTCAGACGCTGAATAAATCATATGAGGGCAATATGATGATGAGCCCGGGGAACGAAATCATCCGCCAAAAGGCCACAGTAACGGTCAGTCTGGAAATGTAGCAATATGATGGTCTACTTTGCGAACTGGTGTGGAATTACCGAAGGACAGTATGCGGCTGGTATCTGAAGGTTAACTCATTAGGTCATTGTCATATCATTAGTCAAGCTCGCTAGTCACATAGCAGCGGTTTCACCCGCTAACATAAAGGGTTTATGTCTTAGAGTACATATAAGCAAGCTATAGAGTGCGCATTAGGCCCCGTGGCGTACTCTCAAAGCGTAAGCAGTTGCTCCCTAGATACAGAAGTCATAATGTATGAGAAGTTATAGATGCTCAGTAGTGCTGTCACTGGCGTTTTGCTACTGACAGACAGAGAGGTGGCGCCCAGACTACTGACGTCAGTTCTAACTTTTTAGGCGCACTCTATAGCTTGCTTATATATACTCTAAGGTTTATGTAAACCTTCCTCTTGAGCCACTCTATCTAAAGACAGCAACCGAGACCTTCTTTACGAACTAAATAGTGCTTCAGCCTGCAATGGCTTAAACGAATTCCGAAAGTAAAAAGTAAAGCCTCTGATTAGACAGCGGTTATTACGAAAACCCATCAGAAACCACGTCAGACTAGTCAGAGAAAAAGGTGGTTAAAAAGTTTGTTTATCAGGTCGTACGGCGATTCATTGTACCACACGATAGAAGACTTTAGTCAGATTTTAACGCGTCAATCCGTTGCGTAATTTTATAGATCAAAGCATACATGGTGACAAACAGACAGACAGCGAAAAGCGACTTTCTTTTATACTAAGTAGTGTTTAATCATTCATTAGTCATTAACCTCAGTGGTTATTGCGATCAACTTTTAACTTGTTTTTGTAATTGTTATCAGTTTGGTTCTGAATATTCAATTAAAAACACATTAGCCGGGTTTCACTTTTACGTCTAAAACAATTAATAAACGTTTAAAAAGAAATTTACGGATTTGATCGGAAATAACCAATTTAACAAAGATATCGGATTCAACCAAAACATTGCCAAACCGAAGTTATGTAAAATTAGGTTTTCGAAAGGCACGTTAAGGCGGCGGTCCCAGTTGCTGTGTATGATTATTTAGACGACGGTCGTTACACAACCACGTCAGAGGCCTGCTACTTGTAGTAGGCTGTTGTAAAGCTCTGATACCAGGGTTCATCAAGTCGTTTGACGACTCGGTGTCCTACACGAAGAGGTTTGTTTAAGTTAGTCATTCCGTGTGATGCCGGCTTAGAAAAGCATCACCCCAGGTCTCACCGTGGGTGTCGTAAAAAGCGACTTAGTGATAATGATCCAGGAAATGGGAAGCAGCATCATGTGAATTAAATCCCACCCAAAACATAAATGTGAAAGAAAAACGCAAACCTGTTTTGTCAGCAGTTTCCTTATGACTTTTTTATTTAATTTTTCTGTACTTTTTAATGATATAACTTGGCAAGTTTTCACACACTTTGTTATAAACCTACTAAACGCAAAGTGTCAAGTATATAATTTTCTATTAAAACTTGCCAAGTTATATCATTACAAAGTACAGAAAAAATAAAATAAACAAAGTCATAAGGAAACTGCTGAAAAAACAGGTTTGCGTTTTTGTAAGTATTACAATTTTAGGTATTTAATATGATATTTATTCAGAATCTACTTTCCAAACTGCGGAAAATCAAGTGTGCATTCCTGTAACTATTTTTAACTGAGGTCTGTGTATGGAACTTGGTACTTATTTAGATCTCACTTCTTTTATAGGCGAAGCATTCCAATATTATCGAACTTGGCAGCCTTTCACATTTATGTTTTGGGTGGGATTTAATTTATTTTTGTAAGGTTTATTTTCTTTTTTTCTTATGATTAAGTTAGTTAAGGAAATGTCTCATTTATACTAATTTTCAGATTTTTGAATATGGACTATATGGACTATGCTTCTTACAAAGAAATGGACTAGATTTTTTTATTAAATTTTTCTACGTTTGCGTGGCAAAGGAAACTTTTTTGTTTTGTCATTTTGTATGCTCTCTTGTACGACTGACACGCTAGAGCGCATTGCCCATTCAATATCTTGGATTTTTTTTACACGTTTTCTATTTACTGATAAGCTTGCCAAGTCAGGGCGGTATAATGTACGTAGCCGGATATATTCAATTTTTACTGAACATAACATAACATAACAGCTACAACAGTCCACGATATAGATAAATTTTTTGTTTTAGTTCCTTAGGGGTATGAATTTACACCTTCATTATTTTTAAAGCCGACTCACACTTGGCCATTTTCAGATTTTTTCCTTTACCTTGACCTAAAGACCTACCTCCATGCCAAATTTCAAGTCAATACGACCATTGGAAGTGGTCTAGGTTTTTGATGAGTGAGTCAGTCAGTCAGTCAGTCAGTCAGTGAGTGTATAGTAAAAATAGCGATTTTCTGACGTCAATATCTCAAGACCTACAATAGGTACATTAATAAAATTTTGTATTTTAGATAAGTAAGTAGATCTCGACAGATACTAGAAATCTCATATGCGTAGATAAAATAGATTTTGAGTTATAGGTAGGTCGAACTTGGCCCGAACTGGTTCGTGTAATATAACCCACGGCCGGTGTGTCGGTTCTTTGCTCGAACTTGGCGGACACACTGCCGTGTGTCTAGATTACATATCTTGCACTGCGCTCGCCAATCCGCTTGGCAAGAGTTTTTGGCCACTATAATATATGGAAAATTTAGAACGTATTTGTTTTTCTTACTTATTCTATTTCACCGATTTTTTTCTACGTCTTTTTCCTAATACTCTAACGCAAATCTTACATGGATGACATGTCCATTGAAGGTCAAATCACGTTATAGTAAACCAGTGTTTTCCGGTTATTTCCGTATTTTCCGGTGCTGATAATGACCTCGACTTGAAGCTGTGACAATCTGCCTTATCGATTTATCGGGTACATTTGGAATCAATTGTGGGCTAGGTACTGTACCTATCTCATAAACGAAAATAATAAAATTGAAGACGTTTGGGAATCGAACCCGGGGCCGGTGGAGTACATAATACAGTCCCACTGAGCTATCAACGCACCGGTTGACCCTAGTAAATTTTTCAATGTCTTTATGCTCGTCTCGAAGCGACCTATACCTATACCTACCTAACTCCAACGTATAATCCTGAGAATGGAATCGAACTATCAATCTCTATACCCTGAGCTATTTTAAATATACCATTTCTTTTGCTGTCAAATCCTTTCTAACGATAAGGCATAAGGCACTAGCGCCACAGAAGAGACGTGCGACGTGAAGCTTGGGATGGCATCTGTCAGACAAGTGATTGTCGGCCGTCATCGGTGCGACGCGCGTCACACGCGTGCGCACAGACAGCGCAGCGTCCCTTCTATTTCATACATTTTATATCGAAACGGTTTCTAGCGTCGCCATCTCACATCTCATGTCTCTTTCTCACGTCATGTCAAGTAGAATGGTGTCGGAGTAGCGTCGTGTCGAAGAAATGTGTGTCAGAATACCATTTCCCACTCCTCACGTGTCACGTGTGGAGATAGGCCCTTATCAAACGTTTTACCGGAGTTGAAAATGACCTCGACTTCCTTATCGGATAATCAGATAGGTACATTAAGAATCGAATGTGATACCTACCCTACCCTGTATCTAATGTATAGTCCTTAGTAGTCACCATACACTAAGCGCTGAGACTACAACTGAACGTACTTTAGGGCGAACGCTGCGTCGTTCGTGTGGTTTTACCCGGACCCGCGTGAAGTTCACTCACTTCATCTGCACAGCTTGAAGTAACGGATCATCCGCGTGGACTATTTGCGCGGAAGCCCATTTTTTGTTGTCAATTCCTTACTATAATGACCAATTAGAGAAACGGCGCGCGGGGCGCCAAACTATAATAGGTATTATGGCGTAAGGTCCACTTTACTTTTGGTGACATCTCTCACTTTTAGTATGGATTTGACAACTGTCAAATTGGCCCGACTAGAACATAAAGGCATTTTTGCATGTCATGTTATCAGACGATTTTCCGGAGTTGGAGATGACCTCGACATCGAGCCGTTGTGATAAACTACCTTATCGGATAATCAGGTACATAGGTACATTAGAAGTTAAATATGATAGCTATCTTTTAGCATGAAACAGCCTGGTGACAGATGGACAGACAAACCGACAAACACACAGACAGACATACTGACAGAGGAGTATGCAACTGTACTCAGCGGTTGACCATATCATATGAAACTGGTGCTCAGAATAATTAGTTCTTTATTTATTCTATGTAATTAAACATAACTCTTAATTTATTTCGAAAAGTCACAGTAATACAGGGTGGCGCAATAGAACGTGCATTTTTTAAGTATAGGCTAAAAAAAATAAAACGAAAGATATAGTTGAAATAAAAGATAGGCCAATTAGGTAAATAAATGCAGTTTATTTTTTAAAAACAACATCTTTTAAATGACGACCCTCTCGAAAGCGACACTCCTCTAAACGCGAAGCGAAATTTGTGAAAACTCTTTTCAATAAGGCTGGGTGATTGCCGCTATTTCTTTTGCTTGAGATTGCTGCCCATACCGTTACTTCCGGACTGTGCAGTGGTTTTTGATGTTTGAATTTGGGATTCTCGTCACTCCATTAACTACAATTTTGTCGGTTAACAAAACAATTTAATTGGAAATGGGCCTCATCAGAAAAAAGGATGTTGTCAAAAGTGGCAATTTGACTAAGCATTTCTTCAGGAAATGCCAACCTTGCTCTGAAGTCGATCTCTTTCAACTCCGGTGCTAACTGGAGCTTATAAGGATGCAGTTTAAGATCTCAGTTTGAAATTCGCTGTAAACTTCGTCGTGACAAGTGTAAAGCCGCCGATCGCTTCCGGATCACACAAATGCGGATTTTTTCGTACTGACACCTTCATCCTCTCAATATTGTCTGTCGTCCTAGACGTTCTTGGACGACCTTCTGCTGGGGGTTTAAACGTGCAACAGGTCTCTTTAAAACGCTTTATCCATATTTTAATTAAATTTGCACTTGGAGGTTCATTAATGTGTTTTAATCCATATTAACAACAATATAGTCGCCTTGTAGAGGTGTAAAAACGACCGTTCTCGTAAAACGTGGAAATACAAAAAGCTCGATGCTTTCCGTCGAAGTGATTCATGGCTACTAAAACTCCATGAATGTCACTATCCAACCACGCAAGGCTCCCTTTGCCCGAGCGCCGTATACCCCGACAAAAAAATTAATGTAATATGCACGTTCTATTGCGCCACCCTGTAAATAGTATAAACACGGCCCTTCGAATAGGCCAAATTTAACAGCTGTCAAATCCATACTAGAAGACATGGGAACAAAGAAAGATAGACTTTATTTCATAGCATTAACTTGATTTTGAGAGCTGTCAAATACGGCCTATTCGAACAGCTGTAGTGTAATATTCTTTAGTAATAGGGTCCTGTTATCCTGTTTAGTAAGGAATCGTAGAAATTTCAATACACCTCTATACGTAAAGCGAAGGCTTTTTTATTTCGAGGGATAAAAATGTAGGCTTGTTTTTCCCAACAGGGCACAACCGGTACCGACAGCTTAACGTGCCCTCCGAAGCACTTCTTTCTTTCGGACAATCAGGTGGTTCAGCCTGCAATGTCCTAACCAGACTGTGAACAAATTCACAACGTGATAAATATCAACTTTATGAAGTGACCCACCGGGAATCGAACCCAGAACCTTCTGCGTCGCAGGCAGTCGTACTAACCACTGCCTGCCACACATCGGCTGTCACGCGTATGGAGGGAGCTTTCTACTTCAATAAGGTTGAAATTGGAGACATCAGGGACTCCAACCGACAACTTTAATAAAAGGATCAATCTCAAACTCAAATTCGTCTCGATCGACAACATAATTGACAGCTCTCTCTTTATTGGCATTGGAATCCGTGGGGATGAATGTCGACTGTTCGCGAGTAAATAAGATCCTTAATCGTAGGCGGATCTATTTCCAGTACCTACACAAAGAAAGGTTCAAATTAGGAAAAAAAACGACACGTCTGTGCGCGTATTTCTAAAATTAAAGAAAAAATATTCACAACTTTGTGTGACGCAGACAGAACAGATAACCTTTTTTTATGGCGGCGTCGCATTCTCTGTATGGTTAAGACGTATTTTGCTAATGTCAATCGGTCATCATGCATTAGTTCATTACATTGTTCATTACATTATGCAAGAGTCATGCTGCGATTTTGAGGAAAGGTAGAAATTATGGATTGACGGCCTCTGATGCCAAGGTTCATCAGATCCTTGGTTGGGGAATTCGGTGGCCCACATGTAAAAATAATTAGTGCTGTCGTCTTATTGGAATCGCTGGGGATCAGTATTAATTACTGTTTGCGAGTAACTGAGTAAATACGACCCGTAACCGCAGGCGGATCTATTTCTAGTAAAGACAACATAATAAAGACTTTACGAGCTGGCTTTTATTTACACACAAACACATTATGATTTCTCTGCAAAATTAAATCTGGAAACGTTTATTGGTAGGACAACTTTGGCCACCCACAGTAAATAGAATCAGCTGATCGGCAATTTTGTATGGGAGGTCCAAATTTTTAATTTACCTACCTTGTGTGCCGGCGTTGACCAGCATCACGCCATATCTTTCCCGTGGGTGTCGTAAGAATCGACTAAGGAATTTGAGAGTTGATATGTTTTGAAATTTTAGGCGATAGGCTGACATCGTGTCACTATGGGATACACAGTCTTTTTACAATTTTAGGCGATAGGCTGACATCGTGTCACTATGGGATACATGTGTGTTAATTGATTTTTCGCTATTTATTACTTCTAACTAGCTGCTCGTCAGCGGTTTCACCCGCTGCAACCTATTATTCCGCGGGAATAAAAGCATTATTCGCCAAGAGATGTCGCTGTTAGTTTTCGGCGAAAACGTTTAAAACGCGAATCGGCTCAGTCATGCCACCTATTTCAAAAATATTGGAAAATGCGTGATCCCGTGGGAATGAGACATTTTTCCATGGTAAAAAGTATCCTATGTGTTATTCCAGATGCCCTTTTATATTTCTGCAAAGTTTCATGTCAATCTAATCAGCGGTTTTTGCCTGATGTCGTAACAAACACACACACAAACATCCGCCTTTATAATATTAGTAGGATGACCCCGCGCCAAATGGCGCTAGACACCAGCCTGATCGCATTCATCTTGTTAATCTACTTGGCCTGCGTATTGTCTTGCCAGTGTATCACTGCAATACAATTTTATAAATATGGCTTTGAACATAGATCATTCTGCCAAAGTCGAGACTGGAAAATAGAACACAGAAGTCATGACATGAACAGGACAAACCATCAAAAGCCACAACAGTCCACCGCATAATTTGTATTTCTCCTTATTGGGGGATATTGCTATTCGCAGAACGCTTGGCAGGTGGATTGGCGAGCGCAATGCAACAGGGAATGCTACTGCTCTCCCTGTTACGACAACCTACAATACAGGTAGAACTGGGGTGATGCTATTCTAAACCAGCATCATACGGCATGCTAGCTTAAAATAGCATCACTCCAATTCTACCCGTCGGTTTCGTAAAAAGCGACTAAGACTAAGAGATAATCAATAATTATCCAGGGAATGGGCAGCAGCATTCTCTGTCAATGCAACATCTTGCACTGCACCCGCCAATCCGCCTACCAGGCGTGGTGAGTATGGCAATACCCCCCCTAAGGCCCATGTCCAGCAGTGGACTGTTGTGGCTGTTTTATGGTTTGGGATGGTTATCATATGGCATAGATAGTTACATCCACAGTGCTCCTAATTAACAGCAAATACTTATCTATGTAAAAGATAATTAGTGCATTAGCGCTATCATACATAACATTTATCATTTCATTGATAACTCGATGGTGCGAAGCGTGTTCAGAGAATGCTCTTTTATCTATGTAAGCTTGATTAGTCACTGTAAGCCTTTTTTAGGGTTCTGTAGTTGTTGGGAAACTTGTAAAATTTTCACCACAGGCTGGTTTTAAACCTACTACTTTCGGTATCAGTATTTCTATATTGGCGTGTGGTAGCAGCTAAGAATACTGCCACCCCTAGTCCACTCAGGGTGTTTCGTAAAAGGCGACATAGAGTTTTTGACCTCGGCTGAATATCTGTCAACTATGGTCAACCGCACGGTGGCGGTGATATCTCCTAACGTAGCTTTCCCTAAGAGGGTTGACGTCAGGCAGGCGGCCGGTCACAAAACATTGCCATATCCTTTTGCTACCTACATGATTTTGCGCCGACTTTCTTTTACATATCTTGAACTCCAAAAATAGAAGTAATATTTTCTGTAGAACATTTTGAGAATTCAACTTTTTTTTAAATCTACATTATGAGAATTCAATATTTTGTTCTGGAAAGAAAAAAAGTTACACAAGATAAGATGGCAATTCATAATTAAAAAAACCGGCCAAGAGCGTGTTAGACACGCCCACAAATAGGGTTTCGTAGTCAACGTTTAAATATCAGGTTTCTCAGCATTACAAACTTAATTTGTTGCTGGTTTGTTAGCAGCAGTATGATGACCAACCGCAGTAGAAAAGCTCAATTTTTTCTGAAACCTTTAAAGGTAAAATATTCGTTATAGTTTTCATTGTAACTTCAGATAGTAAGCTATATTCCATATTTATTTCAAATTTTTAGCGTTTATACTTTAGAAGTTACAGCTGGAACAAATTATGGGTCAAAAACGCCCTTTTTAAAAGCAAATATCTCGTGACAGAAACATTTTAGTGACTTTGTTTCAAAGAAACCTCACCTTAGTTTTAAAAGACCTATTCAACGATACCCTACTCAATATTGCAGAAGAAAAAAAAAATTTTTGCCCCCCTTTCACTTGTATGGGAGAGGGTCCAAAAAACATTTAAAATATTTTTTTCTTAACATTTCTTTATTTGGGTCAACACGATCTATCTTCCCACCAAATTTCATGTCGATAACTCTAAAACTGACGAAGATATGAGGGCGCGGCATACAGACAGACAGACAGACAGACAGACAGACAGACAGACATGACGAAACTATAAGGGTTTCTAGTAGACTACGAAACCCTAAAAAGTAAATTTAATGTAGAACTGTAGAACCAAATGGAGAGAAAAGATAGGAGCCGTTTGCCCAACAGTAGTCGGATGACACAGATAAGATAAGAAGAAGATATTTATTTCTAGTAAGATGATAGGCGAGACAAAAGTATTGTTGAATATTGCTACAGGCTACAGAACCCAGTTAATGTTTATTGCAGACTCATTCTTGGCATTTCAAAATTAAAATTTTATGACGTCTTAAGAGCGCATTCAATTTTTTCTAGCAAATTTGCAAATATTGGCTTTATAAACATGCGAGTTTCTCGAAAACCGTTATGTAAAAATAATATGTTACTTGAACATTTAATCAAGCATATCTTCATCTAAAAAATGTACAATGTAAATATTAACATTTTAGTTTTAAACCTGTTACAAACAGCGATATCTAAAGCGACAAAACCAAAATTCAGGAAAAGACCTCAAATCAAGCGTGAGTTTTAGAGTTTTGGTTCACTGTAAAAAAATATCAATTATACAAAAAAATAGAGTATATATTTGAGAACAAAGTCTACAGTGAACATTTTACAATTTTATTCAGAAATATAGAATAATACCACGTTTTTATATACGATTTTTTGCAAAATAATGCGCCATTATAACGACTTCTGTATGAAAAAATAACAGTAGTAAAGATTTAAAAAAAATATATGTTATTTAAGAAGATGTACTTAATCTAATTGCAGAAATATATATTTATTTTTATTCATAATATCACTGTAAAAAATATTCATACATCCCCATGTTTTTCTCAAAATGACGCTCCGAGAGGTCTGGCAGGGAAAATTGTATGGGCTTCGTGAAAAGCTCTATAGCGGCCTTAAAGATATTGGCTTCTGTAAAGGTGTTAAAGTAATTTTATGCCTCTTTAACTTTGTAAAGACCGTTTAATAAACTGGTCATAGCACCATTCATAAAATTTTATTAATGAGTTGATGTATGTTGGTCATTGATGTTTGTAATTTATAATATTAGGATGCATTTTAAATATTCAAGTGAATTATTGAAATTATTCTTTAAAAATGTGGACACCCAAATAATAATATAGGATTGTTTTTGGACTGTTGGGGTATTTTCGAATAGGTATTCTTTTATCTTTTGTAAGCTTCATTATATATATCGGCTTAAAACTGGTTATTGAGTATTACTTTGAATAAATTGTTGTAAGACAAATGTAATACAAAACAGCAGGTAAAACTCATAAATTACTTTATGGCGAACAACTAAGATGTAACATTCTTGATGATGTCATAGCAGAGGTCATTGACAGGAAGCCAGATCCCAGTATTTTCCATTTATTGATATTGATGTTAGTACTTGAGTGAGTAATCTTTGCATATGTTTACAATAGGTATGTTTTAGTTGAAGTTGTAGAAGTTTACTAATGATTACAGTTTCCTGTTTTTGACACGGAAAAACTACAAACAACTAAAATAATGTATCTGGGGGCACGGCAGTGCCCCCACCAAGTCGAGCTGAAAGCGGCACGGCCGTACCATCCTTTTCTCGAACCAGTTCAGGCCATTTTCGACCCCCCCATAACTCCCTTGTCGATAAGTTTAGAACCCTCATTTCAAAATATCTTATCAAGCACTACATAGACACGATACATTTCAAATTTCAATTAATTTATACCAGTAGTTTAGAAGTTATAGTTAGTCAAAGTTTCTTAATTTTCTGCCTGACTGACTGACAGACTGACTGACTGACCGATCATCAAAATTCTAAGGTACTTCTAGCAGACAAAGGAGCTTCAAACTTAGAATACACCTTGTATTTAGTGTATGAATAAAGGGAAAACTATAACATTCTGCAAATTCGGTCGCAACCGCATAATTAACTTTGTATTTCCATACAAATGTATAGGATTACAAAGTTAACTTTGCGGTTAGGCTTTGAGGAAATCTTAGCTGGCTCGAGAAGTAGTCCCAGAAAAGAGAAAGAGGATTACTACCTACAAAAAGAAATGAGATCCCATCAAAAACATTCACTTGTAAAAAGAACCAAGTCTCGCCACTCAGATGTTCTACTGTAAAAAGTTGTGAGATCCATGAGATGCCAAGTCGGTTATTGATTTATTCAAGGACTACTTCAGGGAACTTTCATCTTAAGCTATTGCGTAATTAGGTAACAGACATCATCCTATAGTAACCATATCGTTATTTAAAAACTTTTATATTTACAATAACTAGAATGACCCGGCCATCGCACCAGACCATCGTATCTCACAATCAAATAGTGTGCGATTGCCAAGTCATTCTAGTTATTGTAAATATAAAAGTTTTTAAATATCGATATGGTTACTATAAGATGATGTGTGTTACCTAATTACGCAATAGCTTAAGATGAAAGTTCCCTGAAGTAGTCCTTGAATAAATCAATAACCGACTTGGCATCTCATGGATCTCACAACTTTTTACAGTAGAACATCTGAGTGGCGAGACTTGGTTCTTTTTACAAGTGAATGTTTTTGATGGGATAACATTTACTGATTACAACACATTGTTTATATGGGTATCTTTAACCTGAATTAAAGAAAATTCAATTTTATTTAATTATACTCAGACAGATTTAGCATACAA
This sequence comes from Phthorimaea operculella, assembly GCA_024500475.1. Lineage (NCBI taxonomy): Eukaryota > Metazoa > Arthropoda > Insecta > Lepidoptera > Gelechiidae > Phthorimaea > Phthorimaea operculella. Next base: position 3,565,514 of record JANFCV010000046.1, on the reverse strand, counting down.
TAAGAAGAATCGATTTCTGTCAAGTCTGTTTTTATAGTAAAATAAAGTATGGGAAGTTCTTAGATTAAATATAAAAATTATAAAAGAAAACATTCACATCATGTAAGTAAAACTTTCTTAGATATTGTTTTGTAAACAAATTTATCAGAATTAAATGTTTCCTGAGACTGCATAAACAAAACATAAAGACATCACAAGACACTCCATAAGTACTTATGTTCTCAGCCATCACTGTAACTTTTTTATCTGGGTTATTTTTTAGTCAGTGCGCAAACTTTGCAGGGTGTTTCTACTTGTGATTCTGAACAACTTTTATTATGGGGCCACCTGCGAATTTGCAGAAAGAAATTTGGATGTTCCATAGAAAATTCATACCCCTTCGTTCGCAGTAGTTCCATTGAGATTAGTTCCATGGAACTACTGCGAACGTTTTTTTCGCACTAGTTCCATTGGCTCTGACAATGGAACTATCGCGAAGCTTCGTTTACGATCATTCGCAGTAGTTCCATTGAGTAGTCATTTGGTCTGTGCATCCACCTTCTCAAATATGTCTCAGTGCGCATAAAAGTTTCTTTGAAGGAGTTGTAGGTCTTGACGAGACCTACATTTAATGTGACAGCTGTCAAACTATTGGTTTCTTTGGGAAAGTTGTAGGCTTTAACGAGATCTACATGACAGGTGTCAGCTGTCATACTAAAAAGTCGTTTATATCGGAAACTATGCGTGCTAGACTACTTGTTTCTTTGGGAAAGTTGTAGGCCTTAACGAGATCTACATGACAGGTGTCAGCTGTCATACTAAAACGTCGTTTATAGCTGAAACTATGCGAGCTAGACTATTAGTTTCTTTGGAAAAGTTGTAGGCCTTAACGAGATCTACATGACAGGTGTCAGCTGTCAAACTAAATAGTCGTTTTTATCGGAAACTTTGCGTGCTAGACTATTGATTTCTTTGGGAAAGTTGTAGGCCTTAACGAGATCTACATGACAGGTGTCAGCTGTCAAACTTTAAACTCGTTTATCTCATTAACTATGCACGCTACACAACTAGTTTCTTTGGAAAAGTTGTAGGCCTTAACGAGATCTACATGACAGGTGTCAGCTGTCAAACTTTAAACTCGTTTATCTCATTAACTATGCACGCTACACAACTAGTTTCTTTGGAAAAGTTGTAGGCTTTAATGAGATCTACATGACAGGTGTCAGCTGTCAAACTTTAAACTCGTTTATCTCATTAACTATGCACGCTACACAACTAGTTTCTTTGGAAAAGTTGTAGGCCTTAACAAGATCTACATGACAGGTGTCAGCTGTCATACTAAAAAGTCATTTAGTTGTGTAGCGTGCATAGTTAATGAGATAAACGAGTTTAAAGTTTGACAGCTGACACCTGTCATGTAGATCTCGTTAAGGCCTACAACTTTCCCAAAGAAACCAATAGTCTAGCACGCAAAGTTTCCGATAAAAACGACTATTTAGTTTGACAGCTGACACCTGTCATGTATCTCGTTAAGGCCTACAACTTTTCCAAAGAAACTAATAGTCTAGCTCGCATAGTTTCAGCTATAAACGACGTTTTAGTATGACAGCTGACACCTGTCATGTAGATCTCGTTATGGGCTACAACTTTCCCAAAAAAACCAATAGTCTAGCAAGCATAGTTTCCGATATAAACGACTTTTTAGTATGACAGCTGACACCTGTCATGTAGATCTCGTTAAGGCCTACAATTTTCCCAAAGAAACCAATAGTCTAACGCATAGTTTCCTATATAAACGACTTTTAGTATGACAGCTGACACCTGTCATGTAGATCTCGTTAAAGCCTAACTTTTCCAAAGAAACTAGTTGTGTAGCGTGCATAGTTAATGAGATAAATGAGTTTAAAGTTTGACAGCTGTCACTTAAAATGTAGATTTCTTCCAGACCTACTAACTTCCCAACGAAACCAGTGGTGTAAAATACGTATTTAACGAGTTAAACGAGTTTGAAGTTTGACAGCTGTCACTTAAAATGTAGGTCTCGTCAAGACCTACATTTTCTTCAAAGAAACTTTTATGCGCACTGAGAAGGTGAGACAACTACTCAATGGAACTACTGCGAATGATCGATGCGAAGGTTCGCGATAGTTCCATTGTCTGAGCCAATGGAACTAGTGCGAAAAAAAACTTCACTGTAGTTCCATTGGACTAATCTCAATGGAACTACTGCGAATGATTGTTCATACCTACTCGGCAAAAATTTATGGAAAAACCAAAAATTGTTTTTAGATTTTGCAGGTGGCCCCATAGTAAAAGAATCCCGCAAAGTTTGCGCACTGACTAAAAAATAACCCATATAAGCAAAAGGAGAGACAATTTTATGTTAATTTGTTCTTTTTACACTCTCCTCTCTGTGGATAGTGGTGGCTCAAAATCAGTGTCATTCAATCAAAACACATTCTTATTCTATCTTGATGATGCAGCGAGTGACTGTCTCCACGAAGTATACTCTGACCCATTATAGTTTTGGTTTAAAAAACTTTAGAAGGCACACATAAATGATGCATTCTCTTTCTCCTTCTGAACAAAAAGTTCTCGTTCGAGTATGTACAACAAACTTTATTAGGAAAACATACAATCTTACTAGAATCGTATGAGACTGTAAAATTCCCGGAAGCCTTTCAAAAACCGCGACAAGACGCCTACAGTCTTCGTTCATTCAAGCGCGATAGAAAAAAACCCAGCTAAGTTTAAATTTGTCCTTTACGTCATATTGTGTAAACAAACGAAGATTGCGTCTTTTGAAAATTGTAGATTTCAACGGAAATTTCACAAGTTTTTACTATTATGCTACTTGTACTTACTTTTCCGTTGATTCCGAGGCCAAGAACTATGTTGGAAATTTCGTAATCCTCCGTTATTGGGCTCGTTTTGGGGACTCTTGTGGTACTCATTTTTATCACTTTTTGGTTACACTGACACCATCCGTATAAAACTTCACTGTAACTTCTGGGTTGCACGATCACTGAACTTAATGTTTGGTGTAATAACAATGATTCACTAAAGAATTTAATAATTTCTTCAAATTTTTATCAAAATTATGTATCACCAACGTTTCGATGACAAATTCGCGTTTTCTTGTATGATGTGAAGTTGTTGAGCAAAGCAATCGTCCATGACATCCAATCCGTCACATCTCAATCAACCAATCGCATCAAAGCAATGCTGCCAACTTTTCATTCAAAAGTGGTACCATGTGTTAAGAACTTAAGTTTGTCCCGCGGTTTTGCCTGGAAATGGATGGTATTTTTAGGGTTTCGTAGCCTACTAGAAACCCTTATAGTTTCGTCAAGTCTGTCTGTCTGTCTGTCTGTCTGTATGCCGCGCCCTCATAACTTCGTCAGTTTTGGAGCTATCAACATGAAGTTTGGTGTGAAGATAGATCCTGTTCACCCAAATTTAGAAATGTTGAGAAAAAAGCGGCCAAGAGCGCGTCAGCCACGCTCACAAATAGGGTTTCGTAGTCAACGTTTTAATAACAGGTTTTTCGGCGTTACAAAGTTAATTTTGATGCTGGTTTGTTTACAGCTGTATGGTGACCAACCGCAAATGGGAAAGTTTTAATTAGTTCATCTAGCTTCTAGTAGATGGCGCTGATGGCGAATCATGGAAAAGCTTAGAAGCGATTTCCCTTAATGAGGGGTAATATTTTTTTATCAAACAGTATGTTTTTTTTAGTACTTTGTAGAAATTATATAATTTAAGAAAAACAAACCATAATTTTGCAAAACCGCTTATTTACGATACCTCAAATCGAGGAAATACGCCAAATCTACACTTTATAAGGACTTGTAGTTTAGAAAGCGGCAACACATGTTTCGTATAATCTGTGATGTCATGGTGGTTGAATTTGACATTTGACAGCTGATCCCTTTATTTTAACAGCGCCATCTAGTTTGGACTCGTGAAACAGTCAGTCTAAAAAATCCCCATTGAAAAACTTTAATATTTCCTTAATCTTAAGTTTTCATGGTATCTTTAGATTAGGAAGTATATAGGGTTACATTTAATTAAATACAAATCTCTTAAAGGTGTAGTCTACTCACGAAACTGAAAAACCTTTGTTAGAAACTTTTCTTCTTTGGACCTCCCATACAAAAGTGTTGAAAAAGTGTGCCACTTAGTATGGAAGGACCAAATCCTTTTTTTCATATTTCGATGAAAAGTTTCTAACAAAAGTTGTACAGCGACGTCGACTCAAATCGACATGCATTCATTTTAGGTTATTGTAGGATAGATGCAAAGATGGATGACTTTATATTTTTCGAGTGAGATATTGGACCCTGGTACCACTTCATCAGTGCTGGCAACATGACGGCACAATTATTCGTTCAGAAATTCCTCGACTATTTTGTTTTCGTTCAGGAATCAATTGTCACTTAGTACCAAAGAAATTTGATAGATGTCGCTAAACGTCCAAAAGTTGCAAAATCTGCAACTGGATGTCGCTTTTCCGAAGTTTTGTAATGAAAGAAAACTGGAAAAATAATAAAGTTTCGGCGCCGAAAAACGTTCGCACGATGTTTTTGTTGCAATATTTTATTATTTCCCGTACATTTAGGTCGCACGCAGTTGTCTTGTCATGTTGCCTTCACGCTTGTGGGCGCGTGATGAGTGTAGGTATGGTTTTGGGGTCGCCTTGACTTCGATGTTTAATCGCTATGTCCGAAATTAATGTTTTGTGGCGTTCACCTCCGTAGGTAGCCTCCAAGACGATTCTACTGGCAGTTATTTACCTACATGTACGCGGTATGAAAATCCCCTTTAAACGATGGTACCTAGGTAGATAGGTACCTACCTCGGTATAACTTGCGCGGATAAAGAAAGGACTCGAATTGACAATATTGTTGTTGACATCCTGCTCATATGATAGAGAGGCAAACAAAAATGTTGCCAAATCGGAATTCATTCTTTATTTTGAGTAAGTTATGTACCTAGTTATACCTAGGTGTTTTCACCTGCTGCAGCGACACATTTTCTAGAGTTGGTAAATAGCCCTTCGTTTGTGCTTCTTCTTTCAACTTACCAACACAAGACACTCGTAAATTTTCCCCAATGCACATACCTATATACCTACTTACGTGGTGAATCGGACCACTCTCCACACGAAAATACTTTTTTCGGGAAATGTAAAAGAAAATTGACTGTACAAAAACAACAATTTTGGCCTGGTTCTGATTCCACCCAGTTTCGATTCCACCATTTTGCAAAACTCTACCAAAAAAACATTTTTGGCGCTAGCCAATACTTACTTTGTGTTTTTGGCCTGGTTCTGATTGGTTCTGATTTATTAAGTTTTATACTCGTTCTGCAGAGTAACAGTGGAATGATATTCGGGTTCAAAGAGCACTAACAAATTTTATTTTCGATTTAGATAATTTTACAATGTTTACACCTAGACACTTTCAATGACAGTATTTTTTCACATCACTGTGACACGACAACACTTGACACAGTCAAAGTCATACACAGATGAGCTCTATGCACAGGCCACTATTTTGTCCAAAGGTCTGCGCCTAACACTTTCCCTTGCACTTTAGGTATTTCTACTGCAAACACCTAATAGGGCACACGTTCTGGCTTGCTTCGGCTTCGGAACAGCCTTGGTCAAGAAGTCAGCCAGTTGCTCATCTGAGCTCACTTTCATCACTACCAAACAGCCTTCTTCTACAACTTCTCTGACGAAGAAGTGTCTTATTCTGATGTGTTTGGTTCTCTTATGGAACTCAGGGTTGTGCGCCAGCCGTATAGCAGCCTCGTTGTCTACATGCAGTACTGGAACTTCTTTCAGTTTAGTAAGATCTTTGTAGATCCTTGAGAGCCATACAGTTTCTCTGGCTCCTTCACTAGCAGCAACGATTTCTGCTTCTGTAGTAGAAATGGCGACTGACGCTTGTCTTTGGCTTAGCCATGATACAATGCCTCCTGCGTAACGGCATATCAGCCCTGTGGTTGATCTTCCACTTAATTGACACCCTCCATGGTCAGCGTCACTAAAGCATTCAAGTAAGGGGTTCTTTTGGTGAGCCTTGTACTTGATTCCATAAGAGCTGGTGCCCTTGATATAGCGCATGATACGCTTTACTAGAAGCCAATCTTCTTTGGTTGGAGACTCTAGCTTACGAGATGCAACTCCGACGGCATAAGCGATGTCTGGGCGCGTTCCCGTCATTAAGTAAGCGAGTGACCCAACGGCTTCGCGGTAGGGGGGAAGTGTGCTTCTGTAGCATCCACTTTCCCTGATTGAGTACTCTCAATTGGTGTCCCGATTGGGTTGCAGTTGGCCATCCCAAATCGTTCTAGGACCTTCTTGGCATAAGCTTCTTGCTTGATAAAGATAGAACCGTCCGCTTCTCTGTTAATTTCCAGACCTAGATAGTACGACGCTGGCTTCGTCGTTATCTTTAACACTGTCCTTAAATCAGCCAAGAAGCTGTTCGCAACCTCTTCATCAGTGGCAGCTACTAGCCCGTCATCAACGTAGAGGGTGATGAGTATCTTTTTTTTTCATTGATTCGCTTGGTATATAGACAACAGTCAGCTTCACTTTGTCTGAAGTCCATGTCCAGCAGTATTTGCTCGAAGCAAGAATTCCAACAACGTGGTGCTTGCTTTAACCCATATAAGCTTCTGTTCAGCCTGAGAACATTCTGCGAGCCGTCTGCATAACCTTCTGGTTGTTGTACGTAGATCTCTTCTTGAAGTTTCCCATTCAAGAACGCAGTACAGACATCGAATTGTACAAGGTGCAGATTCTCTTGGGCGCTGACACTCAATAAAGCTCTTATCGTAGCCATTCTGGCGACAGGGCTAAAGGTTTGATCAAAATCAATACCTTTTCTTTGTCTAAAGCCTTTTACAACAAGTCGGGCTTTATACTTGTCTATGGACCCATCCGGATTTTTCTTGATGCGCAGGACCCACTTGCAGGGCAACGCCTTCCTGCCTTTTGGTAAGGAGCAGGGAGTCCAGACATTTAAATCCTTAAGCGAATTTATTTCACTGTCCATTGCCTTACGCCATTCTTCGCCATCTTGTCGTGCAATGGCATTTTCGTAAGATTCTGGAAAACTGTCATCGACAACAGAACACACTCCACAAACATAGTCCTCGAGTTTTCTTGGTCTCGCAATTAGTGATCTGTCTCTCATATTATAGCGAGGTTCCTGCTCGACAGGTTCAGCTATCTCTAGCTCTTCCTCATTTGATTCTAAGATCACGTCGTTTGCATCTTCGGGATCTTCAATGCTGTGTTCTTCTTCATGAACTTGATCTTGATCTACCACTCTATCTCCCTCTAGAGCTAGTTCATGGTCTTCAGTTTCCACGTTAGGCTCGGTCTCGGTGGTGTTTCTATCTCCGCTCTCAGCTCCCTCTGATTGTAGGGGCATACTAGTGGAGATTTTGAACTCTACGTCGGTTTGGAAAGAGATATCTCTCGACCTCAGCGTTTCTCTTCCGTTCCAAATCCGATAGCCGTCGTCACCTTCGTAGCCTATGAGCATGCCCTTGATGGCTTTCTTGCTCATCTTCTTACGTTTCTGTTTGGGTATATGGACGTAGCATTCGCTACCTATAACTTTCAGATGACTAATCTTCGGTTTCTTTCCGTGCCATAGTTCGTAGGGTGACTTAGATTCCACTCTAGTAGGGCCCGTTCTATTTAGCACGTAAGCGGCCGTGTTGATTAACTCTGCCCATAGTACTTGCGGCATCTCTCCTCTCGCATGCATCATTGACCTTGCAGCTTCTACGAGGGTGCGGTTCTCTCGCTCACTACAGCCGTTTTGTTCGGGCGTGTAAGGCATTGTTAACCTGTGCTGCACACCTTGGTCTTGTAATATTTTTCGGACAGCGGCATTGTCGAATTCGCCTCCATTGTCTGACAGAATAGTCTTGATTTCGTGCCCAGCCTTCTTTGCTTCTTGAAGCATCATGATGAGCTTGTCTTTGACCTCTGATTTCTGTCTAAGAAAGTAGACAAGTCGGTAACTCGAGTAGTCGTCCTTGAACAGTACATAGTATTTGTACTTCGTAATGCTATCAGCGAAGGGTCCGCAGACATCTGTGTGGATAAGCTCTCCACATCTCGAGGCTCTTTCCCTGGTACCAAAGGGTTTTCTATGTGCCTTCCCATAGATACAGCCTTCACACTTCACTTTGTCAGGAGTAAGCTCTATGCCTAACTCGCGTTTCACTACGCGAATGACGTGGTTCTTATCCTGGTGAGCGAGGCGTTCATGGTATAGCTGCAGCATATTTGAGCCATCGATCACGTTAACCTCTATGGTTGGCTTAACTGACATGACTGTCTCCATTTCTAATTCATACAGTCCGCCAAACGCCGATCTTTTGCCGACAATTCTTGTCGTACCATCAACGTCAAACTTGCACTCTGTAGTCTTTGACGTGAATTCAGTATTCTGCATTCTATCATGTGCAGCGAGCGGCGAGAAAAGGTTCTTTGTCAGACTTGGTACTAGCCACACATCTCGGAGCATTATCTTCTCCCTCTTGCCATCGACCTTCGCTTCGACCTCTACAGAGCCTTTTCCTACGGCAGGAATTATGGTTCCGTCAGCTGTTGTAACAGTGTGGTCTTTGTCGAATTCATGGAACTCTTTGAAGAAGTCTCTCCTTACAGCTATGTGTGTAGTTGCTCCGTTGTCGACAAACCAATTGTCTCTATTTTGAGTTTGACCATTCGCACTGGAGCAAGCGTTCACCATCAGTGAGATCTGTTGCACTTGCTTGGATTCTGAGCTTTTGCCTGACGTGCCTTGTACTGGTTTGGGTGGCCTCCCATCTCCAATCCACTTCTTACACTTGCGAACTCTATGTCCTTTTGCATGACAATAGTTGCAAATCAGGTGCTCGTCCTTGCATTTGCGATATCCACTCGGTGCAGTCACTAGGGCTTCCATTCTAGTGGTCTCTTGACTGCCTAAGTCTCTTTCAAAGGTGCAGAGGTGACTCGTCAGACTGTCAATTGTCTTTTCAGACTGCTTCAGCATGAGCCAGCTTGACTTAAAATTGACGAACCGGTCATCCAGAGTATCAAGAATCTTGCATATTAAGAACATTTCGGGTAGTTTCGCAGTTGTGTCTGTTTTGGATAATTCAGCTTTCAGATCGTTCCACAGATTTTTCAGCTTTGACATATGTGTCGCGATGTCATCTGCCTTGTCATGTTTTGTGCCGAAGAATTCCATGCACAGCGTGTATGCCCTGTCACCCGTGTTCCCGTCAAATAATCTGTGCAGCTCCTGCCATACCTCTGATGCCTTCCTGTACCTCATTACTTTGGTTAAGGTGTCTTCTGACATATTTGTGGTCAGCATTAGAAGAGCGCCAGTTTCAGTTTTCTTAAATTTGGCCAAAGCCGCATTATAAGCTGTTACGGCGGCGTCACCTTCTGGGCCTTCTACAGGAGTTGGTGGAGTCAATTTGCCCTCGACGGCTGCCATTGCATTCTCCGTCCCTTCCAGCATTATTGACATTTTGTATTTCCACGTCGTCCAGTTTGATTTACCGGCCAGCTTCCCAATATCAATTTTCGTCGTAAAATCCATCTTCGAAAAAATTATTCGCGACTCTTCGCCCAAATATTAGCGGGTCCGTGACCTATTAATAAAATATAACTATAATATCAAAAGAGCGCTGGCGAATTTTATTTTCTCGAGTTTATTTACAACAATGTGTTTTCACCTAGAGACTTTTGTTGACAGTATTTTTTCACATCACTGTGACACGACAACACTTGACACAGTCAAAGTCATACACAGATGAGCTCTATGCACAGGCCACTATTTTGTCCAAAAAGGTCTGCGCCTAACATGATTCCACCCAGTTTCGTCTCCACCATTTTGAAACGGGTGGAATTCGGAACGGATGTGATCAAAATTATGTGGAATCAGAACTAAGCCAGTAAATCTACTACAGTCCAGCAAAAAAGAGTAGAAATTAAATAAAATGGAACTAAAAAATTTTCATACTAAATTGTTGCCATTCATAGTCAATGTTGCCATTTAATTTTCAAATTTCATACAAAGTGGCGCCCTCATTTTTTGTCTACTCTTTTTTGCTGTAGGTACTGTAACTTAGTACCCTAGTACTATTATATATTCTGTGTTAGTACTTAATAAAAGACCCTGTAAGGTAGTGTCAATACGCAAAGAACTAAGGTGCTAATAACTAACTCGGTCCATATTTGTATTTCTAATGAAATCCTTGAGACTGTTATTGTTATGCTTGTGATGTTATGATTGCTTAAACAAGGAAAATTTGCAAATGTTGTAAGTAAATTACCAAGAAGACGAATTAGCTAATATGTAGTAAGAAATAAGAGGAAAATTCTATTGGTCGTGTGATGTCGGCTTGACAGCCGATGTGGCGCAGTGGTTAGTATGCCTGCCTGCCATGCAAAGGTTCCGGGTTCAATTCTCAGTGGGGTCACTCACAAAGTTGATATTTATCAATTTGTGAATTTGTTTCCAGTCTGGTTAGGACATTGCAGGCTGAACCACCTGATTGTCCGTAAGTAAGATGGTTCCGTGCTTCGTATGGGCACGTTAAGCCGTCGGTCTCGGTTGCTGTCTATGATGGCGGTCGTTACACAACCATGTCAGAGGCCTGCTGCTTGCAGTAGGCGGTTGAAAAATTCTGACACCAGGGTTCATCGGGTCGTTTAACGACTCGGTGTCCCTCCTACACGAAGAGAGAGAGAATAGCATCACCCACCAGAGGCGGACTTCCAATTTGAGCCGCTTTAGGCCATGTATCAACTCTTTTTCTGCTATACTTCTAGAGTCTACTAGGTACTCAAGGTTACAAAACTCTGACACAAGAGTCCATCGTGTCATTGGACGATGTCCTGTACAAAATACCTACTTACTTACCACGCTCGGCAGGTAGGTTGTTGCATTCACAGGGAGCGCTGCTGCCCAATCCACGTGTAGAGGTCCGTTATTCCCAACGGTCCCCGCGGATCGGCCCCCGAGGAGGGGCCCGTTGGGAATTCTTCTTCCCAACGGCCCCCGAATTCAAACATAGAGTTAGTTGGGAAAAACCGGCAGGTGTGGGGTGATTCTAACTCGGCATCTCCTACATGATCGCTTAAAATACACAGATTTATAGGTAGTAGGTATATCAACAAAATTACTTCATTGATGACCTTATGTAGTTAATAGCAACCAGTTGCATTAAGATGTCACCCAGGCAGGCAGGCAGGATATTTCGGCACAGTCAGGCCACGAATGTTACACACACACGCACTCCTGATTATCCGGATTTCTGCCGGAGTTATCGAAGGTTGAGTTCCGGTTGTCTGGAAGAGATTGCTCTCGGGGATAAGACCGCCGACACGCACTTTTAGATTAAGTTTTAATTTTTTCTGTAATTTGATTGTTATTTAAAGAGTTAACTAGGTACTTCCATCTCGACAAGCAAGCGTAGCGTTGGGTGCTCTTCGGCTGGTAGCGACTGGATGACGATACGATGAGTGAAGGGGTACGTTATGGACCTCTCCGTGGTTTTTAAATCTAAACTAATTACTGGTGATATCCACCTACCCAGTTAAGTCACAAATCGCCGCAAATTGCGGCTGCCATAGGCTGTCATTTGTATGATGGCTGCCGCAAACCGCATTTACGTCCGGTGTGAGTGTGTGATCCAATTCGATTGCCTAACACTTGCCAGACTTGTAGTCTGTTCGCGTTGGGGCCATGAAACATGCGGTAACTAATAATGAACGTTCACTCGACCGTATTCAGGATTTTTGCGATTGTCACCTTGTTACATAGTAGTAGTTTCTACGGACGAAAATCTCAAAGTTGAAGAATACCAAAACAGCAAAGTTTTATACAACAGAATGACATATAATTCTGAGCAAATTTTAATCCAAGGAATATGTCGTTCGTGGCAACCGTCTTCTATTGAGTCACATCACAAAAAAATAAGTAACTATAAGAGTTTACAGAAGGTCACTCGACCCTATTCAGGATTTTTGCGATTGACATTTGTTACATAGCCAGGAATGCTACTGTCAACAATTTCAAAGTATAAGAAGAATATCAAAAGAATTTTCATAAACGTTTTACAAATTTACGCCATTTTAAATTGATCGCTGGTTTCGTGGCCTCAGTGACTCAGCAGTAGAAAGTGGTTTGGGAATATTCCGCGCGCAGTCTCAACATGAAGTGCATTAGTTAAGTATACAGCATAGCCACTTACTAGACTAATATAATATCATACCTGCATAACCTATGTGACACCTACATAGAACCTAATACCACGGCGCAGACATACCTACCTAGTACCTACCTACTACATATTAGGATTTTGGCGATTGTCGTTTGTTACATAGCCAGGGTTGCGACTGTCAGCAATCTTAAACTACTTATAAGAATATTAAAACAGCAAAACCTGATACATCGTATGATTCTGAGCCAATTTTAATTCAAGATATATGACGTTCGTGGCAACCATCATCTTAGTTTCCAGCTATTTCCAGTTAAAGTCAATAAGCGTCAAAATCGTCGCCAGTACTAAGTGAGCCATCTGTATAGGCGCCCCGCGCGCCGTTTCCCTAATTTGTGCTAACACGGCGCAGACACTTTAATCTCTGGTCACTCCTGTAGGCCACAATTGATAGATGTCAAAATAATGATAATGCTTTGACATAAAGATCAATTTTCCTTTGCTGACATCACCTTTGATATGCAACTGACAGCTGTCAAATATGGTATATTGGGGTGGCCCGAGTCTAAGTAGTACAAATTAGAGATATGGTAAGCGAGAGGAGAGGTTGCTCGCTCGCTCGGCCGTGGCAGCTATAAAAAAAAACTTGGTTCCTATTCTTAAAATATTTTTATAAATTCCTTTATTGATACTGAACCTACCCTTAAGCTATGACATGCGTTTAAATTAACATCGTTTATTACTTCACTTACTATGGGAAGCCAAAATCTTTTTTACGTCTCCTGAAATACATTCCAATTGGAAGTTTTTAGTTGCATTATCTGAATGCACCCTATCAGTATTCGAAGAGCTATTTACACCCTGTATATTCGCCGACCTTATGTATTTTAATTATTTGTATCACGTCTTGTCAATCCAATTAAATTATAAATACATAGTTAGCTAGTTATTGTAATAAATATGTACAAGTTTATTGTTACGTTAGTAACTCAATTAAAATTTCAAACAATGCTAGTTCTAACAAGGACTTCCTGATGACTAAGTAGGTAGGTATGAATAAATAAATCATAATATCTCATTCATTAATTTGTTTATACAGGGAGTAACAAAAAGGGTATAACAAGCCGAAACGAGGTCAAGGTACTCATGAAACTGAACAACTTTCCCTATGGAACATGGGTCGAAATATGAAAAAAAATGAGGACCCCCCATAGTAAATCAATCAGCTGATCGGCAATTTTGTATGGGAGGTAAAAAAAAAATTCCTCGTTCCATAGGGAAAGTTGTTCAGTTTCATGAGTAGCTTGACCTCCTTTCGGCTTGTTATACCCTTTCTGTTACTCCCTGTATATGCCGTGCGGCTTACAATAGCATAACCACATTATCTTTCCCGTGGGTGTCGTAAGAAGCGACTATTCTAAACGAAAGGCCGACAACCTGTCACTATGGTGATACGCAGTCTTCTGAACGACTCTCAAACTTTTGTCAGACTCAGACGTGGTGCAAACGTCCGAGAAAAGTCAGCGCAATAATAATAATCATAGTATAAATTCATACTCGTAACATGTTCTTATTTAAGTACCTACACTTGTACCTAGGTGTGGGTGTGAAGAATCAATAATAATGATTGTAAATAAAAAATATAGCATAGGTATTTCTCATGGATTTCCCTTATTAGGGTACCTAACTCATGCATAGAATGACATGACACCTACCTACTGCCTATATTGCTGCTGCATTATGAATGCATCTAGGGTCTATGTTACCATACCAAACTAAATCTTACTTATTTTCATAATACCAATATCATAGGTAAGTAAGTAGATAGTATTAAATCATAATCACTAAAATCACACTAATTAGTGATAAGAACTTGTGTTACATCGCCGTGTGGTAGCGGCTAAGAAAACGGCCACCTCTAGTCCACTCAGGGTGTTTCGTATTCGTAAAAGGCAACGTAGAGTTTTTGACCTCGTCTGTATATATTTGTCGACTATTGTCAACCGCATGGTGGCGGTGATACCACCTACAAAACCATTCCCAAAGGATTGATGTCAGGCAGGTGGCCGGTAGTAAAACAAATCATGTTGCACCAACCTCAACCGATTTAGAATAAGGGCAGAAATATGATGATAATCATAGTCACATCACAGGTATCTACAGCTTCTTAAAACTTACCTTTACTTAGACAAAGTCGCAGAATAAATAATAGTACTTCTATTTCAGCCTATTGCAGTCCACTGCTGGACGTAGGCCTCTCCCAGGGAACGCCATAAGGCACGATCTCCCGTTTTTGCCATCCAGTCGCTACCAGCCGCCTTTTTAGGGTTTCGTAGTCTACTAGAAACCCTTATAGTTTCGTCATGTCTGTCTGTCTGTCTGTCTGTCTGTATGCCGCGCCCTCATATCTTCGTCAGTTTTAGAGCTATCGACATGAAATTTGGTGAGAAGATAGATCGTGTTGACCCAAATATAGAAATGTTAAGAAAAAAATATTTTAAACGTTTTTTGGACCCCCTTCCATACAAGTGAAAGGGGGGCAAAAAAAATTTTTTTTCTTCTGTAATAATGAGTAGGGTATCATTGAATAGGTCTTTTAAAATTAAGGTGAGGTTTCTTTGAAACAAAGTCACTAAAAAGTTTCTGTCACGAGATATTTGCATTTAAAAAGGGCGTTTTTGACCCATAATTTGTTCCAGCTGTAACTTCTAAAGTATAAACGCTAAAATTTTTAAATAAATATGGAATATAGCTTACAATCTGAAGTTACAATGAAAACTATAACGGATATTTTACCCTTAAAGGTTTCAGAAAAAAAATAGTTTTTCTATTTGCGGTTGGTCATCATACTGCTGCTAACAAACCAACAACAAAATTAAGTTTGTAATGCTGAAAAACCTGATATTTCAACGTTGACTACGAAACCCTATTTGTGGGCGTGTCTGACACGCTCTTGGCCGGTTTTTTTTTAAGTCATCGGTCCATCTGGCCGGAGGGCGTCCAACGCTACGCTTGCCGAGGCGTGGCTTCCACTCGAGAACCCGCTTACTCCACCGTCCGTCGGTTCTGCGACAAATGTGGCCAGCCCAGTACTAGTACTTACTAACTTTGAAATTAATCGGTACGGATGCCTGGTTCACGACGGGCTCATCCACCCTACCACGCTTGTAATGTCATAATCACAATCATCATAATCTATACTAGGCGATGAATCACATATCGATCGACACTGCATTATTAATCATTACTAACTAGATTGCAATCTATACAGGGTGGAACCGAACAAACCACTTTCCCGAAAACGCTGTGCTAAGCTCAACAGAACAATTTATAAGACCAGCAATTGTTGTGACATCGACACTCAACTGTTATTCCATTGCCACTGTGATTTTTCCGCGCTAAAAACTAATAACCTTACTATATAATAACAAAACCATCTAACTGACATGTCATCGACACTCAACTGAAAAGATTTTGATTCTTCAAAAAATATTTTACCACCCAATGCCACCCATAACTACAGAAAATTTTGCTGTCTGTGCAAAGAGAGGTTCAATTTCATTTTGCTCCTTAGGGAAAATTGTTTAGTTCGATCTGTAGAGATAAGCGTTTCCGGAAAAGTGGCTCGTTTGGTACCACCCTGTATATATATCATACTTCATTATTATTATTAATGCTTACTAACTAGATTGCAATCTATATGCAGTCGTCAATCATACTTATACGTACACAACTATGGATATACAGGGTGTTAATTTAAATGCTTGCCATAGCTTAAAGGTAGGCTAGGTACCTGTCGATAAAGAAACCCGTAAAAAATATGAAAGAATTCCTCGGCGTAATATTTCTTTTAGCCGGTGTCGGAAAACCGGTAAATTTTTTAAATACTTTTAAAAGATAGATTTTAGATATTCAACCTTACCGTTAGCACAGAATATTACCTAGTGCCTTTAGCTAAGGCCCTCTTTTTAAATTAACACCTGTATGTGCAGCCGTCAATCATACTTACAACTTGGTTAAACCTAGGTACCTATTTACTTATTTGCGTCATGTTCTGACTAATAAAAATATGGGGAAGTTTCCATCTCATTTGAACTTTAGGAGTTTTACTCACAGTGTGACGTGTGATGCCGGTTTAGAATAGCCTCACCCCAAGTCAACCCGTGGGTGTCGTGAAAACCGACTAAGGGATATTCATCCAGGGAATGGGCAGCAGCGTTCCCTGTCAATGCAACATCTTGCACTGCGCTCGCCAATCCGCCTGCCAAGCGTGGTAAGTATGGCAATACCCCCGATAGGGGGAGGCCCATGTCCAGCAGTGGACTTTTGTGGCTGTTATGTTACACACACAACGTTATTTTTGCGCTGCGCTATCGCAAAAATTGAAGACCACGCAATGAAAATACAAACTTCGGATCTTTTTAAGAAAGTCAAGATACTCTCGAAGCAGTTCAAACCCAAGACGTGGATGGTTGAGGACGAGGACGGTACACGACTCCAGGATTTGAACTTAATAGCAGAAAGATGGCGCAAATACTGTGAGACCCTATACAAAAATCCCCAGGACCATACACTACCACATACTAAGGCGATGGGGGCAGCAGGAGCAAGTGCAATCCACACAATATGTGACAACATTTGGCGTACTGGTGAGTGGCCAGGCGACTGGGCGAAATCAATCATTCTGCCATTGCACAAAAAGGGCTCAACAACAAAATGCGACAACTACAGAACTCTAGCCCTAATTTCTCATGCCAGCAAAGTGTTGCTACACGTCATCAACAACAGAATCCGCTATTTTCTGGACTGGCAAATACCACAAGAGCAGGCTGGCTTCGTCAAAGGCAAGGGGACTCGCGAACAAATTCTAAACATCCGGCAACTGATCGAGAAGTCCTACGAATTTAACACTCCCGTGGTCTTGTGTTTTATTGACTATAGTAAGGCCTTTGATTGTGTCGTCTGGTCGGCCCTTTGGAAAGTCTTAGATGAACTTGGTGTGCCTCAACATCTAGTGGCACTAATCCAATCACTCTACCAAAATAACCAAGGCGTTGTGAAAGTTGAGAGGACGACATCAGAGCCGTTCAGTTTTGGAAAAGGTGTTAGACAGGGATGCATCTTATCCCCCATTTTGTTCAATGTGTACGGAGAGTACATCATACGGCGCACGTTTGAGGATTGGGAGGGCGGTATCACTATAGGTGGCACTAGAATCACAAACCTACGATACGCAGACGATACAACTCTTCTGGCTGCGAGTGAAGTTGAAATGATGAGCCTCCTTAACAAATTGGAAGGGATTAGTTTGGAACTTGGCATTAAAATCAACCATTCCAAAACTAAGTTGATGGTTGTGGACCGCAGCAACACACTTAATATGACTGGTGCACTATGTCTCGAGAAGGTCGACGATTTTATTTACCTTGGCGCTACCATCAGCAACACAGGCTCATGTGAGAAGGAAATCCGAAGGCGTATAGGTATGGCCAAAAGTGCAATGTCTCAGCTGCAGAAAATATGGAAAGACCGTAACATATCACGGGAAACAAAGAAAAGACTAGTGAACTCCTTAGTTTTCTCCATATTAAGCTATGGCTCAGAAACCTGGACATTAAAAAAGGCTGACCGTGATCGAATTGATGCCTTCGAGATGTGGTGCTGGAGGAAAATGCTTCAAATCCCATGGACTGCATTCCGTACAAACGTGTCTATTCTTCGAGAACTTAACGTAAAGATAAGACTGTCGACTATCTGCCTGCGACGGGTTCTGGAATTCTTTGGCCATATAGCACGGAAGGATGGTCATAACCTCGAACAGTTGATCATCACTGGAAAAGTCGATGGTAAAAGGCCTAGAGGCCGCAGTCCAACAAGGTGGTCGGACCAAATCCGCTCTACGCTGAACACCAAGCTACATGACGCACTCCATGACGCCAAGGATAGGCATAGATGGAGGACCATCATAAAAGAAAAATTACCTGCCCATCGGGGGACTCACGACCCTCAGTAATGAGGACAACGACGCGAGGAGGAGGATCGCAAAAATGCGAATTTGCACTTCAATCCCGTAAACATACGACGATGACGGATGCGTCTGTCAAACGGTTTGGTTTTTGTCAACAACAACATGAAGGTGGAAATTCTCATTCTCCCGGTGCGATAACACAGCGCAAAATATCGTTGAAACGGGCGTTATGTGTGTAACTGTGTAAAGTGCCCGGGATTTTCCTCTAGAAATCCGCGCCCCCTAAATAGGTTTATTTACTTTATTGTTATATGGTGGTGGTATAATAAAGGTTTTCATACACTTGTTATATTAACTACTATTAATTTACCTAGCTAGAAGTATTGACCTACATAAGCGTTTTTATGAGAACTGTCGTAAAAAATAACATTGTTCAAACTCATTGTCAAACCACAATGATAGTGTGAAATAGAAAAAAAACGCATTGTATGATTCCATACAATCACACACGTTTGATTCCATACAAAACATACGCGAATTGCACACATACTATGTGTATTGCGGGTACCTATGTTGCGGTGCGGGTCGTGACAGCCACATGAAAATGACACTTGGCATCCATTGCTGTGCATTTTGACCGCATCGGTAACGCGTGCGTCGTCTGACAGATTATCTGAGTTCCGAATTTGCTAATATAATAAAATAACTTATGTATTAGGTATATTAGCAAATTATAACTAGCATTTTTCCGGCATGTGCTTTAATAAACCTTCCTCTTGAATCACTCTATCTTTTACAACTAGGAGGAGTTAGAAGTTAGTTAGAAGTAGGTAAACAGAGAAATGCACAAATCAACATCATGTAGGTAGGTACCTTATTGATTTCGTAAGTTATATCAGTCCGAATACCGGATCCGGCGAAACACCGGAAAAACATACGGTATGTGTGAAAATCATCTTAATTAGAGACAGAAGTTGTATGAATTGACATAATTAGACAATCCTTGGGATTGGGAAATCATTGCCTACAATCGCCAATATTAATGTTGAGTCAGAAAGGATGCTTCCTTAGCATATTATTCGGGGCGATATGCGTACTCTACCGGGAGTAACAGAAAGGGTATTACAAGCCGAAAGGAGGTGAAGGTGTTCATGAAACTGAACAACTTTCCCCATGGAACATTGGTCGAAATATGAAAAAAAAAAATTGGCCTTCCATAGAGTCTGGCTAGCGAGTCTTTGGACGTCAAATAATTCAAATATTTCAAATGGCAACATGTTAACACTGAAAAACTACAATAAAACAATTTTGATACTTACTATTTTTTTGTTTTCTGCTCTTTAGTTTGTGTTTACCTTGCCTAGCGGTATGTATGTATGTATGATGTATCTACCGGGAGTAACAGAAAGGGTATAACAAGCCGAAAGGAGGTCAAGGTACTCATGAAACTGAACAACTTTCCCCATGGAACATGGGACGAAATATGAAAAAAAATTTGGACTTCTCAGAGTAAATCAATCAGCTGATCTACGATTTTTTATGGGAGGTCCAAATTTTTTTTTTTTTATAAACAATGGGTAAGCATTTGTCCGCAATCTCACCTGATGTTAAGTGACGATGCAGACGATGATGGAACATGCTCGCCCAGATAATGCCTATTCACTCTCGCCTTGAAAAGGCCCAGGTTATAACGTTCCGGAAACAGATCCGCAGGCAGGGAGTTCCACTCCTTAGCAGTTCGTATTAAAAATGTAGAAGCGAAGCGCTTTGTGCGAATTTGCGGGATGTCTACGATATAAGGGTGGAATCCCAACCGGCGTCTCGTGCACCGGAGATGGAATGGTGACGGAGGTATAAGGTCATGGAGAGACTGTGCACACTCCCCGAAATGTATCCTGTAGAATACCGACAAGCAAGCTACTTTGCGACGGTGTTCGAGGCTCTGCAACTTTGCGTCAATAAGTGCCTTATCAGCGATGAGTCTCTTGGCGCGCTTCTCAATCGAGTCCAGGGCTGCCAGCTGGTATTTGGCAGACCCGTCCCATAGGTGACAGCAATACTCCATGCAGGTACGGACTTGAGCTTGGTATACTTAGTTGTAAAAGCTGTACTGGTGTGAATATTTTTTTCATATATCGACCCATGCATGTTTCATGGGGAAAGTTGTTCAGTTTCATGAGTACCTTGACCTCCTTTCGGCTTGTTATACCCTTTCTGATACTCCCGGTAGATACATCATACATACATACCGGTAGGCAAGGTAAACAAACTAAAGAGCAGAAAACAAAAAAATATTAAGTATCAAAATTGTTTTATTGTAGTTTTTCAGTGTTAACATGTGAAGGATTTTTAAAATTGGCGCCATTTCCGTGTCCAAAGACTCGCTGGCCAGACTCTAGTAGGTAAATCAATTAGCTACTGGCGATATTGTATGGGAGGTCCAAATTTTTTTTTCATATTGCGGCCCATTCCACGGGGAATGTTCTTCAGTTTCATGAGTACCTTCACCTCCTTTTCGGCTTGTAATACCCTTTCTGTTAGGCGCAAACTCCACCAAAAAGACGAAGGGCATAGGACGTAAGAATGACAGTTGACAGACAAGTGATCGTCAAATATTCTTCTTAGTTTTTGACGCTAGCTGTCATAGACGCGACGCTTTGGCGACGCTTGTGTGTGCCTTTGTCAATACTTTTTCGTACATTTTGTATGGAAACGTCGCGATGGCAAACGTCAAGCGTCATGCCCTACGTCCTATGTCCTCTCCATGTCCTCTCTGTGGAGTTTGGGGCCTACCCCCGGTATAGCTTGCTTCTGTTTATTCCAAGGAACTGCCTTTTCGAAAATTTCAAAAGCAGTTTTTAAAATTTCTTGTTCCTTTAATTGTGTAATCCTGTAGCGCATGAAGTACCCACTCAGGGTCGTTGAAACCTGAAAACATTTCGTTAGCGCGTTTTAAAATCCATGTGGCGCCATCTAACGTTCGCATCATACAAATGACACAAAGACATTACAAATGCTTCTTTATGAAATTATACAGGGAGACAGAAAGGGTATAACAAGCCGAAAGGAGGTCAAGGTACTCATGAAACTAAACAACTTTCCCTATGGAACATGCGTCGAAATATGAAAAAAAAATTTGGACCACCCATACAAAATCGCCGATCAGCTAATTGATTTACTATGGGAGGTCCAAATTTTTTTTCATATTTCGACCCATGTTCCATGGGGAAAGTTGTTCAGTTTCATGAGTACCTTGACCTCCTTTCGGCTTGTTATACCCTTTCCGTTACTCTTGCAATGTCCAGCATTGGAGTGTAATGTAAGCAAGTCTACTGCATACCTAGGTGCATATATCACGCCTATATCCCTTGGTAGGTAGGTAGAGCGTAAACAGCTGTACAAAACTACCACTTACACCACGTCTGACAAGTTTGAGAGTCATTCAGAAGACTGTGTATCATCCACCATAGTGACAGGTTGTGAGCCTGTTGCCTAAAATTGCAATACACATCAACTCTCAAATCCCTTAGTCAAGCAAGGAATATAGGCATGATACATGTATCATCATCATCTTCCTGCCCTTATCCGAATCACTTGGGGTCGGCGCAACACGTTTTGTAATGTATGTAAGTATTGTACCTATTGTTGTAGTTAGCTAAGTTCCATTTCAAGTAACAGGAAACATTAAATATCTAATAGGTATCCTGTTTCTGTGCTAATCTCGGAAATCCTCAAAACGACTCAATTATATTGTTTCTTTGTTTCAAATAACCCGTATTTTAAAATTACAATATTTATTATAACAAATAGTAATTGTACAACAAGAGAGCAAAGTTTATGAGAGAAAGGGCAAAGTAAGTGCGGAAAATCTGTTGTGTTGAAGCTGATATGGTGAAAATTAATTATTTTGTAGAGTCAACATCGCGAAAAGAGTTACCTAGCTAAAGTCTTCCTCTCTCTATATTATTGTACCCAACAGGGTCCAACGGTAGTCTAGTCTAGTACCTACTATTATTTATTCTGTGTCCATTTAATAAATACCTTACAAGCTGTCTTTTCTACCACCTACATGTAACACATGGTATGCATAAAACTTTTGAGTATTGAATATGGGTAAGTGGATGTGCTACTGACTACATAATAAAGGACTAAAAGTACAATCAACTTTTTGAGCTTTGTCTAACTCATCAACAGAAAAATACCTACCTATGCCGACTTACTTAGTACCAGGTAGGAATAAAATGTAAAATTAGGAAACAAAATCATTCCTTTGTGTTAGTTTATAACAAAGGCACAGTTAGTAGTCTGTAGTCATGGCTAGTGACCACGCTACGAGCCATATGACCCTAATCGTGAGGTCATTTGTTTTTAGGTTTTTTTACAAGGTAGGTAAGTACCTACTTAGGCAAGTGCATTACAATTTGTTTAGAACAGCGTCATCCCAGTCATACCTACTCGTGATCTAGGTATCTTGTAAGTGGCAATTTTTCCTCTGAAAACTTCTGAGAAAGTACACTGACGTACCTACCTAGGTACGTACTTATACGATGTCCACAGACAGATAGTCACAAAATAGAGAGTTTACAGAATTATCACTCGATCCTATTTAGAATTTTCGCGATTGTCACTTGTTTGTTACATAGCCACGGTTCCAAGTTCCAACTGTAAAAAATCTCAAAGTTGGTAGGTATGAATAACGAAACAGTAAAATTTGATATAAAACGTCTAGTCTAAGCGGGTACGGTCAAATATCACCCGAAAGCTGTTTTGCCGGCACAGTTGATGCCGCTTTGCTCAGTGATACTAGGGACCATTGTGAATGATTCCATCCGAGGAAATGAAAAATCCATCCACTGGATTTCAAGATGGCGGACCTTCGTTTTTTTGTATGGCACTAAAAAAATAATTCTTCTGGAGCCCATCGTGTGGGGTATCAAATGAAAAGGCTAGACGAGACAATTTCAAAAATATATCGTTTTAATACGTTTCAGTTGCCCTCTTAGAAAAAAACCAAGTTAAATTTTTAAAAGTAGTTAAAACATGCCAAGTTTGAGGTCCAGTAGGTACAAAATGGCTGACATATAGTTTCATAAAAGCACAGACAAATGAAACCTTTTTCGCGCAGCGCTACTAGACACGCCTTTTGTCAAAATTTCATACAAGACAAGCCTGTCATTTTTGAATGTTTTTGAACGAGTTTGTCATTTGAGGCAATTTGAGGTGATAGCTCATTTAACCGTTCCGTAAGCGTCATATTTTGAAATATTGTATGAAATTCTATGCCACTTAGGGTGCTGTGCGTACAGTTCGGAACAGAGTGCGTTCACCCTAAAGTGTTGCCACAACCGTCTTTTCAAAATACACATATCCGTCGCCAAAACCTAAATTTGGAGTGTATGAGATTGAATAAAAAAAGGGACTGAAAATGGCCCCTTCATCCCCGTGGTCCACCTCCTGGTCCACCTGGTGGACCACGGGTACGTTATTTTTTCCCTGTGGTCCAGGACAGGTGTCAGCTGTCACACAAAAAAGTGGTTTATATCGGAAACTATGCATGCTAGACTATTCGTTTCTTTGGAAAAGTTGTAGGCCTTAACAAGATCTACATGACAGGTGTCAGCTGTCATACTAAAAAGTCGTTTAAATCAGAAACTATGCGTGCTAGACTATTAGTTTCTTTGGGAAAGTTGTAGGCTTTAACAAGATCTACATGACAAGTGTCAGCTGTCAAACTAAAAAGTCGTTTGTTCGGAAACTATGCGTGCTAGACTATTAGTTTCTTCGGAAAAGTTTTAGGCTATAACAAGATCTACATGACAGGTGTCAGCTGTCATACTAAAAAGTCGTTTATATAAGAAACTATGCGTGCTAGACTATTAGTTTCTTTGGGAAAGTTGTAGGCCTTAACGAGATCTACATGACAGGTGTCAGCTGTCACACTAAAAGTGGTTTAAATCAGAAACTATGCGTGCTAAACTATTAGTTTCTTTGGGAAAGTTGTAGGCCTTAACGAGATCTACATGACAGGTGTCAGCTGTCACACTAAATAGTCGTTTAAATCAGAAACTATGCGTGCTAGACTATTAGTTTCTTTGGGAAAGTTGTAGGCCTTAACGAGATCTACATGACAGGTGTCAGCTGTCACACTAAAAAGTGTTTTATATTGGAAACTATGCGTGCTAAACTATTAGTTTCTTTGGGAAAGTTGTAGGCCTTAACGAGATCTACATGACAGGTGTCAGCTGTCACACTAAAAAGTCGTTTAAATCAGAAACTATGCGTGCTAAACTTAAATCGTTTTTCATAGTTAATAGTAGTTTATGCAATTGCCTTATAATGAGAGGCTTTAGGATGCGAGTGTCTGTTTATCACACGAGGCGCAGCCTAGTGTGATAATAGTTTGAGACGAGCATTCTAAAGCCTAATTATATGCAGTTGCATACACTATTTTATCTACACTTTACAAGAAAAACTATGAAAATAATTCAAACCTCCGCACTGTGGCGATTGCAAGCCTATCTACTGAACCACCAACTGAACGACTTTTGTACATAAGTAACTTTTTAACTAAACGTTAAAATGGAAGCTCATAAAAACTGAACAACTTTTAAAATTAAAAAGCATTTATCGGTATATTTAAATTCGAAAAATGATTTGAAGCAAATATTTAATAATAAATAAGTCCTCATTATTTCAAGTGTCGTCCCGCCCGGGTGAAATTTGTTTTATTTTTATTAAACTTACTGTTGGCCAGTGTTGGCTCAGGAAATAAAAAAGCGGAATATTCGTTTAGTTTTTTTTAAAATACTAGACATCACGTTCCATTACGATTCAAATTTTAGTATGGAAATTATATTTTAAGGCTGCATACTTCTTAATGCAGTTCATTACGTTGGTACTTTCGATCCTGTAAAACGAATATTACGAAATGAGTGTAGATAAAATTATTTACCTACCAGCTTGCTATTACCTACATAAAATGGTTTTATAATGGTAAAAGAACTGAGTAGCAAAGCAAGCGAGGCTTAGAGATTTAATATGTTAATGTTTTTGATTGGATCAAGTTTATTGGGTGTTGCACTCGTTTTCCAAAAAGGATCGCAAATCAATCACACCAAGCCCTACAACTTAGCTAGC
The DNA here is from genome assembly GCA_024500475.1 of Phthorimaea operculella. Lineage (NCBI taxonomy): Eukaryota > Metazoa > Arthropoda > Insecta > Lepidoptera > Gelechiidae > Phthorimaea > Phthorimaea operculella. Next base: position 3,540,172 of record JANFCV010000046.1, on the reverse strand, counting down.
GTGTAAACCAAAAACACTGTATGTGCGAGCACCTAAGTTTTGAGAAAATTAGATAAAACGTTTTTTATTGAAATTTGCTTTTTTTATGAATAACTTAAAACATTTGAACTTTTTTATGACTTGAACTAATGGATATTGGTAATACCTTACTAGCCATTCCAATTTTACACAAAATGACATTAAATAAACAGAAATATAATTAAAATACAGTAATCTGCTTCTGCGTGATGAACATACAGCATAAATATTGTTGCTTTGTAAAGCAAAAACACTGTATTGGTTCATACAGTGTATTTCTTTTACAATAATACTGTAGCGCAAAGTAGGGATGGAGTTAGCCTATCAGCAGCAGAGTGCTCTGACATGGTTGCAATGACCTCTAACATGGTTGCAGAGTCCTCTGACATGGTTGCAGCGATCTCTGACATGTTTGTAATGACCTCTGACATGGTTGCAGGGTCCTCTGACATAGTTGCAGGGACCTCTGACATGGTTGCAATTACCTCTGACATGGTTGCAGAGTCCTCTGACATGGTTGCAATGACATCTGACATGGTTGCAGAGTCCTCTGACATGATTGCAGCGTCCTCTGACATGATTGCAGAGTCCTCTGGCACGGTTGTACTGACCTCTAACATGGTTAGAATGACCTCTGACATGAATTCAGAGTCCTCTGACATGGTTGCAATGACATCTGACATGGTTGTAGAGTCCTCTGACATGGTTGCAGAGTCCTCTGACATGGTTGCAGCGTCCTCTGACATGATTGCAGAGTCCTCTGAAACGGTTGTAATGACCTCTAACATGGTTAGAATGACCTCTGACATGAATTCAGAGTCCTCTGACGTGATTGCAGAATCCTCTGACATGGTTCCAGAAACATCTGACATGGTTCCAGAAACCGTTGACATGGTTGCAGAGTCTCTTATATGGCTACAATGACCTCTGACAAGGTTGCAGAGGCCTCTGACATGGTTGTAGAGGCCTCTGACATGGTTGCAATGACCTCTGACATGGTTGCAGAGTGCTCTGGCATGGTTGCAGAGTCCTCTGACATGGTTGCAGAGTCCTCTAACATGGTTGCAGCGTCCTCTGACATGATTGCAGAGTCCTCTGACATGGTTGCAATGACCTTTGACATGGTTGCAGAGTCCTCTGACATGATTGCAGAGACCTCTGACGTGTTTGCAATGAGTTCTGGCATGGTTCCAGAGACCATTGACGTGGTTGCAATGAACTCTGACATGGTTCAGAGGCCTTTATTGTGGTGTCAGAGTCCCCTGATATAGTTGCAGAGGCCTCTGACATGAATACAGAGTCCTCCAACATGGTTGCAGAGGCCTCTGACATGGTTGCAGAGACCTCTGACATGGTTGTAATGACCTCTGACATGGTAAAAATGACCTCTGACATGAATTCAGAGTCCTCTGACGTGATTGCAGAATCCTCTGACATGGATCCAGAAACATCTGAAATGGTTCCAGAAACCTCTGACATGGTTGCAGAGTCTCTTATATGGCTACAATGACCTCTGACAAGGTTGCAGAGGCCTCTGACATGGTTGCAGAGTCCTCTGATATGGTTGCAGTGCAGAGTCCTCTGACATGGTTGCAGAGTCCTCTGACATGGTTACAGAGGCCTCTGATGTGGTGGCACAGGCCTAAAATACGTTTCCACAGAACCCGACCATTAAGTAAGGTTACTTAGAAATAGAATCATTCGAGATTTCGCATTCGGGGCACGCGCAATATTGTAAAGGAGAAATACTGTAAGTGCGTTTACAGTGTTATGGCTTTACAAAACAAGGTTATATGCACATACAGTTTTTTTTTGTTTGTCTATAACTTCAATTGTATTCACTTTTATGATGAAATATTAAGTTGAGGGTATGTATTAGAGTCTAAATAATGTAATTAACCTTATAGAGCTAAAACACTGTATGTGACACTTACAGTGTTTTTCCTTTACACGCTAGCGTAAAGAATTATTATAATATTAGTGTAAACATTTATTCAAAGTTGCTTTCAGAAATAAGGTGAACTGGGTGAACCATTAGTAAAACCCCTGCCCTTGAGTCCACCTATAGCAGGTGGACTAGGGTGCACCACGGGGAAAAAAGAAATACCCGTGGTCCACGTAGGCATTTTCACCAAAGACATTTTATTATAGACACGGTATCTCCATACTGCTTGTACAAAAAAGTTGTTCCGTGAAATTCGCTTGAACAGCTCATAGCCTGACCAAAGCCTGACTGACACAAGACTGTCACATTGGTCTCACGGAGACCAATTTGAAGGAACAACTTTTTGCTCAGGTGGCGTATCTATAACCTAGAACCTACATATAATATCATTGATTTTCACCTTTTCTTGTGGACTCGTACTGATAGATGACTGAATGTCAGTGTTCTAGAAACTGACATCCTCTGATATTATAAAAGATTAAGTACGTGTCAGCCAGAAAAAAATTCAATGAGTTGAATGAGACAACTTTTGTCTGTCGTGTTTATTTTTAGAATTAGGTACATAGATAGGTAGATAACAGCTACGTAAAAAAAATATTCTCATTTTTTGTTTAAGTAGTTTTTTCACCAAATCACAACAAAGATCCAGATAATAAATAGGTATATTGCCGAGTAATGTTGGCGTTGAATAGCATCACCCCATCTATCTACCCTTGAGTGTTAAAAACCAATTAAGTCGTTCCAGAGAATGGGCAGCAAAATGGTAAAATTACAAATAACACGTGGGAGTCAAAAAAGGACGTCAAGTTCGAGAAATATAAGCTGGTGGCAACACTGGGAATGTCAATTCGGTAAACCAAATTGGCAGGCTATATTGCTCAAAGGGCGTCTCTATCGGGGACCGCGAATGACGTTTTGGTTCTCTGTGCATAAAAGTATGCCAAATGATCTACCATATCCTCAACTCTAACGTGACGAAAGGAATTTTGAAAATAATAAGATTTAATGTATGTTTTGCAATGGAAAGTAGATCATTGGAAACTGCAGTGGGTTAGTAAGAACTGCTTGTGCGCCTTCATAAATATTTAAGATGTAGTTCTTCTCATGATTGCTTTTACACTTAAAGCTAGATTATGATGTGCCGGATCATTTTGAATCTGCGGGCACAGTTGTGACCCCGCCAAGTTGAGTAAAAAGCCATAGGTAGTATAGGCACCATGTTGCTTTACTCATGAATGCTATCTCAGTTTAGTAGGCCTGTAAGAAAAATTCATGTTAGAAATAAGTAGTGCCTGCTGTACCGTTTTTATTTTTGTATTTATCCTATTTTTGTTTTTGTGTAAGTACCTACAATAAATGATTAAATTAAATCAAATTGTTTCTCTCGAAACAGTTCAGGCCAATTTCGACACCAAAACAACGATATTTTGGATAACATTTGAAACCTGTGTGTTAAGGACCCAAACAATCATTAAATAAACATTCAATATTTCAAAAAATCATTCAATTCCCTTAAATTTGTTACTCATTCGACGGACCATAAAACTTCTAAAGCACTTTTAGATTAGGTACATGTACCTAGGCATATGAATGAAGTGAGATCAAGAAAGCCTTATGTAAAGATATGAGATACCATCAAAACACAATTCAAAAAAAAGCAAGTCTCACCACTCATTAGGTACATCTACCGCAAAAAAATGAGAGTTTTCGTACATAAAATATTGACTTCGAGTATGGTAGTTCCAATGGGCCATATTGACAGCCCATACTGAAAAACACATCATCAAAGAAAAATAACCTTATACTTATCTGAAAGTTGTCAAATATGGCCTATTTGAGCGACCGAAATTAAATAATTGCAAAAACAAATAATCATATACTTACTACTTGCAAGATATATTTTGTTAAAGATAGCCAAGTCCGCCACTCCACCAGAAACGTTGTACAGTCCACGACGTCGTCGGTACGAAATAACTTTAGAATCATTGTCTACACTAATATAATAAAGAGGAAAACTTTGTTTGTTTTTTTGTTTGTTTGTTTGTTTGTTTGTTTGTTTGTATGTAATCGATAAACTCCGAAACTACTGGACCGATTTCCAAAATTCTTTCACTATTAGAAAGCTACAACATCCCTGAGTAACATAGGCTACTTTTTACTACGGGAAAATTCCTCATTCCTACGGGAAAACGGTTAGCAGCAGGAAAACGGGGAAATAAAGCAGATATTACCCAAATTAGCCAAACCGCTTTACCGATCCTCGCGAATTTTGGCACTGATATTACTATCATATAAAAGACGGACAAGGTCAGCCCTCGAGGATCTGGAGTACCTGATGAAGACCACCAGCATCCCATATAAACTATAAGAGATACGGTCATGGCTTCATAGAAAAAGTTGTTCACCATGACGGGCCGCTTCTGCTGGCACAAGGTCATCGAGGATCTGGAGTACCTGATGTAGACCACAAGCATCCCATCTAAATTATAAGAGATAGGGTAATGGTTTCAAAGTAAAAGTTATTCAGCACAACAGGCTGCTTCTGCTGGCACATGGTCACGAGGGTCTGGAGTACCTGATGTAGACAACCAGCATCTCATCTAAACTATAAAAGATTCGGTAATGGCTTCAAAGTTAAAGTTATTCAGCATGACGGGCCGCTTCTACTGGCACATGGTCACGAGGGTCTGGAGTGCCTGATGTAGACCACCAGCATCCCATCAAAACTAAAAGAGATACGGTAATGGCTTCAAAGTTAAAGTTATTCGCCATGACAGGCCGCCTCTGCTGGCACATGGTCATGATGAGTAACTTCTGCTAGAATGGATTAATGGACTTTTTACTACGGGCAAAGATCCCATTTCTACGGGAAAACAGGTAAGTAGCAGCGAGTGAAACCGCTGGGCGGGCCGTTAGTATTTCATATTTATACACCAAACACTAACATGATTCTACAATTAAAACTGCAATGAATGCTGTTTCGCTGTAAATTTAAAATGGTAATCCTGTGTATTCACATAGAATCACATAGTTAGATAATTGTTTTTTTCTATTCTTAAACTTAAGTATTTTACTCCTTTTAGAGCTTCTATATCTGCTAAATTAAATATTTCTATTATTATCCAACATATCGTAAAGAGGTCTCAACTTTGGCCGAAACTGCTTTAAGAGAAATATGGTACGGCAAAGCCACTTTTTACTCGACTTGGCGGGGGCACAACCATGCCCGAAGATTCGAAATGATCCGGCACATCATAATCTAACTTTAAGTGTAAAAGCAATCATGATGAGAATTGCATCTTAAACATTTATGGAGGCGCACAAGCAGTTCTTACTAACCTACTGCAGTTCCCAATGATCTACTTTCCATTGCAAAACATACATTAAATCTTATTATTTTCAAAATTCCTTTCGTCACGTTAGAGTTGAGGATATGGTAGATCATTTGGCATACTTTTATGAAATTATATGTCAGCCATTTTGTACCAACTGGACCTCAAACTTAGCATATTTTGACTACTTTTAAAAATGTAAGTGGATTTTTTTCTAAGAGGGCAATGGAAATGTATTAAAACGATATATTTTTGAAATTGTCTCGTCTAGCCCTTTCATTTGATACCCCACACGATGGGCTCAACAACAAAAAAACGAAGGTCCGCCATCTTGAAATCCAGCGGATGGATTTTTCATTTCCTCGGATGGAATCATTCACAATGGTCCCTAGTATCACTGAGCAAAGCGGCATCAACTGTGCCGGCAAAACAGTATTTTTTTGCTAAGGACCATGACTAGTCATAGGATTCTGAGTTAATTTTAATCCAAGAAATATGACGTTCGTGGCAGGCAACCATCTCAGTTGCATTGAGTTCCACTGAGATTCCAGTTCATTCCAGTAAGCGTCAAAATCGTTGCTAGAGTGAGCCATCTGTAAAGGCGCCCCGCGCGCCATCTTCCTAATTAAATTGTACTACGGGGGAGGCCCATGTCCAGCAGTGGACTGTTGTGGCTGTAAAGATAAGGTAAGGCTGTACTACCTGATTCGTAGAAGATGGGGACCCGAAATGGCATCATTACTGTTGAAATCTTGCTCAAATGTCATATAATATGAAAAAGACGTAAACAATGTTGCAATTTCCTCTAGAGGCGTTAGGTAAGTATAATTAAAATTGATTGTCTCTACCTGCATTAGAGAATAAGTAGGTACATGATATAATCCTACTATCCTACTATATATATATTATATATATATAATATTATAAAGGCGGATGTTTGTGTGTGTGTTTGTTACGACATCACGCTAAAACGGCTGGTTAGATTGACATGAAATTTTGCACAAATATAGAAGAGTATCTAGAATAACACATAGGCTACTTTTTACCACGGGAAAATGTCTTATTCCTACGGGATCACGCATATTGCAATATTTTTGCAAAGGTGGCGTGACTGAGCCGATTCGCGTTTTAAACGTTTTCGCCGAAAACTAACAGCGACACCTCTTGGCGAGTAATGCTTTCTTCCCGCGATAGATTGCAGCGGGTGAAACCGCTGACGGGCAGCTAGTTCTACATAATTCTTACTTTTTCTCATAATTTAATAAACCTTATAGATAATTTACAGATCTTATGAAAGAGCGAAAAGGAAACTCAAATACCTACCTACCTATAATAATATTGTTACAGCGTTTTCCCACGGTAAAAGTAGGTAGTGTGATTCAACTTTCATGTAGCTTTCTAACCAGAAAACCATTTGCTATTCTAACAATGACAGATGTCATTCTGGCATTTCATGTCAGCTTCAAATAGCACCACTTAATTTCTTTCCCGTGTGTGTCGTATCGCTAGTAAGGCCAACCTGACGAGATAAAAAGTGTAAACAAATCTAAAAGAGACAGCAGACATTTTACCATATGACAGATAAGGACAAATTGTAATAACTGTCACCGCGTCATACAAAAGTTGTTTACATTAATTATCTCGTTTCGTTGGCCCTACGGGATTTGAGAGTTGATACATAATAATTACTTTAACGGGTCTTATCGCGATAGTTTTTTAGGTAAATAAGCGATTTACCTGGACACTCGACGTTTCAACTGGGTTGCACCAGTCGTGGTCGCGAGCAGACTGGTGCAACCCAGTTGAAACGTCGAGTGTCCAGGTAAATCGCTTATTTACCTAAAAAACTATCGCGATAAGACCCGTTAAAGTAATTATTATGTGTGAAAGTAATCGCGAGTGCTTTAAAAGTTATATTGAGAGTTGATGTTTATTGCAATTTTAGGTGATAGGCTGACAACCTGTCTGTATGGTGAAACAGAGTCTTCTGAGTGATTCTCAAGCTTTTGTCGTCTTTTACAGTCGTTTACGCTCTGCCTACGCCGCAAGGGATGTAAGCGTGATATACAGGGTGTTAATTAAGTATCGATTAAGGATGCCGTAAAAAATATTGAAAAAAATCCCGCACAATTTTTTTTTTGATACTGGTGTTGTTTCTTTAGAGCGTGCCCATACCAGTACTTTCGTCTAAACAGCTTTAAGATTGAACGAATTTCGGCTGATATAAAGGTATTTGAATTAAATTACAGCCATGTAAAAAAAAATTGTAACTGGGATTTTTTTCAATATTTTTACGGCATCCTTTGTCGATACTAAACCTACCTTGAAGCTATGGCACGCATTTAAATTAACACCCTGTATAAATGTAAGTACTTAAGTAATTTAAAATTAAATAGAGATTAATTAATTTGTTCCCTGTCAGATAAACATCTGTATAAATTAGTTTCTTTTATCCGTAGAACTGACGTGGTTTTTCCAATCAGTGAATCCTTTTGTTACATTCGCGGGTACTTTAATGACAAAAAGCTGTCAAAGTCACTGACATGAATGACGTGTCAATGACACATTTCGGCCATTGCTGAGGTCATCAAACAGAAAAGTAGATTGTATACCTATTTATGTACCTACTTAACTACTGTTTACGTTTTTACCATGTGGTGCCGGCTTAGAATAGCATCACCCCGATTCTACCCGAAGGTGTCGCAAAAAGCGACTATGGGATAATCATCCAGGGAATGGGCAGCAGTGCCAGCAGTGTTCCCTGTATGCTACATTTTGGGCAGGTTATGCTACTAGCTAGTAGTGCTAGCTAGTATATGCTACCACCTGTAAAGTTTGGAGACTAAGGCGCAAACTCCACCAAAAAGACGAAGGGCATAGGACGTAAGAATGACAGTTGACAGACAAGTGATCGTCAAATATTCTTCTTAGTTTTTGACGCTAGCTGTCATAGATGCGACGCTTTGGCGACGCTTGTGTGTGCCTTTGTCAATACTTTTTCGTACATTTTGTATGGAAACGTCGCGATGTCAAACGTCAAGCGTCATGTCCTACGTCCTATGTCCTCTCCATGTCCTCTCTGTGGAGTTTGGGGCTAAAACACTGAGTCAGTCGTGAGGCGTAAAAGGCGAAAAATAAGGCAAGTCTTTATTAAAAGCCTTAAAAGTCTGAGTCTCTTTCATCATCGTAGGTGGCAGTATTCTTAGGCGCAAGCTCCACAAAGTAGACGTGAGACGTAAGAACGCATCTGTCAAACAAGTAATCGTTGACGTCTCACAAACGTGAGACGCGCCTCCCACCGCTAACGGCTGACGACCGCTTGTCTGACAGATGTCATATAGCGAGTCGCGTCGCGCGTATTTTCTGTGGAGCTTGCCTCTTACACCACCTATATGAAACCATCATCATCTTCCTGCCCTTATCCCAATTACTCGGGGTCGGCGCAACATGTTTCGTTGAACACAAAATCGTGTTGCAAAAGGATTATGCTGAATTTTACGACCGGCCGCCTACCAGGCCACCTATATGAAACCGAGGGCCCCATATGCACAGTTTCACCATACCACCTCATGGCTACCGACCATAACGTCCATGGTTCATAACTGGAGCGTCACCGTTTAGCGTCTTTGCAACATCGTGGTTGCACAGAGTGACAAAATCTATAGAGGGAACCTGGAGTCAAAATAGTGAAGCCAGAAAAAACTACTCTCGATTTAAGTTACTTAATATGATAGGTGCTTTATAACATCGTAGTTGAACGGGATTCTAATGGCATAATAGTGAGGCCATGTAAACTACTCTCAGTCATACCACCTCATCGCTACCGACTATATCGTCCATGGCTCATAACTGGAGCGTCACCGTTTAGCGTCTTTGCAACATCGTATTTGCACAGAGTGACAAAATCTATAGAGGGAACCTTGAGATATAAAAGTGAAGCCAGAAAAAACTAGTCTCCATTGAAGTTACTTATAATATAAGCTCTGTAACATCGTGGTTGAGAGGGATTCTAGTTGCAATATAGTGAGGAGTGAACTACTCTCAGTCACCATACAGCCTCATGGCTACTGACCATAACGTCTATGGCTCGCAACTGGACCGTCACCGTTTAACGTGTTTGCAACATAGTGTTCGCAGAAATTACCTAGAAGCGCACGCTCAAACAAATTTAAGAAGCGTTAACTATCTTTTATGATCCTTTTATTCCATTTTTTTTTCTAAAATTAGAGAGTAAGAGAGTTTAATTATGTAGAGCATAGTTATCAGCAGACTACTAAAATGTGAATATAACACTACTTCACAATGGATTGCCCAACCTCTTGCAAAGCTTGGCCATTCATGTTCAGCTGTGGACACTTCTGACTGTTAATGTGAGCGTGAAATTTATATGGCTTCTAATTTTACTTATTACATCAACATATGGCTTCTCTCTGGGACTAAAGTCTGATAAAAATCGTTTCAGTTGCGCGTCGATGGGATGTCAATTGTCATTTTGATTTGATTGGGATGGTTTTGTCGTTTCGTATTCTGGTTATTAATTTAGTAAAGAAAATCCCACCCAAAACATAAATGTGAAAGGCTGCCAAGTTCTATAATATTGGAATGCTTCGCCTATAAAAGAAGTGAGATCTAAATAAGTACCAAGTTCCATACACAGACCTCAGTTAAAAATAGTTACAGGAATGCACACTTGATTTTCCGCAGTTTGGAAAGTAGATTCTTATATCCAAACTGCGAAAAATCAAGTGTGCATTGTAACTATTTTTAACTGAGTCTGTATGGAACACTGTTAGATCTCACTTCTATAGGCAGCATTCAATATTATCGAACAACAGCCTTTCACATTATGTTTTAGGTGGATTTCATTTATTTTTGTAAGATTTATTTTCTTTTTTTCTTATGATTAAGTCAGGTAAGGAAATATCTCATTTATACTTTACTTTGACTAAATACAAACCTTCGTAACGAATTTTAGGTCGGTACGACGATTGGAAGATATAGATAAATTTTTTGTTTTAGTTCCTTAGGGGTATGAATTTACACCTTCATTATTTTTAAAACCGACTCACACTTGGCCATTTTCAGATTTTTTCCTTTACCTTGACCTAAAGACCAACCTCCATGCCAAATTTCAAGTCAATACGATCATTGGAAGTGGTCTAGGTTTTTGATAAGTGAGTGAGTGAGTGAGTCAGTCAGTCAGTCAGTGAGTGTATAGTAAAAATAGCGATTTTCTGACGTCAATATCTCAAGACCTACAATAGGTACATTAATGAAATTTTGTATTTTAGATAAGTAAGTAGATCTCGACAGATACTAGAAATTTCATATGCGTAGATAAAATAGATTTTAAGTTATAGGTGGGTCGAACTTGGCCCGAAATGGTTCGTGTAATATAACCCACGGCCGGTGTGTCGCTTTTTTTGCTCGAACTTGGCGGACACACTGCCGTCATGCCGTGTGTCTAGATCACAATGGCTAAGAATGACAGTTGAGTGTCGCGGGCATTACAAAGACCAGGGTTTATCAGGTCGTTAGACGACTTCGTGTCCTACTCGAAGAAGATTACAATGGCTATAAAATAGCAGATTTGGGGCCTAGCCCAGACCATTCGATGGGGGTTCCGTCTGATATAATTCTTGACTCTGAGCGCCGTGTTCATAGCACCTTATACTAATTTAGCTTGTAGATAACAAACGATATGGTTTTATGTAAGTAATGTAATGAAATAATGGTTGTTACTATTAAATGCACACAGTGGTCATTTTGGTTTCGAAACAATGAAGTGTTCAAATCAATTTTTCCGAACTAATAACTGTCTTTTTTCCATTAACTAAGAACATGTTATGTACCTATGTAAAATCAGTTTCTCATTTTTCGATACCTATGTGTATAATAATATTGCCATGATGATGATAAGTATACATATATCATGCCTGTTATCATTTGCGGGCTAGGCAGAGCGTAAACGGCTGTAAAAACGGCCATTAGTACGAGTTCTTAATTGGCAGTTTGTATGCCAGATGGGACCATACTTCCAGCTAAGGACCCGTACTACATTTGCTTACACCACGTCAAACAAAAGATTGAGAGCCATTCATGTACCACACACATGACAGGTTATCGGCCTGTCGCCTATAATCTAGACACACGGCAGTGTGTCCGCCAAGTTCGAGCAAAAAAAGCGACACACCGGCCGTGGGTTATATTACACGAACCATTTCGGGCCAAGTTCGACCCACCTATAACTCAAAATCTATTTTATCTACGCATATGAAATTTCTAGTATCTGTCGAGATCTACTTACTTATCTAAAATACAAAATTTCATTAATGTACCTATTGTAGGTCTTGAGATATTGACGTCAGAAAATCGCTATTTTTACTATACACTCACTGACTGACTGACTGACTCATTCACTCACTCACTTATCAAAAACCTAGACCACTTCCAATGGTCGTATTGACTTGAAATTTGGCATGGAGGTAGGTCTTTAGGTCAAGGTAAAGGAAAAAATCTGAAAATGGCCAAGTGTGAGTCGGTTTTAAAAATAATGAAGGTGTAAATTCATACCCCTAAGGAACTAAAACAAAAAATTTATCTATATCTTCCAATCATCGTACCGACCTAAAATTCGTTACGAAGGTTTGTATTTAGTCAAAGTAAAGTATAAATGAGATATTTCCTTACCTAACTTAATCATAAGAAAAAAAAGATATCATAAGAAAACCTTACAAAAATAAATGAAATCCCACCCAAAACATAAATGTGAAAGTAGCTACTTTCCAAACTGCGGAAAATCAAGTGTGCATTCCTGTAACTATTTTTAACTGAGGTCTGTGTATGGAACTTGGTACTTATTTAGATCTCACTTCTTTTTTATGCGAAGCATTCCAATATTATCGAACTTGGCAGCCTTTCACATTTATGTTTTGGGTGGGATTGCAATACACATCAACTATCAAAATCCCATGGTCGCTTCTTAGGACACTCACGGAAACGATATGGGGCGATGCTATCCTTAGCGGGGACCACACGGCAAATAAACCAGACTAAATAAAACAAGGTCTATTGAACTTTTTTCCCACATATCAATGCTATCGATAGCAGGTCAATCGGTGATCAACCGTGACCGTGACGTCATGAGTGAATGGTGCACTATTGAATGGTTAACACGGCGGTGAGCATATGGGCCGGTTGAATCACCTTTTTTGCTTCTATTTTTCTATCGAGAAAACAGTAGGTAAGTATAAGTATAAAGCAGATGTATCAAAAAACTAAAATCCGACTGAGGTAATTTCAAAGTTGTATTTTGAGATAAATATTCGCCATCTTGAATTTATAATTTTTTTATTATAGCCAGTGTCACTTGCGTTGCTGAGACGAATCAAGATCTGCCCAACCTTTTGGGTTGTAGCCCACAAAAACAAATTTCTTGTCTACATACATACCCGCATACATACTCTCGAAAAATACATACAACCCTCCTTCTAAAGCAGTCGGGTAAAAAGTAGCGTCCTCTTCGTGCCACACACAGCTAAAGAAACACAACCAATTTTAAGCAGCATCCAGTAGGTAACGCCGATGCGTTGTGGTGCCGGCTTAGAATAGCATCACGCCATATCTTTACCCGTTGTTGTCGTAAGAAGGGACTAAGGGATTTGAGAGTTTATGTGTTTTGCAATTTTAGGCGATAACCTGACGACCTGTCGCTATGGTGATACACAGTCTTCTGAATGACTCTCAAACTTTTGTCAGACATGGTGTAAATGGTCGTTTTTTACAGCCATTCACGCTCTGCATACCCCGCAAGGGATATAGGCGTGATATAAGTACGTATGTTTATTTATCATCGTTAATGTCATCCATCTCATTAGCCGGCACGGTCTCCCGTTTTCGCCATCCAGTCGCTACCAGTCGTCTTTTCTAAGTCATCGGTCTATGCCGGAAGCTGTAGGTAAAGAGAAATACTGTCATAATCAATTATGGTCAAACCTATTTTATTTCCTGCCATGTTGTGGTTTAGCTTGATATACAATCTGACTTCTGTGGTCTCTTGGGTGATCAACCACAACTACACATACCTACATATTCATATATCACGCCTATATCCCTTGCGGGGTAGGCAGAGCGTAAACGACTGTAAAGACTGACCATTTACACCACGTCTGACAAAAGTTTGATAGTCATACAGAAGACTGCGTATCACCATAGTGATAGGTTGTCAGCCTGTCGCCTAAAACTGCAATACACAAATCTATCATTAATTTCTCTAGTGAAACTTCGAGAAATAATTTCTACACAAAAAAAAATGTGACGTATAGCATGTATTGATATGACAAATTGACAAATTAATTTATTTGACATTTATACCTCTAATCTATACAGGGTGTAAGAGACGGTGTAAGGAAAACTTTGCGGGCATGCTCAAACCATGTAACTGAACAACTTTTATACAAATACAACTAAATCCTCCCATACAAATAAATTTCCCAATCAGACTCACTTTATATGGAAAGTCGTTTCTTTTTCGTTTACCACCATTATGTTCCATGGGGAAAGTTGTTCAATTTCATGGTCTGAACACGCATGCAAAGTTTTCGTTACATCGTCTTTTATACACCGTATGCAATGAAAAATAGTCCAGGAGCTAGTATGAAAAAAAGATGACCTTATAAAATCATGAACCTTAATATATGATTTTAAGTTTATATAATATTTATTTATATATATTGTATATTATTTAAAAGTTTAGATATAAATATGTAACTTGTGCTAAATATATGTTAAATATAAACAATAAAACAAAAGTCATAACGTCTCTGCCTTTTACCCTTCTAAACACGATGACAATCCTTTTCAATAATTATTGTAATGATCGGAAATCGTGCGATTGAATAATAAAAACACACCTCACACGATTCAAGTGCACTTCTTTAACAATAAAGTCATAAAGAAGAAAAAGACAAAACAAATTTTGCAACCAACCCTGAAAAAACAGCGTAAATAAAAATACGCAAGGCCAAAAGCGAGTTTGGTCTTTCGAGAAAGGGTTCCGTAAGTGTGTATCTCATGACATGACTTGTATAGTTTCGTATTTTTTTATACACACTATCTAAAGACTGGACGCATTAAATTTATACATATGAAAGTTTAATAAACACGTAGGTGTCGTAGGTATTATGTAATATAGAACTTGTATTACCTAAAAGCCTAAATTTTAAAATTATACGTTATGTATTCGATTGGTGATTTAGTGCTTCATCATAAATACTAATTAATATTAATAAGTTTCCTATTCCTAACTAAATTCAATAGTTTGGAGTTCGGTCTTCAGCTAAAATCAAATGGTTTTATATGTAGCATGTTTCGTTTTTATAAGTAATTTACTACAAAAAGATGCTCATCTATCATTATCGGCATAGAAAGTTGTTATAATTAGATTAAATATAATCATAAAGTTTCTGATAAACGTATAAAAAGTTACCGGAAGAGGCAAACACGTCATCATATCTGAATATGAGATCTTTTTTCAGTCCATATCTAGTGCATGGTTAACGGACCAATCTCAAAGGGAACCCGAAAAGATAAAGCCCCACTGTCAGCCATATTGTCTGTCGCTCCCCGCCGTCTCGTTCAAATAAAACCGCGCGAAAATCGAACGCCGAACTCATAGTAGCCGGGACCGCGGTGACGTAAAGCGCGCGTTATTTTATAATTTTACTTTTTTATTTCTTTTTTTATCTTGCCAGCACTCGTAAGGTGTTGTTTATATTGTAATCATGAAGTACCTGGTTGTATTGGCTGTATTCGCCCTCGCCTTTGCCGCGGAGGAGAAGGAAGATGAAAGGCCGAAAACCTTCAGGAGGCTTATCCCAGCTGACGTGTTAAGAGGTCAGTGATGAAATATTTTATAAGTGTGATTTGCTTTGTGTTCAGTGTGAGAGTGCTTGAATAAAATGAAATTATCCACGCATGAGTAGATGAGGATGAATTTTTAGTTCAAAGAGGTTTGCTATTCAGGTATATTTCGTTTTTTTTTGTTAAATATCGAAAATTTCCAGTAAGTAAATTTCATATATTCAGCGCAGACCAATATTAAGTAAGTATTACTTCATCTAAGAAGTAAAGCGAGCATGTTTATTATGCAAATTTAAGTTCTAATTTCATAATGATTATAAACTAGTTTGATGCACCTAGTAGTTTATAATTCATGTCATCGTGTTGCACTACTTGATTTTTTGTAACAATCGCGTGTAACGATTATGAGAGTTGAATGACATACGGTTATTACACAAAAAACTAGTCCAATTAGATTTTTATACGGATAATGGATTGTCTCAGTACAGGCAATGGAATTTAATAGTATAACATAACAAATGACCAGAATAAAAATGAAAAATGTATTGTTAAAGACGTTTCAGTAAAAGTGAAAACGAAGTTCACGTTTTCTTGTTAGAAATGAAAATGAAAGTGGCGGAACAGTTCGGGCGAAACAAAAAAAGCTTTGTTAAGTAACTAGATCGTGAATATGAATGGACAATGGAAATGTTACAAATTCGTGAAGGATATTGAATTATGATAATAATGATAGGAGAGGAAGTAAATGGCAATAGGTTGAATTCGTTAACCATGATGATTTTTAGAAAAATCAAAACGAATAATACCTTATTCGGAGTTCAAACGACCAGTTTCGTAAAGGAATTATAATTTGTCATTTTCAAAGCCCTTAAAGTCTATAAACTACACAAAGGTATTATAACTATTATCAAAGATTTCTTCTCAGTATTCAAGGATCCCAAATCCAAATTCAATAGAATGGTTAGCTAACCTCACTTAAAACGGGTTAAGCAATTCGGAACATTCTAGACTTAGTCTTAAGTTCAATCTGAACAAATCGGATAAGTGCTTATGTAAACTTGAAGCTAACGTAGGAGTTGTTCTAGATTTATAATTCATTCTTGCCTAACTGGTTATGGCTAAGTCACGACCTGATCTGGATCCCAATAAGACTTTGCCTAACGTTTGCAAACTCATTATAAGCAATTCAAATGAGATCACATCTATTATGCCAGACTTGTCTTTTGTATTATATGTACTGTTTTATATTTTCTTTGGTCTAGTTGTGTATTTTTAACTTTACTTACTTCATGTTTATAAAGATTGCGCTCTATTAAAGCCTACCCTTTGATATTTTCCCAATAAAAATTTAACACTTTAAATACTATATTTTAAACCTACTTGTAATATCCAAATTTTTCCATATTTAAAGATAGAAAACCTGTTTTAAGTCAACAGTGTCGTCGCTTGATCTAAATTTGAAGTTTTGCATGTTAATGTGTTGTTATGTCAATTAGATTTTATTAGTTAGACTGGATTAGTTACATAATTTAGCATCAATTAGCAACAAGATAACCTTGACCTTAAAAAAATCGCAATAAAAATGGAAGTAATAAAGTGATACGAATTAACTTTATGCAGCCACATTTAACCTTTCCATCAATGTGTAGTAGTTATAAAACTGGTATATCATTAACTTGTTTTAAAAATCTAGTCAAACAGAATGCTATCACCAATTCAGTCCACGTTACTAGTTATTCTACTACTAGGTACTCAAGTATTTGCAACCGACATAAACAAAAATTATATGAATCTTTTTGGCCTCAGCCAGTAGGTACACAAATAAGTTCAATAATATTAACAAAGTATGATCGATAAAATGTGAAGGATTCGTTTCATATATGTTTACGTAACTATCATTTTCGAATGCAGGATACAAATAAAATACGATGTATCAATCTGTTCGTGGTTCGATTATGCAACAGTGAGCAATTTTGAATCATACATCACTTTCCGTTTAATGTATAATGTAATGGGAACGCGATAATTTAATGCTAATTTGTGATAACATAAGCCGACAGAAATCTATTCGGAAGTTGTTTTTGCACAAGTTTTGTGTATAATAAAGCTTCTTTACAATTGACCAAGAGGTGTGAAAATATACAATGATTTTTAATTTCATCGCTTAGTTGATTACCTCGAAACAAATTTAATATCAAGTATAGATAAATACTACAAACAATATACAAGTAAATAATAAAGTCAAAGCTGTAGTTTAAGCATAAAATGGCACACTTTCACAAAGATTGATTCAAATGACATTTTAAATACTGAAATAAAAGGATTCATCATATATTTATCGATTTTATCATTTTTATTCAACATCGGAAGCCCGATTGCGTTCGTCCGAGCATAATGGTCTCTTGCAACATTTCCGCGTATATATAAAACATTGCGACAACGCCTGTTGCAACCAGTTGTATGTGAAATGGTTGCAATCGTAAAGCGAAACCGACGGAAGATGGGACCTTGTCACTGTTGTTATTTCAGTATGTTGAAGTAGGTAAATACTGTCTTACTTATTAAGCTTTAAGGGAAAATACTTGTTATTATAATTATTCTTGTTATTATATTATTAAAGTCCAGATGGAAATTTGTTATTGACAATAAACCAATTTAAGGGTACATTGCTTTTTTGCGAGCACAAACAAACCAAAATAAAACCGTCAGTATAATTTACTTACATCAAGATTTTTATACTTCCGAGAACTTGATTGGGTTTAATGAGTCATTCAATTGCCTTTTCCTCCATTCGGCTCCCGGCCTACACAAAAACAAGGGATCGCTTATTTGGTGCTTCCTCGTAATATATCACTTTTGACTCTTAAGAAAAGAGGTCAAGCGACCAATTTTGGATTCAACATGCAAAAAATGCAATACCATAAATTCGGTGGTATAAGGACCTATCTGCATAAATTTGGTTCATTTTGCACTTGTGAGAGAAGATGAATCTTTAATATGATGTAACAACAATTTTAATGCTTACAATTTTAAAACTGCTCTAAGTGACTATACACTTTACATATAAATAGTAATAAAATAAAACTTTTTATTATTTACTGTGCAGAACAAATACTATTAAGATGGTTATCCGTCGGTTTCTCTATGCAAATAAAAGGAGGTACTTATGCAACACAATGACCATTTTAAAGACAAGACAGTCCAGTTTTCATGAAAGCTGTGTTGACATTATAAATTACCAACCACATCCTTCTTACATCAAACATATTATGATTATTTTTATAGGTAAAGTTATTAAGTGAATTCATCTCTTTTATGATGTTGTCTATTACAATGAGGAATTGTCCTGAACCACATTATTGAAAATAAAATATATAGATGGCGCGCTTCATCCTCATGTAGATGAAGGCGATAGAGAGCGCCATCTATATTTTTCTCCTCAATAATATGGCCTCCCTCATTGCTATTGTTTTATTCAAAATATATCTAGCATTTGTATGTATAATACCTTCTTAAGTAGACTATATAGTTACTTAAATAAGATATGCAATGTCACACTACGGAAATTACGCCCATCTAGTTTAAAATGCAATCAAGTTTCTTCTTAAAAAAATAATAGAGTAAAAACAGTTTCCTGGTGACCTTAAAAGGAGGACATATAAAATGACAAAGATAATTTAAATCTGTGACTCAGTAAGTGAATGGTATACAGCCTTGATTGCAGAAAGATCTGGAAAGAGTTTTAACATGCACACTAGTGAGTGTCTAGCGTGGT
This sequence comes from Phthorimaea operculella, assembly GCA_024500475.1. Lineage (NCBI taxonomy): Eukaryota > Metazoa > Arthropoda > Insecta > Lepidoptera > Gelechiidae > Phthorimaea > Phthorimaea operculella. The sequence continues at coordinate 3,521,241 of JANFCV010000046.1, read as the reverse complement.
CGCAAGAAGTAACTCAACGTGATAGCTGTACATGCATTCTAAACAGTGTTACGAAAACTTACAAATTAGTAATACGAAGCCGAAAGAGTTCAAAGAAAACGGTATTTACGAAGCCAAAATAGTTAAAAGAAAGCTGCAATACTCATACGTCATTTGCATTTTAAATATTTATCCATAAGTAACCCAATACCATTATTCTTACACAACGTATTCGTTTATTTACATGTCTTATTTTGTAAATATTTCTTATGTGGTACGATAAAGATATCACATAATATCTTAGACATTGCTTTATTTCGATTCTATATTACATTTTCTAAACTAACTTAGATTTACTTAAAAAATAGCTACATTAAAATCTGACAATGAGTCAATAAAAATTGAGTTGAGCTACTGGACTATTTTACCTAACTTTACCATACGGAAGAATTAAATAAACTGATTTATTATTTGAACATGTTTTCTTCGATAAATACAAATACCTAATATTTTGCACAAAAAATAGCATCCTAAACATTCAAAATTTCGGTCTTCTGTTTAACTACTGTAACGTTTTTCCTTCGTTATCTACATAAACTCGAGCCAATTATGTAAACAAAGATATTTCTGTTATTCATCCTACACCGGAAGAATTACCTACTGCACTTCCTAAAACAGCTAAATTATGTCTGTGTTACTTAATAAATAATTACTATTATGCATGAAAGTATTTACCTTATCGCGTTCCTGTTATTCTAAGAATTTAGAGAACTACTAGCTGCCCGTCAGCATTGGAATATGCGTGATCCCATAGGAATAAGACATTTTCCCGTGGTAAAAAGTAGCCTATGTGTTATTCTAGATACTCTTCTATATTTGTGCAAAATTTCATGTCAATCTAATCAGCCGTTTTAGCGTGATGTCGTCACAAACACACACACAAACATCCGCCTTTATAATATTAGTAGGAAGTAGGATTATTGCAAATGGCAGCGGGCGCGAGTAGGTATGCCAATTTTTTTTAACTTTGAACTTTACATTGTATCGACAAATCACAGATTAAATTCACAGTAGAGACTGGCACCATTTAGTTTTCATTTTCTACCTACTAAACCACAAAGATATAAAAATACCTAGGTGTCAAATGTGATATTCGATCGGCCGTACTTTAATTATGCATACCTAAAGGTTTGTAAGCAATAACTAAAATGGACATTTATCGCAAATGATACAAGGTACGAAACTATTAATTATGATGGAACCTTGTAACCGATTCTGGTGATTGGGCGCTAAAAGATACCTATTATGAGCTTTGTTTTTAAGCATCTATTGAATGGTACCTACCCAATGCGCTCATGCATAAACTTTATGATTATAATGTACGGGCAGCTTACCAGAAAATTATTGAATTTAGGAAAAAGCCTGGTTTGAATTGAGAACCTCATCCTCTTTACTTGGTTAGAGAATGTGGAAAACGAAGAAAATGTCGTCTATTCCATTTTCGTCGGTTTTTATAGTCATAAAAGGCCTCTATTCTGACTTTACAAGACAATTTTTAGCGGGATTCTATTCTTTATAAAACAAAAAAATAAAAAATATGTAATGTATCCACATACCTAGTATTCAGCTCTCTTAAAATCTCAGTCGTTAAATATCAAAATGAGTGTAGAGTTTTCTTCAACGTGTCTAGACTATAAAGAATCAAAAGTTATTATTTGAGAGAAAATGTATGATTATAAAATCCATCTTAGAATATTATTTATATCATTCATCTAATTATAGTTTCCGTTTTCTATTATTTCTATAACAATGTAATTTTCATTATAGAAAGGTGTGGGTAAAATTGGCATGCCGCTGAAAGTAGGTGTACCTATATATTTCATCTTAACTATTTCCTTTGTTTCTTAGAGAATAGAAGTCTCATCCTGCCTTTTGTTACATTACACAATCCATTGTAAGGTGGGGACCACACGTAACGTTTGCAAGCGTAGCTCATGCGTTAGGAACATACGAATTTCCACCTTCATCTTTATCATCATCATCATCATTGGCGTCATACGTCTGTGACAGACGATTTATTCAGTGTCTGAGGCAAGATTTCTCATGGCTGTATAATATGTTCATGCTTTATCATATTCCTGCCCTTATATCAAATCAGTTTGAGTCGGCATAACATGTTTTGTTGGAACACAAAATCTTGTAGCAAAAGGATTTGGCTATGTTTTATATTATAACCGGCCCATAAATTAGGGAAACGGCGCCGCGGAGCGATGGCTCACTCAGTACTAGTGACGATTTTGACGTTTTAACTGGAAGTAACTAAAATCTCAGGGGAATTCAAGGTAACTTACAAGAAGATGTTTGCCGTTGCCGCAAACGTCATATTTCTTGGATTAAAATTGGCTCAGAATCATATGACGTTCCTGTGTCAGATTTTGATATTCTTCTGGTTTGAGATTTTTGACAGTAGCAACTGTGGCTATTGTAACAATTGACAGTCGTGAAAATCCTAAAGAGGGTCAAGTGAACCTTCTCTATACTCTCTATTTTGTGACCGGCCGCCTGCCGGACGTCAACCCTCTTTAGGAATGCTATTGTAGGTGGTATCACCGCTACCATGCGATGCGCAGTACTAGCGGATGCGTCTGTCGAACCGTTTGACATAAACCGTATTTGTATGAAATTATGCGTGACGTTGCGTTAAAATAGCGCAGTTACGTGTGGTTCCCGCGTAAGTTGCTAGATCAATAGAAAGGTGTCAAAACGTTTAGCGTACGAAATTGCAATTTCGCTCTCCTTTCACTTTCGAGTGGATGATTCTGGAAACACTTACCTGAGTTGTTTTGTTATAAGGTCTTAAGTGGTGATTGTTTTATTGAGTGATAATGATTTGATGGATGATGAGTGATGACTTGCAAATAAAAGCGTAAAGTAATCGAAATAAGAGCAATCTTTTAAATATAGTCCGATACACATAGCTTTTCATGTTACAAAATTATTACAAAATTTTAGACTGGTACAGATAGTTTTTCATGTTTCAATAAGTAGATAATGTTATAAACAAAAAACCCGACAGCTGTAATTTTAAAGTAGTATTTTGCTGTAAAAATCCGCCATCTTGAATTTATAATTTTGTAATATAGCCAGTGTCACTCGCGCTGCTGAGACGAATCTAACGACATCTCATATGTCAAAATCCAACTATCCGTTTGGCTTGTTACATACATACATACTTACTTACATACATACATACATTCATACTCTCGAAAAACATAACCCTTCTTCTGAGGCAGTCGGGTAAAAATATTAAAGTAGTTTATTTTCGCTTTACAGTTTAGGAACTATAGATTAACCCAATTTATTGTTTTGTGGCATTCCTTGTAGATGCAGACATTTTGCAAACTCTATCTTTCATTGGTCACGGAAGACCTAGGCAAGTCTGAGTGAAAGTGGTGGATCCAGATACTCTAGTCGGTCTGGTTTAGGGCATATGGTGGGGCTGACCTTTATATCCCTTTCTAAGAAATATGCAAGGTGGACCTAAAGGGACAGCTCTCCGAAAATAGATGCATTCAGACCATGAAACTAAACAACTTCCAATAAGAAAATATTAATACATATAAAATAATACGCATGCGTTTTGTGTCCTGGTACTAACCAGGCGTCAAATATAATATGCCTAGTTGTGGACTGATTTGGGCCTTCGTCTAGCAATTTTTGGGAAAGCGTAAGTATAAGCAAATAGTTTTGAAAATAGTTTGCAGAGAAAGCGATTTACTAGAACTGCAATTTAGATTCAGTGAAATCGAATTAAACTAAACTCAGGATTTACGGAACATAAATCTTTGCTTTACCATTGTAAATACTGTTTATAGTCGCAATAATCGTCGGTCCACAGCTTTCTAGCTTTCTACTGAGATAAGTATTAAGTAACAGCAAATAGACATAGACAAATAGTAAAAGTCTTACATATACAACATACATACATATATCACGCCTATAGGGTAGGCAAACCGTAAACCACTGTAAAAACGGCCATTTACACCACATCTGACGAAAGTTTAACAGTTACTTAGAAGACTGTGTATCACCATAGTCACAAGTTGTTACCCTGTCGCCTAAAATCGCAATACCATCAACTCTAAAAAATATACGGGGTGTAAGGGACTAGAAAAAATTTCCTACACTTTTTTTCTCTTTTTCCACCATTGGCTCCATAGTAAAAGTTGTTCAGTTTTATGGTCTGATCACGCCTGCAAAGTTTTCGGTACACCGTCCCTTACACCCTGTATAGATATGGCTTACCTAAATTGTGATTTTGCATGATAAGCCAAAAGTTTAAAGGGCTACTGCCTAAGAATGGAGCAAGACTAATCTAATCCTAGCTGTTCAATTTCAAAGTGACATTTTGCTGTTTAGGCATTCCGCCCACCACTTCCTTTGTTAGGTAATCCAGTTAGTCTATTATACTGACGCAATATCTTATGATTATGAAGAGTAAAAAAGGTGTTAGAGGGAACCCTACAAGTATGCAAGTTGAAGCCGGAAAAATTGAGAAAAATTTCTTTAGGATTTCATTAATCCTGGTCACGGCACCAAAATGTAACAAATCTTAAATCAGTATGACAATCTAAAATGAGAATTACCGAAATGTATCATAAATTGAAAATAAGAAAAATGAAAAATTCATCAGCGGCCGCCAGTATTTGCACCCGGGACCGTGGAGAACCAGAGAGCAGTGGGACGGTTTTTCAATTTTCTTATTTTCAATTTATGAGAATAATTTAGCACTGCGAGTGCATTAAAAATTTTCAATGCAATGAAGTATTTGTTTGCTATTTCTATCAAATTCAGGTTACTTTATAACTAGTAGAGTAGAATATCTACCAACAGCTTTTTCCTGTTACTTTGTTTGTGACAGCTTTAAAGGGCAACTCAGTAGGGTTACCTTTCAACATTCAGGTTTAGAACTAAAAATAACGATTAATAAGAGAAACTTACGTCTATGGGCGTAGTTACCTTTTTATTTGAAAAGAGTTGTTGCGCGTCAGTCTGGTTGCAACAAATTTATGATTTACTGCTCGTAAAGTCTCTGAAAAATTATCTTAGGTTGTAGTTTCAAAAACAGCAATGATGAATCTTGAAAAAGCGAAAAAGGTGTGTCAGGATCGCAACAAGTGGAAGGCTTTAATCTCTGACTACCTCTTCGGGAAAGAGGCGTGATGTATGTTTGTATGTATGTCAAAAACAACTTTGGCCTCTAAGCCACAGACAACAAACACTTCACTGCTTTGTTTTCGGAACAATAATGCAAAATTTTGCTCAGGGTCATTCTAAACTGCAGACACTATTCACTATTGTGTCTCGTGTCGCAACTATGAGGTCCGTAGAGAATTGTGCGATCCTTTGGTAGAGTTTGACGTTTGTGTCTTATTAGAATTCTCTGTGGACAAGTTTTATGAAATCCTCTTCACGGGTTACGTAAAAAGTTAATTATAGTAAAGACGCTGGGGTTTCGCAATATGACATCTAGTGAAACCAAATTTTTACTTACGCTTCGTCCAATGATGGTGTGCTGATACTTTTGATAAGTTACATTAGTACCTAATGTTTCTCATATACCAACACTTACGGGCCTAACTAAGCCAAGACAATTCAATTAAATTACTTATTTTATTTAAGGTACACAGGTTAGGTTATTTCTTATTTTTTTTTATTGAACAATCAATCTTACAAAACATTATATTTCCTAGATAAACTAATGGCGCTAAACGAAAGTTACAAATATAAAAATATAAAGGCTGTTGTTTTTATTATGTTACATTAAAAGACGAGTAGGTTAATGTTTTTATACCTACCTAGCTTGTGTGTGTATGTGTGTGTCCAAAGTAAAGTTTATTTGTTATTTTACCTAACCTCGATTTTCCATATTTCCAGACTTCCCCGGCATGTGCTTCGCGTCGACCCGCTGCGCCACCGTGGAGCCCGGCCAGACCTGGGACCTGGCGCCGTTCTGCGGCCGCTCCACCTGCGTCGTCAGCGAGGACACTCCTCCGAGGCTCCTGGAGCTGGTCGAGGACTGCGGCCCGCTGCCGCTCGCCAACCCCAAGTGCAAGCTCGACACTGGTTAGTTTCTTTTCAAACACAACACGTATCAAAGTCAATTTTTTTCTTAGTAGTAAAATTTATTTCTATTTAATAAAGTCTCTTTAAGATTCGATTAGATTCTCTTTAAGAAAGTCAGATTCTAATTTAAGCTTAAAATAGAGAAAATTAGTAATGCAAAATTTTCTCGTCTTTATAACAGTTAGTGTTGCTAGGAGGTTGAACCTTTTGTTTCACGTTGGAGCAAAGTGATCTCGTCGTTCCAAGTTTAAATAACTTGCATACGTATTTGCCACACGAAAATTCAAAGCTAACGTGTCCATAACTATACTTCCATTGACGAAGAAAACATTCATCATCAATCACATTTATTTTTTCTTGTTACAGAGAAGACAAACAAGACAGCCCCCTTCCCCGGATGCTGCCCCAAGTTCACTTGTGAAGACGGAGCCAAGCTGGAGTACCCCGAACTCCCCACTCCTCCCCCAGAAGGAGAGGAGAAGAAAGAAGAGGAAGCTGCGCCAGCCAAGGACGCTAAAGCTTAAATGTAGTATCTAAATAAAGGAAAAATATCCCACTTGGACGCTGGTCTATAAAATTCAAAATCAAAAAGTAAACAGTTCGAATTTTAAATTGGGAATTGTGTTCCAGCCAGTGTTGATGATAAATCGTAAATAAAAAATTGGTACACATAAAAAATGTGCTGTAAATAAAATAAAAACGATAAATAAGATATACCTATCTACCTTAAATTCCTTATTTAAGTTTTAGAACTGTAGCAGCGTTAATTAAAAAAAAGAAGTGGGAGGCGATTGGTCTCAAAAACACCAAAATTATTTTTGTAATTATAATGTCAGTGAACAACCGTTACACAGAGATTATTTTTTTTACTTTCTAAACATTTCGACGTGACTAACCGTGTAACAATAGCGTTCTAAATTCAAAATCTACTTCCAACTTCCTGTTCTTTATTCAAATAAAATAACGAATACCAGTTACCGTTCACATTGTTGACAAATACTTTTTGTATTACATATTGAAAAGCATGTATGGAATGTGTATTTTTTTACAAGATGTGATTTTTTAGAAGTTTTTATCAGATTTTTTTACTTGAATACCTGCCTAACTATAAAAATGTTTGTGATATTGATTGATTGATACATGAAAAATAATTATAGAAAAGATATTCAATAAAAAATACAAAATTTCTATTTTGTGTTTCATTTAATTACAATAATTTAAATTTCGCCAAATTATTCACAAATAGAAAAGTATGTTTTTATTTGTCGTCCTAGCAACGTAGCGATGATTGCTTATTTATTTAACCACAGAGTCCCCATGGAGTTTTCATATAAACACATTCCCCTGTTTTCTTTCTGAATAATGCATTATGTAAAGCTATAAAATTCTTTGTTATTGAATTTGTTAAATGCCTACTACAGACCATGTCCTTACAATGTTTAAAAACGTACCTATTTAAAAAAAGGAGCAAATTTCTTTATACTACCGCTCAGATTTTATTTTAGAGGAGTATAAATTAAGACGCAAGTAATTTAACTCAATTTTTATTCAGGAATAATGAATTTCATTATAATAAATACTCAATGTGTATTATCAATACGACCGTTAACATTTTATTATGTTTACAAACATACATCTAAATAACTAATTATTTACTTATACTTAAGAAATAATAATAGTTTAAATTGTTCGTGATACTATGTCAAATAAAGTTATGCGTTCAATGTTTGTGACTAGTTTAACTACATATTTAAACATATAACTAAATGAAGCCGTTATAAATATATCTTCGAATTAGTATATATTCAAATTAAGGCTGAATATAATTTCATATCATTTAACGATTGTATAAATAAAATAAACGACACAGTTCATATTTTGCGAATTTCATGAAACCATAAACACTTAGAATGAATTATGTAAATGACAGTAATTAATATACAAAACACAGAATAAATAATAATTATATATTACATCAATAATATTTTAAACGTAACAGTCTATAAATACCGTTGCAACTCCTCGTCTACGTAATATCTAACACTGATACTTATATTATTTTGATATTTTATAATTATTTTCGTGACGATGTAGGTACACTACTCAACTTTGGCCAGGAATATTTAAAAATAGTCGAATAGGTATTAGCTTTATATGTTTCGACTCAACTCGTTTCTTTCTTAGATTGAAAACTTAATAAAAACGTTGTATTTTAAAATAAAAGAATAGCTACAGTTTTTTATGCAGTTCCTTAAAAATATTATCTAGACAAAGCTGAGCAATGTTTCATGAAAATGTCTGTATAGATACATTATCGAATTGTTTTAAATATTTATTTCAGTAACAATATATTTTTACAGACATTTTCACTTTGTAGATGTTTATATTTTACCCAGAAAGAAATACCGTGGTACTCAATACCAATCTTAGCCTTTTCTTTTACTTTTACAGTGAAAGGTGTTCTTAGGCTTTTAACACTTTAACTACCATTATTGTACATAACTATTTCCCCGAAAAGTGCACGCACTCGCCTAAATTAGATTAGCTTTTCATTTCACACATTTATTTAACACGCTCACTACCTACATCAAAACTTGCTGGGTGTTATATAAACGCATCTTCACGTCAACATTTTATTTATATCTAGGTATACGATAAAATATAACCAACTATACTGTTAAAATCACAATTTTCCTAATTGTAACATTTAATACATTGTTTAAATTTATATATTGCGCAAGTTAGACACCGACGGCGATCAAGCTGGTACACAAGGCAGCCAAAAAGCTTACAAAGGCGCGACAAAAATATTAAGATATTTTGAAATTTTAGGAAAATTATATACCAAATATTTTTCAGGAGCGTACCTTTTTGCTTCTAGAAATATAAAATGGACAGTGGCAAAAGAACTCGTTTTTATAAACGTGTACCTACATTCTGAGTAAATTAAAAGTTTTTGAACTTTCAAGTCCATTAATGAAAAACTTGTGTTAAGTTTTTTAGAGACATTTAAGTTTTTTAAACAGCAAAACAAACAGGATCTGGAAGTTATTTATTCTGGAAAAATTAAGATTATTGCTCCAGTAAAAAAAATACTTAATGGTTCCTATTTTGATTCTGCCCTTTTTTAACAGTTGACTTTGTCTAGTTTATAATTTATATTATAATATAATTTTCTAGTCTAATCTGGTAAAAAGTAATGTATTTTTTACAAGATTCAAAAATTGTAAGACATGATATTTGCAACCTAACAATATTTGCATTTTTCGAAGTAGAGAACAATGAAAATGTTTATCTCGAAACTGCTAATATTTGTTCATTATTTAAAATATTTTATGTTTGTTGTGAAAAATAGATCTTTTTTTGTGAAAATTTTCCATGAAAATATATCTTCCACGAAGCAATTTGGAACAAAAAATTGATATGTTCTAGTGTCCTCCATCACAAAGTTTCGGTCAAAAAAGCTTATTTTAAATTTGTATATTGGTGGTTAAAACCTATTTACTATAAATAAGTACAGTGAAAATCATAAAATCTTTTTAAAAGTACGATGAACATAGTTCTAACGTGATAAAAATGTTTACTTAAGAAAGAAATATATTAATCCGTTAAAATTTTAATCACCTTTGTTAGATAAAGTAGAAAATAGTAGAATAAAATATTATTCACATTAAAATTAATCAAGAGGTAGTTAGTAAGTAGGTACATAGGAAGAGAAAATATTTTTGGATTTTGAAAATGTCAAAACAGTTAGTTTAATAATAACTCCATGAATTCGAACTCGTATGACGACGTGGGTACAATAGTTCTATTATTATGTACAGTTATAGAATAATTCCTCTCATTTTGACCTTTCTTTTATACTTACAATATTTTTTAATTTACTCTCCTATCGATACCAGGATATGCCTCGATTTTTAGGGAAACCGCGAATTAATGTGTGTAGTGATTTTATAAATTTACTATAACTTACATCTACACCAAAATAAGTTGCTTAAATCAAGGTGTATGTATTCATATAAAGCATAGCAAAAATAAAGCTTAATTTTTAGTGCGACAGTTACAAACGACTTTTGGTTTTATTACTACTTATTATTCTTGAAAAAACACAGCTTAGCACAACACATTACAGAGTTATAAATAAAGTTCAATATATATCGTCAAAGCATATTAAATAAAAGAATTTTAGTTCAATTAAAATAAGACGATATCTTATTTTGTTATTTGTGCATCAGTTAAGTCATATAATTAAAACTCATCCATAATAAAATTATGTGCAACAGTAAAACCTATAAAACGGAACGTAAATAGTTATTATCTTTTAAAATTAAATACCAATTGTTATAGCTGTCATCGTTAACCCGATTTCACTGACGCAACAATCGTCTTCAATGGGATGGCAAAATTATAATTTGGGACGTACTTAAGGTCGCCCACTCCATCCTGTTCTGCGGCAGAACCTTATCCGGTCGCGATTACACCAATAGTTGCGAAAGAATTGCGTACATATACCAAATAAGCATACTTTATGATCCGAGAACCAGTCCGCGAGACGCTTGCGTTAACCGGTCGCAACCAGTTACGAAAAACTCGAGCGTGTATTTGAGTGACATCAATTTTTAAGGCTCTCGATTTAAATTCTACTTACTAACATCTAGGTATACTCTTAATGTACTAAGGATTTTTTTATCCTAATGTCATTGGCATTCTTCACCTAAAATCGACTTTTGAAGCTCTGCTAGGTTTAAAAGTAATAATCGAAATGCTGGTATGATTTTTCGAGTCAAGTTGTAGCAAGATTCTTTCTGTTTGGTGTTCTGAATGATATATAAAGATTTTTTTACCAATTTGCCATAACTTGATCCGAAATAAAAATGTGATCGGGATCTCAATTAAATGTTGCAATTATTTTGTAACTAGCATCTAATTACACAATTTTTACAACACGCTACTGTCGGGTGCAACAATTTTTAAAATTGTCAATACCACGACTAAAGTTTTGCTATTAATAAATAAACAGGCACTGTGTAGGTAAGTCAAACTCAATGGCAAAGAAATATCAACATATTTAGATAAAACGATATTACAAGAAAAATTTTCTCTCAGAAGGTATTGTATGCATAGGAATAGAAATGTATGATATTGACAATTCCAAAATTGTGACTGTCGCTATAAAATACGCTACTTTTACCTATAAAAACCTTTTACAAATGTATACAATTTCAGATTTTTAAGGTTTAGAGGTGTTTCAACATCAAAAACTACGGATTTAAGCTTCATAACATGTAACAACAAGCTGACTGACTATGTTTACATAATTATATATTTGTAACAATTTTTTCTCACAAAATTGAAAAAGGATGTGTTTATTTTTTTGTAAGTGGATATATGAATTTATGATTAGTGGTAAAATGGTAATCCTGCCAATTATATCGACCTTTTACACCACAATTTTTCTAAAATTGACCAACCACTATCCACTCGTCTCTCTTAATTTTATAAGTTTAATTTAGAATGTATGTAGGTGTAATATTATAGATTTTTGAAAAATTATAACTCTAACAGCGTCAAATTGTGACACTTTTTAAATCAACGTGATGTTATAGCATTTTTGGCAGTACGTTGTCATTGATTTTGTTATATTTTTTATGATATTATTGACAACGGAGTATAAAAATTAAGACACGCACACTTTTGCAATTTGAGCAAAATGTTTATCTAATGATCCAATATATTTTAATGTCAATAGAAATTTTACTACAACGTGTTAGGGAAATATCGCAATGTTTCGTGGAATATAATATTGTTCTTATTCTCACGTTTTGTGCTATTTTACTAACACCCTGTAAATGCACTAAAAATTAAAAATAAATATTCTACAATGTTTGTGCGACGTGAACTCGACTTCTTGTAGATCATATTCTACAATTTAACAATTAATTTTACATTTTCTAACAATTTATTAAAATTCTTAACTTCCAACTTTTATTTTCAAAACTGACAATAATTTAGTTTGAAGAGCGAAAGCGTCTAATTTTTTTCCAATTGATGTCAAAACTGTGTATTATATTAACAACTAAAGTCAAATAAATATTAATTATTATTTAATACATCAGTTTTGATAGCACTGGAATTTTCTAAAATGCAGAGATAATGTTCTAGAAAATTTCGCACCTTTCATGGTTAGGTATTTTTTCGCGAAGATGACAGAATGTGCATTTGCTCAATATATGTTTACGAAAATATTTAAATCTTTTAATTTAACCGTGAATGATTTTTATCAACATAAACTGCGAATGTGTCTACTAATTATTTTTATGACGGCTTATGTACGAATTGAAATAAGTAAAATTATTATTAATGAAATAATGTACTAATTAATTTACACTTAGGTATGACGTGACTTAATATTATTGTTAAATTTAATTTTCAAAAATATGCAATTAATTTAATCGTGCACCGCGTCAAAGCAGGAAAGTTTTAGAAGAGATTCCATTTTTTTCTGTTATTTTTTTTTCTTTTTGTCAACCACTCAGTCTTTTGACGTTTTGATTTAGTAACATTTTTCTTTGATAATTTTTCGTCGGGCACGAGAATGATTCTGCTGCTACTTATTGCCAAGTTTAATTTTAGCTTTTATAGTTTCATAATAACCTATAAACCTAATTTTTTAAACCATTTTCCGGTATCATTTTTGCCTGCAAAGTTTTCAAACATTATATTTTTATCCTTATCGTTTTTTCATGGTGTACAGTGATTGAGATACCAAAATTCACCTAAATCATATGTCTGCCAAATACAGTCTCAAAAACAATATATAAACCGAAAAGATGAAAATGATTCTCGCGCCCTCATCAAGCCGCTCTCCTGCTTGCACGGGTGACCAGCCAACGTTGACCTCCGCTGCTGGTCTACTCCGGCTTGAGGCGGTGCCACTGTACGATGGTCTGTCGTGGCTTCGTGATCATGTCCTGCCAGTGTTTCGTCTCTGACGCTCCCGAGCCGTTCTTTCCTGGAATTCGAGTAAGGTTTTTTAAGTAAGAAGCTAAATAGATGTCGCTACTATTGCTATTCTAATACGTATACAAGAAAATATAAAAATTACACGAGCAGAAACAGGTAATTTTTCTGTTCGTGTTCAATTTTTAGTTCATATATTTTCTTGTATAGATGTCGCCTCTGTTAAGTGTTTTTTTAATAATGTTGTGCTATAATTACGATGTTATTAATATACAGCAGTAGTGAGTGATTTATCTAGCGATAATTTAATTGTTTTTATTATACCTTTACCATTATAATATGTATAAAAAAAGGTTTCTTTAATGATTTTACGTGTAAAGGCGTTGTGGGTAGCCAATGTGTTAATGGAACTAAAAAGCGTTTTGGTTTGTTTTAGTTTTTAAATGATAATCTAAAAAAACTAAATAATGTATGTAGGTACTAAGTTATGTTATAGAAAAGTAATGAATGTAATTTTTTTATGTATATAGTGAACTCCATGTTAACGAGATTTATTTTATTAAAACTAGAAAAATAAAAATAATTATAAAAGCAACTCACTTATCTGTGATCCTTTGTTAAAATACATGAATATAAGAAAAGTTATATAATATCAAAGAGAAAAAGATGGTTACCGTGGTGGTTACCCTTTCCTGTGTAACACCGTGTAGGAAGAAGGAGAAGAAGAAAATAAGACTGTGTATGTGTGTTCGTATGTTACCAAATCTTGTAAAGAAGACGGCCTGTCAGCCATTCAAAACTAACCCACGTTGCACATTGAGACATATACCTCAAACAATTTGTAAAAATCATATTTCTTGCATGGCGACATAAATAAGTGCCATGCAATTCAGTTCAATAGCTAAATTTTTTTTTCTTATTTTTGTCAATTTTTGAGAGGTATGTCTCATTGATGCTTGACGTGGTGGGTCAATTTTGACCAACTTCTTAGAAAAAAGAAGTATTATAAGTAACCCGTTACTTTAAATTTGAATATGGTTTTCAATTTTCTTAAGGATCCCGAAATTGCTTTTCGTTTCTCTCAAATCATTATTTTTATTATTTTCGTGTCTGTTTAAATTATATTTGTAACTATAATGAGCAGGATGTCCACAAAAAGATACTATTTCAGGATCCATTATTTATTTAAATATCACTTTTTAATAATTTGTATACCTATTTTTTCAACTACCTATAAAATACGTTTCTTTGTCTTAATGTTTACGAACTAGAAAAGTACATAAAATAAGAAAATTGAAAAAAACTGTCATGCATCTACCGGGGCATCGATAGCTCAGTGGTAGAGCGCTGGGGCGTTGACGCATGCGGAACAAGTTCGAGTTCCGGTCGATGCATGCCAATTATTCAATTTCTTATTTTCATTTATGAGAATTAGAGGTAATATATCACTGTGAGTGCATTAAAAATCCCAATAGATACAAAAGTACATACCAGCGAGCAGTATCCTGCCGATCAGCTCGTTCCTCCCAATATTGTCGAAGTCCATCACCTGGACGTCCAGGGAACATTCCCTGATCTTCTCCCACGGAACGTTGAACGAGAAGGAATCGTTGAACACCGGGTTAAGGGTGCATTTAAAGATGGCCGTCTTGCGTTTCTCTATGCGTTTGTCGCCGAACTGCAGCCATACTTTTACGTAAGGGTCTGGAATTAAAGAAAAAAGGAAGAGTAAGATTTGTAACGTAATGCAGAATATGGTCATCCTTCAAGTGATTCTAATGAGACCAAAATTTTTTAACAAGTCGCTCAAATGTAAAATTTTATTGTGATCGCTTGAATATTGTGATTTGATAACTCAAACGAGAAGTTTTGAAAAATAAATTTCACTATCTTTAATTTCTCATCTCTGCACTATAATGCAACCTGTCAACATCTGAGATATTAAAGTCCGGGAATCAACAACAAAAATGTCAGAAGTCAGAATCCGGTCTGTAAATTTCTCGAACAACTTTTCAGCCGTCGTCTGCACTATAAGGCCTAAATACTTTACACCCGTAGTAAAACTAAAATAAGAACTAGTAACAGGTCTGATGGGCTTATAGATATGTTTAGTTACTTATTTAATAAACAGTTTAATAAGTCTCGTAAAACAATTTACAAAGTTATCCAATTAATAAAAAAGTAACTCAAGTTAAATAAAATTATTGTCAAATTCTCCAAAAACATTGAAATAATTTCTGGATCAAAACCAATTCAAAAGTTCGTCTCCAAAATCTCTAAAATCTCTACTCGTCTATGTTTATCTTGCTATAGCATCTCTTTTGTCTAAGCCATTTAACTTTTGTATGAAAATGTCATAAATGATTAAACCTTGAACCCGAGTTTTTTTCCTTTTTCCTTTTCCAAGATCCTTTCAGCTGAAATTCCCTGAGCATCTATTACTCCCCGTCTGGACTCTGAAACTATGCTAATTATTGCTGTAACGAAATAAATGACTTTTGCGACGCGAACTCGCCGAGAAGCTTCGACAAAGTAACATAGATAGCAAAACTGGTAAACTCTGCAAGATTTTTGACCATCACTGTCATTTTGATGGTAGAGTAAGCGGGTCTTAGAGTGGATCATTTATACGTCGCAAACTCGCCGGGTAACTTCGACGAAGATGTGAACATTCTTCTTATTTTGCGTAGTTTCCTCAAGGCTGAGGGTCGTGACCACCAAAAGCAGCTCCAGAGATGGTCTCCAGGCCACTCTATCCTGCGCCCGGTGCATCTCCTATTGTGTATTGCAGCCAATTGCTTCCAGTATGGCATCTGTCCAGCAGGTAGGCGCTCTGCCTCGGCACCTTCTCCCTTCCATGTGGCCAACCAGTATGAGCTTCTCAAGATTATCGGGCTCACGTCTAGCCAAATGGCCAAGAAAAGTAAGCGAGCGTCGGAGGCAGGTAGTACAGAGGCGTTCTTGAGCTCTTTAAGGATAGATGCGTTGGTGCGGCGAGCAGTCCATGAGATAAGGCTTTTCATGTCAAGGGTCTTTCGCAATTTCTAGTCAATTTAGTCACCGTCTCGGCTTATTGACAGATAACGCGCATTTTGCGTCAAATTAAAATCTTGGTCGTCTTGGTCATCTTCTGCCCTTTTCTAAACCTATTGCGTTATCATATGCCTGCTGGGAGCTTTTATGAGGCACAGGCTTCGAATACATAGTCTTGAAATTATCTAGTCTATGACAGACATAAATCAACTCGCTATCTTCGCCCTATTAAGCGCAAGAAACTGAATCTTGAGTTACGGTGACGGTTTTTCAGTGCTAACGATCTCCAGGGAAGCATATTTATGGTTCCGTAGGCGAATACAAATTGAAAATTATGTAAGCAGAGGAAAAGTCGTTGGACGACTCGGTGTGGCACGATAAGAAGACGTGAGAAAATAGTTTATGAAAAGTAGATTAGAAGCCCATAGATCCATTATTTTAGTGTAAGAGGGCACAAATAAAATATTAAATATAGAAAAACAATTAAATCATTCAGATGTTTCGTTCAAAAGCAGAAAAAAATAAACAAAATTTAAGCCTTTTTTGCGTTTTTTCTTCTCTATCGAGGCAACATTATAAATTCCTGTTTTGGGTCCCATAATTCTGTAGTATAATATCTTGAAGTACTACTACAAATAACTAAGTATTATTTCATGGAGATTACAAGAAATGGTATCAAATATTCCGAACGCTTTCTCACGTTTTCAAGCTAATTTTGCTATAAAATATGTCCGACGTGGTGATAATGATCGTATTTTTCTAAACAAGAAAGTACACGCTCTTGACCAAATCCTGATATTACCAAAGGGAATCATTTTTTGTTGAAATTTAATCTTCTACTTTGAACTTTTGGTAAAACGTTATTATGAAACAGAAAAGTTTGGTGATAAAATAAAATTTTGCGAAATTGGACTGAATTAGATAAGATTTGCGGACGCCTGCGAGTAAGAGACAGATTATGGAATACTTTTTAGAAACATCACGACTTTTCGTGCATTTTCTTGCGTGTGATGATAGCTTAGAATAGCATAATCCTATTTCTATCCCATTCTTTGACTGAATATCCCACTTAACTACCACATTTTCCGTTAATGTCTTTAGTCTTCCGTATCCTGGCTTTCAACAAAGTGAAGGTCGGCACCTTAGAGTTACTATTGGTCATTTTGGTCATTCATCGATTCTATGACTCTCTATGTTTGTAGGCTTAGCGTTATTGCCGAGGTGGGCCGATTACTTTATAAGGGTGGCTGGTAGCAACTGGATGGCAAATACGGTAGATCGTGCCCTGAAAGGAACTCTGTACTCTGTGGAGGCCTACGTTCAGAAGAGGCCTGCTATGGACTTGTGTGATTTACTTAC
The DNA here is from genome assembly GCA_024500475.1 of Phthorimaea operculella. NCBI lineage: Eukaryota > Metazoa > Arthropoda > Insecta > Lepidoptera > Gelechiidae > Phthorimaea > Phthorimaea operculella. Next base: position 3,503,784 of record JANFCV010000046.1, on the reverse strand, counting down.
CAGATTTCCCGTTGATGTCCTTGGCTTTCAGGTTCCTGGCTTTGAGGAGTCATCTTATGCTATTGGGGAGTAACCATGGATTAATATGTCTTTTTATGTTTGTCATTCGAAGACTCTATGTCCCACTTACCAGATTTCCCGTTGATGTCCTTGGCCTTCAGGTTCCTGGCTTTGAGCAGTGTGAGGGTCAGCACACTGTTGCTGGGGTGATAGCAGAGGGACGTGAGCAGCTCACCACCTTGTGCTATCGGGTATTTGGAAGACTATATATCCTAGTTCACAAATTCCCCTCTGATAGATTGAGAAGCTGTCACTACAGCGATATACACGAAAAGAAACAAAGAAAGAGAGTGTCATTCAATATTTCTGAAACTTTTTCCAAATATGTGTCTAACGTGACGAAAATGATCGTATTTTTACGGCCGTTCACGCTTTACCTTACCCGTAAGGGATAAAGGCGTGATGTGTGCGTGGTGAGTTTGTGTGACAGTGACCCACTTACCAGTTTTCCCGTAAATGCCTTTAATCTTTAGGTTCTCGGCTTTCAGTAAAATGAGATTCACTGACTCTGTAGCTGTCTAAAATAGTCGGCGAGAGTATAGTTGGACGCTTTACATTCCGGCCAGATGGACCTACAGTAAGCACTTGTAGCAACTGAATCACAAAGTCGGGAAGGTGCCAATAGTGGCTGCATCCTGGGGGAGGCCTACGTCTAGCAGTGGACTGCTACCTATAAGCGCTATGGGATGATGTGATTTACTTACCAGATTTCCCGTTGATGTCCTTGGCTTTCAGGTTCCTGGCCTTGAGCAGTGTGAGGGTCAGCACACTGTTGCTGCGGTCATTCATCAACTCTATGACCCTCTATGTTTGCCATCGATGTCCCACTTACCAGATTTCCCGTTGATGTCCTTGGCTTTCAGGTTCCTAACTTTGCTACGGTCATTCATCGACTCTATGACCCTCTATGTTTGCCATTCGATGTGTATGTTTGTCATTCGAAGACTCTATGTCCCACTTACCAGATTTCCCGTTGATGTCCTTGGCTTTCAGGTTCCTGGCTTTGAGCAGTGTGAGGGTCAGCACACTGTTGCTGGGGTGATAGCAGAGGGACGTGAGCAGCTCGCCACACTTGTCCTATCGGGTCATTCGAAGACTCTATGTCCTAGTCATTTAATTCCCCCCTGATAGACTGTGAAGCTGCTACTATAGTGATACATTCACAAAAAGAGAGAAAGAAAGATAATGCCATTTAATATTTATGAAACGAACCTCAAATACTTATTTGTCTGACGTGGCGAAAACGATCGTATTTTTATGGCCGTTCACGGTTTGTGTACCCCGTTAGGGATAAAAGCGTGATATATGTGTGCCAAAAATACACTTACCAGTTTCCCTAAACTTCTTTAACCTTCAGGTTCTTCGCTTTCAGTAAAGTCAGATATATCAACTCTATAGTTCTCTAAGACAGTCAGTAAAGCGTAGCGTTGGACGCCTTCCGGCCAAATTGATCAATTCATACATATCCATCGCTACAAGTCGACTGGCTGACAATGGCGGGATAGAGCCAATGGTGGTTGCCTTTCGGCGTACCCTGGGGAGGCCTATATTCGCCAGTGGACTTCTATAGGCTGAAGTGATGATAATTATGATGATGTGACTTACCAGATTTCCCGTTGATGTCCTTGGCTTTCAGGTTCCTGGCTTTGAGCAGTGTGAGGGTCAGCACACTGTTGCTACGGTCATTCATCAACTGTATGACCCTCTATGTTTATCATTCGAAGACTCTATGTCCCACTTACCAGATTTCCCGTTGATGTCCTTGGCTTTCAGGTTCCTGGCCTTGAGCAGTGTGAGGGTCAGCACACTGTTGCTACGGTCATTCATCAACTCTATGACCCTCTTTGTTTGTCATTCTATGTCCCACTTACCAGATTTCCCGTTGATGTCCTTGGCTTTCAGGTTCCTGGCTTTGAGCAGTGTGAGGGTCAGCACACTGTTGCTATTGGGTAAGTCATAGACTCTATGTTTTACTATGTAATTCGAAGACTCTATGTCCCACTTACCAGATTTCCCGTTGATGTCCTTGGCCTTCAGGTTCCTGGCTTTGAGCAGTGTGAGGGTCAGCACACTGTTGCTATTGGGTAAGTCATAGACTCTATGTTTTACTATGTCATTCGTAGACTCTATGTCCCACTTACCAGATTTCCCGTTGATGTCCTTGGCTTTCAGGTTCCTGGCTTTGAGCAGTGTGAGGGTCAGCACACTGTTGCTATCGGGTCATTCGGAGACTCTATGTCCCACTTACCAGATTTCCCGTTGATGTCCTTGGCTTTCAGGTTCCTGGCTTTGAGCAGTGTGAGGGTCAGCACACTGTTGCTACGGTCATTCATCAACTCTATGACCCTCTTTGTTTGTCATTCTATGTCCCACTTACCAGATTTCCCGTTGATGTCCTTGGCCTTCAGGTTCCTGGCCTTAAGTAAAGTGAGGGTCAGTACACTGTTGCTGGGGTGATAGCAGAGGGACGTGAGCAGCTCCCCACACTTGTCCTATCGGGCCATTTAAAGACTCCATGTCCTAGTAAATTCCCCTCTGATATGCTGAGAAGCTGTCACTACAGTGATATAAGTACACGAAATATGAAAAGAAAGAGAGTGCTACACAAATTTTCTGAATCGACCCTAAAATAATATTATGTGAATAATCGTATTTCACGGCCAATGACACTTTGTCTACCCCGTAAGGGATAAAAGCGTGATGTGTGTGTGTGTGTGTGTGTATAAGATTGTGTGCCAATGACCCACTTACCAGTTATCCCGTAAATGTCTTTAAGATTCAGGTTCCTGGCTTTCAGTAATTTGAGATTCACCGTCTCTGGGTCTATCTACGTTTGTCGGCTTAGCAGTGTACGCGGCATACGCCCAGTGGACAGAGCACCGACGATTTTCAAAGAGCTGCTGGTAGAAACTGGATGGAAAAGTCGGGATAGTGCTAATGGTGGATGCCCTGGGGGGGACGCCTACGTCCAGCAGTGGACTGCTATAGGCTGCACCGATGATGTAATGATGTGACTTACCAGATTTCCCGTTAATGTCCTTGGCTTTCAGGTTCCTGGCTTTGAGCAGTGTGAGGGTCAGCACACTGTTGCTATTGGGTTAGTCATCGACTCTAAGACACTCTTTGTTTGTCTTTCGATGTCCCACTTACCAGATTTCCCGTTGATGTCCTTGGCTTTCAGGTTCCTGGCTTTGAGAAGTGTGAGGGTCAGCACACTGTTGCTGGGGTGATAGCAGAGGGACGTGAGCAGCTCCCCACACTTGTCCTTGGCTGGAAATTAAAACAAATTTACATTAGATGGCGCTGAAGCTACTCGTAAGTAGTCAACTAACAAAAATGAACGAAGCAAGCGGTTTCGTCGCCTGGGTTAGAGACACCATAGTGTAGCGGTAAACACATCTGACCCGGCTTGTCAGAAGACGCGGGTTCGAATCCCATCAGTGGCGTGAATTTTTCCGCTTGCTTCGTTTGTATTAACTTTGTAACCAAAGGTTAATTTTACATTAGACTCTACTCCAAAGATCTGTCTTAAAGAGGTATGGTTTGAAACCTGAATAAATTATCATTAACCCTAGTCTATAACCTGATTCATAGAAGTAAGGGACCCGAAATGGCAACATTGTTGTTTGCGTCTTTTTCATATTACATGACATTTGAGCAAGATGTCAGCAATAATGTTGCCATTTCGGGTCCCCTTCTTCCATGAATCGGGAAGTACTGCTGATACGATGAAACGAAAGCTGGATGAATTTCTATGACAAACGACAAGGTGTTAATTCGTTGGTGTTAATAAACTTTTATCATTCACGTTTTATCCTGGATTATTTATACCGGATATATTTCGTTCAGAATGGCCTCAAACCGTTCTTAAATATCTATGGGCTTTTTAAGCCTTTAAACTTAATAACAAAAATGAATTTCATTTATTTTGTTTTCTGCTTTCACAGTAAGTTAAATAAGTATGGCCGTCAGTTTTTACTTGCGGAAAAACTTTCTCAAAAATGTGTATAATGTAGGGACTTTCTTCATTCTTTGATTATTAATTGATATAATAAGAACAATTGCTGGTGAGTATATTTACAGGTCGAACATATATTCAGTCATTTACACGCAAAGACTATGTGTCCAAAACTCAAACAGTTAAGATTTTTTTTGTACAATTTGGGCATTATCATAAAAAAGGCATACTTGAAAGCGTGTTGATTATTTTTTGTTTAAAGCATTTTTTGAACTTGTGTTCATCAGATGTTTAAGTACTTTGTGGCAAGGCGCCGTATGTTCAAAACTTTACCTGGCGGTTTGAGCGCCTTCCAGAACGACGGTTTCTCACTCAGGTCGACCTGGAATCAGAAGGGCCTCATGAGAAGGTGGTTTCAGGAGGAGTCATGAAGCTGTGAGCTACTTCATGAGATGGATGGTGCTGGTTAAGCTAAAGTCCGCGCCACGGCAGGAAAAACTACTGTTCAAGAAATAGCTTGGTCCGCGTGAAATTACATAAAGACATTACTATACGACGATGTACTATTAGACGGTGTAAGGAAAGCTTTGCAGGTCTGCTTAAACCATGAAACTGAACAACTTTCCGCAATGGAACATTATGGTGGTAAACGAAACAAAAATTTCTGACTTCCCATACAAAGTCAGTCAGCTAACCGAGAATTTCGTATGGGAGGTATGAATTTTTTCTCGTTTCCCACTTTCGGCTCCAAAGTAAAAGTTGTTCAGTTTTATGGTCTGATAATGCCTGCGAAGTTTGCGGTACACCGTCCCTTACACCCTGTATTTTTGTGCGTGATTCCTTTTGTGGCGTTGACTCTACACTACGAGGCTATAATTTACAAAAGAGTTCTTAAAGTTCTAATTAATTACTACTTAATTCATATTTTATTTTATTTATTATTTTAAAATAGATGAATTTTAGAATTAATTATGACCTATTTAAATTAATTTAATTAGATAAAGTGTCAGAAAAAATAAACCTACTTAAATCGTGTTTATTAAATATTAAGTAGGTATATTAGCAAATCAGTAAAATTAAATACAAAAATAATAAAAACTTTATCCTAACTTTTCAAAAAACGTGAAAGTAAGCGAATAAAAGGACAGTTAGTATAAATAGCGGCAAATTTTACAAAGCCCTCAGCCCTTCCACTTTAAAACCCCGGTGAACAAAGTGCCTCAATTTCACGAAAAATAAAATACGTACAATGAGCGAAGGTATTTTTGCTCGGATATTTTTGTCAGGCGTTTAGTAAAATTAACTGTATGTAGACAAAACAGGCTTAGTTAGACGGAGACCTTGTAAGTTATGTTTAAGTCTGAATATGTTTGTTTGAGTGTTATTTTTGGGATGATACTCAAACGAGAAACACATTGTAACGTCCGTTTGTGCGTTATTTTTGCGGTGTGTAACGTAACCTAACGCAAGACTTAAGTCAATACGAATTCGACCATATTCTCATATAAATACGGTTCATACGCATTCGTCAACGCAGCGTTGTGTAATGTGTTGACATAAACCGTATTTGTATGAAAATAAGGTGGTTAATCGCATTTCCCTAATGTATGCGATAGCGCTGCGCTAAAATAACACACTTACGACCTTTCTTGTCTTTCTTGCCTTTGGTTTGGTTGGTCTGTCTAACAACTTTTATCCTATCATTTTGGTACAACAAATTGTCCAAAAAATAACACATAAGCCATATTATATCAACTAGGCAGTAGGACACATTTCGTGAGATTTAAATTAAGGTCTGAAGGAAGGGTTGTCAGTCCTGAGGTCTTTAGGGAGAGCGGTGTAGGGTCCCGGAATTTCTCATTTGTCACTCGAACTTTAATTTTGCTAAACGTGGGTCTAACTGGACCATTAATTAAAAGAGTTATTTTAAAGGGCCATGTATGAAAAGAACATAAACCTAAAACTAACGAAAATAAAGTAATAGAATAAAATTATAGTCAGTAATTAATCAAATTTGTAATCTTAAATAAGTAAAATTATCATTTTTTGGAAAACTTCCAGGCAGGATTTGAACCTGCGACCTTCGGCATCAAATCCTGCCTGCGGTGAAATTTTGGAAGTTTTCCAAAAATTGTTTACCTAACACGAGAAGTGTTTTAAAATTTGGTATTTAAAATTATCATGTTTAATTTTATACCTAATTTAAGTTTAATTTATAAATAATTTAATTTAGGTAATTTTTAAATCTCTTAAAAATATAAATCCAGGCAAATTCTTATAAACTAGGGTTGAAACATGTCTAAGTATGAGTAAATGTTTTTTTTTTGTAAAATCTTTAAAAGTGATATTCGAACTATATAATGAGGTATAATTCGAAAAATAATTTCTCTTAACTTGTCACTTTCCGTCAAGTTGGTTTAGAAGAGGACAGGAGATATCTAAGTCCATTCATGTTGGAATTGTAGCAATTTCTAATCAATTTAGCAGCCATTGTCAGTCATTTTGACATAATCCGCATTTTACGTAAAATCAGGAGACAATTTTAGTCGTGACCAGTCCTTTGCTCAACTTACTTGACAGAAAGTTTAATAATAATAAGGGTTAATTTAAAGTAAGTTAAGATAATTTATACCTCGAATTAACCTCATTATTTCACAAAGGCAGACATGTTTCGACATCAACCATGTTATCACAAAACTATTTAATATGTAGGTATGTAAAAAGACTAATATATTTCAAACAAATCGATATTATGTACAGTTTAACTTTTTTTGTAACAACACGGTAAGAAAATTAAATATTAATGATACATGCTTATCGAGCCAGATAAAATATTTAAATTATTGAATTTAAGATCAATTGTATCGCTTCGCAGAGTTAAATTTAATAAAATTTTAATAAAGATAAATATGCGAATGAAGCTAACGTGTGCTTTTTGATGATACTAAAATGTTGTGTCAAATGAAACGAGCGAAGCGAGCGCGAGATTTCTTTTAGGAAAATTTTAAAAAAGGAATGACGTTATTGAAAATAACCGTTACAATTTGGAATCAATCTCGTCATAGCATTGATTCTAGAATGCTTTGTACATATTTTAAAAACAAAACCGGTTATAACCAGTTCAACTAGCAGCAGGCGATGACAAGCTACTGCTACTAATGACGGGTGATGTAGTATCAAAACTGGCTTTTCCTACTTAAGAATTAGAAACAATACTTAACATTATATACCTGACAGAGGGGCAAGAAAACCTCGCCAATGGAATCGTCCCTCGAGAACCGGTCGTAGTCGAAAACGTGAAGATGGAGGACCTGCGGAATGATAACTAGATTATTTTTCTATGTGCATATTACAACAACACAACACAGGATATAACATGTAGGAATTATAGTAGTAAAACTTGCGCGACCGTCCCACAGGGTACAGACAGCGCGAGGTAGCACGTCATTAGGCACGTCCACACCAAGCGAGCAGCCTCGCTGCCTCGCGAGGCAAACGACCAAAAAATTACCGAGGTAACGCAAAGTAATGCTCGGGCGAACGCGCGCGGGCCGAACTAAAATCAACGCACCTCAGAAGTTTGCCTATTAATTTATTTAAGCGTCCAAATTGGGCCCAACTTGCCTCGCCTGCGCACGAGCTTATGCCGCGCGAAGCAGTGAGGCAGCGAGCAGCCTCGTCTGGTGTGGATGCACCTATTTTAAAATGACGCGCAGCGCGGATGCACACGTTTTCCTTTCCCGCTACCCGCTGACATTTTGGGTACCTCGCACCCCCACTGTTTGTCAGCCCTAGGGACGGTCGCGCACTAACTTGTCGCTTTATAAAATAAGAAAATGAAAAATGTCATGCGTTGTCCGGGGTAACGCTCTAGTTACTAGTTATTATTCTGTGTCCGGGGCTCGAACTAGAAACATGTGGCGTAGCGTCCGCTCTTCCACTGAGATACCGACGACGTCTCAACCAACCCTTGATAAATTCAATTTCTTATTTTCATACAACTTCTTATTTCAACACAGGGTATACACATATATTTTTTAACTTTGGCAGCAATCACACTTGACTTCCATTGCAACGCATTTTTAGCGCATCCGTAACTTTGACAGACGCATCAAGCAACGCGTTGCTTAGCATGTGTCTATTTAGATGCATGGAAATTTCTGATTTCTCATACTAAAACGAACGTTGACGCATGCGCTAGCGTTGTTCGATGCGTGTGTCAAAGGTAAGGATGCGCTAAAAATGCGCTGCAATGGACGTCTCGTGTGGAAACCGAAGGAAGCTCTTTAACATTGTAGGCATGATTCTAATCATAAAGCTGAGCAACGTATTGTATGTTTGGAAACCAGAAAAAAATCCTGTTCCGTTGACGGACATTCTATGAAAACTAAAATTATATTTTTATTTCCCAACATTCAGCTCCATAGGTAGTGTCAGCCTTCGAAACTTTCAGTACATTCTCACTTACAACCTGTATAGAACGAATTGGTTTAAACAAATGATATATCTGGTAAGTATATGAGATTAGACTACCTAATATGATATTAGACCTTAAATAAATTACCAGTCTGACCTTTGTCATACAAATGAAAAGCTTATCGTCCTTATTTTCAGGCTGTCGGGTAAAAATAATGGCCATTATTATATGCTATTAACATTTTGAAAGCTAACAAACGACGACAAAGGAAAAAACAAAACGTTAAAATGATTATTCCATATCAATGACTGCCATTAACATCAAATTGAATTTGGAATGAAAACAAATGATGTAATTTTAATAAGTGATCTAGATATCTATGTTTTATTAGAGACATTAAAATAATGAATATACCTAATAGAGCCTCCGGACAACTAAATGTACCATAGTTAAATTTATTTTATGAAATAAATGTTAAAAAAAGAGGTCGCTGGTTGTCAGAAGAATAGTGTATAGGTAAAAAATAATACGCTCTTTCCCTAAAAATAATACATTCAAAATCGATTTCGCAACTTCAATTTAAAAGACAGATTCTCGATAGCGGATGAAATATTATCGTCAGAAATAGGAGAAAAATTAAATAATAAAGGTGGGAAAAGAAAAAGAACTAACTTACAATACGCTCTACTAGTGTTCTCAATAGTGGTCTATCGATAGTTCAAAATGCAGCAAAACCAAGTTATAGAGTGCGCATATTGCCCCGCTCCGTACTGTAAAAACGGAAGCAGTTGCTCTCTAGATACAGACGTCGTCAAATGTATGAGAAGTCATATAGTTGGAGAGCCCAGGGGGTAAGTGGCTATCTCATAAGGTACCACGATAGGCTAGGTTTGGATCGTTAACCAAGACTTAAACAAGTCGTATGACCTAGGTCTGCCAGAGCCAATCCTGCCGAAACATAAAAATAATCGATATTTTTCAGAGTCATTTTTCGTAAAAAATATGTCATAAGGTACCACAATAAAAGTGCTGGCATCAGTTAACCATTGAAAAATTATGTAACAAAAGCTTGGTCTGCCACTGCGTACCCTACCGGAAGTGCTTGCCAGACCTCTCCAAAGATGCCCTTCCGACACCCCTAAACTATCTCATCGGGTACCACGACGCGACCACCACAACATAATAGCCAAGATCACTCTGACAATAGATCACAAGGTCTGCCAGGCCTAAACTTGCCGCATCCTAGTGTTTCAGACATTTGAAGTTGTAGGTCCAGTGTATGAAAAATGACCTATATCTTTTTCCCCCCGTGTTTGATTTTGATGGTGCCTTAATACGAAATGAAAGGAAGTCCTTAGATGAGATAGGTTAGGGGTGTCGGAAGGGTATATTTGGAGGGGTCTGACAAGGACTTCCGGCAGAGTGCGCAATGGCAGACCAAGTTTTCTTAACTCAATTTATCAATGGTAAGCTGATGCAAGCACTTTTATTCGAGTTCCTTATGATATGACAATTTTAACTGATAAAATCTGCAGAAGTTATCGAATATTTTCATATTTAGGAGGATTGTGCACAGAACAGAGACCTTCTATCCAATTGACCTATACAAATCGAATCTCCTAATCATTACGAGCATTTCATACCAAGGCACCATCAAAATCAAACCAGTGGGGGAAAAGATATAGGCCAGTTTTCATACACTTTACCTACAATTTCACACTTTTTGACAGGATTGTGTACAATACAGAGACCCTCCTCCTCACTGACCTATATGACTCAAAGCTTCTAGTTATGGAGAGCATTTCATATTAAGGCGCCATCAAAATCAAACCCGGGGGGAATAAGATATAGGCCAGTTTTCATAGACCAAACCTCCATTTAAAACTTTTTGACAGGATTGCGTTCAATACTGAAACCCTCCACCCAACTGTCCTATATGACTCGAAGCTCCTCATTATGGAGAGCATTTCGTATTAAGGCACCATCAAGTCAAACACGGGGGAAAAAGATATAGGTCATTTTTCATACACTGGACCTACAACTTCAAATGTCTGAAACACTAGGATGCGGCAAGTTTAGGTCTGGCAGACCTTGTGATCTATTGTCAGAGTGATCTTGGCTATTATGTTGTGGTGGTCGCGTCGTGGTACCCGATGAGATAGTTTAGGGGTGTCGGAAGAGCATCTTTGGAGAGGTCTGGCAAGCACTTCCGGCAGGGTACGCAGTGGCAGACCAAGCTTTTTTTACATAATTTTTCAATGGTTAACTGATGCCAGCACTTTCATTGTGGTACCTTATGACATATTTTTTACGAAAAAATTACTCTGAAAAATATCGATTATTTTTATGTTTCGGCAGGATTGGCTCTGGCAGACCTGGGTCATACGACTTGTTTAAGTCTTGGTTAACGATCCAAACCTAGCCTATCGTGGTACCTTATGAGATAGCCACTTACCCCCTGTAGGCCTAACATGCCAGGCACGATAAAATTTTATCACGCCCGTTTATCGTGATTCGACGACATATATCATTTATCGACTGTCGGTAACATGCGCGCACATATTTATCACGTCGCTTTGTCAAAAATCGACAATTTTAAAATTTATCGACAAGTCGTAACATGCGCGCCATTTGTTATCGGATTTTATTTTTTTAATGAGTTAAATTACTCGAATTTTATCGTCCATCTTTCGAGTCGACGATAACAAAGGATAAAATGGCGGTGCCGTATTTTATTGATTTAATTACGATTTAACCGGCTAAATTGAGTGTAGCGTCGGACGCTACGGAGGCGTCGGACACTATAGAGAGTAAGCTGTAGTGTTGGACACTATGAAGGCGTCGGACGCTATGAGTGGTGGAGATAGTGAAGGACGCTGTGAAAGGGGGCTAGCTTCAGATACTATAAAGGGTGGGGATGGGTTTCACCCTGAAGGGTGTGGGGAAGCGTTGGACGCCCTGGAAAGAGGTGGGTAGCGGACGCCCTGGGGAGCGGGAGATAGCGTCGGACACCCTGGAGAATGGGGGGTAGACCCTGGATGGCGGCAGGTAACTTTGGTCACCCTGGAGGATGGGGGGTTGCCTCGGACGCCCTGAAAAGCAGGGGGTAGCGTCGGACGCAACGGAGGTGACGGATGCTGTGGAGGCGTCGGACGCTATGAAAATATCTTACGCTTTAAAGGATGGGGAGTATTATCAAACATCATTGATGATTCAGGCACTATGGAGGCGTTGGACGCTATCGAGAATGGTTGGTAACGTCGGACGCTATGAAGGCGTTGGACGCTACGTAAGACAAGGTAAGTCGTGGGATGATTGTGTATCAAACAGGGGACTGATTTTCGGTTTAAGCTTATCAAAATTCATGTTTCGATAAGAGTACGAAAATACAGCTATTTTTGCTCTACGACGCTCCGTTTTCGAGATAATTGCACTTTTAGTTTGCACTCGTTTTTTATATTAGAAATCGTTACTTCATTGAGATATGATGCTACAGAGGCGTAGGACGCTACGGAGGCGTTGGACGTTATGCACGTGTCGGACGATACGGAGGCGTCGGACGCTACGGAGGCGACAGACGCTATGGAAACGTCGAACTTTATGGAAACATTGAACGCTGTAGATGATCGGTGGTTTTATCAGACGCTATGGAGGCGTCGGACGCTATGAAGGCGTTGGACGCTGTGTGAGACAGGGTATGTCGTGGGATGATTCTGTTCCGAATAAGGGACTGATTTTAGGTTTAAGATAATCAAACAAAAAAATTTCAATAAGAGTACGAAAATAGAGCTAGTTTTGCTCTACGACGCTCCGTTTTCGAGATAATTGCACTTTTAGTTTGCATTCGTTTATTATATTAGAAATCGTTACTTTGTTGAGATATGATTCTACGCAGGCGTTGGACGCTACGGAGGCGTTGAACGTTATGGACGTGTTATACGACACGGAGGCGTCGGACGCTACGGAGGCGACAGACGCTATGGAAACGTCGGACTTTTTGGAAACATTGAACGCTGTAGATGATCGTTTGTTTGATAATCTTAAAAAACAAAGCAGGCCCATATTCGGTTTACAATCATCCCATGACTTACCCAGTCTCACATAGCGTCGAACGCCTCCATAGCCTCTAATGTCTCCATAGCGCTCGACGACTCTATACCACCTGACGCCTCCATAGCGTCTCTACAGAGTTCAATACTCCCTATCCTCTACAGAGTTCAATCTCTCTATAAAGACTGACGTTTCCATAGCGTCCATCGCCTCCGTAGCGTCCGACGCTTCCGTACCGTCCGATACGTCCATAACTTCCAACGCCTCCGTAGCGTCCAACGCCTGCGTAGCATCATATCTCAATAAAGTAACGATTTCTAATATAAAAAACGAGTGCAAACTAAAAGTGCAATTATCTCGAAAACGGAGCGTCGTAGAGCAAAAATAGCTCTAATTTCGTACCTACCTACTCTTATTTGTTTGATTATCTTAAACAGTCCCTTATTCGGAACACAATCATCCCACGACTTACCCTGTCTCACATAGCGTCCAACGCCTTCATAGCGTCCGACGCCTCCATAGTGGCTAAAGCCTCCATAGCGTCTTATAAAACCCCCGATCATCTATAGCCATAAAGTCCGACGTTTCCATAGCGTCTGTCGCCTCCGTAGCGTCCGACGCCTCCGTATCGTCCGACACGTGCATAACGTCCAACGCCTTCGTAGCGTCCTACGCCTCTGTAGCATCATATCTCAATGAAGTAACGATTTCTAATATATAAAACGAATGCAAACTAAAAGTGCAATTATCTCGAAAACGGAGCGTCGTAGAGCAAAAATAGCTGTATTTTCGTACTCTTATTGAAAAATGAATTTTGATAAGCTTAAACCGAAAATCAGTCCCCTGTTTGATACACAATCATCCCACGACTTACCTTGTCTTACGTAGCGTCCAACGCCTTCATGGCGTCCGACGTTACCAACCATTCTCGATAGCGTCCAACGCCTCCATAGTGCCTGAAGCATCAATGATGTTTGATAATACTCCCCATCCTTTAAAGCCTACGATGTTTTCATAGCGTCCGACGCCTCCACAGCATCCGTCACCTCCGTTGCGTCCGACGCTACCGCCTGCTTTTCAGGGCGTCCGAGGCAACCCCCCATCCTCCAAAGTGACCACCGTTACCTGCCGCCATCCAGGGTCTACCCCCCATTCTCCAGAGTGTCCGACGCTATCCCCCGCTCCCCAGGGCGTCCGCTACCCACCTCTTTCCAGGGCGTCCAACGCTTCCCCACTCCTTTCAGGGTGACCGACGCTACACCCCACTGTCTATGACGTCCGACGCCTCCGTAGCGTCCAACACTACCCCTCACCTTTCATAGCGTCCGACGCTACCTCCCCCCCTCACCATCCATAGCGTCCGACGCCCCCGTAGTGCTCGCCGCTGACCCTTTTATTGTAGCTTGTTCCATATAGCGTCCGACGCCTTCATAGCGTCTGAGGCTACAGCCCACTCTGTATCTCGCCTGACGACTCCGTAGCCAAAGCTACATCCAATTTAACCAGTTTAATTATACAATTATTTTAGTTTGCCTTTGCCCTGCACTGGGACACTGAACAGGCTAAGTAAAAAAAAAAAATTTTAATAAGAAGGCCCTTTGCAAAATAAAATACTTCGGCAATCTCTTTAAAAAAGAAAACAGTCTATCCCTTTCAATACTCATAGTTGTGAAAGAGAACGACTGTGTTTTTCATTCGTTCAATTTTTGTTTCATTCGTTCAATTTGTGTATGGGTGGTTTTTCGAAACTCATTTGACATATCGTTGTGATAAGGACGAGAAACTGCGATAAAATTGTCTCTCGTGGCGCGCATGTTACAATCCACGATAAATTTATCGAAATCGATAAATTTTATCATTCGATAAGTGATATATGTCTTGCCTGGCATGTTAGGCCTACTGGGCTCTCCAACTAATAGAGGTTCAATAGTGTTGTCACTGACGTTTTGCTACAGATTGACAGAGAGGTTGTGTGCTGAATGCCTACTGCCGACCGTTTTAACAATTTAGGCGCACTCTATAACTTGCTAAAATTATTATACTGTAAGTGTAGGATTTTTCGAATAAAAAACTATCGATAGCAGTACTGTCATTACTTAGTTTCGCAACACTACGCTCTACCTTCCATTTTGCAAAATTGCGCAAAAAGTTTTTACAGTTGTGGCGCCTTTAGTACTGTGTAGCGAATTCGAAAATTAAATTTATGAATGGAGAACGTCGGAGAAATTTACAGTGAGCGGAGTGAGCGCACAATTTCAGCGAGTTTCGCTTTTGCATGCTTTTGCCAGTTAGTGAATTTGAAGTTTATTACAGTGTTGCCATAATACAAATTTATTATTTCTGTTTATTATTATTATTATAAACTGAAAAGTAGTTAATAAAATAAAATTAATTAGCGATATCTACTTTAGAGACTTGAAACTACACAATAGTATTATTATAGCATTATAGTGTTTTACACACAAAACGTCCATGGGTGCGTTATTTTTGCGGAGCGCTATCCGTTGCATTAGAAAAATTCGATTTTCCACCTTATTTTCATACAAATACGATTTATGTGGTGCGGTTTGACAGACGCATCCGTTAGCGCAAAAATATCTCACAACGCTATGCGTTGACGGAAGTATTTGTCAAACAATTTTACACAAATCATTGTATGAGAATAAGGTCGAAATTCGTATTGTCCTAACGCATGCGTAACGCAGCGAAAAAATAACATCGAAATGGACGCTATGTGTGTAAAGCGCCTAAAGTTTATTCCAGTGTTGCCATAATTAGAATTTATTATTTTGTTGTAAACTTAAACGTGTTACTTAGTTAATTTAGCTATACCTGCTCTAGAGACTTAAAACTACATGAAAATGGTGTTGTAAACTACAAAGTTATATAGTGTAAGTAGCTTTTTTTTTACCCACAAGAACTGTCTACATATTACCATAAGACAGGAAAGGTCTATTTTTTACCATTAGATATTTTTAATGGAAGCAAATATTATAATAACAAAAATTTCATTGAGCGAGATCGTTATTCTAAATTCACCGACAATTTGTATTTTAGTCTAATAGATCTACATAAAAAATTGTTATATTTGAAACTATGGATGTGTGACTAACTATAAGTACTTACCATAACATAGAAAAGGGCCTCCCCTTAGCGGGGGTATTGCCATAGGTACTCACCACACTTGGCAGGCAGATTTGAGAGCGCAGTGCAAGATGTTGCATTTACAAGGAACGGTGCTGCTATTCCCTGGAGGATTATCCCTGTGTCGCCTTTTACGACATCAACGGGTAGAATTGGGGTGATGCAATTTTAAGTCGGCATCCCACGGCTACTTTAGTTATAGGCGTTGAAATCTTTACCTTAAAGTAGAAGGTCTCGTTCTATTCCACCTGAGGTTCTAGGTCCACCTCATGATCTTGTTCTTCAGGCGTAACCAAAAATTCAGAGCTTTGGCAAATTTTCTTCAAAAACACATACTTAAGGCTAACGCTAACAGGATGCAGCATAAAATGGTTGTAATGTATTTAATGTATTAAAACGACTGACATTGATCTTTTAAGTCAAGCGAACTCTCGAAGTTCCCGGCGGGCGCTACTACTAAGCGAAAGCCACCTGTCGGGCTCCCGAAGACTTCCCGAAGTCTTAAAACAACAAGGTCAGTCATTTTAATATATAACGCAGGTCCGCATCCGGCCTGCCATGACTGTGTCATAAGAACATCACCATAGATTACAACCCCAATGCATGTCAGCCTTCATTTTCTGACATACCCGACTCTGCAGTTTCTGAATGGGGAACCCTTCAAAGTAGAAGGTCTCGTTCCACCTGGGATTCAAGGTTCGCCTCTTGATCTTGGTCTCCAGGCGGTGTTTCTTGTCGGGCAGCAGGGTGACCCTCACGTAGGGGTCGGAGGTGCCGCTCAGGTCCTTCGCTGGCAGGTCTTTGCCCTGAAGAAGGAAGAAGTATTCATAAAATTAGTATAAAATATTAATTGTACAGATATGAACTAATGTAATGTATGTCGCCGTGTGGTAGCGGCTCAGAATACTGCCACCCCTAGTCCGCTCAGGGTGTTTCGTAAAAAGCGACGTAGAGTTTTTGACCTCTGCTTAATATCGGTCGACTATGGTCAACCGCATGGTGGCGGTGATACCACCTAAAATAGCATTCCCAAAGAGGATTGACGTCATGCAGGCGGCTGGTCATAAAATATTGCCAAATCCTTTTGCTACAGGGTTTTGTGCTCTAACGAAACATGTAGCGCCGACCCCAATTAATTTGGGATAAGGGCAGGCAGATGATGATAATATGAACTTATGTAAATAAAATCCCAAGAAGCTGGCAACATTTCCTCCTTAAGTTGTCAGGCTAACAAGACAATATGCCTAAGATAGAGTTCACCTATGTAGATGACATAATAATGTAGTTCGGTCACAAATCATTTGGGCTTTTTAAAGACATCAAAGACTTTTCGCTAGTGATAGTGATCAGAAACCATCCTTGGTTATGTTTATGCCTTAGAAAATATTTATGTACGTATATTGAACTAACTATTTTGCAAGTGTGTTCAAATACAAATCATATGAAATCATCAACCATTCAGGCACATTTGCTTCTGTGATGTTAATTGAATGAAATAATATTATCAGTGTATTATGCTCATTTCACTCCGTTGGTTAGCACCAACAACTGCCACAAATTGAATAATGATGATTTAGCATAATACAAATCTATTTAGTCAGTGATGGAATCCTCTACTGGTTCTTGATTACTGTTTTTGTTAAATTCATCATCGTTATCTTTGTGATACTGAAAATAATATTCAAAGCTGTCGACGTTGCTGTCGACAAACATAAACGCCCTGTCCTTTTGACATACCTAAATTAATATGTCAATAAACTACTTATATCACTAATTAGCTGTTAGGTAAGCCTACAGCGCCCTTGACAAAGTTCAAATCAAATGATGCCTCAATTTGCAAATCCGAGTGTTTAGTTTAAGATTCTACAGACGGGCGACACGCGACAGCTCACGTAGACTTGTAGATGGCGATGGCCGACAACTTTATAACATGTAGGTGACGTAACAGTGTTCCTAAGTCCCCGAACGTTGTGAGTAATCTTTGACCATTTCAAGCAAATGCTGCATAAACATTGAAATAGCCAATGTAGCCACCAGATGTTTTATTGTTCTTTTTGATGATAAACTTGTTGGGTTCCTGACTTTTACTTTATACCTCTTTTTATAGGAAAAAATAATATCTCATACATCTGGACCGACATCTATCAAGCAAAGAATTTTGAAAGGAAGCCAACTAAGAAAATTATTAAAACCACTCTTTTTCGACAAAAACCGTTTCATTTAAGGAGCTATATCGTCCAAAATCGATAAAACAATCTAGTAAATTAAATTTCATCAATAGGATGACGACCTACGTCATGGCCAAGTTAGCTTTCCAAATGATCTTCAACCGTAGCCGACCGCTGCTGTCGTGAACTGTCGCAGCAGAGTGTCGCTCGTCTGTAAGAGCCCTTAAGGTGGCAAATGGCAATGGCGGATCTGATTGGAGGTAAATTTCATTAATTCGCCACGTAGTAACATCAAAGTCAAAGTGATTATTTATTCCCGCTTCAATTAATTAGATTTTAACATTAAAGCGAGATTAAAGTTAAACGGCCTAATCCGCCGTTTTGCAAATTTATCACGACATTCAATTTGATATAAAAGATAATAAATGTTTTCCAATATTTTTGAATAAATTATTTTATTGAATATGTTGTAATCCTACCAGCTGCGCCAGATTTATGATGTCGATTCAATAGAAAGTAATCTTTTTAAAATAATTTCGAGGGGCCTGAAAAATACTTTGAATTTCTTTGAAAACGTTTGAATTGACGAGATAGAAAGGTGACAGAAAATCTAGACATCGCACCACTCATTTATTTTGTGTGTCTAACCAACCAAATATTACCCATTTATATAATCTTGTAAAATACCCGATTCAAAATATACTGAGAGATCAGAATCAAGATGGAAAGCGTCTGAAAATCAAACAAGACTTCTAATTTAAACCATAACAATCAATTTCCAAATCAGAGTTGGTTCAAATCTGCCCCAACTTTGCGACCTCGACCCCCAGCTGCGAAGTTTAGTGACAAATTATCATCTTCTCCAAGATTAACAGCCTATAGCTATATATGTTTATCGTTTGGTTTAGATAATAATATAACTTATAACGATAAACTTGGCAGTTTACGTTTGATAGATGTTGTTAATTTGTTAACTGGGTTTAGTGACTTTTAAAACTTTACAGGAATAAAATTAAATGGTCTGATAACAATTGATGGCCTGATGTTAATAAATTGGTGCTCAGGAACCTTAGTTCCCATTGGTCACTACTTTAATCGCCACTTACATAAATAACAAATTAAATTTTTAGATTAAACCTAACATATTATTTTTGCTTGTCATGTTGACTCTTTCTGCTGGTTGTACTTATGGGAACTAAAAAGTAAATCAGTGCTTTATTGAGTTTCTCTGTGTCTTATCGTAGTATACGAGTATTATAGTAGTTATAGTCTCTGTGTCTTATAGTAGTTATAAACTCTCTCTGATCTTTGGTGCTCGTGACTAGGATTGGAGTAGGAAAGGGAAGAGCAATTTCTTAGTTCGCTGCGTGTGATGTGATTGATGACTTTTGTCAAATCAGTGTTAATTCTAGATTGGGCGTCCCTTATCAGACGCCATCAGGATCCCACTGCTGGGCAAAGGCCTCCTTTCCTCCCTTTCTTCCACTGTTTTCGAATTTGTAACACACACATCCACGAAGGGTTATCTAATGAAAAAACTTAATACCTGAATGATCCTCAGTATCAGAGTGGTGTTCTGGAAGTCGTACTCCAGGCTGAAGTGGATCTGTCCGACGTTCTCCGACGGCTCCGAGTTGTCGATGTACATGTCCACCAGCGAGATGGACCGGTTCTGGAGGAACGCCATCTGTTAGCCCAGAGCGGAAACACTTTAATGCGTCGCAAGTGCGGCGCGATCGGCCATCGCGCGGATGATTGTTGATATTGCTTGATGTGCTACATGTGTGGTGGT
Organism: Phthorimaea operculella; assembly: GCA_024500475.1. Lineage (NCBI taxonomy): Eukaryota > Metazoa > Arthropoda > Insecta > Lepidoptera > Gelechiidae > Phthorimaea > Phthorimaea operculella. The sequence continues at coordinate 3,484,195 of JANFCV010000046.1, read as the reverse complement.
AGGCATCACTTGAGATGTTGCAGATGTGATAAAAAATGTGTTACCAATGTCGTGGTAAGGGGTATCACTTGAGATGTTGCATATGTGTGAAAGGTGTGCATCAAAACTTTGATGTGTTGCAATTAATGCAGAAAAAGGCTAGATAGGTGAAATTAGTGATGGGGATCAATATGTTTGTTAAAAATAGTTTGCCAATATTGTTAAAACTTGGCTAGCTATGAAAAATACTTGAGTAGTAATGTAGGGATGTAATGTAATGCATGAAAAGCATTAATTATTCGAATATTTAAGAGATTTACTTCATGATAGCATTAATTTTACTATGTATTTTAAAAATAAAGAGTTGTAATGCATGATAGGCATTAATTACTATAAAAAACAAGATTTGTAATGCATGAAAAGCTTTAATTTCGAATTTAAATGTGTTCTTAAAATGATATAGGTACTAAAGATTATTTTGAATTTAGTAAATTAAATATGTAGTGTTGGCATTGGAAATGGGAAAAGAGAAGTTCCAAAGCTCTATTTAGTAAGAATTTGTATAAAAATATATAAGTTTACATATGATTAGGTAAAAATATTTTAAGGGCGTGTTCTACTCGCAAAACTGAACAACGTTCATTAGAATCTTTACATCGAAATATGAAAAAAATATTGACTTCCCATACTAAGTGACGAATTTTTTCAATACGTTTGTATGGAAGATCCAACTTATTTTCATATTTCGAAAAAAGCTAAAAATATAATTCCTTTTGTTTTGTAACGAGAATACGCCCTTAAAATGTACTTAATTAAAATTAAAAGTAACCTTTTTATTATTTTTACACACTTTGGAACTACTCCTAATAAAAATCGCTGTAAAAAAGATCAAAATTATCAATTAATTAAATCATAGCAAACGCTCAAACTTCTTTAAAGTGCAACTATATCTTTAAAATGTTGTCAATATTGTAGGAACCAGTTATAAAATTTTAATTTATTTAACTTTTCACATTAAACTTTTTTTATTTAACGCTAAGAACATTAATAAAAAATATTGACAACATTTTAATCTACTTAAATCTAAATTTTGCATAATCAAATCAGTCACGTTTTGTTATTTTTATTAAAACAGAATGCAAATAATTTTTATAGCTTCTAATTTTGATGAATCTGTCTTCTTTTTTAATTTTATTTATAGCATTCTGTTTTTTAAACCTTTGTTTTTAAATCTCTATTTAAAATCAGCCGTTGCATGGTGCCACCCTTTCTAAAATTCTAATTCCTAGCGTGATCTACAATTCTAAATCTATTTTTAGTATTGTTATCGTGTTTTGTGATTTTTTTAATTGTCGGATTATTTTTATGGAAAATTCATTTCAAAAGTGAACTTTGAAATTATAAAAAATTAAATCCAGTTTTATTATGGCGTTAAAAAAATGCAGTTAAAAGTACTACAAATAAAAAGTAACTATTGTACCAAACTTTGCGTAGTGCCTCTATAAAATTATATTTATGTACAATTAAATTAAAAATGAAATGTAAAAAGCTTTACAGGCTATTATAAGCTCACTCAAGTGTCGAAGCAAAAATTCGTAGTCAGAAAACTTTTCAAAAAGGCTCAGGTAAAAAATCTGTAAAGCATTTTTTCTATTAAAAATTTTTTTTATATAATTTTTCTATTTTTTCGCGATACAACCTCCTCTACCTACCATTTTTGATGGAGAAAGCATGGAAAGAGAATCCATTGTTTAGAAAATACACCACAAAATAAAAAAAAAGTTCAAATAAAAGACAGTCAGAAGAGCTAGCTACAAAAAACTATTTTTAACCATTACACTAGAACTAGTATACATATTTTATTATATTTTTCCGGAACACTTATAATACTCTACACGTATATCAGTTTCAGTTTCTCTATCAAAACTAAAACATGTACTTATCTAACAAGTCTATTCTCACACGCACCGTGACATTTTCCGGTATTTTTCCGGATCCGGTTTCTTGACGAAAGGAATTCACAGAAATCCAAACAAAAAATCGGATATCCTGACATGACACCTTGGAGTACACATAACCAAGTTATAGAGGGCGCGTATTGCTTCGGGCCATTGTATCCAGCGCAAGAAAAAGTTCTAGATACTATACGTGATATGTTACGTCTATTGTTTCTTCCAACGTAGATATTATTCAATAGTGTTGTCACCACCATTTTGCTTCTGATATACAGAGAGGTTGTGTTCATACCTGTACCAACCTTATATACATAGTAGGGCGCACTCTATAGCTTGAAACAATATCTATGTATAAAATTACAGCTGTGACAGGTTGTCATCTGCATGACGGCTGTCACAAACCGCAATAACGTCCGGTGCGTGTGTTATCCTTAGTTTATATCCAAACATATATTCATGTTTTGTTTTCATATTAACATTACAAAGACGTCAGTTTTTTGTATAATGTTCGTGTTTTACACATTTATTTCTTGACACAATAATCATGTTGTGTTTGGTTACATAAATAATAAAAATATTACAAATATATATCACTGCTGATGTTTAGTACATTTGAATGGCTATATGAAGCTCTTGTTTCTGGAATAATCATCTGCCAAAAAATATAAAAAGTTGGTCTAGATATAGGATCCCGCTATAATTCCACCTACACCGAGCTGATTAATGAATAAAAGATATTATTTGTAAAATAAAATAAGTTCTTAAATATAGGGTTAAATTAATTAAGTACAAATATTTTAAGAGTGTTTTCTACTCACAAAACTGAACAACTTTTATTAGAAACTTTTTCCTCGAAACATGAAAAAATCGGGTCTCCCATATACCTAAGTGACACACGCTTTTATTTTTTTTTTATGTGAGGTCGCACTTTCATTTTCATATTTCGAAAAAGTGTTCAGTACTGAGTAACACACACCCGTAAAATATTTGTAAGTACTTAATTAAATGTTACCATAATATTGCAAATACTGACTATATTTTTTATTCATATTGGCTTGGTCAAGGATCAAATTTCATTCCAATCAAAAATTTTCCCTCACCACAACAGAAAGTATCTGGAAAGTAGGAAAAATATCGTCACAAAATCTTCAATAAAAGCGAGAATCTGCAAAACCGGCCGTATTTCCTAATGCCACATGAAAATAAAATCTCCCGTATTTCCGATTGTTCCCATTGCCCCGGGGAGCCGATAAATAATTCAATATGGCCGACCAGGGATGCGACTATAATAGTAACGAAATATCAATTTTTCATTCATCGATTATTTCAAGTCAGCCAAAAAAATCGATAGTATCCAAAGATAACATCGATTTTAAAATAATTGATTTCCATATATAATAGTATTTTGTTTTCATATAAATTTCGGTACTTCTACCGAAACATCATCCCGTCGGAACAAAATATTACAAAGGACAGGACAGGAAATATTATAAAAGGTAAGTATTGTAAAGGTATTTCTATTAATATTTTAATACTACGCAAGACCCGAAATAAATCGTTGTTCCAAATGTACGCCACAAAAATAATCGTAATTTTGTACTAAAAAATTCGAAAAATCGATTGAAATAATAGATTAATTAAAATTATAAAAAATCGATTATTTTCGGAACAACATCGATGTTTCTAATAATCGATTGTATTTTCACATCCCTATGTCGGACTCATAAACACGTTACGGTGAATCTGATTCCGATTGAGGGGAAAAGATGGGATATAGATACCGAGTCGACAAACGACCCGATGAACCCTGATGTCAGATTTTAAACCGCCTAGGTAGGTAATTCCACAAATTACATAATTCCTCAAAATACCACACTTTACCCAGGCTCACTGGGTACTAGCGTCGATGTTGACGCTCTAATGTTTGCCTACTGAAATAAACTGGAATTTCAGAGGAAATTTAAGGTAACTGAGAAGATGGTTGCCATTGCCACGAACATATTATTTCTGGCATTGAAATCGGCTTAGAATCATATTACATTTTTGTTAGATTCGATATACGATGACATACTTTGTCATCGTATATCGAATCTAACAACCCTGGCTATGTAGCAAGTGTCAATCGAGAAAATCCTAAATAGGGTCGAGTGATTGTTCTAACTCCCTATTTTGTGTTGATACTATCAGTTTCTTTGAAATACGCGCACCGCATGACTATTAGTCTTTAGAAAAAGAAAACCTACAGTGAAAATCCCCAGAAAGAAAGAAATCCAAAGGCTAGTTAACACTTTTCACAGAAGGAAATGTAGGTATTTCGGTCACGTATGAGTCTACAATGAATAATTCAGACGTGCCGACAAAACAGAGGCGGGATTCTACTAAAACTGCTGAGATACACATAACAGATCACGCTTTATGAGTAGCGGGTTGGTAGCGGGATAGGCTTACCTTAACAGCTACAACAGTCCACTGCTGGACATGGGCCTCCCCCGTATTGGGGAGTATTGCCATACTCACCACGCTTGGCAGGCGGATTGGCGAGCGCAGTGCAAGATGTTTAATTCACAGGGAACGCTGCTGCCCATTCCCTGGATAATTATCCCTTAGTCGCTTTTTACGACACCCACGGGTAGAATTGGGGTGATGCTATTCTAGGCCGGCATCACACGGCATCACTTGGTAAAAGCACAAAATAGAGAGTTTATAGAAGGTTCACTCGACCCTATTTAGGATTTTTGCGATTGTCATTTGTAACATAGCCAAGGTCGCTACTGTCAAGAATCTCAAAAGTATAAGAATAGCAAAACAGTAAAATCTGATACAAAAACGTCATATGATTCTGAGCCAATTTGAATCCAAGAAATTATGACGTTTGTAGCAATCAATTTCTTAGTTGAGATTCCGGTTATTTCCGGTTAAAGTCAGCTTCAAAATCATCGCTAGTACTGAGTGTAGTGTGAGTCATCTATAGGCCTCCCCGCGCGCCAATTTCCTAATTTGTGGCAAAAGTGTTAAGCACCGTAAGGCAGTAAAATACGGTGGTTCCCATCACAACTGATAGAGAGCCGGGACTCTACTTACGGCTGATAGTAGGCTTTAGAACCAGGGCCGACGACTTAACGTGCCCTCCGAAGCACGGAGCCACAAAAACATGTTTCAGTCTCATAAGCTGCGACTTTCGCTAGAGACGATGGCAAAAATTGCAGATGAAATTAAATCCTGCCTAGCTGCGGTGGATAATTTTGTATGTTTTCCAGAAATTTTAAATCTAGGTACCCAACACGGAGTGTGAATAAACAATCATACATCACGCCATTTTCCCTGTCGGGGAAGGCAGAACATTAACATGTGGGCGTGTGTCATTCTTTAGTGCCAGGTTAGGAGCCTGTCGCCTAAAATCACAGGAACCCTCGAGTCGCTTAGTCAAACAAATGGGGTGATGCTATTTCAATTTCAAGTCAGTATCACTAGGCAGTTGTTAGTAGAATTGGAATACAAAAAAAGAAGGACAGAAGTGGCAAAATTTGGGAGTTTTCAAACCTCTTTTATTGGACGTTTCAGAAAGAAAATAAAAACAATTTTCTCTTTTCGTTTCCGAGTTAGTATTGTTCGAGTCGCCCTTTCACAGCCCGTTCATTAATTATGTATTTTTTAGATTAGTGGGGGTCGGAACTCATCTACGTCAGTCGTGGATATCTACGAAATTTTAGGAAAACTTGCAAATTTTTTACCGCAGGCAGGATTTGAACCTGCGACCTTCGGCATCAGTACTGCCGACGCCCTAACCAAGTGGGCTACCGCGGTTCTAATCGAGCCCGAGAAATTAAGCAAGTATATCTTGTCCACTATCGCGTGGATGGGCTCCATCTACCGGGATAGTTTTGCAACTAATTCCAAAAAACTGAATTGTGAAAATTTTGCAAGTTTTCCAAAAATTGTTTACCTAACACGAGAAGTGTTTTAAAATTTGGTATTCAATCTATCTACGAAATATCCTGAGAACTTTGAAGAAATTCTTCGATGTCTTAATATTAAAACAAACTACGCGCAGGCTCTAGGCATTCGTATCACAAAATAGAGGGTTTACAGAAGTGTCATTCGACCCTAGACTTTCGCGATTGTCACTTCTTTTGGCCCACCTTGTACTTACCTATAGATACCGATAGCAGAATCCAAAAAAACAGACACATTTTTTTTCTCAAAATTATTATAAACAAATACCACTCTACAAGGTATAGTCGGCGACTCGCTGCAGTCGGGGTCATAAAATGTGGTGTTCTAATACATATAACCTGGCCTTGATATTAAAAATTAATTATATCAACAGTGTCCCTATTTTGAAATTAATTATTTCTAAAGACTTTAATTATCTCTACGCATCTACGACTTTTTCGTAGATTTTGACCTAATCGCCGTTTTTGCCAACACCCAATCAGACGAAATTCAATTTATTTCTTCAATTCAATACCTATCTGTTAGGAAAACTTTCTCAGTGAAGTTTTAATTTCATTTAGTATTCAAAAATGCTAAGTGCGCGCGCCCTAGATCCAGATCGGAAAGAAATGGTTGGAGAAGACGGTTTACACACACACTGCAAGTTTTTGCGATGTTTTACCGGACCAGAACTATAAAATCATAATGCACTCAACGTGCTATATTATTCTCATGAATGAAAATAAGAAACTGGGGCGTTGACTGCCGTAGGGTTCGAGCCCCGGTCAATGCATGACATTTTTTAATTTCTTGTTTTTGGTAATGGATCAGAACTTCTCTATTTTTTCGAATTTGTTCCTTGTCTGGTTAGGACATTGCAGGCTGAACTATCTGATAGATGGTAAAGAAAGATGGTTCTGTGCTTAGAAGGGCGTGCTAAGCCGTCGGTCCCGGTAAAAGAGCGTTATGATGGATGAATAACACAATTCGTCGCATGATATTACGAACCGTTATATCGTCTAGTATGTGTTTACACACATACACAGACTTAAAGACCCTGCAGATAGAAAAAAGTTTAATGGTTCCTGAAGAAAAAAGATTAGCAATGAAGATGCAAAAGATCCATTTCAGAGTTACAGAGACGGCAGGGCGTTAACTGCATCTTATTCGCATCATTGTGTCGTGTTAGTTATGCTGGCTTAAAATAGCATCATCCCAATTCTAACCGTGGGTGTCGTAAAAAGCAACTAAGAGATAATCATGCGGGGAATGGGCAGCAGCGTACCGTGTGTGTGAATGTACCAAACATCTTGTATTCTACTCGCTAAATTCGCCTGCCTAGCGTGGTACCTAATAATGGCAATGCCCTCCAAAAAGGGGAGACCCATGTCCATGTGGGCTGTTATAGTTATACCAAAACTGTAATTTTTCAAAGGTATCAATTTTTTTTAATAAGTATGACGTCACTCAGACCCCTGCAGTATTCAGAGGTACCTGTCTGTTGGGTGAACATGAAATATTTATAGTCTGGGCTACGCAACGGCTTTATGAGAGGTACAAGGTATAAAAGGAAGGCAGCAGTCAACGTTTCTTATTGGTATAAGGTACATCGGGGGTGTAAGGCCCCCAGTCTTCGAAGGCCCAAACGCAGAAAACCGTTTAAAATACGTTCGGTTGGCGTCAAATTCATAGCAGGCGTAAAATGAACCAATAGGAACGCAGGAACGCGGACGCGTGCGGCCACTATTTTGCCAGTGACGGCTGGTTGTTCGGTGACCTCGGGCACGGCCAGTGTTTTTGCTATTTTGCGCTCCCACTAAACAGTAGTTTTCAATAGTTAATACTGCAATTAGTAGATTATTGTTGAATGTGTTTATTTATTTATCATTCCATTGATATTCGTGTAGGTATGTCTGGTTTTAACGCTATTTTATTCATAAATTGTGAAAACGGGTTGCAAGGCCCCGATCGGTTAGGAAGGCCCCACAGGGTAGTTGCTTGGGCCTTACAAGCCCTGTTGGGGCCTCTCTACACTGTTGCTGTCTTATAAGGCCCATAAATTTTTGGAATTTAAATTAACTTTACATCTACTTATGTTATTAATAAAAATACATTTTGACACCACATTTTTATTTTGGGCCTTGTAACCCGCAATCGGGGCTATCCAAACCATATACCGGTAATAAGGCCCAATGTGTGAAAAATTAAAATCAAGTAATTTTAAAAATTTATACCTTTTTCTAAGCTAAACAAAAATACTTTTGGGATTAATGGCAATTTTTTTGCACTTAGCTCCTGAAATTTCGATTGCCAGGCTGTTTTCTTCCTCACTGAGAAAGTGAAGTCTTTTTGGAAAATATTGATGATTTCACAACTTTTTGCTTTTATTTAGGTTCAATAATATGTAAACATTCATATAAGTGTAAATTTTTTTGCAATTAACGCTTACTTTAACTCCAAACGTAATAAAATTGGCAGGGGCCTTATAACACATGCCCAGTTTAGGAAGGCCAAAAATCGATGTTTTGAAAAATGATCAAAATTGTAACTTTTTATTGTCAAAATCATAAAAAAATCATATAGGTCAATAGATAGTAAATTTTGCTATATGTTGCAAACGTTGTTTTACCTGAGAGTGATATAATAAAGGTTTTATTTCGGTTTGTTGTTAGGTGGGCCTTATTACCCGGGTCTACCTTATCTCAGTACCATGACAAAATTAGGATATTTTCAGCCTCTAGAGTGTCTCATGCTACCCCCCTCCCTTCAGGGCGACCGACACCTTCAGGGTGTCCGACTCTACTCTTAACAGACTAGGGGGAGGTGCATTATAAAGTTCCTCTCCATTGCTCGTTCCACCAAACCGCAATAAAATCGATATTGCTAGACAATCTATGATTTCGACCAAAATCCCGCCAAGCAGTTGACTGTTGTGGCTGTAAAGGCAATTGGATGTTTATGATGTTGTAATGTTGTATCTATCGCTTATGATTTGCACACCGGTTCATAAAAGAATAAAGTGCTCTCCAAAATGCCTACACCAAAGTTGCGAATTCAGGCGAACCCGCAGAAAACCACTAGTTAAATTTGTACGTGTGTATGCTAGACACACAAACACACACACATATTAAACACCGTTAGTGTTTGCCTATTCCACTATAAAGGTAAACAATACCTAAATCAATAGGCAATAACGTCCCTGGACGATACACAGAGCAATGATATAGTTTGGATAATACCTATCATTTGAACCGATTTGGCTTATTTTTATACATACATCATAAATTCATTTTTCATGTCTTTATCCTTTGCGGGGCAGGCAGAGCGTAAACAACTGTAAAAACGGGCTTTTACACCACGTCTGAAATAAATTTGAGAGGCACCCAGAAGACTGTGAATCAGCTAAAATTGCAATACACATCAACTCTCAAATCGCTTAGTAGCTTTTTGCGACACCCACGGGGAAGATATGAGGTTATGTAATTCTAAGTCGGCCGACTCGGCGTATTCTAAGCCAGCACCACGGCGTATTTATTTATTTTTATACATATTATAAACCTTACTCTTGAATCACTCTATTCATTGCAAAAAGCCGCATCAAAATTCGTTGCGTGATTTAGGAGGAGTTAGCGAATTTCATGGCAGACAGACAAAGAAACGCAAAAAGCGATTTCATTTTATACTACGTATTGATATTGATGATGAAGAACCCACCTAAAAAATATCTCTGTGTCAACTTCAACCCTACACGATAAATTCAAATCCCTAAACGGACCATTTGTATGCCAAATATTATACGAGAGATAAATTTACATTTTCATGCTATTTTCGTGTACAAAATTGGACATAAAACGTTAGATTCATAGCAGTTTTGAACAACTTTGGCACTTTATGAAAATTAATGTAACAATAAAAATTACTTTTGACAGCAATAAACCGTAACAAGTTACATAAAAATGTTAAATTTTATTCATTTATAAGATGAAATCGACTATAGTACAGTAATTTGAATAGGTTATATTTGACAGCTGTCAAAATCAAGTTAATGCTATGACTTATGGTTTATTTTCTTTTGTTGACAGGTTTCCTAGTATGGGTTTGACATATGTCAAATATGGCCTATTCGAATGACCATACTATAGGGGACTCAAGGATTTCAATGCCGAGTAATGCCGCCTTAGAATAGCATCACCCCATTTATTTCCTGTGGCTGTCGTAAGAAGCGACTAGGGGACTCGAGGGAAATTTTAGGCGACAGGCTGACAACCTGTCACTATAGCTATACACGACAATAGCTGAAACGATGCTCAAATATTTGTCAGACGTGGCGATGACGACCGTATTTTTACAGACGTTGACGCTCTGCCTACCCCGCAAGGGATATAGGCGTGATTTATGTATGTATGTATAAAATAAAATTGATACACAGTAATAAGCAACTGTGCTCGCCAATCCGCCTGCCAAGCGTGGTAAAAATGGCAATATCGTTTTGGAGACGCCCATACCTACTAGTGGACTAAATAGGAGTATAAGGATTATGTTCAACAGTGGACTTCCAGTGGCTGTTAATACTGTGTGTTACATAACTAAAAATAAAGCCGAAAGGAGGTCAAGGTACTAATGAAACCAAACCAAACCCATATGTCGAAAAAAAGCGGCCAAGAGCGTGTCAGACACGCTCACAAATAGGGTTTCGTAGTCAACGTTTAAATATCAGGTCTTTCAGCGTTACAAAGTTAATTTTGTTGCTCATTTGTTTGCAGCTGTATGGTTACCAACCGCAAATTGAAAAACATTAATATTTCCTTAATCTTAAGTGGTACAGTATTCGTTATAGTTTTCATGGCAACTTCATATTAAAAACTATATTCCATATTTTTTTCAAATTTTTTGCATACATACTTTAGAAGTTACAGCTGGAACAAATTATGGCCCAAAAACGCCCCTTTTGAAAGCAGATATCTCGAGACAGAAACATTTTAGAGACTTTGTTTCAAAGAAACCTCCCCTTAGTTAAGACCTATTCAAGTAGTAAAGACCTATCTATTCAACGATACACTACCAATACACTACTCAATATTACAGAAGAAAAAAAATTTTTTTGGCTCCCTTTCACATGTATGGGAAGGGGGTCCAAAAAACAACTAAAATATTTTTTTTCCAACATTTCTAAATTTGGGTCAACACGATCTATCTTCACACCAAATTTGATGTCGATAGCTCTAAAACCGACGAAGTTATGAGGGCGCGGCATACAGACAGACAGACAGACAGACTTGACGAAATGATAAGGGTTTCTAGTAGACTACGAAACCCTAAAAATGAAAAAAAGTTTTGGACCTCCCATACAAATTGACTCAGTTGGCTGGTACATTTTGTATGGTAGGTCCAAAGTTTTTTCACAATTCATCTTACGTTCCTTGGGAAAGTTGTTCAGTTTCATGGGCTGGTTCACCCCTTAAAATATTTGCAGTTGTTTTTTTACATCCTGTATAATATCATTGTACGTATGCGTAAATATTAGGCGTCAAAAAGGGCCGTGTAATGCTGAATTTAAATTGACAGGTTGTCGACCCATCACCTAAATTAAATTTATACCAAACCCCTCGGGTCTTCGATACACGCGGTCTCGGAAAGACAGAGATAGCACTATTTATTTACTTTCGAGCCCCTATCTATACAAGGTGTAAGGGACAGCTCTCCGTATACTGAAAGGGTGCATTCAGACTATGAAACTGAACAACTTCCCATAGAAATAAATTTCAGGAAACGTAAAATTTTTTTGTCTTTGTATGGGTAGTCGAAATTTTTTTTTCGTTTCCTGAAATTTATTTCTATGGCTAGTTGTTCAATTTCATGGCCTGAATGCACCCTATCAGTATTCGGAGACCTGTCCCTTACACCCCGTATGGGAAAATATGTCACAATAAAAATGATTCAGTTCGCAGTGTGATGCCGGCTAGAATAGCACCATCCTATATTAATTTTCCTACAGATATCAGCATAGACAATGAAAGAACTCGAGGGTTTCAAGGTGTAGGTACTAGATTTCAGGAAAAATGGGCTGATCAGACCACCTATTTCTAAAAAGATCTAGGAACATATTTTTTTTCATTTCAAGTGTAGACCAAACTCAAATGTTTCTTTGTGCTCTGCGTTACAAGTATGAAGGCATGCTTTTTTTTGCTCACAGGTAATATAACGAAAATTCTGTTCCTGAGACATTATAACTTGGGCCTTTTCAAGGCAAAAGTCAATAGGCACTACCTAAGCAAACATGCTCCAACATCGTCTGCATTATCACTTACCAACAGGTGAGATAGCAGACAAATGCGGGCCTATTTTATTTCAAAAGTTATAGATCCATAAAATATAGTATTATGGAAAACAAGAGGTACGTATTTACGTAACCGCTTTGAAGAAAACCTCATTTATCCCGACTTTTACTACGGGACTAAGGTCCACTCTCAGAACAAGAAAATGTTTCAGAAAGAACCATGCTATGCTGTGAACCTAACTTAAACTTGGCCCAATCAGTCTCACAGGAATACATTCGCTACTAGTTTTACGCCGGCGATTATATTCGTGGTATAAATGCTTTACTGCGGGTCACTGTCTTCTTAAGCTCTAAGTTCCTCAGTGTATTTCAATCTTTTTGAATTCGCGACCACTTTCCAGGCAAAAAATTACTGGTGATGACCCAGGACAAAATTTGTTGCTCCTAAACGTAGCTCCTAGTCATAAGTAGACCGAACGTTGTGATTTAACGCGTTTCCATTCAATCCGATGAGTTCTTCATTCCTTCACTTGTTTTTCGTTAAATTCCTCTGATAAATTCCCTTAATCTGAGCGTTCAATATAGTTCAATTCGCCCGGTTCCCCGAAGGTCGCCTCAGGGACGGTTACGTCACAAATTTCATGAAACTTTGTCCATTATTTCCCGGTGAGGAGGGACACCTTTTGCGTTTCAACTGTCATGCTTTTCAGATCGATTCAATATTAAGGTCAAAATAAAGAACGAGCGTGGCCACAAAGTAAGTACTGGCGGGTGCCCTCTGTGGAGCGTGTGTCTAAAACTTCTCATCATCATCATCTTCCTGCCCTTATCCCAATTACTTGGGGTCGGCGCAACACGTTTCGTTGAACACAAAATCGTGTTGCAAAAGGATTTGGCTGAATTTTACGACCGGCCGCCTACCAGACGTCAACCCTCCTTGGGAATCCTTTTGTGGTGGATTAACCGCCACCATACGGTTGGCCCTGGCTGATTGGGTCGGGTTTATCCCTCGGTCGCCTCTACGACCCCCACGGGAAGAGAGGGGATGGTGCTATTCTACTCTGCCGGCACCACACAGCTCTGCCGGCACCACACGGCTCAATAAAAACTTCTATTTGTGTGTCCAAAACTTCTATTGTATCAAATTACACTGAGTCGTCTAACAACCCGATGAACCCCGTTATATTTTTTAAACCACCTACCTATTACCGTCTTAGAATAGCATCACCCTATTTCTTTCCTGCTTGGGTGACCCGTGTCATACCTAAGAGGCGAGACGGGACACGACGGTTTTAATTTCCTTTTTGGCGACAGGCTGACAACCTGTCACTACAGTGATACACGACGACAGATTTTTCTGAGAAGTGGCGGTAAGGGCGGTAACGATGACTGTTTATTAGATAGGTAGGTATTTGTCTGTCTGTATTTATAAGTATCCAATGTTTAAAAAATATTTATCCTCCGAAGAATACTTATCGTGTACCCTCCAAAGCATTAAATGCGTACATACATACATAGGTATATCACGCAGATATCAAATCCCTAGACGCTTCTTACGACGCCCACGGGAAAGATATGGAGTGAAGCTATTCTAAGCCGGCACCACACGGCAAAAAATGAAATGGGTTAAAATAGCGATTCGATACCAGATTAAGAACTAATACGAAAAGCTAAAGTTCTCCATTACATCTTCAATACGACAGAAGTTTCAAGTCTTTATTTGTAGACTTGTATTGAGCTGGGACGATACATACAGACAACCAGGATGGCCAACAAACTTATTACCTAAGACCTTATGTTAAGACAGCCACTCGCTGCATTCGCAGGACAGTTGTATGGTGCTCCCTTTCCCACTTGGTGGTAAGCTCAACTATAGACAAATAGAGCTTTTTAAATAAAAGAAAATCGTCTAGTTTAGTCCCACCATTTTAGTGGTAATGTAAGCGCAATAGGGTTTTTTGCGTGTGTGGAAATTTTTCATTTTATCGACTTATTCCATAGTCGATCAGCGCCACATGCACTCCGAGGGTGCTAACCACAGATTTTGGACATTACGTACGACCCATAAAAACGAACTATTTGAGAATTAAATTTTATATATACATATAATCACGCCTCTTTCCCATAGGGGTAGGCAGAGACTACTTCCTTCCACTTGCTACGATCCTGACACACCTGTTTTGCTTCCTCCACATTCATTAATCTTTTCATACATGCCCGTCGGTTTAGGGTGCTCTTGACCTGACCTTTCTTTAAGACGTCCCCGATTTGATCGAGGTACGTTCGTTGAGGCCTTCCCCTTCCGAAGTTCCCATCCACGTTTGCCATATATACTTGTTTCGTCAATCTTCTTTCATTCATCCTCTCAACATGACCAAACCATCTAAGCATACCTTTTTCTATACCAGTCACTACGTCTTCTTTTATACCGCAACGTTCTCTTATCACGCTATTCCTTATCTTGTCACTTAATTTCACTCCTATCATACTTCTTTACGTTCTCATTTCTACCGCATTTATCCTACTTTCATGCTTTTTCTGCCATACCTAACTTTCACTTCCATACATAAGTGTTGGAACTATCACCCCTCTATGCACAGCCAGACGGGCCTCATAAGACACTTTCTGGCTATTCATAAAGGCATGCAACGCTCCATTCACCATGTTACCAGCATTCACCCTCCTCTCAATATATATATAATTTCACATTCAAAATTGCATTAGCAGGCTTCTGTTTTTACCCAACTTAGTCAAGAGTTTGTATGTATGTGGAAAAATATGTCGCTCATCTAGAACTACAAAGACGTAACTGTAGTTTTGCAAATTTTACAGGAGAGCGTTTTAAAGATTTTTTTACGCTTCTTTTTTGTTTTAAAACTTCATTTTATGTAGTTTTCAACTGCAACTGAGATATTTTAGATGTTTAAATATATAGGTACAATATAATTACAAAAATATTTTAAAATGTCAAGTTTGCGTGTGAAAAAATCCACTTTTAGTTTTTTGACACATGTAGTTATGTCTTTGTTGCACTGAAAATTACAAATTTTGTAAGTTGTGTCAAAAATATGTATTAAGATTCTTTATTTGTGGCTGTGTACATTCAAGTTATGTCCGGTTAGACACTTGAACTGCTATTTTAGATCTTGTGTGTGGCATAGATACGGTCTGAAGAGCAAAATGTCTGTCCCGGCGTGAACTGACACCTGCGCCCCTGTCTGATAGTACAATCGTATGGACTGTTTGACGCCTACTCGTTTTAATGCAGTTTTCGGACTACTTTAACTTGTTTGGTACCCTTAAGAAGAACTACCCTAGTACCCTTGGCCTCTCACCACTTTTTTCGGACCAGTGCTCTTGCGTACTCTCGGTAGTCACATAGACGTCCGGCTTCTCGTGATGGTTGATACATACATCAGCCTATTGCAGTCCAGTGCTGGCACCAGCCGCCTTTATTGAGTCTTCATACTATTTTACGTAGATTAAGCTCCAGGAACTGCAAGCTGCTGGCTGTTATCAAGAAAAAGTCTATCTCGGGTCACCAGCGCCTTTCGCAGAGGCCCTTCTTCTACAATCTCTCTGCACCCTTTTACACAGTTGTCTACGGCCATCAAGGCAGCAATTTACGAACTATATTCGTGGTTGTATTACACCTGTCACTGCTTTGGTCTCCCTTGCTACCTCTGCTGTCCCAATGTAAGCCGAAGGACAAGAAAGATTGCCGCACCCGTGCAGGACAAGTCGTATAACACGCTGCAGCAGTATGCCGAGAAGCGCGCATACAGATCTGTAGTAGGATCTTCGCGTCTTTCATCACGAACTCCACGGCAGAAGGGGCCTTCGTCAAGTGGATGACTCCGGCGTCGTGAAGTACGAAACAAGCCAGCTCTTCTTATAAAGCCCGGCGAGTTAAAGAGGATGAACTTGGCACTGCAGGAAAAAATCAACGTGGCAATATCTCAGTCCCAAGTCAGAAGAGGAAATAAAAGTTCTGATCCAGACAATCAGGACCTTCAATGAAGTCCAGGTCTCTCACCGCATGGGGTTGGGCGCAGCCTCCTGCGACGAGTTCCGTTCCATCGTTGTGATATGTGCCATGGGGAGGTAATTACTGCCAGAGACGATCTGGATGCCCTTAGACCCAGATGAGGCTACTCAAAGTTGTGCTGCCCAGAAAAACCTGACGTGGCCTGCAGCTATTATAGTGCAGAACTCCTCGTTGAGCTCTCAGGATCATGGACACTTTCTCAGCGATGCTCAATTTTCGCACTAGCTTGACTGCTGTTTCAAGATAGCCTGGAGAGGAGCCTGGGACAGTCAACGACGTACCACCGCTGGCTGACGGGTACTAAGTAGCCGGGTTTCTCCTTATGAGTAAATATCCGCCTAGTTGACATGCCAGTGGCCTGAGGTTCCGCCTGGACACCTAGACATGA
Source organism: Phthorimaea operculella (assembly GCA_024500475.1). Taxonomy (NCBI): domain Eukaryota; kingdom Metazoa; phylum Arthropoda; class Insecta; order Lepidoptera; family Gelechiidae; genus Phthorimaea; species Phthorimaea operculella. The sequence continues at coordinate 3,467,615 of JANFCV010000046.1, read as the reverse complement.
CTGCAGTCGATACGTGACTCTCCACCCAACAGGTCCAGGCGCAAAGGCTTTCACGATCTATGAATTATGTAGTGCAATTTTGACACAAAATACAGTTAAGTCACTAAGTTGTTGTGCCACAATGACGGTAAATACTTTTGCGTCATTAGTTCATAAAAACTTAAGAGCCTTATTAGTTCAACACCAACACAAAATACATATATGGCATGGTTGCTCAAAAGTTACACATCGTTTTGGTGATACAAAGACAAAAAGAACATTTGCGGCAATGTAGCACAATTTTTTTATCATAATTTGTGCTACAAAGACAGAAAATACATTTACAACGCTTTAGCACTGGGAAATGACCGATTATCACGTGGCGCCTAACGCAACTGGCAAATATGACGTCGTTGCACTCTAAGAAGGTCCATTTTCGTACCAATGCAACAAAGACATTGTCGCCATAATTCGGCCATTTGTTGAACAATAAAAACGTCTTTGTAGCACCATATGTATTGACCATTTTTGAACAATTTGGCATCATTAACTCATTTTTGCATTTTTCGACAGTTACGTCTTTGTAGTACTAGATGAGCGATGTATGGGAAATTCGTTTTCACAGGCAACAGCCCTAACTGCTGGGCGGATCTTGACATAATATGAGGTGTCTCAGAAGTGCGAGTGACACAAACAAAATCTCATAAATTCAAGATGGCGGATTTTCATCCCAAAATACAACTTTGAAATTAGCGCAGTCGATATTTTGTTTTGAATACATATGCATGTTCTTATTCTTGGTGGAGAGTTGATATTTTGTGCGAAACGGAATTTTAGCTGCCCGTCCGTCGCGGCTGTGTGTATCAAAAGAAGTTTCCGCTTGCCTTTTTCAATTTGCTGTTATCGGCTAACTTCAATCGGTTTAGTTACAAACTACTAAACACAGAGGGATACGAGATACTTTGTTTCCTTTTTTAGTACAGTTTTGTAATTCTGTCGGTATAAAACTACAAATTGTAAAAAAAACCTTTTAGTTTGTAGCATGGTATAATAAGATACTCCGCCTGGTATTCCATCCCGAGACTCGTGAACCACGTGCTTTCATGCTTGTGGGTTGCCGGAATTACCCACTCATATGTTTTTTTGTGCTATTGGTACCACATTTGCCGTGTGCTGCCGGCTTAGAATAGCATCACCCCACATCTACCCGTGTGGGTGTCGTTAAACCGACTAAGGGATGAATCCAGGGAATGGGTAGCAACGTTCTCTGTAAGTTTATACAACATCTTGCACTGCGCTCGCCAATCTGCCTGCCAAGAGTGTTGAGTATGCCAATACCTTTACCCATTATAGGGGGAGGCCCATGTCCAGCAGTAGACTGTTGTGGCTGTTGTTAGTTACAAATACCAGAAAATTTGGAAGACGGCGCGCGAAATGCGTTTTTGGTTGCTTTTAGCTAAATGTTTATTACCTATCCCTTTTTTTGGCAGATAATTATTCGTTAATTCTAAAACGAATGAATAAGTTAATCACATACTTAAGTAATACGTATCTAAAATAATGCCTTTTTGCATAAACATTTGTTTTTAATGACTGACAATAATAATCGAGAACAGACATGAATACAACATGCCTACTCTAAATAAATTTACCTAGGTAATTGTTAATTACAAATTACAAGACACATTTATTACTTCTACAAATTACAACAACACCAAATAGGTATCTACTTACTTTATAAACGTTAAACCTACTAGGTAATAGGTACAGGGTTATTTTTTTATCACCCAGGAAAATATGCAGTGTGATTCTACTCATGATTCTTGAACAATTTTTACTATGGGGCCACACGCGAAATCCAAAAAAAAGTTTTGGTTCTCCATACATTTTTGCCGAAGAGGTATGAATTTTTCAATGGCACATCCAAATATTTTTTTTTGCGAATTCGCAGGGTGCCCCATAGTAAAAGTTGTTCAGAATCGTAAGTAGAATCAACCTGTAATTTTTCCTGGGTTATAAAAAAATTATCCTGTACCTACTTAAAACTAATACCTACCTATTTATTTAGGAATTTGACTCTAAAATAATAAATACTTACTTTTCTTGTACAATTTGATAGTACTATCGCCAACAAATCCACACACTTATTTATGGGACCAACTTATACTGGTTTCATTTAAGGGGGCCTGATTTTGAAGTAATTAACAAATTTTTAATTCAATAATTCAGAAAAATATTTTAAATCTGTCCGTAAAATAAAAAATTTGAGCGAAGGCGACTATGGCTTTTTCTTTCTGGTACAGCGCAGATGAAAGTGACAACTTTTCAAGATGACAAACCATTATAAAGTTGGTCCCTTAAATGGGTAAGTGAAAATGAACGAATTTTATTTTAATCCTAAGATAATAGTGGCGTGTGTAGCTCTAATTATACGGCTGAAGGGTATAATAAAATTTCCTTTGGCACGATTAATCTTCAGGTTACTGAGATGGATTTTCGAAGTGGGACCACCTGGATTTTTGCTGCAGGTGGGGGGAGGGGGGGTTTTAAAGTTCAGTTTTAATATTTTCTTTGAGCGATTTAGTTTATAGTCATGTTTGGTATCATTTTCGATTAAATCATATGTCAAAAAGTCAATTTACGTAATAAAATTTGGGTCATTACATATTAAAATTCAATTTTTTATCTAAATAAAAAACAAGAATTGGTGATCAAAAGATAGTAAAATATCAACGCACAGATAACCTAGGAACTTGAACTTTTGCGCAAAGGATGTTAAAATAATGCGAAAGAGCTATAAGAAATAATTTTTATAAAAACTCATCCCTAGAGGGGGTAAAACAGGGGATGAAAGTTTGTAGGTAACTTTTTATTCCTTTGATAAATGTCGCTGAAATTTTGTTCAGTTATTATACATCGCAAACTATAAAATACATGTGTTTTAATTTATTGTAATTCGCCCCCTAAATGGGTAAAATAGAGGATGACATTTTGTATGAAACCCTAAAGAAACTGGACTATTTTTCTCAAAAAAATTACAACAAAAATTGAGGTGGCCCCACTTCTTAAATGGCTTCATGTGCCTTAAGGACTAATCCTTTCGAGAAGAAATCTTGTGATAAGCATCAGCCGTATTTTCCGATTTTCACCGGTGTACACACCCGACTATAATACTATGACGTAACAGTAAATACTAATTAATAACAACATTATTTGATTACCTTCTGCGATGCTGGATTTTCTTAATTAGTTTTTTGCTTCATTATCATGTTGATAACGTTCTTTTTCATTAATTTCTGTAGACTATTAACTTTTAAATCATGATGACCAATACAAAAACCTTGTAGAAGTTATTTCTAAGATATTTCATAGATACCTGCATAAAAATATCAGCGACATCAAAGATTTAAAATAATAATTAAATTTGTTTTACACTAATTGCTCTTAGATCAACCCCCTAGATTTATTTTTAACCCATTTCTAGTTTATTCCTAATTATTTTCCACCCTTTAAGTTTTACCCACTATTTGTTTTACCCCCTATTTGTTTTAATCCCTATTCGTTTAACCTCTTTTTGTTTTAGCTCTATTTGCTTTAGCTCTATTTGCTTTACCCCCTATTCGTTTAACCCCCTATTTGTTTCACCCCCTATTCTCTTACCCCTTTTTCTACTTACAGATGGATGCGGCGGGTGCTCCTGGCCCTTGACATTCTGCAGCTGCTTGTTGTGGGCCGTGGGGGTCCTGGGGTCTGAGGGGCCTCCGCCGGGGGCCCCTAAAGGCTAGGCACTTGCGTTTGTTTTGTTTTACCCCCATTTGTTTGACCCTCTACTCCTTTTACTCCTTATTTGTTTAAATACCTATACGTTTCCCTACCCTCTATATGTATTACCTCCTATTTGCTTTACCCCCTATTCGCTTAACCCCTATTTGTTTCACCCCCTATTCCCTTAACCCCCTATAACTTACAGATGGATGCGGCGGGTGCTCCTGGCCCTTGACATTCTGCAGCTGCTTGTTGTGGGCCGTGGGGGTCCTGGGGTCCGAAGGGCCTCCGCCGGGGGCCCCGGAGGCTCCGGCACCCGCGCTGGAGCCCGCCGGGGACTTTGCGCCCGGGGAACTGGTGGAGGTTGTCCTGGAAGAGGGAAGCAGAGTTTAAAAAAAAATTGGAATAGGAAATGGGTGGATGGAAGGGTACAGATACATACACCCACACATATAGGGAAAGTTGTTCCTTATCACCAGCCGGACTGAGTTTTCGCTATCGGTCACTAGTAAAATTTCACTCTATATATGACCGTATGACGCCTATATCTCTTGCGAGGCAGGCAGGGCGTGAATGGCTGTAAGAAACGGCCATTTACATCACATTACGTCTGACAAAAGTTTGAGAGTCATTCAGAATATCGCCGTATGGTCCCGGTTTAGAATAGCATCAGCTCATATCAATAATTCGCTAAGTTGATGTGTATTGCAATTTTAGGCGATATACTGACTTCCTGTCTCTTTAGTGATTCACAGTCTTCTGAATGACTCTCAAACTTTTATCAGACATGGTGCATATTATGTCCTGCCTACCTCGCAACTTCGTAAGGGATATATACGTGATATATAGGGTGAAATTTTACTAGTGACCGATAGCGAAAACTCAGAACCGGCTGGTGATAAGGAACAACTTTCCCCAAGGCACATAGGTCGAAATATGAAATAAAATTTTGGACCTCCCATACAAACATGCCGATCAGCTGATTTCAGTTACTATGGGAGGTCAAAATATTTTTTTCGTATTCGACCTATGTTCCTTGGGGAAAATTGTTCCTTATCACCAGCCGGTTCTGAGTTTTTGCTATCGGTCACTAGTAAAATTTCACCCTATTTATTATTATCATGCCTATATGCCATATCCCTTGCAGGCAGAGCGAAAACGGCTGTAAAACGGCCATTTACACCATATCACATCTGACAAAAGTTTGAGAGACATTCAGAATATCGTCGTGTGGTCCCGGCTTAGAATAGCAACAACCCTTATCTTTCCCGTCCTTGGATGTCGCAAGAAGAAACTAAGAGATTTGAGAGTCAGTGTATTGCAATTTTAGGAGACAGTCTGACAACTAGTTACTATGGTGATACACAGTCTTCTCTGAATGACTCCCAAACTTTTATCAGACGTGATATAAATGTCCTGCCTACCTTGCAAGGGATATAATGCGTGATATATGTATGTATGAAGGAAATCTAGGTAAACACAATATTTCTTAATACAGACGAAAAATCACTAAAGAGGATAATTCGAAATATTACTTTGACGATTTTTTAGAACTTCAATATTGGTAAATTCTTATTCCGAATGCGAATTTCTCCTTAATTCCAATAAAAAGATTTCTGCTTCAAAGCCAAAGCAAAGCTGCTGCCATTTTGATTTTGCAACCATATTTCTCTATCACAAAGCAAGGGGAAATGTTACAGAGGGACATCTATGAGCATGTGAAATGAAGCCATGGAAAAGTAGTCGCAAACAGATTTCTCAGAAACACTAAATGTTAGGCACTTAAATCAAGTGTGTTGCATCAGAATTTTTTCCGTATGTTGCCGGCTTAGAACATCTTTCCCATATCTCTTTCCAAGGGGTGCCGACTAGGATATTTTAGAGTTGATGTGTATTGCAATTTTAGGCTACAGGCTGACCATCTGTCATTATGGTAATACACAATCTTCTGAAAGACTCTTATCGAATTTCCATAGTACATAATAGTCAGTCAGCAGATCGTGTACTTTTACGGCAGACTCTAGGTTAATTATATTAACTCACATGCCTGCAAAGTTTTCAGTACACTGTACATTAATCTTGTTTGTCTTAGCCTTAGGTACTAGTCTGATTGTGATGAGATTTTCATGGCCTCATTCTTTGTTCGTAGAGTTCTCTCTGAACATTTCATGCTCAGAGATTCTCTACTCGACTCGAAACAGCAAAACTGTGCGCATTTGAAACGTCGTCGTGGCTGACGGAACTTTCCGTGCCAGTTCCAGACCAGTGCGAGTTTCTTGGCAGCCGCATTCAGTGTAGTCTAGGAGCTGGTGACGTAAAAAGGTATACGTTTTGATGTGCAATGTGTCGTGTTACCCAGGTTCCTAGAGGCACCGGCACTCAGGGAACCGAGGTAACCGCAGGTGTAACTTAGTAGGTAGGTAGGGTGGAGTGGTCTCGCTAGCACGAGTGCCTGTGGCCCCTGGGGGCGTGAGTGAGTAGGTGTGGGTAGAGTGTACTGTGTGTAGGCGCCCTAACAAGCCTGGTGCCCTCGCGCGTAGTGAGGGGCCGCGGCAGGAAAAGATAGGTAGTAAAGGAATACTACTTTTATTAGCCACGTATACAAATAAGTACCTCCTGACACCGAAAAGGCCACAAAACGCGCGGACTCAGACAGCGTAGAATCGCCCTCCCACGGTCAGCGTGCGTTCGGCAGGAATTTGGATTCTTCAGGCTTGACGGTGGCTTGGCAACTCGTCGTGGACGCTTGCGGACGGCAAAGCTTCTTTAGCTTCTGGACTGGAGGCTTCTGAGTTCTTGAGGCTTCAGAACTTACTTCACTTACTTTGTTACTTCACTTCAGGCTTTTTACTTCTTTTTTTTTTCTTAGGTAATTGGAAGTAGAGTAAAGACTGGTAAATACTGATCTTTTGACAGCTTGACACGCCTTATATATGCTTGCCAGGCGTTCGAGAATGTTCTAGTCTTCTTTCTGATTTCGAATTTCAAAGACCTTGAGGTTTGTCAGTGGCCAGTTTTCTTGCAAGTTGCCAGTGCTGATGGTGGAGGTTTGTCGCCCTGATGATGTAGTGGTTTGTCCAGGCGACGAGGGCAGTCCTGTGGCTTCGGAGGGCTCGGAGGTCTCGTTTCCAGGAGGAGTGAAAGAGTGCCAGCGCGAGATAAATTTAGAATTAAGTACCAGGAGGTCAGAATTTAGAAAGAGGTAGTGGGCTATAGTACAATAACTTTTTAGTAGAGAACTACGCGGCTCTATGAGATAGCCGTCAAAGTTGAGACGTTGACATTTTGTCAATAATAGTAAATAATAATCATGTCAACAAGGAAAACAATGAATTATGAATAGATTTATAGAAATCAGAAGAAAATACAGAAAATACGCGTGAAACGCTATATTTTCCCCCACGACCCCGAGAAAATTTTTGCTGTTACAAAAATTTTGAGGTTATGAGCAGATACCTTACGCATTCACCTACTCTCAGATTTCACCATTCAATCATGCATCCTTCGTCTTCCAAAGGTTGGGGTAGGGCTCACATTCAATGGCTCCCACTCCAAGGTATGCTACTCTCTGAGCATATCTCAGGCGATGACCAAGGCTTGTTTTAGGAGTTGTCATCCGCTCCAGCTTAAAACCTGTGAGTAGTGTTAAGGCTTATTTAACGTGTCACTAACCGCACGTGTAGGGTATAGTAGTGTAGGCTTGTTTTACGTGTCACAATCCGCACGAAGAGGAATGAACCTTAGCTCGAGTGGGGGTATAGAGACCCATCAAGAGAGGAACATTGTAAGAGACCCATTTAGAGAGAGTCTTAAGAGAGAGGGTGTTTAGAGAACCCTTAAAGAGTAGTTAGCCTTCCAGAGGCAGGTTCTTGGGCCAAGAGGCCAAGATAAGGGGTTTAGCAAGTTCAGCTAGAGATTTTGAGTGTAGGACCGAAAGTTATCAGGGTTGGCTTGTAAGCCTTAATGAGAGTTGACGTCGCTTTCGTCGAAATTGCGATGTCAGATGGGTGGTGCAGATAGATAAAGGGTAGCTCTAGACTTTAAAGTCCTTAACATGCCATTTGGCTCTTGATCCATTTGGATCCTCCAAGAGGTAAACAAGGGGTGATATTTTTTGTACCACCCTGCATTTGAGGTATCTTGGAGCGAGTTTAGCCGAGAAGTACGCGCCTGCGTTACTGAGGGGGTAGTTTTTACGCCAGACAAATTCACCGACGTTGAACTCTTTGAAGGGGTGCCTTAGGTCGTAACGAGCAGCATTTCTGGTGTGGGCTATGTGAAGTGAAGTTTGGACCTTATCGAATATGTTGGCCAGTAGGCCTATGTTTCCTGCATAGATATCGCGCGGTAGCAGGGTTATTTCGTCCAGGTTATGTGTAGGCGTGTACAGAGAACCACATGTAACAATCTCCCGGCCGTAAACCAAGAAGGATGGTGTATATCCCGTTACTACATTCACGGAGTTGTTCATGGCATTCTGGATAGATGGTAGGTGGAGATCCCAGGAGCGGTGATTATCATCTACTAAAGATGCCAGCGCGGTTATGATGGTTCTGTTGTATCTTTCTGTGGGGTTTACTTGAGGGCAGTAGTGTGGGGAGTAAGATGGGAAAGGTATTTTGTACTTTGTTAGCAAGTTGTTGAATTCCCTGGATCGAAATTGGGGGCCGTTGTCCATGATTATGGTTTGTGGGACGCCGTGGACGAGAAAAACGAAGTTTTCTAGGTTGCTTATGATATTTGATGCTAACGCGCGTTTAAGTGGGAAGAGGAGGCAATATTTAGTGAAACAGCAAGTGACGACGAGGATGTACTGGTTTCGACGCCTTGACATGGGCAGGGGGCCTATCAGGTCGAGAGATATGCATTGAAAGGGCCTAGAGCAGATCTTTGGTTTGCCCATAGGGCCATAAGGGGAGTGGTTGGAGTGTTTGTAGGCCTGGCAGCGTTCGCAGTTGGAGATGAATATAGCTATGTCTTTGAACATGCCTGACCAGTAGTGTGTTAAGGATAGTTTCTTGAAGGTTTTGAAGATGCCTAGGTGTGGCTCCGAGGCTGAACCGTGGGCGTTTCTGATTAGGTTTTCCCTATCTGAGGGGGGTGGTACTTCCTTCCATGAGAAGTCATCTTGCAAGGTGAATGGTGAGGTCATGTGGCGGTATAGTTTGTTACCTTGCGTCATGTAATTGGGAAAAGAATCGGGGTTATTATTGCATCCCTGGACGAGTGTGTTGTATCGCTCAAGTTCGTCGTTAGGGGTAGATGTCGAAATAGGGGCAGTGTGGGATGGAGTGTTGGAAGTTTTCGGGTTTCGGGAGAGTAGGTCGGGTACAACATTATCCTTGCCTTTCTTGTGTTTTAGTATAAAGTTAAATGACGAGAGGCGTACCGCCCATCGGGCTAGTCTCCCGGATGGGTTGGAAAGGTTCAGGAACCATTTTAGTGCCGCATGGTCCGTGTAGACTGTGGACTGTTTACCGTTGTCTATGTAGCACCTCCAGTGTTCAAGAGCCGTGATGACTGCCAAAGTCTCACGTTCTGTAGTTGAGTAGTTTTGTTCATGTTTATTGAGTGCTCTACTCATGTAGGCTATAACAACTTCCTTATCGCCTTGCGTTTGGGTTAGCATGGCCCCTATGCCGGTGTTAGATGCATCGCAGTGGACAGAAAAGGGGCTGTTGAAGTCTGGGCAAGCAAGGATTGGTGTCGTGACGAGGAGTTCTTTTAGTCTTAGAAAAGCAGAGTTGGCTTCGCTTGTCCAGTTAAATTTGGGGGCGTTCTTACCCGAAGCAGTTAATTTGTTAATAGGTGAAGCAATGGTGCTGAAGTTTGGAACGAATCTGCGGAACCAGCTGCAGGTACCTATGAATTTTCTAACCTCTTTGCGCGATGTTGGTACTGGAAAGTCTAAAATAGCGCGTATTTTGTCGGGGTCGGCACGGAGACCGTGTTCGTCAACAATGTAGCCAAGGTACTTTAGTTGGCCCCTGAAGAATACGCTCTTTTCGAAGTTTATAGTCAGGCGTGCGAAAGTTAGTTTTTCGAGGACTTTAAGGAGTAAAGAAATATGTTCCTCAAACGTTGAGCTGATGATGATGATATCGTCTAAGTAACAGAAGACTTTGTTATCGAAGTCAGGGGTAAATAGCATGTCCATTAGTCTTTGTTGTGTAGCCGGGGCGTTAGTCAATCCAAACGGCATGACGACAAATCTAAACATGCCTCGTCCTGGCACGTAAAAGGCAGTTTTGTCTCTATCCGCTTCGTGAGAGGTATTTCCCAGAAGGCTTTGGCGATGTCTATGCTGGAAAGAAATTTTGCGTTTTTCAGGTGGTCGAGAATTTCGTTAATGAAAGGAAGGCTGTAGGCATCCCGTTTGGTAACGGAGTTTAGTTTCCTACTGTCCACGCAGAATCGCCATTCTCCGTTCTTTTTGGGGGTAATCAGGACGGGTGATAGCCAGGGCTTTCACATTTTTCAATTACCTTCCAAGACAACATCTTGTCGACTTCATTGATAAGCGCTTTTTGTTTTTCTGGTGAGAGCCTATAGCAGCGCTGTTTGATGGGAAGAGTATCGCCGGTATCTATTCTATGCGTGATTAAGTGTGTGCGACCTAATTCGCCTTTCTCTTCAAAGGAAATTCTTTTAAATCTATTAATTATGTCGTCGGCTATGAGCTTTTGGTCAGGGGACAGGCATTCATAAGGATGTATTTGTTTGTTATGTGCAATTGTGTTGCACGAAGTAGGGTTAAGGTTGAAGGCTAAGGAGAGCAGTTTAGGAATAAGTTTAAACTTCTTCCAAAAGTCGACGCCAAGTATGATAGAGGGTCTAATATCAGGGAAGACGAACGCTCGTATAATTTGAGTTTCGTTATTGAAAGTAAAGGGTAGATCGATAAAGCCTAATGAGGACGCTGTGTGGCCACTGGCCGAATATACTTTGAGAGCCTGCAACTTAGATAAGGAGTAGCCAAGGCTTATGAACTTTATGTGGGAGTTATTCCCGAGGATTGTTAAGGAACTGCCACTATCCAGGAGTCCCGAAAAGGTTATGTTATTTATAGTGAAGTTGAGGAAAGGGCGTTCGTGGTCCTTTTCCTCGTCATATAGGATTGAAGTAATTCGGTAGCATGTATGGAATAGGCGGATATTTTGTAACCAGTTCTTCCAATCCTCAGGGTCAAATTTAGACTTATCTAAGTCGCGCTTTTCTAGTTTTTTGGAGAGGGACTGCCTCTGCATTTGGGGCACTCCGGGGTTTTAAAGTCCTTTAGGCCGCATTTGAAGCAAATTGGAAAGCGGGGTTGAGTACAAGTCGATAATGAGTGTCCGTTGATTCGGCAACGAACGCAGAAAAGATTGGGGCTATGTCTTCTGTTAATGGGGTTGATTTGCCTCGAGTATGAGGGTTTGAATGGCTGGGGGGTGTAGGGAGGTTTAGGGCTGTTGTATGTCGTGTTGAGGTTAGATTTGTTTGTAAAGCTGTTTTTACTAGGCGATGATGTGGAAGGTCCGACGGGTTTGTAGTTGAACTCCATTGCGAGTGGGTCATGGTGTGGTTCCTTAAAGGTCTTATTTTTATCTATTACTTTTTCATATTGTTGGCAGGCAGATATAAGTTGTTCCAAGGTTGTAATGTTCAAGTGTGCTATGAAGTTGGAGTAGCAGGGTCTTATGTTCCTCATAATAATCTCCAGCTTCTCATCGTTTGCTAAGGGTTTGGAAAGTCTATTAAACATGCCTGACATTATTGACACGTAGATAATAATTGGTTCGGACAGGCCCTGAGTTCTATTTCTAATGGATTCCAAAAATTTGTAGTCAAAGTCATGACCACCGAAATCCTTAATTAAGTCAGTGCAGAGTTGCTTCCAGGTGAAGTTAGGGTTTAGGTTTAATTTGAATCTTAGCCAATGTAAGGCAGAATCGGAGAATATGTCAGGGATTCTGGTCATAAGTGAGTGTGGGTCTATCCTCCTAGATATGCGAAATTCTTCTATGTTCTGTATGAAGGACCTAGGGCATGTTTTCCCGGAGAAGTTGAATTTTTTCAACTCGTGAAGGCTCTTATCCAGCTGCTGGTTTAAGGGAGCAGGGGTTTGGGTGTGTGAGTATTGAGGAGTGCTGAATATTTCTACGTAGTGATCGTGGTCGTGTTCCTCGTGGGTATGTTGTTCTTGTGTATGTCCTTCCTGTGTGTGTTGGTTTTGTGTATCCTCATGTGTGTGCTGGTCATCTGTTTCTTGTTCTGGGTTTTGTTCAGTTGTTGAAGGTAAAGTGGAAAGAAAGATTTTCTCTAAGTTTTCGAATTTAAGTTTTAGATTCTTAAGGTCCTCCTGTAAGGATGGGTCCGAATCTAGGTCCATCCTTTCAATTCGGTGAAAGACATGGTTGAGGTATGTCTCTACCTTGGGAATAAGACAGGTTGCCCTTCAGTAATTTGGGTTAGCTTGGGTTCGAGGAATGCGAGAGTGGCGCTGGTCTCTGCTATGTCTTGTGCAAGAGGGACTGGGGAGTCGACTACATAGTCGGGGTTGGACTCGATGAGACCAAGAATCTGCCTCTTAAGTGCCACTACAGTATCCGCCGGGTCGGCTAGTCTTAGTTTGATTTCGTATTCGAGCTCAGGTTTATTTAAAAGAGTGTATTTTATAGGGCGCATTTTAGTAGTTAAGTTTAGCAATTAGTAAGTAAGTGTAGCTAGTAAGTAAAAGTTAGTGTAAGGTTTTAAGCTAGAGGGATAAGTAGGGTATAGATAGATTGAAAAGAGGGCCGAAAGAGGAGGGCCAAAATATGTTATAAGGTGTAGATTTAGAATTTTGGGAGGAAAAGAGGGCCGAAATTATAGTCGAAAAGGTTTACGCTAGAAGAAGCGTTGTTTTAGAATTTAGAGAAGGGTTCTGATAGTACGTGGGTGTAGATATCGCCCACGCACGTATCCTTTACCGTTGGGCGCCAAACTGTCGTGTTACCCAGGTTCCTAGAGGCACCGGCACTCAGGGAACCGAGGTAACCGCAGGTGTAACTTAGTAGCTAGGTAGGGTGGAGTGGTCTCGCTAGCACGAGTGCCTGTGGCCCCTGGGGGCGTGAGTGAGTAGGTGTGGGTAGAGTGTACTGTGTGTAGGCGCCCTAACAAGCCTGGTGCCCTCGCGCGTAGTGAGGGGCCGCGGCAGGAAAAGATAGGTAGTAAAGGAATACTACTTTTATTAGCCACGTATACAAATAAGTACCTCCTGACACCGAAAAGGCCACAAAACGCGCGGACTCAGACAGCGTAGAATCGCCCTCCCACGGTCAGCGTGCGTTCGGCAGGAATTTGGATTCTTCAGGCTTGACGGTGGCTTGGCAACTCGTCGTGGACGCTTGCGGACGGCAAAGCTTCTTTAGCTTCTGGACTGGAGGCTTCTGAGTTCTTGAGGCTTCAGAACTTACTTCACTTACTTTGTTACTTCACTTCAGGCTTTTTACTTCTTTTTTTTTTTTCTTAGGTAATTGGAAGTAGAGTAAAGACTGGTAAATACTGATCTTTTGACAGCTTGACACGCCTTATATATGCTTGCCAGGCGTTCGAGAATGTTCTAGTCTTCTTTCTGATTTCGAATTTCAAAGACCTTGAGGTTTGTCAGTGGCCAGTTTTCTTGCAAGTTGCCAGTGCTGATGGTGGAGGTTTGTCGCCCTGATGATGTAGTGGTTTGTCCAGGCGACGAGGGCAGTCCTGTGGCTTCGGAGGGCTCGGAGGTCTCGTTTCCAGGAGGAGTGAAAGAGTGCCAGCGCGAGATAAATTTAGAATTAAGTACCAGGAGGTCAGAATTTAGAAAGAGGTAGTGGGCTATAGTACAATAACTTTTTAGTAGAGAACTACGCGGCTCTATGAGATAGCCGTCAAAGTTGAGACGTTGACATTTTGTCAATAATAGTAAATAATAATCATGTCAACAAGGAAAACAATGAATTATGAATAGATTTATAGAAATCAGAAGAAAATACAGAAAATACGCGTGAAACGCTATAAATGGAGCACACGAAAAGAAATTCAACTTATTCTAAAAATTCAAAAGTAAGGGGCAGTTACTAGTAGTCGTCTCCACGCTTCTTCTGTTTGTTATTATAAAATCAAAATTGAGAGGTAGGAGCTTCAGTTACTAATAGTTGCATGGCAACAGTTGTTGTTATTGACACCGAGTTGATGAAAGACTCAATGATTCTTGGTATCTGAGGTTGTAAGCTTCTAACATAGTTATGTAATTGTCGCTGCCTAAGTTATCATAGGTAGCAACCAGTTTTCACGGCTTAGCGTGCGATCCGAAGCTCTTAGCCACCTTTCTTACGGAAAATCAGATAGTTTAGCTTGCAATTTGCTAACTAAATTGGACTGTACAACTTGTTACAACAAATTGAGTTCATTTTGTATGGGAGGTCATATTTGTTTTCTCATATTTCGACCCATGTTCCATGGGGAAAGATATTCATTTTCATGACAACCTTAACCTCCTTTCAGCTTGTTGTTTTGTAACACCCAGTATAGTATATATGACAAAGATAAAGAAAAAGTTTTAGCCGCCTTATTTTGAAATAGTCAGTCGGTTATCAAATGGTACAACTTTTTACGTCGCTAGTTCTCCAACTATTTCGTGGACTGTAGATTTCAGCGCTTCGTGAACTCTTGAACCGCTGGAAGCAGACTTGGTGGCTTGTCACAAAGTTTCAATGTTAACTGTTCTTGGTGAAATCGAATTGGGTATGAAATTTAAAATCAGTTGTGGTAGAATTTGATTCTAAGCTCTAAGATTGTCTTGTGGCTGATAAGGCAGGTTTTGCTGTGTGATGCTGGCTTAGAATAGCATTATTTAATTACTACTGTTTGTGTAGGTATCTTAAAAAAGAGACCACTGAATAAATTTATCTGGGGATTAGGTCACAGCGTTTTCAATGCAACATTGTTTCAATTCACTCGCCAATTTGCCTGCTAAGAGTGTTAATTACTTATGGCAATTCCTACTAATAAGGAGAGGTCCATTTCCAGCATTTTATTAATGTCAATATCATTGCTAATCAAATCCTAAACCTTTTTACGCCTCTAGCTCTCCAACTATTTCTTTAACTGTAGATTTCAGCGTTTCATGAACTCTTGAACCGCTGGAAGCAGACTTGGTGGCTTGTCACAAAGTTTCAATGTTAACTGCTCTTAGTGAAATCGAATGGGGTATGAAATTTACAAATGACTTATAAACAAATTGTTTACAAATAAATGAAATGAATTTAAAATCACTTGTGGTAGAATTTGTTTCTAAGCTCTAAGAATGTCTTGTGGCTGATAAGGCTGGTTCTGCTGTGTGATGCTGGCTTAGAATAGCATTATTTAAAATCTACATGTGTCGTAAAAAGTGACTAAGGAAATTAAGCTATTAATTAGGCAACAGCGTTACCTTGCCAAAGATACACATCATACAGTACAGTCGTTCGAACAGGCCATATTTGACAGCTGCTCAAATCATGTTAACGCTATGATAATAAAGTCAATTTTTCTTTGGTGAAATGTCATCTAGTACGGGTTTGACAGCTGTCAAATATGGCCTGTTCAATCCACCGTACTTTAATAGTGGAAAGACCAAGTCCAGCAGCAGCATAATCGTAGCTCATCAAATCGTTAACCATTTCACACAGTCAGCTCTCCGACTATTGTATAGACTGTAGATTTCAAAGCAGACTTGGTGGCTTGTCACAAAGTTTCACATTTGACCGGTCTTGGCGAAACCGATTGAATTTAGCGTGAAATCTTATCAGAAAATTCTAAGCAATTTTAAGAGTAATTATGATGACAATACGATCACAACAAAGATCACAACTCACATTATAGATCACACCGAATAAAAGATGGCTGTACCAATTTGTCATTTTTAGGGTTTCGTAGTCTACTAGAAACCCTTATAGTTTCGTCATGTCTGTCTGTCTGTCTGTCTGTCTGTCTGTCTGTCTGTCTGTATGCCGCGCCCTCATATCTTCGTCAGTTTTAGAGCAATCGACATGAAATTTGGTGAGAAGATAGATCGTGTTGACCCGAATATAGAAATGTTAAGAAAAAAATATTTAAAATGTTTTTTGGACCCCCTCCCATACAAGTGAAAGGGGGGCAAAAAATTTTTTTTTCTTCTGTAATATTGAGTAGGGTATCGTTGAATAGGTCTTTTAAAATTAAGGTGAGGTTTCTTTGAAACAAATTCTCTTAAATGTTTCTGTCACGAGATATTTGCTTTTAAAAAGGGCGTTTTTGACCCATAATTTGTTCCAGCTGTAACTTCTAAAGTATAAACGCTAAAAAATTGAAATAAATATGGAATATAGCTTACAATCTGAAGTTACAATGAAAACTATAACGGATATCGTACCCTTAAAGGTTTCAGGAAAAATTGAGTTTTTCTATTTGCGGTTGGTCATCATACTGCTGCTAACAAACCAGCAACAAAATTAAGTTTGTAATGCTGAAAAACCTGATATTTAAACGTTGACTACGAAACCCTATTTGTGGGCGTGTCTGACACGCTCTTGGCCGGTTTTTCTATTTTGGCATATTGCCACTCTGTCAGGTACAGTAAATTTTTAATACTGAATCAAAAGAAAATTAAATGGACAGACATTTAGCCACCATGCCCTTTTTTTGTTATTTTCTACAAGAACACCAGAATATCAGCTTTTTCTTGTGGTTTTTTTGACACTAGCGTTTTCAGAGCGTAAGGCACGGTCCAAATTACAGCCAGGCGATCTGTCAAACCTGTGTCAAACTCACATGACACCTAATCGCTGCGCGGATAAATGCGCGACGCATCCGAGAAATTAAAGCTTGACTTGCTTCGATTCTGTCGACAGTCTACTTTCGTATTCACAGGGAACTCTGCTGCTTATTCACTGAATTCATCTATAGGGTTTAACGACCGCAGGAAAAAGGGTGAGGCTAATTCTAGACTACAGCAAATCTAATACAGGGTGTTAGGAAAAGTAGTACGTTCCTTTCAAACACACGTTCTATAGGCATAATAAAGTATATGTAAAGGGCGTTCAAACATACCTATAGAAAATGTTAGAAAATAAAAATATTTTTCAGAAACTTTTAATTAACTTGTTCAACCCTACCACACGGCACGCTGTCCAGTGTCTGTACAGTCAAATACGGTTCGGATAACTTTGCACCGTTCCTTCGCCGCGCGCAATAAGGTCTACAACGGTGCAACCGCTACTGTATATGACCGTAACGACTGAACGTAGGGCTGAACATTTCAATAAAATGATTTTGTGAATTGTGGTTTATTTAAAAAAAAAAAACGTTTTTTGACATGGTCAACACCCTTTGTTACCTGTAGGTAACTCGTGGTTAAAAGGAACGTACTACTTTTCCTAACACCCTGTATAAAAGTTAAAAAGAATACTTACTCCAACTGCGCTCTGCAGCCGCCACGAAGACCGCACATGAAAAAAAGAGAGAATTTCAATTTAATTACTATCCAGAAAGTTAGTTAATTAATTAGAGTGATTAAACGACTCCCGGAGGACTCGTGGACAAGTGTTAATTTAGAAAATTCCATGACAAAGAGAAAGTTTTGTAGCAATTATTTTATAGAGTCAATTAGGGGAAATTAAATGTCTTAGGTACACAGGGTATCCCGTGGTCCAAAGAAAAATTCTAGACTCTGGACATCCTAAGCTACCATAATAGCAAAAAAAATGTTTAATATTTGAAGAAAAATAATCATTCATCGTGTTTATTGGGTTGTTGAACGACTCGGTGTCCCATACGAAGAGAGAGAGAGAGAGAGAGAAAAACAATAGACCTCCCATACTAATTTTGCTGCCTGATAGAGCATTTTGTATGAAAGGTTCATATTTTTCTTAAAATATTAAACATTTCTTTTTGCTGGTAGCTTAGGATGTCCAGAGTCTAGATTTTTTTCTTTGGACCATGATAACCGGGACACCCTGTAGGTATAGCACTTTTACCTTGGCATAACTTGCGCAGATAGAGAATGGATCTCGAATTGGCAACATTGTAAGCTTAGATAAATGATTGCCTTGCTGCTCTCGGAGCGATAGGTGTAAGGTTGTTATTATATGACGTAATATTACCAAAAGATGATGATGATGATGATTATGATGTCAAGTCAACAATATTTGACACTGCTAATTCGGGATCTAACCTTTATCTGCGCAAGTAGAACTTTTATGTGAGTAATTAATAAATTACGAAAGTCGTATTAGATTATAATTATTGTTTTATTTCCATTTTACATACAAAACACTCGAAAAACATAACTTTCCTTCTAAGGCAGTCGGGTAAAAAGCATATCATACGCATAAAAAATATCAGTAACAGCAATAAAACTACTTAATTAATAAGATACGCGTATAATCTATTAAAATTACAAGATATTATGCAAACGAGCGCCATCTAGATCTCATATAATATAATCTGTGTGGAAAACCGCTCAAATTCCCGCGCTGAAAATGATTAAACTCTCCAAGCTAAGCCAGTTTAAGCCTTATTGTTGGGTATGACGGAACAATATCCCATGACATTGCATTTATGATATTAAATTGATGGTTTCAAAGAAGGGTAGAGAGTGAAAATATTTTCGTAGGAGTTATGTTTGTTGTTGTGTGTGCATGAATGTTTTGAAAACATACCAAACCAAAATATTTTAATGGATTTTTTGATAAACCCGATAAACAGAGAAAAAATCGAGAGATCTCGAAATCACCGACATCTCGAGTTGGTTTTCGAGATCGCGACTATGAAAAATGAGATCCTGTTTCAGAAAAAAAATTGAAATCTCTACAGTATTCGTCGACATTATGAATGAATTTCGAAATCGGGCTTGAAGTGAGGCTTGAAGGCATTGCTGTGATTAAAATTGAATGATAAACGTAATATGGTACCTACAGTTGCCACCACTAGAATACTCCGAATTTCGAAATAATGTTTGTCGAAACACAATTTTGTAATTTCACTGCAGAACTAGTAATTTTTTTGCCAAAAAGTTTTATTACATTACATACTAAGACTACGAAATGCAAATATGGAAATCCCAGAAAATACAACTTCAGATGAATATTTTAAAAATCTAGTGAGCGGATTCAAAATAAGGAACTTTTTAGGGAAAAGATTGAAAAACTGGCTGTTGCCATAAAATAAATGTCAAAAGAAAAAAATAAACGCCAATTTTACTTTTAATTTATTGATAATGGCTTTTCGGATCGAATTTTTGAGCAAATGCGGCCAGCATTGAAGGATTCCTCAAAAGAAACCTTCATGCTCAAATATTTATCTCGTAACAAAATTTTTAACAATCCTGGCAGTTGCCATAAAAGCTTGAAGAAAAAACATAATTACGTCATTATTTGCTTTTCAAACTTATATGGCTTTGAGCACTATCCTTTCAAGTAGTTTTTGCCAGCAGTGATTAAGTTTCGATTATAAACTTTTTATGCAATTTTTCTTTAGCTGCTATGTTGTCAAATGAAGTTTATTTTTTCGACATTCCCGTGGACTTTCCAAACAAAATTTCCGATCAGATGACTGATATTCTACGGGAATCCGTTTTTGTGTTTCGTAGTCTACTAGAAACCCTTATCATTTCGTCAAATCTGTCTGTCTGTATGCCGCGCCCTCATAACTTCGTCAGTTTTGAAGCTATCGACATAAAATTTGGTGTGAAGATAGATCGTGTTGACCCAAATTTAGAAACGTTGAGAAAGAAAAATATTAAATGTTTTTTGGACCCCCTCTCCATACATGTGAAAGGGGGGCAAAAAAAATTTTCTCCTGTAATTTTGAGTAGGGTATCGTTGAATAGGAAGGCCTTTCGCACACGCAACGTCGGTTTCGACGTTATTTTAGCGCTGCGATGCGCAGCGTTAGAAAAATGCGAATTTCCACCTTAATCCCATATAAATAAATATCGCCATATGAAACAGTGAGGCGCAATATCAATCTCAATATCATTCATAAGTAAAAAATATACGTCTCATTCATTGTACAATGGTATTACAACAGAAGTTGTCACCATCAGAAGTATGTGATAAATTTGAAATTAAACTTGGCGTTCAACAAATCTCAGCACTGAGCCAATCGTCTTACTAGCCGCGGCTGTCAGAAGTCCGTGCCGTGGAAAATACTGTATGCAGATGATGTTTCTCTTATGACTCTGTAGAAAACCTGCAGGGCGAATTCGACCGTTGGTTGAAGTTTCTATAAGACATGGGTCTCAAGATTAAATGCAAGAAAACGGAGCATATGTCGTATACTTATGTCAATATATTCATGAAAACATTTAGTATGTAAGAAAAAATATAAATAATTATACTAGAAATTATGACAAGCAGGCATAACCGCAATACAAGAAGTACAAATAAAATAGATCAACCAAAGTACAGACTAGCTAAAGTTAGGTCTTTAGTTTGATGGTCTAAGTATACGATACTATAAAAATATACCGGTAAATATATTAAATCAATCAAAAACTAAATTTTAATCTGTGATTAAGAGGCTCCTATACCGAGCTGAAAATTCGTGAGCTGTTAGTTGATAAAAATATTTCTATTTCATTTATGCATCCCACCCGTCCCGCAGTTATAAAAGAGATAGTTGTAACTCGCTACCGGAAAATTTGCGTTCTGGGTGTACTAGGCTCCCCGTTCGAAATCTCTATCAAATTTCTTGATAGCGGCATTATTTTGCTGCCAATAAAATATTCTATGCTCCTATCGTTTGTGTTGCTGAAATTATTGTCGTATTTAGAAGATACCAAGGCGTAAACTTGCTGATAAGTTTAGAGCACTTTGCGACGGCCATATCTTTTTTAAATGCATTATTACAACCAGAAAAAGAATATGGAGCATGGATGTAGTCCAGAAGAGTTACCGCGCAAAATTTGAGTCGATCGGTTGCGAATTGGCAGAGGGATAGGTTGAGAGCGTTTGTATGAAAAATAATGACTATAGGTCCCCCTTAAGAAAACATTATATTATAAAGCCTATTATAAGTT
Source organism: Phthorimaea operculella (assembly GCA_024500475.1). NCBI lineage: Eukaryota > Metazoa > Arthropoda > Insecta > Lepidoptera > Gelechiidae > Phthorimaea > Phthorimaea operculella. The sequence goes on along the minus strand of JANFCV010000046.1, from coordinate 3,446,833 downwards.
AGATGATTACATTAATGACAAAAGGCATGGACCTCTGAAGTTTCAGCTCATCAAAAGAAACATGAACGCGTTGTTAATACCAAATCGGGACGTGCATTTACAATTGGACGTAGTTTAGCAGAAAGGACTCAATTAGGGATTGCAATCCCGCAATGCGGGATCCCGCAATCCCGCGGGATCCCACGCATATTTTTGCCTTGCGGGATCCCGCACATTCAAATGCTTGTCATTACAATATTATAATTCATATTATTCTCTCTCTCTTCGTGTGGGATATTGAGTCGTTCGACGACCCTATAAACCCAGGTGCCAGAGGTTTACAATCAACCTCTTACTCAAAGTAGCACGCTTCTGACACGGTTATGTAACGACCACCACCATCTAAGATTCCATAGCTAGCAAATGGGACCGATGTCCCTCCAAAGTTACTGTTGCAATAAAAAAAGTTGAGTCAACGTGCCCTCCGAAGCCCGAAACCGTATTTTTTTCAGACAATCAGGTGGTTTGACCTGCAATGTCCTGCAACCAGACTGAGATCGACCCACTGAAAATAGAACCCGGAACCTTCTGTGTCGCAAGCAGACACAGTGCCACTTCACCACGTGCACTCGGCACTGGAATTCCAGAAATACCATGCTTCTTTGTTATTAATTTAATCATTTCACTTATGACATAATGTTTTCATATTATAAAAAAAGAAAAACAATATTAATGATATATTCACAGTAGTAGGATTTACCTAAGGGTAAAATTAAACACAGCTCTAAATAAGAAATAAAAGTAAAATAAGAGTGATTTGATTAAACTAATTACAATTGTTAGGAAATAAATATTTTAGTCCCTCATGACATGCATGGTAATTTTTATTAATCAAATGTTGATTTTCGAAGAAAAATCTTCAGTTTAAATTTGATTTCTAACATCATTACAAAGATGCGGGATCCCGCGGGATTCGCGCGGGATTGGACCAATCCCGCAAATCAATCCCGCGGGATTGAATGAGGTGCGGGATTGCAATCCCTAGACTCAATCCACAAAATTGACAAAAATGAGTTAGTGTTACCAAAGAGGTCTATAAGGTCAGGTATTTCATTCAGCAGAAAAGATTTATAATTAATAGGCAACCCAAAGGCAGAGTTTTATATGCAAGGGACCAATCCACACAATGGAGGGTAGGTACTTATTTTCAATCAACAGTAAAGACCCAAACTCCTTGACTCGTTTTTAATATATTCGGTTGCAGTGAATCAGTTCCATTAAAAATATATCTAAAAATATTCAAACCATCTGAGTCGTTTTTGATAAAATATTTTTTGTAGAAACAGTAGCAAAAAATATTCATCAAAAACGACTCAACCGCTTTAGGTCATTTCTCATAAATTGTGTATGGTATTATACAGGCCGAAGTTTATTCAGTTAAAAGAACTCAAACTATCTAGGTCACTTCTGATAAATTTGACCCGAAATAAACGAGACAATTTTTCATTCATCTGAAAAAACTCAAACTAAATCAAATCTGATAAAATTGGTTATTTATGACAGTCATCATCACCATCATTCATCATCAGTATTAAATTCATTTTTAATTATTGTGGAATAGACTTTAACTTTTTTTCAGTTAATAATAATAGTTTTAAAAGACATGTCAGTGAAAGCCTCACGTGCGATACCAAAAAAGACATAAGCTACTTAGATGAGAAACACCAGAAGATGCTTTGCCAAATCTTCAGTCACTTAATAAAAAGTTCAGAAGTTCAGATGGTGAGTGAGACGCGACCACCGAAGCTGGCACACTGGACTAATACAGGAGGCGATTGAAAAATTCGGGGTTGTAAGTCTTCAAACAAAATTCTGGGATCATGTTAGAAACCTGCTACATGTAGTAGGTAGGCAGTTGAAAAACTATGACACCAGGATTTATCGGGTCTTTGGACGACACGGTGTCCACACAAAACAAAAAACTGAGAAGAAGTCATCTATAACTACCTCAGATGATCGTGAAACCGCTACATCAGTTCCAAAGATTCTTGCCGAAATTGAGGACTTTCATGGAAATCTGTATGCCTCGCAATAGGCCCAAGCCTACCTCTGATGCGACAGACTTCAGAGCTCCTCTCCACCACCGCTTTATGGACGTTCTCCCGGACGTAGACATAGATGAAATCGGGGCGGCTCTCTGGCAGTTTAAGATGGAAAGGCTCTCGGGAAAGACAGAGTGGCTTCTGAACTGCAAAAACCAGTGGGAAATTGGTCTTTAAGGAGCTGAACAGATTTTTCAACTCAGTGATATCCAATGGTACAACCCCTTAGGCACGAGGCAAGGTGACAAATCGCTCCTGAATAAATAACCGTAGACCAAACACATTACAGCTGAGTAGAGCCACGTCTATAAACTTTTCTCAAGAACTGTTACAAATCACCTGCTAACAAGTTTTGAGGCCTTCTAGCCACTCAAACAAGCCGGATTTCGTAAGGACTTCAACACTGTGGACCAAATTCGAACTCTATGGCAAGTTGCACAGAAGTCAGAAGAGTATAATCAAACCAACCGCTGTATATGGCTTGTGTAGACTACAAGTAACCCTGGGCTGCTATGAAGTCCTTGCAGCATTGCCAAGTAGTCTGACGATATGCGTAGATGCTGAAAAGCCTCTATCAAATGCCGCCGACGATGGAAAACAAGACCACAAAACAACATCCTTTCAACTACTTTGAAGTGTAAAACAGGGTAAAGTTATATTCCTGAAACAGAAACTCTTCAACAGAGATGCTTCAAGACCTTACGTTGCGATGAACTAGGCATCAACTTCAAAAATCTCACACATATTCGATGGTCGAATACTCGAATCGCTGCAGGTCTTGCTATCCAGTCTAAATACGGCTATGAGGCGTGTTGGACTCGGGATTCGGAATGAAATTAAACAAGACCAAGGCCATGTTTAATCAGCTCGTTATCCCTGAGCCAGTCTCCATCTAAAGCGTAGACCTTGAAGTTTTCTAGAAGTGTATAGCTTGGGCAAGCATTGCAGCTGGGAAGGCGCAACTTCCTGGCTGAAATCACCAAAGGAGTGCAGCTGGACTGGCCAGCATTTGGAAGTAGCGTTATATTCTGGAGTAACCCTTGCTATAATTTCTTAAGACCAAGGTGTTCGATTAAAGCGTCTTACCAGTCATGACATGATAGGTCATTAGGCCGAGGCCGTGAAATGGAACCTGACAAAAAATCTGGCCCATCAGCTACACGTCACTCAAAGAGCTAAAGAGAGGCCTATGCTCTGCTTTATCTCGCTAATGGATAAAGTCCTAGACGAGATTATCTGCTAGATGAATAAAGCAACGGACATGGTCTGGAAGTGTAGCAAGTTAATGTGGCAGTGAGCTGGCTGGCCACATCTGTTACAGAACCAATGGATCGTGGAGTAAGGAATAAGTCGGGAATAAGAGGGTTCCCGAGTGGAGGCTTAGCCTTAGCATGTGTAGCGTTGAAAGTCTTCCAGCCAGATGAACCGATGACTTAAAGAGATCGGCTGGTTGCGAAAATGGGAGATCGTGCCTTGTGGCGTACATGCCCTAGTTAACTCAGTCTAGGAAGCGTCACATTGAAAACCTGTGTTAAAATAGGAGTCCATTCAGTCGTTACAAACTTTAGATCCACTCAATTTTCTAAAATGTCGTAAAGGATGTCCATCGACATGGACATGATAATGTGGATAATGATTTCGGGGAGGAGCCTGATTTTTTGAGATAATCATGTACACTTATTTTAATTATGCTCATGATCACAAATTATTGATCAAAATCCTCATTTTCCTGCAATTTGGGCAATATTTTTATAAAAAAACATATTTTTTTACTGCAAGTGATATTCTGGATCATTTTCAAGAAATATTTTTTGTGACTTATCTCATACAAATGCTAATTTAACAGAAAGGACTCAACCCCGTTTTTATTAAAACAGAAGAAACACGCATAATAAAATTGACATTCTTTTTATTGATAAACAAAGTAAAGTTAATTAGTAATTGATATAAAACAGAATAAAAAACTATGAATACGAATATCCTGAAGAATACCAATCCGAACTTTAAAACGTCATTGCTCAAAAGTGACCTCATGTGGGTTGAGTCCTTTCTGCTAAACTACGTCCAATTGAAATAATAATAATTGTATGATTTTAATTTTCACACTTGAATGACTAAATTTAATTTGAAATTATATTTTGTTTATGTATATTGATTGTATTTGACATTCTAAAAGAATTATTTGTGAATCTACTTGTAAATAAAGTTTTAAACATTTAAATGTTATAGTCGAGGGCCACAAAGACGCGTCTAAGACAAAACTTTTAGCTTAAAGAAAACTTATACCTACAGATTTACCATTTTAAATACTTGGGGCCAATCATTAGAAATTATGGCAAAATCGACCTACATGTAACCTATAGCTGATAACCTTTAGAAAAACAACGGGATTGATGAAGTGGAGACAACTCGCAGGTGCAATGTGCGACAAGGAGATGCCCATCAAACTTATAGGAAAATTATATGTATAAAACGGTGATTATATTATACGAAAGGAAGGATATCTCACACAAACGTGCACTCCATTTTGAACCCTTATAATACCCTACTCAACGTAGAAAACTATTTTTGTAATCTTATGCCTTACTCCGTAGTAAAGGGGTGAATGTCGACAATTGCGTTTTTTGTCTCATTTCGGAGGATTTTTTATTTTTTCCATTTTTAAGATATGTTTTTACATAATTTTAATCTTTATGGTGTTTTATTTTAACTGTGTAAAAGTGCTAGCAATATCTTTATCAGAAGCTGAGATATTCGAGTTTGAATGTTGAAAAAGGCACCGAAATGAAAACAGTCCTCCGAAATGATAATAAGTGTGCACTGAAATGAAAACAGTCCTCCGAAATGATAAAAAGTGTGCACCGAAATGATAATAGTCCACCGAAATGATAATAAGTGTGCACGGAAATGAAATATGTCCATCGAAATGAAGTGGTCAAGTGCGAGTCTCTCTAGTCAGACAGTGTTCTGTGTCTGTATGGTAATTTTTGATATATGCCTAACCAATAGGCAAAAATAAGCCTGGGAAGGGATTAGCGGAAAACCAAGGTAGCGGGTGTAGCAAGTATGACGACTGTAGAACTGGTGACTACAGAAGAGTGGGACGAATGAGGAACTGATGATTACATCCGAGTGAAACGAGTGAAGAACTAGTGATTACAGCAGAGTGGGATGTGGGAAGAGCTGGTGACTACACCAAAGTGGGACGAGTGAAGTACTGGTGGTATAACTCGATTTTTATAACTATGCGTTTGGAGCTGTCAAACTTTGTATGGGTTTTGACAGTTCAAGTGTCAAATCGTATAGAAAGTTTGACAGCTCCAAACGCACAGTTATAAAAATCGAGTTATATAGCAGAGTGGAACGGGGGAGAAACCGGTGACTACAGCAGGAGTGAGACGAGTGAGAAACTGGTGACTACAGTAGAGTGGGACGAGATAGAAACTGGTGACTACAGTAGAGTGGGATGAGGGGGAACCAGTGAGTACATCAGAGATGGACTAATGAAGAACTGGTGACTACATCAGAGTGGGACGAGTGAGAAACTGGTGACTACAGTAGAGTGGGATGAGGGAGGAACCAGTGAGTATATCAGAGTGGGACGTGGGAGGAACTGGTGACTACAGCAGAGTGGGACGAGAGAGAAACCGGTGACTATAGCAGAGTAGGACGAGTGAGGGTGTAGATGCGTATGCAGTGTGCATGATCTCTACTAACACACGGTAGTAGGTAGGTAGGCAGTAGGCAGGCAGTGGCAGGTGGCAGGCAGGCAGGCAGGTGGCAGGTGGGTGGCAGGTGGGTGGCAGGTGGGGGCAGGTGGGTGGCAGGTGGCAGGCAGGCAGCAGGCAGGCAGGTGGCAGGTGGGTGGCAGGCAGGTGGTGGCAGGTGGGTGCAGGTGGCAGGCAGGTGGGTGGCAGGTGGCAGGCAGGCAGGCAGGCAGCAGGCAGGCAGCAGGCAGGCAGGTGGCAGGTGGCAGGCAGGCAGGCAGGCAGGCAGGTGGCAGGCAGGTGGCAGGCAGGGGCAGGCAGGCAGGGGCAGGCAGGGGCAGGCAGGCAGTGGGTGGCAGGCAGGTGGCAGGCAGGCAGCAGGCAGGTGGCAGGCAGGCAGGTGGCAGGCAGGCAGGTGGGTGGCAGGTGGCAGGCAGGCAGCAGGCAGGCAGCAGGCAGGTGGCAGGCAGGTGGGGCAGGCAGGCAGCAGGCAGGTGGCAGGCAGGTGGCAGGTGGGTGGTAGGTAGGTAGTAGGTAGGTAGGAGGTAGGCTAGCTCTCTAACACACCTACCTACTAGAAGATGGTTACGCGGCGTTTGCGCTCTCTAATACACCTACCTATTAGTAGGTAGGTAGGTTTTACCAGATAGTACGAAAGGGGTAGGTATGCTGTTATTGTGTGGGCAATTTACATTTGTCTAGCGAGGTTTTCATAATAATTTCGTAAATTAACAAACCCTCCCTTCGAATTCAACAAGGAACCCTAAGGCAACGAGCCTGTCCAAATTTCCGTGGGGTGTTATCATTTCTGAGGGGTGATATAGACATTTCAACCCACCGAATCCTCCGAAATGAGAACGTAGAAATGAAAAAAAGAACAGTAAATTTAAAATATTTTTTTAACTAAAGCGATTAAAGTAAAATCAACAGCACTCATGTCAAACAGTTCCTAAAGCACAATAACATAGTGATTTTGGGACAAAAAGAATGAGGCATACACGAGCTACAAGAGACATCGAAATGATAAAAAAAATGTCGCCACACCACAGAAATGAAATATTTTCGTTAATGGTGGAAAAACAAAGCGACATAGCTCCCGTGAATCTGCACCAAGCTTTAGGGCAAGACTAATAGAAGGCGTCGAAGGGAAATCGGAGTGCGTAAGCGCAAGGAGTGAGGAGCTATTGTGCAATAAGTTTTTACCCTCCGAAATGAAGGGATTTTGTCGGACACATGTGTTCAGGTCTCTTAAACGTAGTAAATTATAGCTAAAGAGTTGGGTGATAGTTATATCGATTTATTGGTTCACTGTTTATAAAAAATATCTGTAATTTCATGTCTATATGAGACCACTTTAGCGTTACAGGGTATTTAATAACCAAAAATGTAAACCGGACAATCCACCGCGATGAAAAAATGGCACTTTAATAATTTTTTTATGTGACTTAAAGCTTTTCAAATTAAATAATATTTATTGTACCAGGTAGTTCACGACATTTTCTACCCAAAAAAAATTGCATCAGAAGATATCTACACGATACACCCTCGTTATCAGCCCGGACACTCAATTTTTGGGCTTGGGATATTCACCCAAAGACACTTTGTGTGGCTTGTCTTGGCGGGACACGACCGTGCTTCTAGATTGTGCTTTTAAGTTTGATTGACCAGCCGCGCTCTGATATTATTTTGTTCGATAAGCAGCAGTAAGATCAATTGCTCTTTCGACGTCAAGTGAAACGGCCAAATTCATTTCGACATCCTGTACGGGAAACTCATTTGAAATACAATGTCGCATATTATCAAAAGAACAATATCATGTTGCTACGTCTACCAGTACTTTTCTCGCTCGCTCATTCATACATAATGTCAGGAAAAATGTCAGGCTAGTGCAAGAGTTGCCAGGAACATAAAAATAAATTTACTCCACATTGGTCATTAAATGTTGTTAGGTTATTGTCGGACCAGCAGTAAAAGAATATGTATTATATCAGTTACCTAATTCCCATAATACAAGCTTTGCTTAGTTTCGGGCTAAATGGCGCTGTGTGTTTTATTCAGGCATATTTATTTACCCCTTGCAGGGTAGGCAGAGCGTAAACAGCTGTAATAAAACGGTCATTTACTCCACGTCTGACAAAAATTTGAGAGTTATTAAGAAGGTTGTGTATCACCATAGTGACAGGTTGTCAGCCTGTCGCCTAAAATTGCAACTATCAAATATGGTAGCTACGGGATAGATATGGGATGATGCTATTCCAGGCCGACACCACACGGCAAATAAAAATAATACAAAGATAAATATTTGAATACTAAGAAAACAACAATAATAATTATTAGTGAATTTTAAGAACAAGACTGCAGATATTTATAACGTTTGAAATCCGCGATCTTGAATTGATAAAATTTTAATATAGTCAGTGCAACTTGAAGACTGTACAAATGTTTTGTGATTTCGGCGGTCTCTCCGGCTATGCTCCGGTAGCGCTAAATGGCGTAACCTTACCAGTCTGCTCCGATTTCCGATACCTCGGTTCACTTCTGCAAGGCGATGGTGAGATAAACCGGACTATCAAGCACAGAATAAATGCAGGATGGATGAATTGGCGACAGGTCACGGGCACAGTGTGCGACCCCCGAATGCCCCTCAAACTGAAGGGCAAGATTTACAAGACGCTGGTCAGACCTGTCGTCATGTATGGATCTGAGTGTTGGCCTACAAAAGTGACACTTCATAATAATGTCACTATCCTCCCAGCCGTTCAGGCTGTTTCCGTGAAAAAGAATGTATCTACATGACCGTGTACCTATTATACTTCTAGCGGCCCTTTGAACGGTTTCACCAGCTTCTACTTACCTGTTTCCAAGTAGAAATTAGATCTTTGCCCTTAGCAAAAAGTCGATTACTCCGTTCCAGCAGAAGTGACTCATCAAGACCATGTGCCAGCAAAAGCGACCGTCATGCTGAACAACTTTTACTTTGATGGAGATATCTTATCTCTTGCAATTAAGATGGGATGCTGATGATCTGCATCAGGTACTCCAGACCTTCGATGACTATGTGCCAATAAAAGCGGCTCGTCATGCTGAACAAATTTTACTTCAAAGCCATTACCGTATCTCTTATAGTTTGAATGGGATGCTGGTGATCTGCATTAGGTACCTACTCCAGATTCTCGATAATCATGTGACAGCAGGAGCGGCTCGTCATGCTGAACAACTTTTGCAATGAACCAATTTTAGTATCTCTTATAGTTTAGCTGTGCTTCTGGTGCCCGCCATCATCAGGTACTCTAGTGATGAAAAAAAGTAGTCCATGTCCGTCCCTAATATTATGCCAGCAATATCAGTGGCAAATTTCACGAGGATCGCTAAATCATCGGTTTGATTCATTTTGGCAATATCCGTAACATTTCTCGCTTTTCCTACTTCATTCACCCAACTTCTATGGTAAAAATATGTACGTGGCAACACCTATCAACAAATATTGTTTTGACAAGGTTGTCCGCCAGACGTGCGCAAAAGAGACAAACCTATGTAAAAGAAAGAGTGGTATTGTCAAATTTTGAAGTACTATATCTCGTTCTTTCACATGCAATCGCCACATCTTTTATTTCATCAATTATCAAACAATACGAATTGTACAGATGGTTTCTTAACTTGTAGGTACCGTCAAATTAGTTTTCGCTTCTGCTGGCACATGGATATCGAATATCCATAGTGTCTGTCTACCTTATAAAGTAGGTATTAGGGTTTTCTATCCGGGTACCCGGGTCCGGGTATACCCGGGTATTTCAGACTTTTGGTACCCGGGTACAAACGACGGGCGTACCCGGGTACCCGAGAAAAAGAGATAGAAAGACTGATTTAATACAAACAAAAGAGAGAAAAGATAGAGGGATACAGTTATATTTCCAGGAATATTATTTCTTTCAACAAGTTGATTTTATTCATATGTAAGCTCATGCGGGCTTGTATATCTAGACTTCCATAATAATTTTATTATGTTAATTATTTCGAATTATTTCGTATGGGCATTTTCGTAGGTTTATAAGGAAATTGCTCAAAAACTATGTGCACGATTACTATTACACACTAGCTGCCCGTCAGCGGTTTCACCCGCAGCAACCCATCTTTTACCCCTTTAGGGGTTAAAAATCGAACATCCCTGAAACACGTATTTCCTTTTTTTAGCTTTTTGATCTAATCGCAAATTTTGAAACAGATCGCATTTAAAATAAAGATTTTCCATACAAACTTTTAACCCCTTTTTTACACCTTTAGGGGTTAAAAATCGAAAATCCCTGAAATACGTGTTTAATTATTTTAGCTCTTTGATCTTATCACAAATTTTGAAAAAGATCGCATTTAAAAATAATGATTTTCCATACAAACTTTTAACCCCTGTTTTACCCCTTTAGGGGTTAAAAATCGAAAATCCCTGAAACACGTATTTATTTATTTTAGCTTTTTGATCTAATCGCAAATTTTGAAACAGATCGCATTTTAAAATAAAGATTTTCCATACAAACTTTTAACCCCTTTTTTACACCTTTAGGGGTTAAAAATCGAAAATCTCTGAAACACGTGTTTAATTATTTTAGCTCTTTGATCTTATCACAAATTTTGAAACAGATCGCATTTAAAAATAATGATACTTTTTTTACCCCTTTAGAGGTCGAAAACCGAAAACCCCGGAAACACGTATTTCATTTTTAGCTTTTTCATCTAACCGCAAATTTTGAAACAGATTGCATTTTAAAAATATTGATTTTCCATACATCTTTTAACCCCTTTTTTACCCCTTTAGGGGTTAAAAATCGAAAATCTTTGAAACATGTAATCAATTTTTTTAGCTCTTTGATCTAATCGCAAATTTTGAAACAGATCCCATTTAAAAATAATGATTTCCCATACAAACTTTTAAACCCATTTTTACCCCTTTAGGGGTTAAAAATCGAAAATCCCTGAAACACGTATTTATTTATTTTAGCTTTTTGATCTAATCGCAAATTTTGAAACAGATCGCATTTTAAAATTAAGATTTTCCATACAAACTTTTAACCCCTTTTTTACACCTTTAGGGGTTAAAAATCGAAAATCTCTGAAACACGTGTTTAATTATTTTAGCTCTTTGATCTTATCACAAATTTTGAAACAGATCGCATTTAAAAATAATGATATTCCATACAAACTTTTAACCCCTGTTTTACCCCTTTGGGGGTTAAAATTTGAGGTAAAGAATATTTAAAAACCTGCCCCTTAACTTACTCTATATACTAAAAAAAACCGCATCAAAATCCGTTGAGGGGTTTTAAAGATATAAGGAAACATACATACAGACACGGGAAGGGACTTTACTTTATACTATGTATTGATATTGATTTGGAAAGTTGGGTTACCTACTTTTCCTGAAGTAATATAGGGTAGATAGTTTTTACCGCCTCTTATTTTCTCATTCCCACGTAAAAACTGTTAGAAGCGAGTGAAACCGGCACTAATGAAAAGTAAAACAGATTAATGTGTTTATGTACCTAACATTATTTTGGTTGTCGTAAATTAATACATTATTCTCACTTTTTGAATCTGATTGTTAGGTGCGTTAGGTGCTTGTATTGTACTATCTTTTATCTAAAAGATGAATGTTTAAAATAGAGCTAAGTTTTAAATCTTTGTTTCAGTATTACCAAACAATTTTTACTTTAAAAAGTAATACCCGGGTACCCGGGTATACCCGGGTATTTCAAAAAATCGTACCCGATACCCGGGTATCAAAATTGGTCGGGTATTCGAAAACCCTAGTAGGTATCATATGAATGTTTAGTATTTTGTAGATTTTTCCACATGAAAGTAATTTGGAATACTTGGTGTTTTAATCAATCAAACACTAGATATTGACATAAACTTTTTGGTTACAAAGTTAATACAAATGAAGCAAATGGAATAAATTCACGCCACTGATGGGATTCGAACCCACGTTTTCGGACAAACCGGGTCAGATGTGTTTGAGCGCTACACTCGACTCCAGACTAAACTTAGCCACATAACAGTTTTGGGCAGAATACATTCGATGCTCAATTACAAGAGCAAACTCTTTCTTAGAAAAGGTGAGAATCTACACTAACTGCGTCAGGCCAATCATGACCTTTAAGACCCATCTGAATATGCTGCAAGTCATCCAAAACCGCTTCATGCGCAGGGCTACTGGAGCTCCCCTAATAGTTGCAGCGTCTAACTACAACCCCTATCCAACTTCGAACTTTCGACTTTGCCCCAGGCACGTCCTTTCGGTTGTTGACGGTCCCATCACATTAGCAGCTGATGCAGCCATTGCGAGTAGATCACACTCTACAAGCTCTTTAAGCAACCCTCGTCCCCGGTGAATAGGACACAGAGGCCCCTCACTTGTGCCATTCTTTGGCAACTACCGGCACATACCGGGTAAACACAGTCCGACCCGTTCTTCCCAGAAAAACTCGTAAGCCCAGTCTTACCCCAAGGGCGTGATTGGGCTGGTTGTTTGAACAACCACCCACACACATCCGGGTGAGCCCTCGCTCCCCACAAAATAGTTAGGTGTAGCTTTAACCGGCCCCGGGGCCGATAAGTGCAGTGCCACATAACAAAAATAAACCGCTACACTACGGTAGCTCTAACCCAGGCAGCAAAATTGTGAACCACTTGATTCGTTCATATATTTTTGTAACTTTGAATGGAATGGAATTCGATCTCTTTCACTAGTTCAGAGTAAAAACTAAATTAAGCTACATTAAGTTTAGCGATTGCCCCGATTGGGTACAAGAAGCTTATCGTAGAGGACGAAACTCATACCGAGTTGACGTAAGACACACATGAGACCGATGCTTCACAGATTCGCACCAGTAGTCCTTAGGACGCAGTTTCAAATTTCAACTGTCGTAAGGTCACTGAAGAGATGAACTAAAACAAAATACTTAGCTGTCGACTTATTTTGCAAATACACTGATCGTTATCCGTTCTCTTTCAATAGTTAAGCGTAAAAACTGAATTAAGCTACATATAGTTCTCAACCCGAGATTATCACGAATACTATAACGGATGCTGTACCACTTAAGTTTTAAGAAACACAAAAGTTTTTCGATTTGCGGTTGGTAACCATACCACTGCAAGCAAACCAACAGCATAATTAACTTTGTTATGTATATCGAAACGTTGACTACAAAACCCTAGTTGAAGGTGTGTCTGAGATGCTCTTGGACGGTTTAATCTTCTAGTTCATACCTACTAAATAATAAAAACTTGTTTATTAAATTCAAAATTCTTGCGTACCTACATTTACACACAGAAGATAAATACATAATGTCGCTTCTACAAATTTTAATCTTGACACATTTTTTCCTGTCTTTGTTACTCTTATTGTTTTAAATGCCTACAACTATCTTTGTTGCGCCGCAACGCACAAAAATCGTTCCTCTTTTGTTTTCCAACGCAGCGTTGTGCGCTATTTTGACGCTGCGCTAAAAATGCGCTGGAACGGACGTTGCGTGTGTTCTTCGCCTAAGGGGAGGTGTCTTTGAAACAAAGTCTCTAAAATGTTTCTGTCTCGAGATATTTGCTTTTGAATGGGGCGTTTTTGACCCATAATTTGTTCCAGCTGTAACTTCTAAAGTATAAACGCTAAAAATTTGAAAAAAATATGGAATATAGGTTACAATCTGAAGTTACCATGAAAACTATAACGGATAATGTACCACTAAAGACTTGCGAAAAATAAAAGTTTTTCTTTTTGCGGTGGGTATTCATACAGCTGCAAACAAACCAGCAACAAAATTAACTTTGTAACGCTGAAAGACCTGATATTTAAACGTTGACTACGAAACCCTATTTGTGAGCGTGTCTGACACGCTCTTGGCCGCTTTTTTTTCTTTCTCAACGTAGGCTGTATAGTCCATAGCAAAAGTGGTTCAGTTTCATGGCCTGGCCTAATCATATCATCATGCTTGCAACGATTTTGGTACATCAACCCTTACTACATACATACTGCTTATCGCCTGCTGCAGGGTAAGCAGAGCAGTAGAAAACGGCCATACACTACATAAATATTATTAGACCTAAAGTGTATGTCAACAAACATTCTCCTAACCTAAAAGGGATTGTATGGGGAACAAGAAGCAAAGAACAAATTGATTTATATACCAAAATGTGTAATGAACTGTTAAAGCAAATAGATTTTCCACCAGAACTAAGTAGTTGTTGTGATAAATGCTGTAGTGAAATTAGTCACCGTTGTATTATAGATAAGTTGCTTAGCAGCATAACATCAGCTTTGTGTCAGGCGTCAAAGGGTTCGAGTAGGACACCAAAGAAAGTTAAAAACAGGCAAGTTATGGGGTGGAATAAACATGTGAAAGAGGCACATAGTCTGGCTATACTCTATCCGCGCGATGAAGATAATATAGCGTCCTCTCAACCGCACTTTTGTATGCAAGTGAAAGGGACAAATGATTGCCCTTCCAGGTAAGTGGGCGTCAACAATTGTGTAAAAACGTAAACATGCGTTTACATGGCTCTTTGGTTAAAGAAGACTAATAAATATTTTTTACTATTAAATTTGGTTTTCTTTGGTCTATTACAATATTTAATAAGTAAAAATAATTTTAGGTAAATACATCTGTGTATGTTTCACAGGAAATAGTCCAAAACACGCGCTAGGTCGTAGGAGAAATAAAACAATCGATATAAGAACAAAAGAACGCGTCCGCTCCGTGCAAGCCACAGAAATAGACTGAAATTGCACCGCCATGTAAACGCACCCTTGCCTCGTTATCGCTAACCAATGGCAATCATTTTGCATTTTCTGGTATTATCTTCATCGCGCGGATAGAGTATAGACTACATTTTCAAACCTGGGTATTATATGGTTAACCAGCTCGGGGGGCCATCTATAACATGATGAAAGATAGCCGAAAACAGTTTAAGTCCAGGGTTAAGTGGTGTCAGAACCACCAAGAACAAATTAAAATGGAGGTTTTGGCATCACACTTAGATAAGAAAGACTTTCGTGGTTTTTGGAAGAGTACAAACAAACTCAATCCAAAGCAAGGAATGCCTGTGACTGTAGAAGGGGTTACTGACCCCGCTTGTATTGCTAATATTTTCAGGGATCACTTTTCTGTAAGTGCTCTTTCATGCCAGGCGGTGAAGGACAAGGTGTGTGATGCTCAGGCCACCCCGATGGTGGATTATCAAGTCAAGTTTTCAGCAAAGCAGATTGCGAACACAATTAATAAAATGTCACGGGGTAAGTCTCCGGGTTGGGATGGGTTGAGCATCGAACACCTGCAACATGCAGGGCCACACCTGCCCAGGGTATTGGCTATGTTATTTGCTTTTTGTATAAGTCACTCATACTTGCCTGAAGCGCTTACCAAAACTGTAGTCGTACCCATAACTAAAAGTAAAGTTGGTGATATCTCATCTAAACAAAACTATAGACCTATTTCACTTGCTACAGTTATTGCTAAGGTGCTGGATAGCTTAATCAACTGTGAATTGAATAAATATGTAAAATTGTATGATAATCAGTTTGGATTCAGATCGGGTCTTTCAACTGAGAGCGCGGTTTTGAGCCTTAAGTACACTGTAGACTATTATACGTCCAAAAAGACTCCAATATACGCTTGTTTTCTTGATCTATCGAAAGCTTTCGATCTGGTCCAATATGATCTACTTTGGGATAAGCTAGATAGATGTGATTTTCCGCGTGAGTTGACTGGACTACTAAAATATTGGTATTCCAGTCAAAATAATGTATTGAAATGGGGTAATGCTTGTTCAGAACCGTATGGTTTGTCCTGTGGGGTAAGGCAGGGTGGATTGACGTCACCTACCCTCTTTAATCTTTATGTAAACGATCTGATTGGTGAACTCAACAATGCTCGTGTCGGCTGCCATATTGATGGTACTTGTGTAAACAACATAAGCTATGCAGACGATATGGCATTGTTGAGTCCAACAGTTGGTGGGTTAAGGAAATTACTATCTATTTGTGAAAGGTATGCTGAAAGACATGGACTAAAATATAATACCTCAAAAAGTGAATTTATGATTTTCAAAGCTGGAAATAAATGTCCCACTGAAGTACCTGTTATAACATTGAACGGCCTTCCGCTAAAGAGGGTTTATTCTTTTAAATACTTAGGGCATATTGTTACTGATAATTTGCAAGATGATGAAGATATTGAAAGAGAACGTAGGGCACTTGCTGTAAGAGCCAATATGATAGCCCACAGGTTCAGGCGATGCACAGCGCAGGTCAAAATTACCTTGTTCAGAGCCTACTGCACATCGTTGTATACCTGTAGCCTGTGGACTACATATCGGCAAAAATCCCTCAAGACTTTGAATGTACAATATAATAATGCATTCAGGACGCTGCTGGGGCTGCCGCGCTTCTGCAGCGCTTCTGGCATGTTTGCGGACGCTCATGTGGATGGCTTCAGTGCCACGCTTCGCAAGCGGTGTGCTGCAGCGCTGCAGAGGGTTCGCGGCAGCGGCAACAGTGTCCTGTCTGTCATTGCGAAACGGGTTTGCCAGGGTCGCATTATTAGACACTGGAATAATTTAACTTTAAGTGTGTGTAATAATACTTTTCATTAACATTTTTGTATGTATGGATCATATGGTCTGAAATAAAGAATTTTTATTTTATTTTTATTTTTACTACGTCTGACAATAGTTTGAGAGAGAGTCATCCCTTACTTCCAGTGTTAATCTTGTTTTAGGTATTAAACTGCATGAAATGAAATAAATTCCGTGTGGCTTAGAATAACATCACCCCTTATCTTTCCCGTGACTTAAAAAGCTACTAAGGGATTTGAGAGTTCTGTCTCTATGGTGATACGCAGTCTTCTGAATGACTCTCAAACTTTTGTCAGTCGTGGTGTAAATGGCCGTATTTTTCAGTTCTTTACGTCCAGTTTACCCCGCTACGGATATAGGCGTGATAATTATATGTATGTGAACTTTCCCGTCATATTGCAGTGTCGTAAGTAATTACATCGTGTATTCCACTAAATCCCTAACTAGACGTATATTAGCCGAGTCTTAGTACATATTCACATGCTCTTAGCACTGCTCTTAGAATGCCTATAGTATGAGCTTCTAAAGACCGATGAACACCTAGCGCTATTCGACGCATGCTGTTTTACTGTTCGTAGCTGATTCAAAATGAGTTGACAACCAGTCCACTGCTGGATATACGGGGTGTTAGGGACGGTGTAACGAAAACTTTGCAGGCGTGCTCAGACCATGAAACTGAACAACTTTTACTATGGAGCCAATGGTGAGAAACGAAAAAATATTTCCGACCTCCCATACAAAGTCAGTCAGCTGATCGTGAATTTTGTATGGGAGGTCAAAAATTTTTTTTCGTTTTCCACCATTGGCTCCATAGTAAAAGTTGTTCAGTTTGATGGTCTGATCATGCCTGCAAAGTTTTTGGTACACCGTCCCTAACACCCTGTATACGGTTACATTTAATTAAGTACAAATCTCTTGAGGGTGTTATCTACTTACAAAACTGAACAACTATTGTTTGAAACTTTTCTTCGAAATAAGAAAAAATAATTTGGACCTCCCATACAAAAATGTTGAAAAGGTGTGTCACTCAGTATGGGAGGGCCAATTTTTTTGTGAGTAGATTACACCCTCAAGAAATATGTAGGTATCCCCATATTAGAGGGGTGTTTGTCATAATTTCAACGTTTGGCAGGCGGGTTAGGTAGCGCAGTGCAAGGAATTGGTATTCACAGTAAACGCTGCCTATTTTCTGACTGCCTCAGAAGGAGGGTTATGTTTTTCGAGACTAGGTATGTATGTATGTCGACAAGAAAATTATTTTTCACGGGCTACAGCCCAAACTGATAGTTGTATTTGGACATATGAGGTGTCGTTAGATTCGTCTCAGCAGCGCGAGTGACACCGGCTATATTAAAAAAATCATAAATTCAAGATGGCGGATTTTTTATCGCAAAATACAACTTTGGAATTACCGCAGTCGGGTTTTTGTTTTTTAATACATCAGCTTGTTTCTGCATACGGCACCTGAGGCCGACGATGATGATTGTGTTATTACTCAACTACGTGCGTTTATGGTATGTCACTAGATCTTCGCTGGCCCTAAGTCTGCCTACACAATGAGCTTAAGGAATTCATGTTATATGGCGTAGATTCTGCGTTAGAACCGTCAAAACTAGGTTATAACACTTATATCCTCCTGAGTCCTGAGCTTTCTAATAGAATGTAGTCATTAAGGCCTAGTGTACTTTATATAGAACAAATTAAGAGGGAGTGAATTTTTTTTGAGCACTAATTACAATTATTTTTCAAATTAGTAACACATTATTATTTAATAGTTTTTATTATTCATTTTGTGTAAAAACATAATCAAAGGTAAAATGTTATATTTTTTGTTTAAGTTTTCTATACTTACAAAATTACAGACTAGCATGATGTAAAGTTGCAAAAGCGTCAGGACTTAACACAGTACAGTAATTTGTTCTTTGTATAGGACGCAGGGACTCAGGAGGTTAAGTTAGTAAATAAAACACTTTTTACACTAGTTCCACTATTTATAATTAAAATGCTATTAAATGAAGTAACGAAACCGGTCGCGCTTTAATAGCATTTTAATTATAAATAGTGGAACTAGTGTAAAAAGTGTTTTATTTACTAACATACTATGGAGTTCCATCAAGAAATCACAACACAAAATGTATATTATAACACTTATAACTTACCTCATATATGACAGCGTCAAATACTCCCAGGTCTATTTTGACCCTTAGAGTGCCTTCACAATAAGCTTCTAAGGAATTCATGTTATATGACGTAGATTCTGCGTTAGAACCGTCAAAACTAGGTTATAACGTACCTCATATATGACAGCGTCAAATACTCCCAGGTCTATTTTGACCCTAAGTGCCTACACAATGAGCTTCTAAGGAATTCATGTTATATGACGTAGATTCTACGTTACTGCGTTCCTCATATGAGAGCTAAGACTGCCCAGCAATAGATGGGTTAAGTGATAAGATCTTTTGTCGAGTGGGGCACCGAGTACTCCAACAACCCGATTCACTCTGGCGTTAACCAGGACCAACGGCTTAACGTGCCTCTTGATGTACTGCTGTAATCCATAGGTAAGTAATACAGTCCAACGGATCGTTGATATTGCACAATTATCTAACCCCAGCACCTATAGCAATCCCAAAGAGGGTTGACGTCAGGCAGGCGGTCGGTCATAAAACATAGCCAAATTTATTTGCTAGGTACATAATTTTGTGTTCTAACAAAACATGCTGCACCGACCCCAACTAGGTAATTTGGGATATGGACAGGAAGATGATTATTGATTATCTTACCTCAGTAAAACCATGTCGTGCATTGCTGCTATGAAGTACTCCATTTTTAATGTATCACTGTTCTCTCTCTCTCTCTCTCTGTTCGTGTGGGACACCGAGTCGTCCAACGACCCGATGAACCTACTTCTACATCCTACATTTTAACTAACTTTTGCACTTCTAAACATTTCGTATTAGTTTCACCGACACATGCGCTTGTATTGAGCGAAAAAATTACAGTAACCGGAGTCGAGCCACCCGGAACATGGAACCATCTTTGTTCCAGACAATCAAGTGGTTCAGCCTGCAATGTTCTAACAAATCCACAAAGTGTCTTTATAAATATCAACCCCTCCGTGTTTTGAGTCGAATGCTCAGGCGGGTAGACCAAGAACGCAAGTTTAATAAAAAAGTTCGCGATGAATTAAGAAGTCCTCCTCTTTTGTTGTTACGTCGGTTAAAAACAAGATTTAACGACTTTTCTGTATGTACCTACAGAACACAATAATTACACGTGGGCCCACAAAGCGGGCCTTGGATGAACTGCCGCTAACATAACCTCAAAACGTCAGCAGCTACCGTCATACTATTATATAAGGTCCTATTAAATTCACTGCAAATATTTTAGGTGCTGATCAAATAAAATATAAGCATGTACTAGGCAAATTTTTAAAGAAATCTACACGCTAGTTTTCGAGAAAATTGCATTTAACTAAAAAACAACAAAACGAAGAAAGTGCACCCTGTTTGTCCTAGAAACACACACATCGATGAATTTAAATTACGCGCCAAAAAAAGGTGCTGTGATTGGTTGGTTGTTAGTGTGCGTGCCGTGTAAGTGAATCCTGTCTATGTGGCGGAACGTCAGTCGGGTCAGTCAAAGGGTGTTCACATAATTACAACCCGCGCGAATTAACTCTGCACCTGGCGCCGATGAAGTCAAAGTCATTACGGTGCGAAAAAAAGTGAAAGTTTACTAACTATTCATTAAAAATGAACAAAAATGAATTTATTGTTCAGTTTTAATTAATAGTTAGTAAACTTTCACTTTTTTTCGCACCGTAATTAATGACTTTGACTTCATCGGCGCCAGGTGCAGAGTTAATTCGCGCGGGTTGTAATTAAAAAGTTTGTTTGAAAAAATCTACACGCTAGATTTTTTTTTAAATGCCTTAGATGTTTTTCTTAAACATATTTACGCATGCCCTTAAAATATTTGCAGTGAATTTAATAGGACCTTATATATTCTGTGCTACCGTCTCCTATAGTCCGTGTATATTCACGGCCGTTCCCCCATTTCCGCTTTTCGCCGGAGACTTGTTCCATGCCTTTGTGTACCTGTCACCACATCTACCTACACTGTGGGTCTGTTGGTAACTTGCTTAAATACAGGGTCTCTCTCTCTCTCTCTCTCTCTCTCTCTCTTTTCGTGTGGGACACCGAGTCATTCAACGACTTGATGAACCCGTGTCAGAGATTTTCAACCGCCTACTACAAGTGGCAGGCCTCTGACATGGTTGCGTAACGACCGCCATCATAGACAGCAACCGGGACCGACGGCTTAACGTGCCCATCCGAAGGACGGAACCATCTTGCTTTTCGGACAATCAGGTGGTCAGCCTGCAATGTCCTAACCAGACTGGGGATAAATTCACAAAGTGATACCTAAATATCAACTTTATGAATGACCCCACCGGGAATTGAACCTTCTGAGTGGCAGGCAGTCATACTAACTACTGCGCCACATCGGCTGACATACAGGGTGTAAAGACAGCTTTCCGAACACTGACGACTCTAGGAAGCGACAAAAAATGATCTTCCTTACAAAATTAACGATCAGCATATTTAACATTTTCCAATGGGAAGTAATTTTTATTGTACGTTTCCTGAAATATTTTTTAATAGAAACTTGTTCAGTTTCATGGTCTGAATGCACCCTATCCCTATCGGTATTTGGAGAGCTGTCCGTAACACTCAGTATACCTAGTTTAAGGTAGGTAGATACAGAACGAAGGTATGATCATACAAAACGTCTATATATAAAACATTTATTAAAAAACTATACTGATGAAAAGCTTAGCACTAAATTCATTCAACTTTAAAACAATCTAAAGATAACCTTGAAACGTTGCAATGTCGTCGTATTTTCACGTAATTTTAACGTAAATTCACTACGTAATTAAAGAGAGACGCACATTGTATGTAACTCAACCGTATAAGGTGGAAATCACACGTAACGTCAGTTGCAATATTTTAACGCTGCGTAATATAACGCATGCGGTAGTAAAATACGATTTCCCACCTTATTTTCATACATATACGTTTTATGTCAAATGGTTTGACAGATATGTATCCGTCGACGCAGCGTTGTATGTGCAGCGCTAAACCGTTTGACGTAAATCGTACCTTTTTGTATATGAAAAAAGTAAAATTTCGCTCTAAGGCGCAAGCTCCATAGAGTAGACGTGAGACATATGACGTACCTATGACATCTGTCAGACTAGTGATCGTCAGCCGTCAACGATGCGAGGCGCGTCTCACGTGCGTAGCTTAGGATCTTCTGTTTCATAAATTTTATATGGAAACGGTTTCAAGTGTCACATTGTCGCTCGTCTCACGTCTCATATCGTCTCACGTCTCATGTTGTCTAATGTGAGGAGTTAGAGCCTAATAACGCAGCAAATGACGTACGTGTGATACTCGCCTAATTCAACCGTATAAAGGTGAGTGCACACGGTTGATGAGAATAATCCGCTTAATGTAACTTAATTAATTAATTGTCTTAGTATGCACAAAGCGACACGTCTTGTACTAATAAATAACAATCGTATTCATTTCAGATGGTTACTTTTGTATTAATGAAACATTTTGCACGATAGGAGGTAAATACCTACGCCACAAATTAGGGAGATGGCACGCGGGGCGCCTTCACAGATGACTCACTCAGTAGGTACTAGCGACGACTTTGACGTTTACTGGAATAAACTGGAATTTCAGAGGAACTCAAGGTAACAAACAAGATAGTTGCCACGAACGTCATAATATTTCCTGCATTACAATTGGTTTAGAATCAAAATTATGTTCTTGTATCAGATTTTGTTCTTCTTCTTTGAAATTTTAGACAGTAGCTACCCTGGATATGTAACAAGTGACAATCGCGAAAATCCTAAATTTGGTCGAATGATCCTTCTGTAAATTATTTTGTGACTACGCGATACCACAAAATAGAGAGTATACAGAAAGTTCACTCGGCCCTATTTCGGATTTTCGCGATTGGCACTTGTTACATAGCGAGGGTTGCTTGCTACTGTCAAAAAGCTCAAAGAACAAAAATATCAAAACAGCAAAATCTGACAAAGAACGTCATATGATTCTGAGCCAATTTTAAATCCAAGAAATATGAAGTTCGTGTCAACCACCTCCTTAGTTACCTACCTTGACTTCACCTGAAATTCCGGTTATTTCCAGTTAAAGTCAGTATGGGTCAAAATCGTCGCTAGTACTGAGTGAGGCATCTGTATAGGCGCACCGCGCGCTGATTTTCTAATTTGTGCGAAAAGTGCCATACGACGACTTTGTTGTACCTACTTATAAAACTCACGTTTGTTGCATGAGAGTATGGGGGATTCAGAAAATAGAAATTCTTAAAATCGCCAAAAGTTTCTTTACACAGATCACACAATAAGCCAAATGCTTTAGATATATTCACCTAATGCTGTTTAGTAATTTTCATTAAAACCCACCTCACGTGTGCTCTCTCCCTAATTCGTGGCTAACCGCTAAAACAGACCAACTCAGAATTTAATGGAATTAAACTGTTTTCAGTGTAATTTATTATTCTAAAGATTGTTTTATTGTTCGAGATACAAAACCTTAAAATTTTGTTAATCAAGTATTTATTGCGCAAATAAAATTGTTTAATTAATGTTTTGGGTCTAATTTATTTAAGAATTTACTTATTTGGAGTTTAATGTATTCACGGTATATTTAGGCGCTTTACACACATAGATAACGTCCCGTTGTGCGATAATTTTGCGCAGCGCTATCCGTTGCGTTTAAAAAATACGATCTTCCACCTTATTTTCATACAAATATTGGGTTATTTTTTAGTCAGTGCGCAAACTTTGCAGGGTGTTTCTACTCGTGATTATGATCAACTTTTACTATGGGACCACTGGCAAATACGCAAAAAAAATTTGGATGTTCCATAGAAAAATTCATACCTACTCGGCAAAAATGTATGAAACACACAAATTTTTTTTTTAGATTTCGCAGGTGGCCCCATAGTAAAAGTTGTTCAGAATCACGAGTAGAAACATCCTGCAAAGTTTGCGCACTGACTAAAAAATAACCCTGTATGTTTTATGTAAAACTGTTTGACGGACGCATCCGTTAGCGCAAAAAATTCACACGACGCTGCGTTGACGGAAGCATTTTGTCTAATTATTTAACTTAATATATCATTTGTATCAGAATAAGAAATTCGTGTTGTCTAAACGCATTCGTTACGCAACGTAAAAATTACGTCGTGCCTTAGGTTTACAGACAGTGCCTACGCGCCGCTCAGAAAAAAAAATACGTTTGAAATTCTATAACCTATTTTTATGCATAGCGCTAGACATCAATTTTAGTCTCTTAAATTAAATTATCATAGCGGTTTAAAGGCTTAACGTGCCCATACGAAGCACAGAACCATCTTTCTTTTCGGACAATCAGGTGGTTCAGCCTGCAATGTCCTGACCAGACTGGGAACAAATTCACATAGTGATAAATATCATCTTTGTGAGTGAGCCCACCGGGAATTGAACCCGGAACCTTTTGGGCCAAATCGGCTGTCGCCTGTTGATCATCAACATCATTAAAAATATTAGTATTCAGGAAATTAAAAAATTTGAATTCTTTACTTACACGCGTTTGTTTTAACACCTTTCTTACATTAACACAGTAGGTCACGGGGGAGATATAGACGGGCCTTTTTGCTAAATTAGGCTGTTTGTTACTTATATACCTACATCTACTTATGTATGGTAATGTACGGATGTTTTTAATACCAATGTAATGGGATCACAAGGCTAATAAGCTGTTTAATTTAATATACCTGTTTTGGGAAAAGCAGCTGATTACGACGGAATTTTGTTTATACTATTAGTATGTTCATCTTCTTATTAGTCTCAATAAAATCAGTCAGGCAGGGTGTTCTGTTTAGTAGCTATCCCTTATAAATAAATTTGTTGTGAGCACTCATTTACCAAGCTAATGTCCAATTAAAATCTTTCGATTTCATAAAAGAGATACCAGACACTGAATTTGTCTATTTTAGATTAAGTGTGTTATATTATAAGCTTTATTTTCTGTGTAAATTATACATTATTGAGCGTGATTTGAGCCTATCATAGAATGCTCTTATCGTAAACGCACAAACGTAAGCAGTTATTCCATAGATACCTACCGACGGCAAATAGGTATATGAGAAATAAGTTCGATAGTGTTGTCACTGGCGTTTTGCTACTGATGAACAGAGAGGTTGTTGGGTTCATACTAGTCCTAACCGTTCGCGCGCAGTCTGTTGATCGCTTATAATTATATACTCTAAGGAGCTTACGCTTTCCTTATCTCTTTCTCAGCTGAGATCTGAATAGCATGCTGGAATTTACAACATTTATCATTCTTTCCACTTGATCACGTTAAACGTTTAACATCCGTGGTCTTATTTTTCCATCTAGTTAGCTCTTCAGTCTACTAACTTTGACTATTCAGTGAGCTGCGATGATGATGCCTCACTTCCCCGCAACAAAACGATTGCCTTACTGACATAGAATATAAATGTACCCTCATTGATAGAAGTGTCAACCTCGTTTTAACAGAAAAAAATATCTTATTTTAGCCTCGGCAAGCGTAGCGTTCGGTATCGTTTTGCCCAGATAGACCGATGACTTACCTATCGAGTGATAGTGTTTTGTGGTATACCCTGGAAGAGGTTGCTATAGATTAAGATGATGTGAGCGCGTGTTATGAAATCTAACATCACATTGTAGTAAAAGGTAATCTACAAGAGCCTGTAATTTTCCTCTTTAAAAATATGATAATGACAAAATTTTGTTCCTTGTTATTGGTACGTTTAGCAATAAGCTTTGAAATTTCTACAATTCAAAAATTACTTAATGCCTTTTCTACGTACTGCTTATTCTGTGCTACAGACAAGTTGTAGTAGCCTCTGTTATTGTAAACTCACTAGTTTCACTCACTAGTAAGCTTTTGTTATAATAATATTATGGAGCTCAGACTACTTGATTGCCGTTCTACCTACTGCTTGTTTTGCGCTAAAATGGATGCCAAGAATTACTAGATCAAATAAATACTTGCTTGCTAGTAACCCTACAAAACACAAGACTACTTGATTTCCCTTCTACCCACTGTAGTTCTGTGCCACAGACAAACAATACCTACATAAAACAATGTTGTAGCTTCTGTTATAAACTCACTAGTTACAGCTTCTATTTTCTATTCTCTTGTTATAACTACTTGATTTCCCTTCTACCCGCGTGTTCTGGGCCACAGACAAACAATATATTTAACAATATTGTATTTCTGTTATAAACTCATTAGTAACATTTATATCACTTCAACTTCTACCCACTGGTTGTTCTGTGCCACAGACAAACAATACATTAACAACGTTGTAGCCTCAGTTATAAACTCACTAGTTACATACAGCTTCTATTTTTCTTTTCCTTTGTTTGTGGTCTCTGTTGTTGTTTGTTTGCTACCGGATGAGTATACATTGTATGTATACTAGTTCTAGCATGTGCGGTTCCTATGTACCTATGCCATACATAGGTACAATCACATTCTGAATAAGCCAAACAGGGGTAGTTGAAACGACTGAAAATATTTTTATTTCCATGAAAATTATTGTAATTCTTAAAATTGATTCTAGTACAAAATTACTCCCTCCACATGATCCTATTTTCATAAGAGATTTATTTTTATTGGAGATTATAATATTTCTTTGCTGTGTGTACCTACATACACATATCACATTTATATCCGTTGCGGGGTAGGCACAACGTAAACGGATGTAAAAATCAGCCATGTTTGACAAAACTCCGTCCTTCCCAGTTCTTCTCTTCAATCAAAATTCCGCAACAGAATATTACACCAGGTTTTAACATTCTTAGATTTTGGTATAATTTTAAAAGAAATGATAAAGTTTTACGGTTCTACCTAAGACATAAATCTTCCTTAAATAATAACATTTTTCGTACAAAAGGTAATTTTGTGAACAAAATATGATCTTTTCTGAAATTAAGTATTACCTTACCTTCATATTTCAAGGTGATCAAAGGTATTCTTAGAGCTTTTTACGCACGACGGAACGGAGACGGTATATGCGATTGGAGTGAGAGAATGTGTGTTTGTACAAATCTATGTTGCCAATTATCTCCAAAACCTCTAGTCGGATTTTGATGCGGTTTTCAGTGATAGAGTTGTTTCATTGGTACATGTTTTTAGAACGAAACAACTCGCCAGGGGGTGCTGTAGTTAAAAGTTTTTGCAAACCAATGTTACCAATTATCTTAAAAACCACTGTTTTGGTTTTGATGTGGTTTTCAGTGGAAGATGAAAATTTTACTGGGAAATGTTCTTAGCAAAGTTTTACACAAATAACTCACTAGGGGGGGATGCAGTAAACTGTCATGTGTATTTTTTAAATTTTTTATTTCATCAAAATGTGTTATTTTATAATCAAGCCACACTTATGGCATATAAGCATGACATTATAAAATCTTTAAATAGTAACGAAAATTAAAATGAGCTGAACATAGAAAACTTAGAATCAAAATATCTCCCTCACTTTAATACACACATACACATGCACGCACTCTCTCTATCTCCCTCTCTCTCTCTCTTTCTCACACACACACAAGATCCGTCTCTGCAGGTGCTACAAGATAGGTTTTCTCCAATTTGCTCGGAAATAGCTTCATTACTTTAAAAAAAGAATACGTCAATGGGCTCATTTATGTTGTCAAGGCGCAGAGGACTATAATAGAAATTGCCGGACTAGGCCGGTAATAAAAGGGTTCTTAAACTTCACACTTTCGTGATTAGGTGTTTTATGGAACACAATTTGTTTGAAGTTTGAAGGCTGAATGTGAATTTCCCGCGCATTCTTTATGAAATGGAACGTAAGCAAAACCATCGCCAACGCTTTGCGAACTTTAAAAGTTACAAAGTGTCAATTTTATCACGATTTAAATATTTGTTTCCTTGCAAATTGGAGAAAAGCACTATACAAACCTCGGCCGAAATAACAATTTCTGGTCTCGTTTACTTTAGAAGGCCACTCGACCAGAAATTGCTATATACTCGGCCTGTGACGTAATGTACTATTTCTCAAACATGCTAGGAAATATGACAATTTCTTTCAAGAAAACAATCCAGAAAGTTTGACATTGTCTGTGATTTTGTAATTTCTGAACGATTTCTTTTTTACACACCAGCAATGGATTCCAATACAACTTTTCTGGCGCGATATCGAAATCGTTTATAAATTACAAAATAAAAAAAGAATAACTCCTAATCCACATCTTGACTTAGTAATCAGTAAAACAACTTTTTATACAAAATTACTATAAAATAAATTAAAATCTTTATAATTTCCTAGCATTTTTTTGAGAAAAGCGCTATGTAAGCCTCGGGGAAAATGACTTTGCCAGACTCGTATTTTTAAAGTCCTCGCCTGCGGCTCGGACTTCAAACTCTACTCGTCAGTCAAAGTCTTATTTCCCGTCCTCGTCAACAACCTACTATTTCATGTATTTCCTTTTCAGAACTGAAACGGAAAAACTTACGTTACTAATGGCAAGATTTCATCTCATTAGGATTTCAGTCGCGTAGCAAGATGTGACGTGCAATAGTGTTGCCGCTCGATGGTGAACTATCGATAAACTGTCGATAGTATCGATTTACTACAAAACAATCGATATCGGACTAACAATACTATCGATTGGCCTCTAGATTATGTAGGCTTTTTCGGATGGAAACCGCCTCTGCTATTATTTTTTTATCCCGCCCGAGCCGTTTTCAAACTTCAAAACAAAATTGTTTATAAAAAACCGGCCAAGAGAGTGTCAGACACGCCCACAAATAGGGCTTCGTAGTCAACGTTTAAGTATCAGGTTTTTCGGCATTAAAAACTTAAATTTGTTGCTGGTTTGTTAGCAGCAGTATGATGACCAACCGCAAATAGAAAAACTCATTTTTTTCTGAAACCTTTAAAGGTACGATATCCGTTATAGTTTTCATTGTAACTGCATATTGTAAGCTATATTCCATATTTATTTTAAATTTGTAGCGTTTATACTTTAGAAGTTACAGCTGGAACAAATTATGGGTCAAAAACGCCCGTTTTAAAAGCAAATATCTCGTGACAGGAACATTTTAGAGAATTTGTTTCAAAGAAACCTCACCTTAGTTTTAAAAGACCTATTCAACGATACCCTACTCAATATTACAGAAGTTTGCTTCCCTTTCACTTGTATGGGAGGGGGTCCAAAAAAACATTTTAAATATTTTTTTCTTAACATTTCTATACTTGGGTCAACACGATCTATCTTCTCACCAAATTTCATGTCGATAGCTCTAAAACTGACGAAGATATGAGGGCGCGGCATACAGACAGACAGACAGACAGACAAACAGACAGACAGACATGACGAAACTATAAGGGTTTCTAGTAGACTACGAAACCCTAAAAATCGTGTCTTACAGTTTTCTCTTTTTTACAATCCATTCATATTATAAGATTGAATTATAATGCAACTTTCTAATAGAGTATCTTGTAAATTCTGCGCTAAGTCCAAGAATAATAAAAACTAATACCAAATAATTAAAAATCAGATATTATTTAGTTGGTATGGTAATCTATTGTCGAATAAAGTAGTTAAATATATCAAAATTAAAATTATTCTTGACTAACATATTAGCAAAGTGTTGTGTTCGCCAAAAGAATGAGTTTTGCTTGTATGTAGTTTGTAGTGTAGTAGCTTTTGGTATTTTGCTTTGTCTTTACTATCGACAGTTTGTCAACACTAGTTTTAAGACACGTAGCGAGATGTGCTGTGCAATGAAATCTGGTTTTCTGAACGTGGATAAGTTTTAGTTTGGATCGATTTTTAATTCAGCGAGAAAGGTTTTGTAGGTGTTTAGTAAAAAAAATATATCGTCCAGGAGTTTTCAAATATTTTGAACGGGTACCTAGACCTACCTACCTTTATCGACACTAAATACCTTAGTACTATTACTTATTCTGGCACGTATTTAAATTAACAATCTGTATATAATTTTTTATCATCCTTACTACTAAACTTCGATACTACCTGTCTTTTGCAACACGTTGAGTAGTTGAAAGAACCACGACTTACCTGAAAAAAGGAAAAAAAACATTATTAATTTATCGGTCGTCTAAAGATTCAGTGGTTATTATTTATTCTTTTGGTCGCACGCACACGACAATTGTAATCTCCTGAAAAGTAGGTAATATGCTTAATTGTAATGTCGTCTTTATTTTTCCTATATCTTGTAGTTTAGCAAGATATTTTAATCTAGCGATGTTTGTAACTTTCCTGTGTGTAGCTTAGCTACTCAACTATGTACCTAATGTTTACCTATGCAAACGCAACCTAGTAGGTATGTTATCTTTCTATTAGAGAGAGCCCATGTTGAATGTGTAGACAGTTTAAAACCTAGGTATGGTAATTTTACAAAATACTGAAACACGTGTTTAATCATTTTTTTTAACTTATTCACAAATTTTTAAGTAGTTTGCATAACAGATAACGAAGATTCACAGAACTGTCCAAACACTTTTAAGTGTTGTAAAAACAAAAGTGAAAAAACTACCGACTTTGAAATGGCCAAAACTTTAAAACCATTCATGTTACGGTTTATATGTTGGTGACAAAGTTATAGGAAATTTAATGAGCTTTAATAGTTCCTAAGACACTTTGAAGCTACGATGCACCGTTTACGAATAACAGTCAAGAAACTGAAAAAGGGACACATAATTAACCCCCCTACTCCCAGCACCGCGTATTATCGAGAGGACTTTATTGGACGTTGTGAAGAGGACCTACCACTACACAAATCCACAACATTTCATCACCGCGGATTTTTTTCGTTGATACTGCTATCTATCTTGGACTAATACAGTCGCTAGTTTAAGGTGAAACATCACGTCATACAAATGAAAAACTGCAGACCAATCGACTTAAACATGAGTTGCAAGTTTTTCAAAACACTTTATGTGGAATGATGAAGGCACACCTAAATTTGTCGCAAAACTACCTACTTATGGTTAAATGATAATTAATTAGTATTTTATAACAACAAAATAATACACATAAACATATTTATTGCAACAATAGCTCCATCTATTTTCGTAAACTGAAAAAAACGTTTTTAAGGATGGTGGTAAAAATGTATTTTGCCATTTTGCGAAAATTTTATATAACCACGGGACTCCCCATCAAGTTTTTAATTAGACTTTTGTCACCTTTACAGACGTAGGTTCGTTGAACTATTGTATGGGAAACGAAACGCCTTGAGTCATCGGCCTATCTGGCCGAAGGGCGTCCAACGCTACGCTTACTTCCATGTAATACGCACTCGTAGAGTCAGATATTTCAAGAAATTGTGTCGCAAAATCCGTTTTTATCTTACGAAAATACGGAATATCGTACGTAGGTAAGTGAAGACATGTCGAATGCAAAGCAATGTCGCCTCGGGCCAAACAAATCTTATATTTTCCGACATTTCGGATGTGATGTGTCTGCCTCTTTTGTGGTGTAAGCCCACGGGGAGTATTATTCACAATTTTATTTTGCTTATCGAATTTAGGGTGAAATTTTACTACTTAGTGACTCTCTCTCTCTCTCTCTTCGTGTGGGACACCGAGTCGTTCAACCGCCCGTTGACTAGTGACTGATAAGTCTGATAGTGAAAACTCAGAACCGGCTGGCAACAAGAAACAACTTTCCCCAAGGAAAGTAGGTCGAAATTCCATACTAACTTAAATCACCTGATCGTCAATTTTGTATGCGAGGCCAATTTTTTTTAACTTCGACCTATGTTTCTTGAGGAAAGTTGTTCCTTATCACTAGCTGGTTCTGAGTTTTCAATATCGGGCAGTAGTAAAATTGAACTGTAATCTCAGAGGAAGCCAAGGTTATTAAGACGATGGTTACCATGAACGTTATATTTCGTGCAAAGGCTAATACAAATACAAATACAAAATTCTTTATTCAATATAGAATATAAAATATTACTTATTGATAGTCAATATTACACAGAAATGGATTACTCATTGTAAAAAGGAGAAATTTGAAAGGCACAATTTTCTCCTTTTTATAACAATTTTTTATTCATATTATAAACGCGGCTCGGGCGGGATAAAAAAATAAAAATAAAGGCACTGCCTCGGGGCTGGCCAGGCTAACCACACGGCATGTAACTTTATGCCTCAACGACCAGTAAGTGAAAACAAAATTCGGTCAAGATTTTAAAAAGGCGTTACATGCGTATTGTTAGTCGGACCTCCTGGACAGGAAAACCCCCCAAAAACCTGCCCAGAAGTGCTCCTATTCTAAAATTTACAATTTTTGTAATCCCTAAGCTACCCTAGCTAAGTTTGAGAAAAAAAAGCATTAAAGAAATCATTATGACGTTCTTCTATCAAATGTTGCTGTTTTGATATTCTTATATTTCTTATAGGTACTGTAGAGTAGTGTTGATGAGGATTCCTCTTCCGCTTCCTCATAATGCGGAAGTTCCGCAATTTTTAAGGTTCCTCATCCGCTACCGCTTCCTCACAAAAGAAAGTTCTAAATTCCTCTTCCGCTTCCGCTACCTCATTATTTTCTGTTGCAAAGGAATGCAGTCGCACAAGTGCGAGTATAACAAGTATGACATAATAATTTACTCTCTTTTTTGTTTTCTTTGACAGCTTACTTCTCTTCCTCATCCGCATCCTCTTCCTCATAAATGATTCCTCATCCTCATCCGCATCCTCCAACTTTCAGCTTGTTGCTTCCTCATCCGCTTCCTCTTCCTCATAACAACTTCCTCATCAACACTACTGTAGAGAACCTCGTCGTTCGACATAAAAAAATTGAAAATGTTTATTTTGCTAAAATATTAAATATTTGACCCATTTGACCGATCGAACCCTAATTTTGATTTTATATTCCGTGTTGGAGTAAGAAACTTCTTTATAAGAAGTTTATGTCAAAAGTATAAGGTGACAAATGTTGTAGGCGGGATAAAAAATTTGAAATCGTGTGACGTTTTGTTTTTGAAAAGGTTTCTGACAGTTTTAGAACAGGAAAAATCAGTGAAATTTTGGGAGTGTTTGTTTTGCATCGGAGGAGAAAAGATGTTTTTTTTAGAAAAGAAAATCTAGAGTTGGAGAAAATCATGAGAACTACAAAGGCGAGTTAAATGTGCAGGGCAAACAGAAAAGCCCCGCAGCTCGCTCTGACCGTGTGACTAGTACCTCCGGACACGTGTGATGTATGCTGTTCAAGGAGAAGGATGCAATACTATGGCTGGACAACGTGCAGTTCCAGGTGAAGACAAAGATGCCCAAGAGTCCGAAAACATTGCGGATGTCCATACAAAGATAAGTATTATTCACGTTGTTATTTTAAGTGAGGTAGAATAGAATAATATCTTCTATTGCAGATCACTACTGAAGTGCTCTTACTAGGTGTCCAAAAGCATTGGAATTTGTGAGGCAAAAGACAGGCGAAAAGGGGTATGAAAATGAAATGCATGAATTTGAGATAAATTTTGTTTTATTGAAACTTTCTAGAATTATGTTTTTATTTGTGTTATATAGGAAATGCTAATATTGTTCATGTTTTCAAGTTGAAAGAGGAAATAGTTCGGCATTATAATATGAATGCAATAAATACAATTACACCGATTGGAATGAACTCAGAAAGAACAAACACAGGTTTGAAGCGGCAGCCGTGAGTACTCTTGTTTGTTTCTTTTTGTTTTTTTTTCCGTCACTGATTTTCCGCGAATATGACGTTCCGCAAATCTAACGTTGTGCCGATGACGTTGCGCGAGTGTAATGTTCTGTGAACCCTTTGTTACACGTGTTACACTTCACGTATGACGTTCCGCGAATTTATTATTGCGCGAGTGACATCCCGTGTGTCTAACGTTTTGCGAAATTATTATTGTGCGAGTGACAATCCGCGTGTGCAACATTTTGCGAATTTATTATTGCGCGAGTGACATCCCGTGTGTCTAACGTTTTGCGAAATTATTATTGTGCGAGTGACAATCCGCGTGTGCAACATTTTGCGAATTTATTATTGCGCGAGTGACATCCCGTGTGTCTAACGTTTTGCGAAATTATTATTGTGCGAGTGACATTCTGCGTGTGTAATGTTTTGTGAATTTATTATTGTGCGAGTGACATACCACGAGTGTAACGTTGTGTTAATTTATTATTGTACGTGTAACGTCCTGTGAACCCTTTGGTTTTCGTGTCATATTCCGTAGGAGCAACGGTTCCCGAACCTAACGTTGAGCTGGAGATATCGTGCAAGTGTAGTGTTGTGATATTTAAGTTTGAGAAACTAAAGTGTTCTACTTAGATTTTACTTTTGAGTGATTTCCTTTGTGTGATATTACAACCTAGTTATTTAGCTTAGATTCCAAGGGTTTTCAAGTTTGACACTTAACATAGAATATTTCAAGGGTTTTCAAGTTTGACACTTAACATAGAATATTTCAAGGGTTTTCAAGTTTGACACTTAACAGAATATTTCAACAAGTTTTAACATAGAATATTTCAAGGGTTTTCAAGTTTGACACTTAACATAGAATATTTCAAGGGTTTTCAAGTTTGACACTTAACAGAATATTTCAAGGGTTTTCAAGTTTGAAACTTAACATAGAATATTTCTTAACATAGAATAGTTTCAAGTTTGACACTTAACATAGAATATTTCAATTTCAAGTTTGACACTTAACATAGAATATTTCAAGGGTTTTCAAGTTTGACACTTAACATAGAATATTTCAAGGGTTTTCAAGTTTGAAACTTAACATAGAATATTTCAAGGGTTCTCAAGTTTGACACTTAACTTAACCTCTTGTCTGTCATAATCCATCTGGTGGAATAACCCCCCACTCCCCTTCCTGTCGATCCACTAGGTGGATCGTGACAGACAGGGGTCTGGAAGCGTCATTGTTGCAGATTTTCGCGAATTTCCGCGAATCTTATTAGAATCTTGTTAATTTCTAACTGGAATATATATCTAATTGAACTAATTAATATTCCACGGTTTTTACAATTGTTACGTTTTATATTATTTTTTTGCAAAATATGCGAATTTTTTTCCCTTAGTCCAAATTTGTTTTTGGGCATCGAAATTCCACTAAAAAACCAATAGAAAACACCTGCCGAACCTTTTCTGTGTTTTTTTTCTACTCCTAAGTATGTAAACAATAAAATAAACAAACAATTAGCACGTGTCCCCATACATTTAGTTCACAGCACAAGCGTTTGTAGTTAAGGCTCATAAAAACACCCACTCAACGTAAACAAACGAGCAAAAAATGCGGCTCTCCCATTAGTTGTTCTCGGACATGACTCATGTAGCGATTACAGCCCAATTCATCGTCTAAACGTTTAAAAAACATTCAAGCGCTATAAAAGCTTCGTTTACGAGAAAAAAGCCGCGTCTGTTGACCCGCCGATTCGCGCCATTTTATTCCGTCTGGTGGATCGCGACAGACAAGGGATTTGACCTTGTCCGATTCGCGGCATTGCGACAGACTAGAGGATAGAATATTTCAAGGGTTTTCAAGTTTGACACTTAACATAGAATATTTCAAGGGTTCTCAAGTTTGACACTTAACATAGAATATTTCAAGGGTTTTCAAGTTTGACACTTAGCATAGAATATTTCAAGAGTTCACAAGTTTGACACTTAAGTTAAAATATTTTGAAATATTTCAAATTTTGACACTTTTATTCTTTCTTTAATAAACTATTTTTGACACTTTGACATTCAGATGTCTAGTTTTATTTATAATTCTTTTATTTCAAATTTGAAAATTTGCGTCAACTCGGTCTTTTGACAACAATCGATTATATCATTCTTTGAAAGTGAGTGCACGAGTATACTCGAGTTTTATAGAAGTGAATTATAAGTGGTAAAATGTAAGTATAAATTCTTTTAATTTATTTTTGAATTATGATTTCAATTTTATTTATATTTAGTTTAGATAATAATCCAACGTTGAGATTTCCTTTTTTTCTAAATTGGAACTGGGAATATTTTGATAAAATCGGAAAGAAAGGAAAGGAGTGAACGTTTTCAACCTTATATCTTTTGTCTAGGAGACTCATGGATGCTGATATATGAACGTTTTCTGTGAATGGATATGGATGAAGGACAGTCACAACATACTTACTTCAATGCCTAGATCTTCTTACTCTTCAGCTAGGAATGCCTTTGTAAATTAATGATTTAATTATTCCAAACGTTACAACCTTTTTTTTTATAACACTAATATATCTTAAATCAGATTAATCTTCCAAATTATAATAAAAATTATTTTAACAAATTTTAAAAGGGGGACTGTCGAATTTTCTAATTTAATTTAAATATTAAATTTTATTAACCTGTGTATGTATGCTGTGAAGTGCCACCGCGCGTACAGAGGTTGATTTGAACTGTAGAGTAGACGTTACATTCTATACCTGTTCTCGGACTAGGGGTGTGAGGTAATGCTAGTTGCCACAACACCTAGTATTACAAGATCTACTTCTAAGTTCCTGGGTTGGTATTGCAAGCATAATTTACTATACATGGTCTAGTCCAGACTACCCCGCGTTGAGGTGCGTAGCTTTCCGGCCCTGGTGCCTTAGAGGGAAAGCTTCCATACCTCAACAAAACACACAACACGAAGGGTTTGGCCACCCACCCATTATTCTACAGTTCACCTTCTGGGTTTCTTGTAAAGATTGTCCCCAAAATACTTTTCGGCCTTAGGGTACGCGGATGCTCAGTCTTTTGACTTTGAGCTAGTTAGGTAGGCTTAGATAGGTAGGAATCCGGGTTGGTTGGCCACGGGACTATCCCGGGTTGCCATGGACCAGGTCTCTCGGACCTGGTTCCCCAACCTAGACCCCTTTAACTTGCTTCCTAGTGGAGCGCAATTAACTTCGTTAGTTTCCATAATATTAGGAGTATTTGATCTTTTGGCTTTCTTCTTCAATATGCAGAGCGTCGTGTAATTCAAAATTCTTCGGTCGTTTAGGAAAGTCGTATGAGTGCGTCTTGGCCCTTTTCGGACGGGTGTGTAGGATGGATGGGAGCCCCGTATTCTTGTAGTTTTTGTATTTAAACTTAAATGTTTCCTCTCTATACATCTCAAGCAAAACACTGCTCCACTTCGTAAGAACTAACAAGTCACTACTTTAACGCAATGTATTCCTAACCCAATAGACGATCACTCTTAATATTGGCCATCTTCAATTCTAAGTAAACAGTCTAACTGTTTTACTAAACTTATAAGGACCTCCAGAGGACAGGTTCCTTTCAATGGTGCCGTGACCAGGATATCGGAGTCGCAAGTGAGCGGTGTATTTTTGAGATGTTGGGAGAAAACAATAAGAAAAATCAGTTAGTTATAGTGTATAGGTCTTGATGCTAGCTTTTTGTTTGTTACAGAACAAATATTAAATATTTTGATATAAATTTGATAAAATTTATATGCATGAGGAAATACAAAATCCTATTAGAAGGAAATATTGCTTCTGGGAAATCTTCATTATTAGATGGCCTAACATTACAAAAGGATATTACTGTTTTGAAAGAGCCTATTGAAAAATGGCAAGATGTTGGAGGGGTCAATCTATTTAAAGCATTTTCGGAAGATAGAGAGCGATGGAGTTATACTTTCCAAAATTATGTGTTCCTAACATTATTAGAGAACCACCAGGAACCTATAACTACTAAATATAGGATCATGGAGCGGAGTATTTTTTCTGCGAAGAATTGTTTCATTAAAACACTCATTCAAGAAGGATATTTGAACGTTGTTGAGAAAACAATGTTAGACTATTGGTATGACTTTATATGTGAAAAGGCTTGGGTTCAAGAAGACTTGATAGTCTATCTTAGAACCACTCCAGAGATAGCTTTACAGAGAATCTCCTCAAGGAAAAGAGAAGGCGAAAATTCACTAACCTTGTCTTATCTAAAACAAATACACGAAAGTCATGAAGCATGGTTACTAGAAGGAAGAATGAATGGAGAAATCAATAATACAGAAGTAAAAATAATAGATGGGAATCAAAATGAAACTGAAGTTCTAAAAGATTTTTTCAAGATTTTAGAAACATTGGAAGATCCTAAAGAAAATATTAGATTTTAATATGGAAGGTTGAAATTTTTTTAATTTTGTTGCAGTCAATTCGATAAAAAGAAATCATAGGCATGCCAAAAAGAATTACAAGGAATGTCGTCGGTAGACGGGGAGAGGGACAACGTGAGCAAGAAGATCAGATTGAAATGGTAGACCTTTCACAACAACCAGAGACTCAAGATGAACAGGCAGAGGGTTCTCAACAAATGATTGAACACCAAGTAGAGGGACCTCAAGGACAGACAGGCGGGTCACAACAAACTGATGGATTATTCCAGGAGGGCATTCTCCAAGGACGGACAGAAACTTCTCAACGTGCTGTCGTGAAAACCAATAGAGGGAGGAATTTATTCCAATTGATGCGGACTACTATTGGTCGTTTGTCGCACAAGATAAACGAGCTCGAACGCAAGATTAATGAGGAGAAAGAAAACCAAGAAACTTCCAGGAGCACCGTGGAACCTGTAACTGTTTATCACGCGGCTGAAGCAAAACTAGAAAGACCGAAATACCCCGGAAAAGCGAATATGCATCCGGTAACGTTTATCGAAGACCTCTTTGCCTATTTGAATAGAATTTCAAGAAAAGACCAGGTGATTGAAGAGATTATAGCTTGTCTGGAAGGGGAAGTCCGTAAATGGGCAAGGATTTATAAGGACAGGTGGATGAATGAAGAAGACTTCAAAAGGGATTTTCTTGAGTCATTTTGGTCTGAAACAGAACAAAATCAACTTCGCCGGTCAATAGTCTGTGGCACTTGGAGTGAAAAGAGAGAACCTTCAATGATGAGTTATTTCATAAATCTGGCGAGTCAAGCAAAAATGTTGGCAAGGAATATCCCTGAGGATCAATTGGTGGCTGATCTAATGAATCATTTCCCGATAGAGGTACAATATGTCTGGAGACAGAAGAAGTCAGGAAAATTATACAAGCAGCTGAGTTTCTTAGAGAACTTGATGATGTGGGACGTCAATGCAAGACCCATGTGGAGGTTTCGAATCATCCCCAAGGAGGATTAAAGCGTGTTGCAAGTACAGTTCAAAACAAGACTCAACCAGGAGTCAAGAGAACGAAAACATTGAATCATATTATGACTCAGAATGAGGGTGAGCTGGAGATGGAACCCGAACCTGATTGTATAGATTTAAACTAGATGCGGCTGGATCTTTGGCCTCGGAGTCAGCTGGAATTGGGGGAGGCAATAAAGAATACTTTGCAGTAAATTATCTCATTAAGAATGGATGGAAACCAGGAGACGGATTGGGAAGATCAAGACAAGGAAGGCGTCACCCTGTTGAAAATAAAAATTATAGGGTAGGAAATGATAGGCGTGGCCTTGGATATTTAGAATTAAATGAGATAATAAGACCTTATATTGAGTTAAAAATTTCATAAAGGAAATGATAATAATTATCTAAGTGTTTTCAATATAAATAACTCGTTATTTACAGATGAATTAGAGGTAGATCAAAGTTTTATTACACAAGAGAATATTAGGATTACAGCCGAAATAGAGGTGGAATTTCTGGGGGAGGTCTTTGTGGTGTTAGTAGACACGGGTAGCGAAATAACTTGTATAGCTGAGGATTTCTTTTTCAAACTGAATTCAATCCAAAACTTGGCCAAGCTCCCAATAAAGCCTTTATTTATAAAAGGGGCAGTAGGACAGAAAAGCTTAAAAATAAATTTCTTATCTAGTATAACCTTGGAGATTAAGGGTTGTGAATTTGAGATCGGATTATTAGTTATTCCCAAATTGGCTAAAAATATGATCCTTGGGTTTGATTGGTTAATAGCAAATGAGGCTAAGATTGATTTAGGTGATCCGAAGGCGCTAATCTTAAACACAGGGGGAGGTAAGAAGGTTGTTGTACCATTTTTAGAGAAGGTGTACGAGGATTCTCCAGGAGTGAATCTTCAGAAAGAAGTACTTCAAAAGGAAACTAAAACAATTGAGTCAAATAGCTATAGAAAGAAAGTTAAATTGGGAATGGAAATCTCGTCTAAACAAAAACTTTCTTTGTTTAAACTTTTGGAGAAACACAAAGCGGTGTTTTCACAAAAATTAGGAAGGGCGAATTGTTACGTTCATGAGATTAAAATGGAAATAACAACACCAAAGATTAATAGAACTTATCCAATTCCTTATGCTTATAGATCAAAGGTCGAGGATAAAATTAACGAAATGATTGAAATGGGAATCATTTCAAGAGCATCAACTCCTTATTGTAGTCCGCTAACCTTTGCTATAAAACCTGATGGTTCAGTTCGTATTCTTCTAGATGCAAGGGAAATAAATAAATTCATGGTTGCAGAGTCGGAAGCACCACCACTTCAGGTAGATGTTTTGAATGCTTTCCATGGGGTGAAATTTATTACGATTTTAGATTTAAATAACGCGTATTTTCAAATTCCCATTTCGGAAAATAGTAAGAAGTACACAGGATTTACAGTAAATGGGAAATCTTATGTTTATAACGTATTACCCCAAGGTTTGAAAACTTCGGTTGGAAGTTTTAGCAGGGCCATGGATAAAATTCTAGGGATAGGAGTTAGAGAATTTTGCGTAAATTATCTTGATGATCTGGCTATTCTGACAGCAGGGACTTGGGTTGAACACCTTCATCATATAGACGAGGTTTTAAATCGGTTAGAAATGGCTGGTATGACCTGTAACATAGAAAAATGTAAATTTGTTTGTGAAGAAGTTAAAATGTTAGGACATATAGTCTCAATAGATGGGATTAGGACTGACCCGGCTAAAGTCGAAGCGATCCAAGAGTTCCCAGAACCTAAGAAAGTTAAACAACTAAGAGCCTTTTTGGGGTTATGTAATTACTATCGGAGGTTTATTCCTAACTATAGCCTTTTGACGATTCCTCTTAATAATCTTTTACGTAAGGAACAAAGATGGAAATGGGGTCAAGAGGAACAATCGGCAATGGATGAGTTGAAGAAGGAATTCTTGTCAACTATTTTACTACACCATCCAGATCAAAACAGAGAATATTATTTACAAGTGGATAGTTCGGGAATAGGGATTGGAGGAGTGCTATATCAAATTGATGATGAGGAAATATGAAGATCCTTGGGTTTTGTAGTAGAGCTTTACGTGGACCGGAGTTGAGGTGGACTGTTACTGAACAGGAACTGTGGGCTATAATTTACAATTTGAAAAAGTTTGAGACATATTTAAGGGGAGTACCGATAATTATTAAGACCGATCATAAACCATAAATATTTATTAAAAATGTTAAATTGTTTAATGCCCGTGTAACTAGATGGATCTTGTTTTTAGAACAATTCAATTATAAAATCGAACATATTAAAGGGACGGAAAATATAGTACCGGATATACTTTCGAGGTATCCTGTTGGGGGAGTTATTCAGGAAGAAAAGGTGAAATGCCCAAATATTATGTATATGGGAGTTTCTTCAAGCCGGTCTTTAAATGAGAAATTAGAACGCTTGAATGAATATCAAATGATGGATAATATTATTATGAATATTAGACAACGAGTTTTAGAATTGAATGGTTTGGGGGAGGACCGATTGGGTACCTCCCGTCGACAAATGTCACAGTAGCGAAATGTCCCGGTGTCGTTAAAAGTCCCTGTAGCTAAATGTCCCTCTCGCTTAAAGTCCCTGTAGCTAAATGTCCCTGTCGCTAAATGTCCCTGTAGCCGAATGTCACCCTCTCGTTTTATCTATCCAGCAGGAATATGGGTGGATTATTATTTAATAAATTATAAAACGGACTCATTTCTAATTCCCAGCGGCTAAGGAGATCGGTTATAAGAAAATTTATAATCCAAAAAGTTTGATTATGTACGTACTTGGTAGCCACTATGAAATACAAAAAAATAGCGAATCGACACGAATTAAAAACATTTCTAATGGTGAAAGAGACCGTGAGATTACGCGATACGGGAGTGTGACATTACACGAATGTGGCATTACGCGAATGTGACATTACGCGAGTGTGACATTTAGCTACTAGCAAAATGTCCCGATTTCAAGCGGGACATTTCGCTACTGTGACATTTGTCGACGGGAGGATTGGGTAGAATCGCATCCAGATGCTCTTTGATTGATGGAATTCTATACTATGACCCACCTAATGTTGATCGTCAAGTGATTTTCTTACCGGAAATTTTACGGGAGGAAACCTGTAGACAAGTACATATTGAGATGGGACATTTGGGAGTCTATAAAACTTATCATTACATTCGGCAACGGTTTTATTGGATTGGGATGAAAACAACAGTTAGATCTGTTATTCGGAAATGCAGAGTTTGCCAATTATCGAAGGATGATCCTATTAAATATGTTGGACCTTGTAATTCGATTATTACAGAAGGGATAGGAGATCTTGTAATGGGAGACCTGTACGGACCACTACCTAGAGCTCAATCAAGATATTCTTATATTTTTGTATTACAAGACTCATTTAGCAAATACATTAAATTGTATGGTTTAAGCAGGGCTACTTCTAGAGCGGTTTTAAAGAAATTAAAGGAGTTTGTTAGAATCATCAAGCCCAAAATAGTTATGACAGATAATGGAAGACAATTTATTAGTATGATATGGAGAACTGGATTAAGAGAATTGGGAATTCGTGCACTTTATACTTCGATTAGGAATCCGAGACCCAATACTACAGAAAGGGTGAATAAGGAGTTATCCAAATACTTTCGTATTTTTTGTCATCATAATCATAAAGGATGGTACAAGATTTTGGGAGATGTTGAAGAGCTATATAACAACACTTATCACAATTCGACAAAATATTCTCCAAAGGAAATAGTTTTCGGGAGTTCGGCCAGGTTAACCATTGATCGGGTTTTGCCTCATTTTGAAAATACTAGGGATGTTGAGACTATTAGAGAAGAGGTTAAGGAAAATTTAAGGCAGGCAGGACAAATTAGAAGGGAATTTTATAATAAGACACACCGATTGATAGAATTTCAAGTGGGAGATTTAGTGAAAATTCGAAAATTAAATAAATCAGATACTAGGAAATCTTTATTCAAAAAGTTTAAACTTAGATTCGAAGGTCCCTATAGAGTTTTAATTAGGAAGCCTGGAAATATTTATGTTTTAGTTGATCCAGATAGATTAACAGTTCGAGGAATTTATAATGCGATACATTTATCTCGATATTATGTTTAGAGAAATCCATTTAGCATTATCAATGATTGAGATAAATATTTAATATTTGTTAATTTTCCGATTATA
The DNA here is from genome assembly GCA_024500475.1 of Phthorimaea operculella. Taxonomy (NCBI): domain Eukaryota; kingdom Metazoa; phylum Arthropoda; class Insecta; order Lepidoptera; family Gelechiidae; genus Phthorimaea; species Phthorimaea operculella. The sequence goes on along the minus strand of JANFCV010000046.1, from coordinate 3,403,969 downwards.
ATTAAAGTTTTAAAATTTTTTTTCTCTTCTTTTATTTTTTATGGTAGACGACTAGTTCTCTTTGAGGTATAAGATTTTAATTCTATAGGTATAGAACCAAAATCTGGGGGAGGATTGTAGAGAACCTCGTCGTTCGACATAAAAAAATTGAAAATGTTTATTTTGCTAAAATATTAAATATTTGACCCATTTGACCGATCGAACCCTAATTTTGATTTTATATTCCGTGTTGGAGTAAGAAACTTCTTTATAAGAAGTTTATGTCAAAAATATAAGGTGACAAATGTTGTAGGCGGGATAAAAAATTTGAAATCGTGTGACGTTTTGTTTTTGAAAAGGTTTCTGACAGTTTTAGAACAGGAAAAATCAGTGAAATTTTGGGAGTGTTTGTTTTGCATCGGAGGAGAAAAGATGTTTTTTTAGAAAAGAAAATCTAGAGTTGGAGAAAATCATGAGAACTACAAAGGCGAGTTAAATGTGCAGGGCAAACAGAAAAGCCCCGCAGCTCGCTCTGACCGTGTGACTAGTACCTCCGGACACGTGTGATGTATGCTGTTCAAGGAGAAGGATGCAATACTATGGCTGTACAACGTGCAGTTCCAGGTGAAGACAAAGATGCCCAAGAGTCCGAAAACATTGCGGATGTCCATACAAAGATAAGTATTATTCACGTTGTTATTTTAAGTGAGGTAGAATAGAATAATATCTTCCATTGCAGATCACTACTGAAGTGCTCTTACTAGGTGTCCAAAAGCATTGGAATTTGTGAGGCAAAAGACAGGCGAAAAGGGGTATGAAAATGAAATGCGTGAATTTGAGATAAATTTTGTTTTATTGAAACTTTCTAGAATTATGTTTTTATTTGTGTTATATAGGAAATGCTAATATTGTTCATGTTTTCAGGTTGAAAGAGGAAATAGTTCGGCATTATAATATGAATGCAATAAATACAATTACACCGATTGGAATGAACTCAGAAAGAACAAACACAGGTTTGAAGCGGCAGCCGTGAGTACTCTTGTTTGTTTCTTTTTGTTTTTTTTTCCGTCACTGATTTTCCGCTAATATGACGTTCCGCAAATCTAATGTTGTGCCGATGACGTTGCGCGAGTGTAATGTTCTGTGAACCCTTTGTTACACGTGTTACACTTCACGTATGACGTTCCGCGAATTTATTATTGCGCGAGTGACATCCCGTGTGTCTAACGTTTTGCGAAATTATTATTGTGCGAGTGACAATCCGCGTGTGCAACATTTTGCGAATTTATTATTGCGCGAGTGACATCCCGTGTGTCTAACGTTTTGCGAAATTATTATTGTGCGAGTGACAATCCGCGTGTGCAACATTTTGCGAATTTATTATTGCGCGAGTGACATCCCGTGTGTCTAACGTTTTGCGAAATTATTATTGTGCGAGTGACATTCTGCGTGTGTAATGTTTTGTGAATTTATTATTGTGCGAGTGACATACCACGAGTGTAACGTTGTGTTAATTTATTATTGTACGTGTAACGTCCTGTGAACCCTTTGGTTTTCGTGTCATATTCCGTAGGAGCAACGGTTCCCGAACCTAACGTTGAGCTGGAGATATCGTGCAAGTGTAGTGTTGTGATATTTAAGTTTGAGAAACTAAAGTGTTCTACTTAGATTTTACTTTTGAGTGATTTCCCTTTTGTGTGATATTACAACCTAGTTATTTAGCTTAGATTCCAAGGGTTTTCAAGTTTGACACTTAACATAGAATATTTCAAGGGTTTTCAAGTTTGACACTTAACATAGAATATTTCAAGGGTTTTCAAGTTTGACACTTAACATAGAATATTTCAAGGGTTCTCAAGTTTGACACTTAACATAGAATATTTCAAGGGTTTTCAAGTTTGACACTTAACATAGAATATTTCAAGGGTTATCAAGTTTGACACTTAACATAGAATATTTCAAGGGTTTTCAAGTTTGACACTTAACATAGAATATTTCAAGGGTTTTCAAGTTTGACACTTAACATAGAATATTTCAAGGGTTTTCAAGTTTGACACTTAACATAGAATATTTCAAGGGTTTTCAAGTTTGAAACTTAACATAGAATATTTCAAGGGTTCTCAAGTTTGACACTTAACATAGAATATTTCAAGGGTTTTCAAGTTTGACACTTAACATAGAATATTTCAAGGGTTCTCAAGTTTGACACTTAACATAGAATATTTCAAGGGTTTTCAAGTTTGACACTTAGCATAGAATATTTCAAGAGTTCACAAGTTTGACACTTAAGTTAAAATATTTTGAAATATTTCAAATTTTGACACTTTTATTCTTTCTTTAATAAACTATCTTTGACACTTTGACATTCAGATGTCTAGTTTTATTTATAATTCTTTTATTTCAAATTTGAAAATTTGCGTCAACTCGGTCTTTTGACAACAATCGATTATATCATTCTTTGAAAGTGAGTGCACGAGTATACTCGAGTTTTATAGAAGTGAATTATAAGTGGTAAAATGTAAGTATAAATTCTTTTAATTTATTTTTGAATTATGATTTCAATTTTATTTATATTTAGTTTAGATAATAATCCAACGTTGAGATTTCCTTTTTTTCTAAATTGGAACTGGGAATATTTTGATAAAATCGGAAAGAAAGGAAAGGAGTGAACGTTTTCAACCTTATATCTTTTGTCTAGGAGACTCATGGATGCTGATATATGAACGTTTTCTGTGAATGGATATGGATGAAGGACAGTCACAACATACTTACTTCAATGCCTAGATCTTCTTACTCTTCAGCTAGGAATGCCTTTGTAAATTAATGATTTAATTATTCCAAACGTTACAACCTTTTTTTATAACACTAATATATCTTAAATCAGATTAATCTTCCAAATTATAATAAAAATTATTTTAACAAATTTTAAAAGGGGGACTGTCGAATTTTCTAATTTAATTTAAATATTAAATTTTATTAACCTGTGTATGCTGTGAAGTGCCACCGCGCGTACAGAGGTTGATTTGAACTGTAGAGTAGACGTTACATTCTATACCTGTTCTCGGACTAGGGGTGTGAGGTAATGCTAGTTGCCACAACACCTAGTATTACAAGATCTACTTCTAAGTTCCTGGGTTGGTATTGCAAGCATAATTTACTATACATGGTCTAGTCCAGACTACCCCGCGTTGAGGTGCGTAGCTTTCCCGGCCCTGGTGCCTTAGAGGGAAAGCTTCCATACCTCAACAAAAACACACAACACGAAGGGTTTGGCCACCCACCCATTATTCTACAGTTCACCTTCTGGGTTTCTTGTAAAAGATTGTCCCCAAAATACTTTTCGGCCTTAGGGTACGCGGATGCTCAGTCTTTTGACTTTGAGCTAGTTAGGTAGGCTTAGATAGGTAGGAATCCGGGTTGGTTGGCCACGGGGACTATCCCCGGGGTTGCCATGGACCAGGTCTCTCCGGACCTGGTTCCCCAACCTAGACCCCTTTTAACTTGCTTCCTAGTGGAGCGCAATTAACTTCGTTAGTTTCCATAATATTAGGAGTATTTGATCTTTTGGCTTTCTTCTTCAATATGCAGAGCGTCGTGTAATTCAAAATTCTTCGGTCGTTTAGGAAAGTCGTATGAGTGCGTCTTGGCCCTTTTCGGACGGGTGTGTAGGATGGATGGGAGCCCCGTATTCTTGTAGTTTTTGTATTTAAACTTAAATGTTTCCTCTCTATACATCTCAAGCAAAACACTGCTCCACTTCGTAAGAACTAACAAGTCACTACTTTAACGCAATGTATTCCTAACCCAATAGACGATCACACTTAATATTGGCCATCTTCAATTCTAAGTAAACAGTCTAACTGTTTTACTAAACTTATAAGGACCTCCAGAGGACAGGTTCCTTTCAGTACCTACGTACTTTGAGATTTTTGACAGTAGCAACCCTGGTTATGTAACAAATGACAATCGCGAAAATCCTAAATAGGGTCGAATGATCATTCTGTAAACTTTCTATTTTGTGCCTAAGTTGCCATAACTGCGCCGACCCTACACGTCACAGTTTTATCAGACAGAACCCCCGACAGTAAAAAATAACCCAAGCCAATGTGTGGCAGAGTTCACAAAGCGGTAACATTAGTTGTCCATTTATCAAAACGCTCTGTAAGCGACCAATATCTATCCCATTCAGAGGCACTGGCTCAGAGCAAGGGAAATTTTCAGAGGGAATCCTACATAGCCAGAGTAAAGCCGAGAAAAACTCGTCACAATCGAAAACATTAGTTAGCAAAGTGATGTAAACGCAACCAATTAATCCAGAGCCTTTAGAGTCCTACATGTACAGAGTGAGGCTATGAAAAACTCGTATCTTTCAGACGTGAGGCGAGTGTTCACAAAGCGGAAACATTAGTTGTCCATTTATCAAAACGCTTTGTAAGCGACCAATCTATCCCATTCACAGCCACTGGCTCAGAGTAAGAGAATTCTGAGAGGGAGTCCTACAGAACCAGAGTGAAGCCGAAAAAATCTCAGCTCTCTTAGACTTCACAAGTAGGTACCTAAACAAAGCGAAACATTAGTTGTCCATTTATCAAAGCGCTTTGTAAGCGACCAATCTATCCCATTCAGAGCCACTGGCTCAGGACAAGCGAATTTTCTAGGGGAAACTCTATGAGTCTAGAATGACGCCACAAAATCTCATCTCTGCCAGACCCGCTCGACACGAGAGTTCGGTCACCAAAGCGAAAACATTTCTTGTCCGTTCATCAAAGCGCATTGTACGTGTTCAATCTATCTCATTCAGAGCCGGCTTAGAGTAAGGGATTTTTGAGAGAGAGTCCTTTAAGTCCAGAGTGACGCCACAAAAAACTCATCCCTGCCAAACTCGAAACGAGAGTTCAGTCATTTAGCAAAGCGCTGTGACCGAGACTAATCTATATTCTATACCATTCAGAGCCATTTCAACACAGTAAGTAAATTTTCCGGAGGGAATAGTACTAGTCCAGAGTGACGCTATAAAAAAATCATCCCAGCACGAAGTGAAAACATTATAGTTGTCCATTTATCAAAGCGCTTTGTAATCTATCCCATTCAGAGCCACTAGCTCAGAGCAAACCAATTTTTAGTGCGAAATTGGGAACTAAAGGAGTGAGTTATTTCTGGCTTCATTCTGTTTCTGCTCAAATAATATCTCAACAGCTGACAGTGAACCATCACACAACACTGGGGATCTAACTGATGCGATGAGTTACTCATGGCTTCACTTTGGTCACCCATGGTCCTGTCTAAAATACTCCTCGCTCAAAGACGGACCTGCTCTGCTGACTACGGACTTTCACACACCACTGGGAATCGAACTAATGGATTAATGAATGGACTGGTGAAGCACAAGTTATTGTATTGTTTTTATTGGGTCGGCGTGGTGCTTTAATAGAGTGGAAAGTAAATGTCACCGTAAAATTACAAACAACGCTGGATTATAAATCTTTCTCGCTAAATTATAATCTGTCGAAATATTGACATTCACACCGTATTACATGTGTACCTACAAAGCGCGAAAAGTTTCTCAAGCTTCTGTTAGACGTGGCTATAGATAACGACTGTTTATGCTTTTGAATCCCCGCTACGCATAAAGGTGTGATGTGCAATACTGCGCGCTAGGTGCATTACGATAAGTCAATCATAGCTTCAATCTGGTTTTTGGTCGTTCCCTCTGAATACATTCTCTTGCACTAAAACTGACTCAATAACAGCTGAATGCAGGCTTCACACGCCACTGGAAATCGAGCTAATGGTATGAATTATTCATGGCTTCATTTTGGTCACCCATTGTTCTGTCTGAAACATTCCTTGCTCAGAGACCGACTTACTCAATAACAGCTGACTGCGGACCTTCACACGCCACTGGGAATCGAACTAATGGGATGTGTTATTCATGGCCTCACTCTAGTCACTCATAGTTCCCTCTCAATTTCCTTGCTCAAAGGCTGACTCAATAACAGCTGACTGCGAACCTTCACACGCCACTGGGAATCGAACTAATGGATTCGCAAAAGGACTGTAACTACTCAACCACAAAAAGGACACAGAGGTTGCTTTTGCTTTTTCTAGACTTAGGAGATATTGCGAAAGTGAGGATCAAAGGATGACCTTCCATTTGACCTTTGACCTTAAGCAAATTGGACCCACACCGCACAATATTGCGAATTCACTACTTGACTGGTTCGTGAATAAAATACAAAAGAAGTAGGCATGCTTAAAACTATTGTCCAAAAATACTACAGTCTTTATTCATAGTTTTTCAGAATATTAAAAGTCAGAATTAAAAAACAGAAAAATAATATAAAAGTCAGTGCTTTGACTCAAGGCTTTGACTCCATCCAAAATATTAAATGTCATTTCAGGACGTTTTAAAAAGTAACTCATTTGACCTGTCCTTCGAGCATCTTCCGTCCCGTTCCGGCCCCGGGGGAGTTCGTATAGTTACTTTACTCTATACAAATATTTCTGTCGTTTCTTGCGGGGGGAGAGGTAAAGCTGTCAAATCAAGCTAGTGTTGGAATCGACAATATCGATACTTGACCTTTCGATTAATTACAACAGTCTACTCAAAATTGTGTCATATTATTGCATTTTCAAAAGCAACTTAGTTCACAAGAATAGGATTTTTAGTAAATAGAAATATTGGCGCAATAACATCATTTTAAATATTGCATAAGGTACCCTAAATTAACCAAAATATTACATGCCAGCCGATGTGGCGCAGTGGTTAGTATGACTGCCTGCCACGCAAAGGTTCCGGGTTCAATTCCCGGTGGGGTGACTCACAAAGTTGATTTTTACCACTTTGTGAATTTGTTCCCAGTCTGGTTAGGACATTGCAGGCCTGACCTGATTGTCCGCAAGTAAGATGGTTCCGTGCTTCGGATGGGCACGTTAAGCCGTCGGTCCCGGTTGCTGTCTATGATGGCGGTCGTTACACAACCATGTCAGAGGCGTGCTACTTGCAGTAGGCGGTTGAAAAACTCTGACTCGGTATCCCACACGAAGAGAGAGAGAGAGACCAAAATATTAATTTCTTTATCCAAAGACCAGATAATACAATTATGTAGGTACAATCAATGCAATACCTAGGTACTATTTACTGATAATTAAGTATCATAGGATATTATGTAAGGGAATTTACTAAAAAATCACCTATACAACAAATCATATCCCGATGACGTAGTGGTTAGTACCCCTGTCTTCTGCGCTGAGGCTCGTGGGTTCGATTTCCACCGGACACAAATATTTGTAAAGTAAATTTTCAAATATTCGTGTTTTGTCTGAGCACTCTACCTGATAAAGGACCACCGACTGGACCGAAACGGTCGTGAAATCGCGATGTAATAAGAAGTAGGTAAGTGCGAAATCCTTTTTATACAACCTGTTACATAAATAACCAAAAAAAAGAATATTTTTCATTATCATCAGTCGATAAAATAATCACATCACTAGTCTAGGTCAGGTGCTACACTACCTGGCGAACAAAGTCCGCTTCGGCATACATTGCTGGTTGACTTAGTTTCTTTTATTGATGACATTCATGTAATAGCCAGCAATGTAAACCGAACTGCGCTTCGCCGCGTCGGTAACTTCATTTGAACTTTGAGCTGTCAAAATTAGTGCTGCGATGCCACGATTAAAAATACGTGTAATTAAATAAAAAAATATTTTTTTCGTAGTTTTCAAAAACGATACTACGGCTTTAATTTTTATGTTAATTAACTCTTTGCAACGGACCTTTCCACACCCTTTGAGCTTTATTGGTTGTTTTGTAACACGTTGTATACATAATAATTAAAGTTAAAATGTCGCACTTAAGTTTAACCAATTTATAGCACACCAAGTCGTCCAACGACCTGACGAACCCTGGTGCCAGAGTTTGTCAACCACCTACTGCAGGCCTCTGACATGGTTGTGTAACGACAGCCGTCTAAGTGACCATAGACTTCAAAGCACGGAACCATCTTGCTTCTCGGCAAATCAGGTGGTTTAGCCTGTGTGGTGTTCTGACCAGTCTAGGAACATATTCACAAAGTGATAAATATCAACTTTGTGAGCGAAAGGAATTGAACCCGGAACTTTCTGCGTCGCAGGCAGTCGGACTAGCCACTGCGACACATCGGCCGACAGCCGATGTCACCCGATCAGCTGAGACTGATATTAATTTTCAATGAAACTCGAACAAAATCAGGTTTTCCCAAAATTCATTGAAAAAGTTGTTCAATTTCATAATCTGATCATGCCTGCAAAGTTTTCGGTACAGACCGTCTTTACATTATATAGGTTTGAAACTATGGCGATAGAAAAAGTATCGACGTTTTGTATTAGTTGACTCACTGCACTAGCTTGGGTTCAGTGTGGCTCGATACTTCAAGTTAAAATTATCGTTTTTTCATTAAATATCGACTGGAAATGAACATCATTGAATAAGTAGAACAATCCCAAACTAACATTCTAATCTTACTTAGCAAGCTATTTACTGTTAATAAAGGCATCGGTAAACTAAGATCGTTAATTGCTACCATTTTATGGTGGAATATTATAATCTTCATTTGAAAAATAAACGATACTATGATGAACACTATTGTTCGACACAAAATAATAACAAAAGGAACAAAATACAATTATTTTATTATAGATCTACCTAAAAAAACTCCAAATCAGTCATTTTGTACGACTTACTGGCAACACTTATGTACAATTTTGAATCGCTTATTTTATATATTATTTAGTGATATTGTACCGGAGGAATGCTTTCAGATGAAAAGTGATATTGTTCTGTTGTAAATTGGTATTTTTACATATTTTTTTAGGCATTATTAGCTCTAAAATTCCGCTTTTTATCGGAGCTCATTTGACATGCGCGACTGGAATCGTTCTAGGAAATAATCTGACAGCAACTGGTTTTTGTAATAAGGTAAGCCCCCGTGGGCAAAGGCCGTGACAGAGGGGAAGTGCTTCGTATAGCGTCTCCCTACCCCAGCTTTCCTCCAAGGACCTGTCAATCAAGTAGCGGATTGTCATTTTCGTGTGTGAATTCATAGGGGACGATTTCTGGTCACAAGGAGGCTTTTTCGAGCGCTTTGAATAGCATCGCCCTATTTCGTGGGTGTCGTAAAATTGTATCTATCGACCACATTCAGAGCCGCTGTCTCAAAGCAAACACTAAGCAGCGTTTATTCCCTTGCATAGTTCAGTAGCGGAAAGTAATTGTGTTATAATATTATTAAAGTTCGCTATTTTTTTAAACCCTATAACTATGCACTGCGCTCGTCAATCCGACTGTCAAGCGTAGTGAGTATGGCAAATATTAAATAGGCTATAATATGTCTTTCTCAGAGGGATCATGTCCACCATTGGACTAAAGCCCCCCGTACAATGCGAGTCACCGTCACCGGCGGCTATAATTTCAAAGTAGTTCGCATTTTTGAATTTATATAATTAACTAGCGGCCCGCCCAGCGGTTTCACCCGCTGCTACTTACCTGTTCTCTCGTAGTAATTGGATTTTTGCTCGTAGTAAAACGTCCATTACTCCGTTCCAGCAGAGGTAAATGTGCCAGCAGAAGCGGCCCGTCATGCTGAATAACTTTTACTTTGAAGCCATGACCGTATCTCTTGTAGTTTAGATGGGATGCTGATGGTCTTCATCAGGTTCTTCAGATCCTCGATGACCATGTGCCAGCATAGGCGGCCCGTCATGGTGAACAACTTTTTCTATGAAGCCATAACCGTATCTCTTATAGTTTAGATGGGATGCTGGTGGTCTTCATCAGGTACTCCAGATCCTCGATTACCATGTGCCAGCAGAAGCGGCCTATCATGGTGAACAAATTTTTCTATGTAGCCATGACCGTATCTCTAATAGTTTAGATGGGATGCTGGTGGTTTTCATCAAGTACTCCAGATCCTCGAGGGCTGACAAAAAGTAGTCTTTGTCCGTCTTTAGTATGCTAGTAACATCAGTGCCAAAATTCGCGGAGATCGGTAAAGCGGTTTTGCTAATTTGGGTAATATCCGCTATATTTCCCGCTTTTCCTGCTGTTTACCGTTTTCCCGTGGAAATGAGGAATTTTCCCGTGGTAAAAAGTAGCCTATGTTACTCAAGAATGTTGTAGCTTTCTAATGGCGAAAGAATTTTGGAAATCGGTCCAGTAGTTTCGGAGTTTATCGATTACATACATACAAAAAAACAAACAAAGGTTTCCTCTTTATAATATTAGTGTTGTCTACGGGATACTAACAAAAATGGCTGGGCCTATATTATATTTTGCCTGTCAGCATCGATAGAATTTTATAAAATTCTCGATAATCCGCTAAATTCAGATATATGTTGTCGACTCAAAAACAATATTTTTTAATGTTTTATTATAACAGATAACAGGGGGTAATCGTTACCCCTGCACGAAATTATTAATATAGATACCAATAGCCAGTGTCACTGGCGCTGCTGAGACGAATCTAACGACACCTCATTTGTCAAAATCTGCCTAGCCGTTTGGGCTGTAGCAAGCGAAAAAGAATTTATCTACACTCAGTTCGTAATATTCGTTTTACAGAATCGAAAGTACGAACGTAATGAACTGCATTACGAATAAACAGCCTTTAAAAAAAACTTTCATACTACTGGCAGCTACTTAAAGTAACTCGATTTCTAGTATTTGAAAAAAAATTAAACGAATTGACCCGCGTACCAAATTGTAATCTGTTCCAATTTGACACTGGCCATCAGTAAGTCGAATGAAAAAAAAAACAAGTGTCACCCGCGGCGGGACGACACTTGAAATTATGAGGACTTATTTATTATTAAATCTTTGCTTCAAATCATATTTCGAATTAAAATTCACCGATAAATGCTATTTAATTTTAAAAGTTGTTCAGTTTTTATGAGCCTCCATTTTAACGTGTTGTTAAAAAGTTACTTATGTATAAAAGTCGTTCAGTTGGTGGTTCAGTAGATAGGCTTGCAATCGCCATAGTGCAGTGCGGAGATTTGAATTATTTTTCATAGTTTTTCTTGTAGAGTGTAGATAAAATAGTGTATGCAACTGCAAATAATTAGGCTTTAGAATGCTCGTGTCAAACTATTATCATTAGGCAGTTGCATAAACTACTATTACTTATCCACATGTAAATCTATTACATAGCTAGCCATAAATGCCACAATCGTTCATTCATACAAACATACTCTCGAAAAACATTACTCCTTCTTTAGAGGCAGTCAGGTAAAGACCACTCAAAATCATGTCATGACCAGCTTAAGCGGGAGGCTAAGTTACGCTGGTCACGTAGTACCTATCTAAGTATTACGACCAGCGTAACTTGGCCCCCCTCTTAGGCTGGTCATGTCGTTTCATGACACTGTGATTGCGAATAGACTATAAAAAGGTAGACTTTTCTCCTCTCAACATTTTTATATTCATCAAAAGACTAAAGTTGATTTTAGGCAGATATCGAAGTCTCCAATCGAAGATGGACGCACTCAAGATTGTAATCAAATAATTCAAGGGCTTGGCTGATTTCCTTTTAAATTCAACTTGGCTATACAACAGTAGAAATTCGTGAAATCAAACACTTTAGTTAAGGGCTTGCATGATTTCTTTTTAAATTCAAGTTGGCTATACAACAAAAGATCTTTGTGAAAACACTTTAGTTTCTGTCAAAATAAAAATTACCTACCTGCCTATATTTCACCATACCCTTTTGATACCCTTATTTCCTCTTTCGTTATTGAGAGCCTTTATTACTCCTTACACGCGCAGACAAAATTATGGGGTACCTCATGTGCCTCACTTAGTTTTTCATTAGTTTCACTTACAATTTTCGAAATGTACCGGTGATGGAGCTATGTCGATGATATATTTCATAAATTTGGGAGCTTAGTAGGTTGAGGCTTTGCCATGGAAACGAAAGTAGCAGAATTAAATCCAGCCTTTGGACCAATTTAGCAAGATCTGAACCAAACCATCATCGTCATCGTGATCTGCCTGCCCTTATCCCAAATAAGTTGGGGTCAGCGCAACATGTTTTGTTAGAACATAAAATCATATAGCAAAACGATTTGACAATGTTTTATGACCGGCCGCCTGCCTGACGTCAACCCTCCTTAGCAAATTCTGAACCATACCGTAGCACACTTATTTTTATCAAAAAAACGTACTAGATACTATCCAGCATCAAACAAAATACAGTTACCTGGCTATATTCCAACATTTCCTTAATTTTAAAGACAGCTTTTCTTGTTCGTAAAATTATCGGGTACTTGTTTACGATCTCACAGTTTCATCCACAATGATTTTGTTTTGAACCACGTAAAAGATTTCTTACAAACACTGTATAACAAAAATGAAAACATTAGCGATAGGTGATAGGGAACAACTTACCTTTAGAAACATGAACCGAACTGAGATAAATCGACGGTCCCTACGTATAATCCCGTAAGTGGTACTTAAGTCATTTGCCTTTTTTCTTTGCTTTCTCCTTAGATTGTCATAAGCTACCTTCGGTAAAGACAGCGTGATTCTAAATGGCTTAATTCCACTCGAAATTGACACCCCTTAACTACAAAATTTACACAATTCCAACGTAAAATTACGGTAGTGGTAGTTAGGAACCAGCTTTACTACTCATATTTCGACGTAAAATGACGGTAGTTAAGTTACGTTATTTTACACTGGAAGGTAAACACGCCCTGGTGCGCTCTCTCCCGTATCTGGCACTTACTGCATAAAGATAATTATGTAAATATTTGCTGTACCGTTGATTTCATGTAGTAAAAAACTATTCTTAACTGATAACCATATTTTATATTTACGGTATCAACTTGAACTTACTTGTAAAACGTAAAAAAACAAGCGAAAATCCAAACTAAAATATAGTGTATGCGCAATAAAACCAACGTAAAACCCCTTAACTGACAGTTGTGTTTTTTGTTGGCGATACACTCCCACGTATAAGAACTTAAGTACCACATAGGCTTTCTACAGCTACAGGTTTTCCGTCGTACAACTACGTATATGATTATTTATATATAAATAATATTTTTTTTCATCATTTTATTATTCTTTTCTTAAAGATATTTACCTGATAAATATATGTTTCAAATTTCATAACTCTATCTATAATATTACAAGAGATACACTAATTTGAAACTTAAAAACGCTCTCCTGTAAAATTTGCTAATTTCAGTTACGTAATTATACGTAGGGACCGTCGAAATAAAATATTTGTGCACCTCCTTGGAAAATTATGCAGTTAATTAATCATAAGTATTATATAGGGTGTATTTTTATTAGTGGCGGATCCGTTAAGGGTGTGTTCTGTCAATGAAACTGAACAACTTTCCCCAAGGAACATAGATCGAAATACGAAAAAAAATTTTGGTCTTCCCATACTAAGTGTGTTGGCCGGCCGGGTCAATTTGTATGGGAGGGCCAAATTTTTTTTTCATATTTCGACCTATGTTCCTTGGGGAAAGTTGTTCAGTTTCATTGACAAAACACACCCTTAACGGATCCGCCACTAATAAAAATACACCCTATATAAAGAATGTTGTATTACTTTTTTAATACCTTGATATCAATATTCTCAATTTTTGGTATCAGTCACTCATAAATAATATAATTTTTAGGATTCCATACCTCAAAAGGTATTTATTATTACCTGCGTTTATTTTTTTGTAGGTAGGTATAATGTCTTCCTTGACCTTACTCTGTTTCATTACGTAATTCAATTTTATTTTCCGTAGACCTCTAATATTGCCTTTGAGTGTACTATAACCGTAACCATTGCCGATCCAGGTAAAAGTACCTAAGTGTATTAAGTGAGTAGCTAGGTAGTTCAGGTAGCCTCAAATTGTATATAGGCTTCCAGGGCAAAAAGGGTAAATTATAAAGAGTACATACTATGAATAAGCTAGCAAAAACTTTACTGCGGTAATATGTATAAATTTCCGTTTTTTTTACAGCTGTTTACGCTCTGTGTATTCCGCAATGGGCGTGATAAAACCTATACACTATACGGTCGGTAGCGGCTAAGAATTTTGCCACCCCTATTCTACTCAAGGTGTTTCGTAAAAGGTGACGTAGAGTTTTTTACCTTGGTTGAATATCTGTCGACCATGGTCAACCGTAAGGTGGCGGTAATACCACCTACGATAGCATTCCTTGACGTCAGGCAGGCGGCGGCCGGTCGTAAAATTACCTATGCCAAATCCTATTCCAATTTTATTTTCGAACAAAACATGTAGCTCCGACCCCAAGTAATTGGGAGAAGGGCAGGAAGATGATGATGGATGATACAGGTATGTATGTATGTATGTTTTCTCCAATTTGCTCGGAAATAGCTTCATTACTTTAAAAAAAGAATACGTCAATGGGCTCATTTATGTTGTCAAGGCGCAGAGGACTGTAATAGAAATTGCCGGACTAGGCCGGTAATAAAAGGGTTCTTAAACTTCACACTTTCGTGATTAGGTGTTTTATCGAACACAATTTGTTTGAGGTTTGAAGGCTGAATGTGAATTTCCCGCGCATTCTTTATGAAACGGAACGTAAGCAAAACCAGCGCCAACGCTTTGCGAACTTTAAAAGTTACAAAGTGTCAATTTTATCACGATTTAAATATTTGTTTCCTTGCAAATTGGAGAAAAGCACTATACAAACCTCGGCCGAAATAACAATTTCTGGTCTCGTTTACGTTAGAAGGCCTCGACTTCGTCTCGGCCTGCCAATGCCACTCGACCAGAAATTGCTATATACTCGGCCTGTGACGTAATGTACTATTTCCTTGCCTCTGAGAGCTTATAGTGTAAGCTTAGATTGTAAGTCATCAGGCCATGAATTTGGAATTACCACAGATTAGTGAATTCGACTGAGTACCCAAACATGATCTTGTATGTCAAATTGAACTTGTGTACCTATAAGAAGCACATCAATCAAGCCATTACCACAAATTAGGGAAAATAAGTAGTAAGTACTAGCGACGATTTTGACGCTTACTGACTTTAACTGAAAATAACCAGAATCTCAGGGGAAGTCAAGGTAAATAAGAAAGTGGTTGACACGAATGTCATATTTCTTGGATTAAAATTGGCTCAGAATCATTAAGATATTCTTGTATCAGATTTTGCTGTTATGATATTCTTCTACTTGAGATTTTTGTCAGTAGCAACCCTGGCTATGTAACAAGTGACAATCGCAAAAATCCAGAATAGGATTGAGTGAACCTTCTGTAAACTCTCGATTTTGTAGCGTAGTCGAGGATGAGGGGGTCAGATACCTCTGCAAGTGACTGTACCTATCCAATTTAAGGTCCTGTTTCCAATTAAGTTTCTATTAATTTTTCTACTTTGAGGTTTTTGACAGAAGCAACCCTGGCTTATTGTCGGTCGCGAAAATCTTGAATAGGGTCGAGTGAACCTTCTGTAAACTTCCTATTTTTGCCGTAGTCGGGAATGGGGGGTCAGGTACCTCTGCAAGTGACTGTACCTATCCAGTTTGAGGTCCTGTTTCCAATTAAGTTTGTAATAGGTCTTAACGGATTTGGTGGTTCTGGCTGGAATTGAGGCAGGCACCACATGGTAAGTATTGGCTGGCACCAATCTAAAGAACCGGTTTCAAGGAAGCGTTGCTATAAGTACTCACACAGACATCCACAATCTCGAACCGGTATTATTGTATAGTATGTTATAGTGTACGTTTGATATAATGTAGGTAAGTAATGTACCTAAGTATGTTTGACCCAGGTACGGCATAATTCGATATTCAGAAAAAGAATGTAGCAACCCTAGCGTATAGGCATAACTGATCGGAAGAAGGGGCGAGCTGTCCTTTTGTAAATTCTCTATTTTGTGCCGTAGTAGTCGAGGATGGGGGTACAGGTACCTCTGCAACTGACTGTACTGTACCAATTCAGTTTGAGGTCCTGTTTCCAATTAAGTTTCTAATAGGTCTTAACGGATTTGAGTGGTTCTGGCTGGAATTGAGCTAGGCGCCACAAAGTATAAGTATAGCCTGGCACCAATCTGAAGAACCGGCTTCAAGGAAGCGTTGCTATAAGTACTCACACAGACATACACAATCTCGAACCGGTATTTTTGTATAGCATGTTATAGTGTACGTTTGATATAATGTGAGTAATGTACCTAAGTATGTTTGACCGGGGTACGCCATATTAAAATTTCAGAAAAAGAAAGTAGCAACCCTAGCGTGTAGGCATAACTGATCGGAAGAAGGGGCGAGCTGTCCTTTTGCAAATTCTCTATTTTGTGCCGTAGTCGAGGATGAGGGGGTCAGGTACCTCTGCAAGTGACTAGGTACCTATCCAGTTTGAGGTCCTGTTTCCAATTAAGTTTGTAATAGGTCTTAACTGATTCGAGTGGTTCTGACCGGAATTGAGGAAGGCACCACAAGGTAAGTATTGGCTGGCGTCAATCCAGAGAACTGGCTTCAAGGAAGCGTTGCTATAAGTACTAACACAGACATCCACACACCGCCGCACAATTTCGAACCGGTATTTTTACCCGATTGCCTCAGAAAGAGGGTTATGTTTTTCGAGAGTATGTATGTATGTGGATAAGAAAATTCTTTTTCACGGGCTACAGCCCAAACGGATAGTTGGATTTTGACAAATGAGGTGTCAATAGATTCGTCTCAGCAGCGCGAGTGACACAGACTATATTAAAAAATATAAATACAAGATGGCGGATTTTTAAAGCAAAATACTACTTTAAAATTACCGCAGTCGGGTTTTTGTTTTATAGTATGCCATCTACTTGTTGTAAAGTATGTTATAGTGTACGTCTGATATAATGTGAGTAATGTACATAAGTATGTATGACCGAGGTAAGGCATATTCGATATTCAGAAAAAGAAAGTAGCAAGCCTGGAGTGCAGGCATAAATGATCGGAAGAAGGAGCGAGCTGTCCTTCTGTAAATTCTCAATTTTGTGCCGTAGTCGAGGGTGACGGGTCAGATACCTCTGCAAGTGACTGTACCCAAGCTATAGAGTGCGCCTAAAAGGTTAGAACTGTTGGCAGTTCTTGGAACACAACCTCTCTGTCTATCAGTAGCAAAACGCCAGTGAAAACAAACACTATTGAACCCTATGACTTTTCATACATTTGACGTCTGTATCTAGGAAGCAACTGCTTACGCTTTGACAGTACGGCACGGGCTGATATGCGCACTCCATAGCTTGACTGTGCCTATTCAGGTTGAGGTCCTGTTTCTAATTAAGTTTGTAATAGGTCTTAACGGATTCGAGTGGTTCTGACTGGAATTGAGGTAGGTACTGTTGATAGCAGCTCGAGTTGCCCATTAACAGGAACAATACTCAGCGTAGGCACCTTTATTAAACCCGGCGACATTTACAAATGAATCTCAAGTGCCGTGTGGTGCCGGCTAAGTATAGCACCACCCCAACTCTAAAGGGATATTTATCCAGGGAATGGGCAGCAGCGTTCCTTGTAAATGCACCATCTTGCACTGCGTTCGACAATCAGCCTGCCAAAAGTGGTGAGTATGACAATACCCTCCAAATGAGGGAGGCCCATGTCCAGCATTGGACTGTTGAGGCTGTAGTAGTAGTAGAATCTCAAAAGCAATCTAAACAGTACCTGTGAGTGGTGTTCAGAGTTTGAACTTTAGCCTTAGCGGCTCGCTGGCCGAATGTATGGAACATGCTGCACCTGAGAGAAGAGTTCTGAAATTTGGTACACTTAATCTTTAGGGTCAATGAATCGATTTGACCCGTAGTACACAATTTTAAAAAAATCCTATGAGGAGTAATGACGTCATCTTTTTTATTGTATGGAAAAAAAAATTTTTTTGTTCCAAAACCTATCGTGTGTGGTATCAAATGAAAGGCCTTGCTAAGCCGATTCTAAAAATATATGACATTATTATATTTAAGTTACTTTTGACAACCGATGTGGCGCAGTGGTTAGCATGCCTGCCTGCCACGCAAAGGTTCCGGGTTCGATTCCCGGTGGGGTCACTCACAAAGTTGATATTTATCACTTTGTGAATATGTTCCCAGTCTGGTTAGGACATTGCAGGCTGAACCACCTGATTGTCCGCAAGTAAGATGGTTCCGTGCTTCGGATGGGCACGTTAAGCCGTCGGTCCCGGTTGCTGTCTATGATGGCGGTCGTTACACAGCCATGTCAGAGGCCTGCTACTTGTAGTAGGCGGTTGAAAAACTCTGACACCAGGGTTCATCGGGTCGTTGAACGACTCGGTGTCCCACACGAAAAGAAGAAGAAGTTACTTGTGTAAAATTAAATACGAAATAATTCTCGAAACATGCCACGTTTGGGCTTCTCCAGGTATGATACGGTTGAATCATTACTTATGAAATATACGTAATATAATGTGTAATATCCTCATCTCTAACCTCAAGAAAGGTACTACGGATTTTTTGTCTTTAAGTAATTTTTTTTGAATTTTAAAGTTACAGAAATTTATGAAAACACACTTTGTTGAAATTTGGCATCGAAAGTTCAATTTTGGTTACCGAGAATGATAAAAATAAAGCCAGATGAGATTTTAATTATATGTACATCATATTCGTTTTGCAAAAATAACATGTTATGTGCTTCGGAGGGCACGGTTAACCCTCGGCCCCATCGCAGTCGCTCTCTATGAATAATTAGACGGCGGCGGTCGGTCAGGGTCGATAGATAGGGGCCGAATAGTAACCATGGTTCATCGGGTCATTCGTAGACTCAGTGTCCCACTTGACAGAACAAGATTTATTAATTATAAGATGATAAATACAGATGCGAGAGGAGTTTTGGTTCATCTTTATAATTTTCATTTGTCTATACACACATTATTCCCACACCAGCATCCTTACATTTACTCCCAGGGTATCCATCACCTTCATTAGCTATTTGCCAGCAGAAATGTCCCGCCATGCTAAATATTCTTTCCTTGAGGCCATATGTATATCTCATGTACCTATTTAAGCTGGGCTATTTTGGTACTCCTGATGGTCTACATCAGGTTTTCAAAACCTTTGATTACTAATTGCTAGCAGGAGGGCCCAATCAAGCTGAATTATTTTTTCTTCGGAGACGTATATGTATCTCCTGTAGTTCTCCAAACCTTCGATTTATATTTTCCAGCAGACACGTCCCATCGCGCTAAACAATTTTTGCTTTGGGACTATATAATATGTGTCTCCTGTAGTTTAGCTGGACTCTTGGAGGTGCACCTGGTGGTCCACATAAGGTTCTCCAAACCTTCGATCTATGTTTGCCAGCAGGAGCATTCCATGATGCTAAACAATTCTTGCTTTGGTGCCATAAATGTATTTCCCATTGTTTAGCTGGGCTCGTGGTAGTGCTTCTAGTAGTACACATCAGGTACTCCAGTCCCTCAAGTGGAGAAAAAAAGTAGCCTTTACCTTCTTCAATGCGATAGCAATCTTTGTACCAAAATTTATCAAAATCCGTTCAGTAGTTTTTCAGGATGCTGTCACATACAAACATCTAAACGGAAAAAATATGTAAAAACTTTTGAAACGTGTTTTGTTATCAATTTCAAGAATTCGCTGAGAATTTATTTTCCAATATCTTTTATGTACAGGCTTTCGACCCTCTACAACTTTATTATTATGTATAGATTCCGTTAATTTTGCCGGTGTGTATATTATTATAATGTGTGTATAGAGAAATGATCACTTTAACCATCAAACGAAAACTTCTCTCGCATTTGTATTTATCATCCTATTATTAATAAATCTTGTTCTGAAAAGTGGGACACCGAGTCTACGAACGACCCGATGAACCATGGTTACTATTCAGCCCCTAACTGACGACCCTGACGGACCGCAGCCGTCTTATTATTCATAGAGAGCGACTGCTATGGGGCCGAGGGTTAACCGTGCCCTCCGAAGCACATAACATTCTTTTTGCAAAACGAATATGATGTGATGTACATAATAATATGATTGTAATCTCAACTGGCTATATTTTTATCATTCTTGGTATCCAAAATTGAACTTTCGATGCCAAATTTCAACTAAGTGTGTTTTCATAAATTTCTGTAACTTTAAAATTAAAAAAAAATTACTTTAAGACAAAAAATCCGTAGTACTTTTCTTGAGGTTAGAGATGAGGATATTACACATTATATTACGTATATTTCATAGGTAATGATTCAACCGTATCATACCTGGAGAAGCCCAAACGTGGCATGTTTCGAGAATTATTTCGTATTTAATTTTATACAAGTGACATAAATATAATAATGTCATATATTTTTAGAATCGGCTTAGCAAGGCCTTTCATTTGATACCACACACGATAAGTTTTGGAACAAAAATTTTTTTTTTCCCATACAAAAAAAAGATGACGTCATTACTCCTCATAGGATTTTTTTAAAATTGTGTACTACGGGTCAAATCGATTCATTGACCCTAATGATTAAGTGTACCAAATTTCAGAACTCTTCTCTCAGGTGCAGCATGTTTTGAACTACCGCTAGGACTACTTACTGTACTGTATTCAGTAGTTCTGGGTATTATTTAGTGGTTATAGCTGCACTCTAGGGTAGCTGCTAAAAATCCAAAACTCAAATCACCGACGTGGGCAAAAAGGCCGCGAGACTTAAGTGGGATTGGGCTGGCCATGTGAGCCGTATGCATCCGGAAAGATGGGCCAAACTGGCCACCGAGTTTATCCCTGAAGAACGTCGCCGTAGAGGAAGATCGAGAAAACGCTGGCGGGATGACCTGGTTGAATACGATCCCAACTGGTCGGAAACAGCCGCAGACCGGAAAGCCTGGAAAGAGAGAGGGGAGGCCTTTGCCCAGCAGTGGGACAGTGTAGGCTATAATAATAATAATAAAATATAGCTGCGAATCCCAGGCCATTAAATGTAGGGTGAAATATTACTAGTGACCGCTAACGGAAACTGAAAACCGGCTGCTGTTAAGGAATATTTTTACCCAAGGAACATAGTTCAAAATACAAAAATAAAATTTGGATATCCCATTATTCAAAATAGCCGGCCGGCAATTTTGTATGGTAGGTCCAATTATTTTTTCATATTTCGCCCTAGGTTCCTTGGGGAAAGTTGTTCCTTATCACCAGCCGGTTCTGTGTTTTCGCTATCGGTCACTAGTGAAATTTTACAAAGGAAAGGTTTGTTGTTGATTGGTTGTGCGTGCGTGTTCTGTGTATATCCACTGTCCATGGCATACATAAGTCATCCTACTGAGGGCTTTCAGAGTAATCCTACTAATATTATAAAGGCGGATGTTTGTGTGTGTGTTTGTTACGACATCACGCTAAAACGGCTGATTAGATTGACATGAAATTTTGCTCAAATATAGAAGAGTATCTAGAATAACACATAGGCTACTTTTTTCCACGGGAAAATGTCTTATTCCTATGGGATCCCGCATATTCCAATATTTTTGCAAAGGTGGCGTGACTGAGCCGATTCGCGTTTTGAATGTTTTCGCCGAAAACTAACAGCGACATCTCTTGGCCAGTAATGCTTTTTTCCGGCGGAATAATAGGTTGCAGCGGGTGAAACCGCTGACGGGCAGCTAGTCATGCTTATATTAGGGGTTCCTAATTGACACGAAACCTTATTAAAGAAACCAATAACCGAAGCATTGAAGCACAAAATAGAGAGTTTGGTACTCTCGACTCTATATAAGATTTTCGCGATTGTCACTTGTTACATAGCCAAGGTTAAAACTGTCAAAAATCTCAAAGTATAAGTTGAAGAATATCACAAAATAGCATTTAATACAAGTACGTCGTATGATTCTGAGCCAATTTTAATGCAAGAAATATGACGTTCGAGGCAACCAACTTCTGAGTTACCTTGACTTCTTCTGAGATTCCAGGTTCATTCCAGTTCGCGATAGTAACCGTCCAAATTGTCGCTAATACCGAGTGAACCATCTGTCAAGGCGCCGCCGTCTTCCTAATTTGTGTTTGAATACAGATTTTAAGTACAAGAAACGTTAGCTGGTTGCTATCGGCCCTTCTCAGAAGGGCTCTGAGGGCTTGATGTCATTCAACGGATGATGGAGAGGGCTCAAGTCTCAATATTCCTTCGTCATCAATTTCCTTCTTAAACTACTCGAAATGTACTTCTGGATGGTTTTGAGTTAAAAGTGCTAGAATATGATGCGACTCTACGAGGAAAGTTTATAATAGTTAGAAACTTAAAACGCTTAAAACTGATAGAAGTAGGTACCTATATCGGAAAGCAACCAAAATTTCTTGAAACGCTAAATTCAATCGATCAAATTGAACACTTTGACCCAAGGAGCATAGGTATAGTTAATAAAGTATGTTATTATAGTTAATTAGCTAGTTCAAAACGAAAACCACTGTTTTTTTATATATGAGAGGTATGGGAGGTCTTATTTTTTAACCTTGACTTTTGTCCTTGGTAAAAGCTTACCGATTACGGTAAATAATGTTGTTGATTATCATAACTGTAACGTTTGTAATTTTATACAACCACAAGCTATATCAACCCATTTTATCTTCGACGTCCAGATATTAGTAAAAAATATCTCTGTACCTGTAGTTAGGTACACCGGGAACGCCTAACGGCCTAAGGGTTCCTATTTCAAAAGGCATGCCCGGAAACGGATGCTAGTATATTTGGGCGCGGGGCCGTGAGACGAAATAAAAAATGGCTGTTTCGATGGTTTTGAAATGAGATTCAGTGAAAAGCAAAGTGTTTAGTTTTCGTATAAAATGGGCGCGCGGTGCTGGCAACACTGCTCTGTCATCTTGTCACGTCCTCTGCCGTCGCCCGCATCGTGGATGCGAAGTTTAATTATAAATAAGTAATTTAGTGTGCTTTCGGTTTTCTCGTGTGGTTTTCCCTGTTCGGTGGGGAAGTGAACCAAGTGATTTTTGGTTCCGGCTTTTTGATTGAGGCCAACGTGGTCGCCGGTAACATAACCTCACTTTGAGTCGTCGCTCGCGTCGCGGCTGCCGATAGCCATATATTTTTTGATTGTTTTCTTGTTTGGGGGCCAACGGGGCCGATTCCTCATTCGGAGAGGAATCTTTAGTTGTTTTTGTGTTGAAAACATTGTTGATGTCGAACTGTGAACTGGTGAATGGTGGAGTGATGAACTGAGGTGAAGCCAAAACTGTCGGAGGGACGGAGTGCCACACGAGCTGGTGCCCGGGTGCAGTAAGTCTAGTACCTAAGTCCCAATCCAAAAGTCTTCCTCAAACCTGATACCTATTTTTCCTGTCAAAAACTAGACTTACAAGGAAACGACGGCGTCATCGTTCGCTCGGTAAGCAATTCGTTGCTGGGCCCTGTTTAAGTAGATTTTGGAAACAAGAATTTCTCGGCCGGAAACTTTCCGGAGCAGAATTCTCTCATTAAATTTATTTTATTTAGCTATAGTAAAGAGCACTACGAATCGTAGTCAAATGTTGTTCCGAGGCTGATCGACCATTTAGTTTTAGATTTTAAGATAACTTTAATTTGCTTCCACTGCGCTAAGATCAGCTTCGGAATCAAACATTTTTTGGTAGCAGAGCGTGGTTGCTTTATTGCAACATAAGGTGCGTTGGGGTAACATCGGACGGATTTTTGACTAGTTAGAAGAGTCTTCCAAAAACTTGAATTACTCGACATCTATAACCGCGTAATCAATGAAATAAAGAGTAAACAAATGACAATAAAACGGAGCTTAACTTTATATATCGCTTTTGTTTTTAAACTCAAACGTTTGTGTTTTGCACGTGCGCAAAGTCAAGTTATACTTTTTTGAGACCATGATGACAATTTACTTGTCAAGGGGTAAGTTCGGATATACTTTTAAAACCACTTCTAGTGCACGGAGAATAAAGTCTATAACAGGAATATATACGATCTTTTCCCTTCTAACACGTATGGCAATAAAATATCTAATTATTTAAGAGGCATAGATGTTCCAAATGATTATTCATTTTTTTTACTATAGGCATCCGGTCTTACCCCACAGGCAAAAATTTTGAAATTCTGTGCTTCTCAAACTATTTTATGTAGTGTCGGGGAAGATCGGATGGATTTTTCTTTGTGGGAAACGTTGTAACAGGCACGAGGGTCTACTAAACTGAAAGAACCACGAAGACTTACTGGAGAAGGCGAAGACCACATTGCAAACAATACAACGTGTTACAAAACAACCAATAAATCTCCCATACAAAATGAGTTACTTTTGTATGGGATGTCCAATTTTTTATTTCATTTTTCGACCCATGTTCCATGGGGAAAGTTGTTCAGTTTCATGAGTACCTTGACCTCCTTTCAGCTTTATTGGTTGTTTTGTAACACCCAGTATAAATAAATAAGAAACAAACACAGCGCAGCAGTGCAGCGGCTACAGCAGAGTGGAGGGGGTACTAGTGGGCGACGGCGCAGCGGCTACAGCAGAGTGGAGGGGGTACTAGTGGACGACGGCGCAGCGGCTACAACAGTGTGGAGGGGGTACTAGTGGACGACGGCGCAGCGGCTACAGCAGAGTGGAGGGGGTACTAGTAGACGACGGCGCAGCGGCTACAGCAGAGTGGAGGGGGTACACTCCTAACTGGGCTATTATCCTCCTTCTTTTCTAACGGAGCTGTACCAAGTAGCTATTTTAACTAAAGTTAGAACCAAAATTTGTTAAATAAATTAAAAAAAATTTGAGCGTAAAAGTTTGACAACCACTTCCATTTTGTTACAGGGTAAGATCGGATAATTTTATCCGATCTTTACTCATCAAGGGGGAACACCGGATCTCAGCAAGTAGCAAACCCAGGGAAATTTTAATAATTGTAAAATGTTTATCACAATAAAAAACCTGGAATAAGAGTTTAAAATAAACAAATAAAGCTATATTTAAGCCAAAATACGCAATTAAAAATTTTAGGGAAAGATCGGATGGACGAAAAATTATGGAAATTTACCTTGGATTTTTTTTTGGCGCGTAACACACATATTTTACGTCAGATTGACAAGCAAAAACTGACAATCGGTGAACAATAAAATGGCGTCATGCACAATGTTACCAGATTTAAAAAATATTGCTTGATTCGCCGAAAATTCAACTCGTACGATCTTACACCTCGTCCGAACTTACCCCAACGCGCCTTAGTTAGCCGTAATTTAGTATTAAGCGTGTTTTTTATATTACCCACATATTTTATTAATTTTGGAAAATATTGTTTCGGTTTTTTTTTGTGACTGTATTGTTTGCCTAGTGAACGGTACCTTATCGGTAAGGTCTAGGCCAGTCAACTAACATTTATTTTGTGGTATTTGTTTATTGGTTTTTCGTTTTTATTAAGTCGAGTGTGTAAAAGTTGGTACCATGGCTCCCTCGATCGCCAGGTATAAGGCTGCTATAAAGACAGAATTAAGGTGGTTTACTACCACAGCAGCAATGATCGGCCGCGAGGACCGGAAGGACGCGCTCTTGAAAAGTGCACTACAGGCAGATGAACGGGTTCGGGTTGTGTCGGAACACCTCACAGAGTGCCTCATGCTCCTTGAGGAAGCTCCTAACCCTGAAGATAAGGAGCTGGTTGAGGGCGATGTAAGCCAGTGCTTGGAGCTGGCACAGGACATTGCGCAGGCAGCTGCGGACATATCTAGGCGACGTGACGGAAAGGAAAAGCCATTCCGTGGTAAAGTGGGACAAGGATTACAGGTGCCACTTCCGCCTGTTACGGTTCCAGTCTTTGCAGGCGATTACGCCGACTGGCCGGCGTTTGAGGACCTGTATAGCAGTGTGGTCCACACACGGACGGACATAACGCCGGCG
This sequence comes from Phthorimaea operculella, assembly GCA_024500475.1. Classification (NCBI taxonomy): domain Eukaryota; kingdom Metazoa; phylum Arthropoda; class Insecta; order Lepidoptera; family Gelechiidae; genus Phthorimaea; species Phthorimaea operculella. Next base: position 3,378,157 of record JANFCV010000046.1, on the reverse strand, counting down.
TACAAGATGGCTCAGCTGATGTCCAGGCTACATGGAGAGCCTCATGAATTGCTGACGCATTTGGCTGTCTCGGATAGCAATTATGAGGTGGCGTGGAAGATCCTTACCGACCGGTATCGAAACAAGCGCCTGATTGTAGACAGGCTGTTAGACCAGTGGCTGTCAATACCAACCATAACGCGAGGTACGGACCTCCGCGAGAAAATCTTCCACCCAGTCAGCGTCGCGGTCAGCGCACTGGAGCGACAGGGTTTGCCAGTGGCGGGCTACGGTTATATCTTGGTCCACACAGTGCTTCGCCGCCTGCCGAGCGAAATGGTCGCTCGATTCGAGCAGCTACATGGGGGCAAGTCCTCGGACCACCTCCCGACCTACGAGGATCTGAAGTCGTTCCTCGAGGCCGAAAGCAGGCGAGTGGACGTCCAGGCTGGTGAAGCCCCTCGCAAGGAGACCTCTGCCCCTCGCCACCCGGAACGGCCGGGTGCACCGGCGCGAGAAGGCAACAGTGGGCAACCCAAGCGGTACAATATCGCATTGGAATCAGGGTGTGCCTACTGCAGGGAGACAGGCCACAGGGTAACGGCGTGTCAGGAGTTTGCTGCGCAGCGGATTCAGAGGAGACGGGGTGTGGCACAGCAGAGGCGTTGGTGTTTTCGGTGCCTGGGGCCGCATCAGGTGCGAGAGTGCCCTTCAAGCACCAACTGTAGGTACTGCCAGGGTGCACACCATCCGCTGCTCTGCATGAATCGCTCCGGAGGCGCCGGGGCAGCGCTGGATCGGATCAGCGAAGGAGCCTGCCCACCAAGGGAGGGAGCAACGCTCCCACCCTCCAAGGAGGAGCCCACCTCCGCCTCGGTCACAGGGACAGGCAGGGGACCGTCAACAGACGGAGCCCACTTACCCAAGGACGTGGGGACGATCTCCACCACGGCAGCAGGTGCCGGATTGGGGACGAGCGGCACAGGAACGTGGCCAGGACACCCATCCCAGGTACGGGATTCAACGGGCGGGTGTCAGGGAGCACTAGGCAGCCACCAGGGTACATGCAGTATTCTGCGGGCTTGAGCCACCTGGTTGGGTCTCAAGACCCACGCATGCCTCCGCCTATGCCTGAGTACCCGCGGCTACAGGCGCAACCTCGGTACGGACGTTTGCCGTCGGGGTACTATAGAACTCCAGCCATGGCCTTTATGGGCAGACCTCCCTACCAGCAGGAGTGGGACCCATACACAGGTTTGGGTAGTGAGGATACCCCGCGGGACGCGGCCTCACCGCGTTTAGATTCCCGCTAGGTAATCGCCGCCTACTCATCAGCTTCGGCCCCGTCCAATCACGGTACTTTTGCCAACGGCTAAGATTTGGGTATGGGGATACGGTGGCCGGACCATTCAAGTAAGAGCCCTACTGGATACAGGGGCTCAGGGATGTATTGTATCGAGTAAGCTGGTGAGTAGGCTAGGCCTAAATGTACGGCCAAGTGAGGATGAAGCTGTAGGCATCGGGGCCTAAATGTGCCTGACATTCGGGGTCAGACGAACTTTGAGTTCACATTAGGTAGCACATGTACAGGGTCAGCTATCAAGTCTCAGCCGTGGTGCTAGATGAAGTGGTTGGGAAACTCCCTCAGGTTAGGTTACCACCAACGGTAAGAGGGTTAACCACAGGGTTGGAGTTAGCTGATCCTGATTTTGATACTCCTGGTACGGTGGACGTACTTCTCGGGTCAGACGTCCTCGGGAGATTATGGTGCGGTAGGAAGAAGGTACTCCAGGAAACTGGTTTGGTGGCCGTAGATACCACAGGGGGGTATGTTGTTTTCGGCCCAGTTTGGAGACCTCAGGACCTACCAGAAGGGGATCCGGTCCTCTATGGTAGTGTGCTGTCAGAGGTGCTGCAGAGGTTTTGGGAGTCTGAAGAGCCGCCCACGGCGGACAGACGGAAGCCAGAGGATGACGAGTGCGAGTTGTTCTATCAATACAACACTGCGAGATGCCCGTCAGGCAGATTCGTGACCAGGCTACCTTTTCTCCCAAACCGCCCCGCTTTAGGTAGTTCGCGACAGCTCGCGGAACGGAGACTACTCGGAATGGAGCGGAAGATGAGGCGAGACCCAGCACTTCGGCAGAAGTATATAGAATTCATGCGGGAATATATTCAATTGGGCCACATGTCGGTGTCCAGCCTGGATTGGAGGTGTGTCGAGCATTATTACTGTAGTACTCGCTTGTACTACAGTAGAAGACGGCTCGTTGCTTCACCAGTAGCAGGGGTGGGTAGTTCGACCGTTCTCGCCTGTGGCTCTCACGTCACTGCCCCCCGCCTACCCGTGAACCCGAGACGTACTTGATTCTATGTTTGTTTACATACACAAACACTACATCCCTTCCTTATCATTATTTTTGAGAAAGGTGTATTATTAACAATCGCACTTTTATAATCAAATAGGCATTTATTACTTTACTACAATTAGGTAGCAACATTCTCAAACCACACCAGATCAGGTAAGTACTTATCTAAATTCTAACTCAATAATTAATTGCTTCACAATTTCTAAATCAACTTTGCTTATTACAATATTTTTATTATTTAGTGTAATTTATTTATTTCTACATAGATTCACCACTATCACCTTGATTGTTCTCTTCGTCTTCGTCCTGAACCTTCCATTCTCCTTCTATTCTTTTTAGATGTATAACATTCCTTCTAAGTTGCTGTCCCGTTTCTTCATTTCTCAACTGTACGTCTCCACCCTTTGTTCCTTCTACAATATGTGGAGTCACTTTAAAGTTTGCTGATAGTTTATTCTGTCTTTCCATGTCTTTGACATAAACTTTATCACCTTCGGCAAGTGTACATTCTTCAGCTTTTCTCTTCCTATCCCCATATTCCTTCCCTTTTTCCTTGTGTATTGCATCCTTGTCCCTTACATCTAGATCATCTTCTCTATGTTCATTGTATAGCAAAGAGGGGATTTTGTCCTTGTTCTGTCTCCTGAAAAATAGTTCAGCAGGTGTTTTTCCTGTCACCGTATGCGGGGTTGAGTTGTACATCATTAGGTAGTCCCAAACACTCTCTTTCAGGTCTTCTTTTTGCAGCTGACTTATTTTTAACCGCTTTAAAATGTCGCGGTTTTGGCGTTCGACCTCCCCATTTTGCTGCGGCCAGTAGGGAATTGTATTAAAAAGCTTTATATTGCACTCTTGACAATATTTTTTAAACTCGTCGCTGACGAATTGACGACCATTGTCTGCTGTGATGGAGGAAGGGTAGCCCAGCCGACTGAACATTTCCTTTAATAATTTAATTATTTGTGCACTCGTTATCAATTTGGTAAATTTTATTTCTTTGTACCTACTGTAGTAATCTATAACTACAAGTAGGTAGTCATTGTTAGGTAATGGTCCTAGGAGATCTAATGCGACGTCCACCCAGGGAGCAGCAGGTAGCTCTCGCCTTTTCATAGGTACTGGTGGTGTTGGCAGCCCTACGAGAGTGCATCCTTTACAATGCTTCACTATTAGTTCCGCATCCTTATCGATGTGTGGCCACCAAACCTTCGATCTTAATCGACTTTTCATAGCCACTATCCCCGGGTGGCCTTCATGAGCCGCATCTAGGACTGTTTTCCTTAAATCTTTAGGTATGACTATCCGACTACCTCGCAATAGAATGTTGTCATAGAAGCAAAGTTCTGATTCAAAAATCTTAAATCCCTTGACTGAGTCATCCCAATCTTTGTTATATATGCCACGTTTGACTTTTTTTAGTTCCGGATCGTTTTCAGAAGATTTAATGATAGCTTGCATAGAAACTGCACGGGGACGAGCCTGTTCGACTATGTGATGAACGAAATCGTCAATACTGCCTGATGGAACTTCGGAGTAGGTACAAAGTCGAGACAACGGGTCGGCGATGTTGACTTTTCCGGGTTTGTATTTGATATTAAACCGATATGTCTGTAACCTTAATACCCAACGCTCCACACGAGCACATGGCTTCGACTTTGGACCGAATAGGAATTCCAGGGGTTTGTGGTCTGTTACAAGATCAAATTGTTTTCCAAACAAAAATATGCTGAAGTGCTCGACAGCCCAAACAAGTGCAAGAGCTTCTTTCTCCGTCTGGCTATATTTTCTTTCAAGCTCTGTCAGTGTTCGGTTCCCATAGGCAATTATTCTCGGGCCTCTTTTATCGTTTTGAATCAGAATGGCACCTAATCCCACAGGACTAGCATCAGCGATGACTTGTGTTTCGTCATCAACATCATAATATCCTAAAGTTGGGACAGAAGATAACGCTTGTTTGCATTGACGAAATGCGTTGTCATGCTCGTCCTTCCACAGGTCTTCTATGCTCGCTTTTTTTGCATTTTTCTGTCTCAACAACGCTTTTAGGGGTTCCGTCATCGTCGCAAGGTTAGGTATCCATTTATTGATATAATTAACCAACCCTAAAAAGCTTTGAAGCTCTTCAATCGTTTTGGGAACGCGAAAATTGGCAATGCTAGTCATGTATTTTTTTAGTGGTTTAGCCCCATTTGGCGTCAATTCGTGTCCGAGAAAATTAATTTTTTGTACCTTGTATACACACTTGGTTTCGTTTAATAAGACATCGTTGTCTTTAAGAGTCTTTAAGACTCTTGAAAGTCGTTCATCGTGTTGTTGTTCATCCTCTCCGTAAACCAAAATGTCATCGATAAAATTTATGACTCCATCCAACCCCGTCAACATCCTCTCTAATATTTTTTGAAACAACTCCGGCGCGCAAGTAATACCAAACATTAGGCGTTTGTATCGATAGAGCCCTTTAGACGTGATAAACGTCGTCACGTGCCTCGAGTTAGGATGTATTTCTACCTGGTGGAAGGCATTTTTTATATCCAATTTTGAAAAAAACTGAGCCTTCTTTATCTTGGGTAACAGATTATCCATACAGGGCAATGGATGATTTTCTCTCAATATTGCCGAATTGGCGCGCCTCATGTCTATGCACAACCGTAAATCATCATTATCTTTTAGTATGGGTACCACAGGTGAGATCCACTTGGATGGTCCATGTACCTTCTCGATGATGTCGGCGTCTAGTAGCTCCTGAATTTTGTTTTCGACTTTCTTCTCAATGGGAATTGGTATTCTCCGGTAAGGCTGCGATACAGGTTTGCAAGTTTCATCTATGGGTATTTCAACGATGACATCCTTGAATTTCGGGAACGGTTTAGGTGATTGTGAAATCTCATGCACGTCAGCACCTATTTTTAATACTTTTAATTTGAGGGCAGTTTCTTTCCCTAATAAGTCTCTTGATCCGTCCTTGATTACGTAAAACCTAGCTTTTTCAGAATGCCCATTGGTTTCGATGATAGTCTCAAACGAACCTTTTACCTCCAGAGGTGTTTTACTTGCGTAGGGGTAGAAAGTTTTATCCGATCCTTTAGTTTGTTTAGCCACCATCGCTCCTTCCTTTTTTAAAGTTTCCCAAGTGGTTGCCGTAATGAGATTTTGCTTGCAACCTGAATCGATTAACAATTTTGATTTAACTCCTCCCACAATACATTCAATGGTGTCATCATCGTTCATATTAAAAATGTATTCGGTTGTCATTTCTTCATCGATAGAGTTAATTTCCTTTTCATTCCGGTTCCTTTTATTTTTTATCTCCTCATCTGGCTTACGGTCTGCTCTCCTTTTTTGAGGTCTAGATCTGCACAATGCCTTAAAATGTCCTATTTTTTCACATGCATGACACTTCTTCTTTTTTGCTGGACATTCTTGATTTGGTAATGTGTGTGCCGCATAACCACACCTTCCACATTTCTGGCTTCCTGCTTTGCGTAGTCCGGGTTTAGCGACTGGACGATTATGAACAGCATTAATGTCCGAATTTGTAGTCTTGTTAGCCCCATATCCTTCTAATTGGTACCCTACTGCTTCCAATGTGTTTGCCTCCGTTATTATTTTATCTAGTGTAACTTCGTCACCTAAGGTCAATATCTTTTTGCGAAGTTCCGATGATAAGCATTTTTCTACGACTTGATCTATTAGATGTTCATCTGAACTTGTGAATTTACACCTAGCAGCTTGATTTCTTAGTCGCACGACAAATTTTTCGAATCTTTCTCCCTCCTCTTGTTTAATTTGGCGAAATACGTGCCTCTCATAGATCTTGTTTTCCTTTGGAAGAAAGTACCCATCCAGTTTTTCAATTGCCGTCTTAAATACATCTACTCCCTCCGCAGCAGTAACATATGCTCCGGGTAGATTGTAAATAATCTCCTGAAGATCAGGTCCACCTAATAGCAATAAAGTTGCTCTTTTTTTCTCAGCGCCCTTGATTTCCGTAGCATCGATATAAATATTGAACGATCTTTTCCATCGCTCCCAGCGAAAAGCAATCGTGGCGTTATCGCCATTGAGATCTAATTTCTCCGGAGGTGGTAGTAGATTTGCCATGTTTCAAGTTCGAGTACTTATTTGTGGCTACCTGGAACCAAAACGAAACTGGCTATGGCAACAAAACTAGTAGTAAGTACCTTCTATATTATGTTTGGTGTCAGGTCCACACTGCCTACAATTAACACAACTATGTACGCGTACGATTTTAAATGCAATTAAGGCCCGTACTGCCTATAAACAACTCATACACGCACGGTTAACAATTTCATGAAGGCCCGTACTGCCTATAAACAACTCATACACGCACGGTTAACAATTTCATGAAGGCCCGTACTGCCTATAAACAACTCATACACGCACGGTTAACAATTTCATGAAGGCCCGTACTGCCTATAAACAACTCATACACGCACGGTTAACAATTTCATGAAGGCCCGTACTGCCTATAAACAACTCATACACGCACGGTTAACAATTTCATGAAGGCCCGTACTGCCTATAAACAACTCATACACGCACGGTTAACAATTTCATGAAGGCCCGTACTGCCTATAAACAACTCATACACGCACGGTTAACAATTTCATGAAGGCCCGTACTGCCTATAAACAACTCATACACGCACGGTTAACAATTTCATGAAGGCCCGTACTGCCTATAAACAACTCATACACGCACGGTTAACAATTTCATGAAGGCCCGTACTGCCTATAAACAACTCATACACGCACGGTTAACAATTTCATGAAGGCCCGTACTGCCTATAAACAACTCATACACGCACGGTTAACAATTTCATGAAGGCCCGTACTGCCTATAAACAACTCATACACGCACGGTTAACAATTTCATGAAGGCCCGTACTGCCTATAAACAACTCAAACACGCACGGTTAACAATTTCATGAAGGCCCGTACTGCCTATAAACAACTCATACACGCACGGTTAACAATTTCATGAAGGCCCGTACTGCCTATAAACAACTCATACACGCACGGTTAACAATTTCATGAAGGCCCGTACTGCCTATAAACAACTCATACACGCACGGTTAACAATTTCATGAAGGCCCGTACTGCCTATAAACAACTCATACACGCACGGTTAACAATTTCATGAAGGCCCGTACTGCCTATAAACAACTCAAACACGCACGGTTAACAATTTCATAAATCACTGACTAACTAACTAGCGCATACTATATATAGGTACATTATTGTACCAACATTCCTGGCACCGTGCTGCATGAAGCATAATATCTTACTATTTGGACCAATCTACGAAATTTTCCTATTGTACTATACAGTTAGAACAGTATCAACATAAAAACTTTATCACACAAAACTCGTCGCAGCATTTCCTGATTATTGACCTGTACCACCTGTACTACTTCGCGACGTCATAGTTTTACGTATAATTGTAGGCACCTGTGGTACCTATCTATCTAGTTAGTTTATTTTGACATTATCATATTTAAGCAGATTTATGGTATAGTTTATAGTGCGGCTTTATAATACACGCTAACTAACATAAAATATAATTATTTTGTCTTATAAGTATTTATTTTATACCTAGCACGCAAAAACGCCATCTCTGAAATTATGGAAAAACATCTACAAGCTGGACTAGAAGACTAGAATCAATGAAGATTAATAAATTACACCTTTATTAGGGTAGTGCGAACTGTTTGCACGGCCATCTATCAAGTTTTTATGGAACCAAAACAAAATCAATGGAGGTTCAAAGATTCGGGTCAGTTCTCCTAGAATTTCCTACGTCGCGATATGATAATGACAACGTAGTAAGTACCGCATCTATGAAATAGATGGCGGTGTAACTAAATACTAAAATATTTTTCATATTATGCATGAACACATGATTGATGGTGATTGATTGATTAGGTTACAGCTTATTTACAAAATATGTCTAGGTAGGTAAATAATAATTTTTGTCATGGCATATTGTTCGTAATAATTTCAATATTTCAACGACATCAAACAATCTTGGCTTTTGTTTACTTTTAACGCGCGCGTAGGTAGCTAAACAAAGCGTAACCTCCTTATCTTCCTGTATCTTTTTTTCTATTCTCTAAAATTTTGCGTTAAAATTCGTACTATTTGCACTGCACTGACCTTTTTGCTCGTCGCCAAAAATGTAGTACTCGCTGGTACTACAGTAGAAGACGGCTCGTTGCTTCACCAGTAGCAGGGGTGGGTAGTTCGACCGTTCTCGCCTGTGGCTCTCACGTCACTGCCCCCCGCCTACCCGTGAACCCGAGACGTACTTGATTCTATGTTTGTTTACATACACAAACACTACAATCATATTTCTTGCATTAAAATCGGCTCAGAATCTTATGCCGTTCTTGTGTCTGATTTAGCTGTATTTCGTCCTCGTTTTAAATCTAGCAACGCTGGCTACATAATAAGTGACAATCGCGAAAATCCTAATTAGGATTGAGTGATCCTTCTGTAAACTCTCTATTTTGTGGTGTAATGTAAGCTTAGATTGTAAATCATCAGACCATGAATTTGGAATTACCACAGATTAGTGAAGTCGACTGAGTACTCAAACATGATCTAGTATGTCAAATTGAACTTGTGTACATCAACCTACTTATTACATCCATAAATATTTATATGTAATTATATCACGCCTATATCCCTTGCGGTGTAGACAGAGCGTAAATAGGTAATTGTGAAAAACGACCACCTTTACTCCACGTCTGACAAAAGTTTGAGTCATTCAAAAGACTGTGTATTACCTCAACATAATTACAGGTCGATTCGTTGGACGATTCGGTGTCCCACTCGAAAAAGAAGGAAAAAGTTACAAGTTGTCAGCCTGTAGCCTAAAATTGCATTGCACATCAACTCTCAGATCCCTACGACAGATTTTGTCAGTAGCAATCCTGGCTATTAGCCCGAGCGGCGACTGGTCTCATCCATACCTCACAAAAGAATAGAATAATTTAGCTATGTACGGGTGGAGGAGCTCGAGTACTTCGGATTGGTCGTGGGCACGTTGGCGGAGTAGCTAAAGTTTGCCCTCTGAAAAAGTTAAAAATATCTCATCGAAGAATAGAATGAGACATGGCTGTAGCGATAGGAGCAGTTTAGTAAAGCTTAAATCTTGGTCTGCCGGCTGCTATCTTGGCACGTTTGGCGAGTAGCTAAAGTATGCCCTCTTAAAAAGTAAAATATCTCATCGAAGAATAGAATGAAAATATATCGTACCGATAGCTTGCTTGAGTCTGCCTACATATATACTGGTCTGCCTGGCCACAGCCTGGCAGTTTTCCCGGTCAGACCACTTTTACTTTTTTTAGTAAAAATTTTATCTCTTCGAATAAAAGAATAAAAATATGTCGTACCGATAGCTTGCTTAAGTCTGCCTAGAAAAATACTGGTCTGCCTGAGCATAGCTTGGCAGTTTTCCAGATACGACCACTTTTACTTTTTTTTGAGAAATTTTTATTTCTTCGAATAACAGAATGAAACTAAGTTGTAATAATAGTTTATTTAAAGCTGAACACATATCCCTTGGTCTGCCTGAGCTCAGTCCGGTAGTTTCTCCGATGCGATCACTTTTCACTCTCAGTAAATTTCAATTTTAAAGGACCCTGTCTTTGTTTATTAGAGTGGGCCCGTCAATAAAATGAAAATTTGTCGGTGTATAGAAGTGAGATTTACAGAGCTGTAATCTCTCAATGTCTAGATGAAGAATAAGTATGTTAATTTCAAGAATCTACAACTTCAGATGTATTCGTAGTAATTATTTCAAAAATACAATACTTGGGAAAACATTTTCTTCATCTGGACATTGAGAGATTACAGCTCTGTAAATCTCACTTCTATACACTGACAAATTTTCATTTTATTGGCCAGGCCCTAATAAACAAAGTCAGGGTCCTTTAAAATTGAAATTTACTGAGAGTGAAAAGTGATCGCATCGGTATTCTTCGATGAGATATTTTTTACTTTTTTAAGAGGGCATACTTTTAGCTACTCCGCCAAACGTGCCAAGATAGCAGCCGGCAGACCAAGATTTATAAGCTTTACTAAACTGCTCCTATCGCTACAGCCATGTCTCATTCTATTCTTCGATGAGATATTTTTAACTTTTTTCAGAGGGCAAACTTTTAGCTACTCCGCCAAACGTGCCAAGTTGCGCCGCGGCAGACCACGACCAATCCGAAGTACTCGAGCTCCTCTACCCGTACATAGCTAAATTATTCTATTCTTTTGTGAGGTATGGATGAGACCAGTCGCCGCTCGGGCTATATGTATTAAGTGACAATCGAAAAAATCCTGAATAAGGTTGAGTGAACCTTCTGTAAACTACCTTTTTGTGCCGTAGTCGAGGATAGGGGAGGTCAGGTGCAAGTGACAGTACCGATTCAGTTTGAGGTCCTGTTTCCAATTAAGTTTGTAATAGGTCTTACTTAACGGATTCGAGTGATTCTGGCTGGAGTTGAGGTAGGTACTGTCGGTAGCAGCTCGACTTACCCATTAACAGGAACAATAACCTGAAGGTAAGGTGAGCGTACCTTTCTCAAATCAGACAATATTTACAAATGAATCTCAAGTGCCGTGTGGTGCCGGCTTAGAATAGCACCACCCCAATTCTAACCGTGAGTGTCGTAAAAGCCAACTAAGGTATTTTTATCTTAGGAATGGGCAGCAGCGTTCCTTGTAAATGCACCATCTTGCACTGCGTACGTCAATCAGCCAGTCAAGAGTGGTGAGTATGACAATACCCTCCAAAAGGGGGTGGCCCATGTCCAGCAGTGGACTGTTGTGGCTGAAGTAGTGGTGGTAGTAGAACCTCAAAAGCAATTTAAATAGTACCTATTGGGTGGTGTTTAGAGTTTGAACTTACTACACTGTATTCAGTAATTCTGGCTATTATACAGGGAGTAACAGAAAGGGTATAACAAGCTGAAAGGAAGTCAAAGTACTCATGAAACTGAACAACTTTCCCCATGGAACATGGGTCGAAATATGAAAATAAAATTTGGACCTCCCATACAAAATCGCCGATCAGCTAATTGATTTACTATGGGAGAAGTTAGGTACATGTTCCATGGGGAAAGTTGTTCAGTTTCATGAGTACCTTGACCTCCTTTCGGCTTGTTATACCCTTTCCGTTACTCCCGGTATTTAGTGGTTATAGCTGCGAATCCCAGGCGATTTAATAGTGACCGCTGACGGAAACTGAAAACCGGCTGCTGTTAAGGAATATTTTTACCCAAGGAACTTAGGTCGAAATACAAAAATTAAATTTGGATATCCCAAAACTCAAAATAGCTGGCCGGCAATTTTGTATGGTATGTCCAATTATTTTTTCATATTTCGCACTTAGGTTCCTTGGGGAAAGTTGTTCCTTATCACCAGCCGGTTCTGTGTTTTCGGTATCGGTCACTAGTGAAACTTTAGTCTTTACAAAGGAATAGTACATTACGTCACAGGCCGAGTATATAGCAATTTCTGGCCGAGAGGCATTGGAAGGCCGAGACGAAGTCGAGGCCTTCTAAAGTAAACGAGACCAGAAATTGTTATTTCGGCCGAGGTTTGTATAGTGCTTTTCTCCAATTTGCAAGGAAACAAATATTTAAATCGTGATAAAATTGACGCTTTGTAACTTTTAAAGTTCGCAAAGCGTTGGCGCTGGTTTTGCTTACGTTCCGTTTCATAAAGAATGCGCGGGAAATTCACATTCAGCCTTCAAACTTCAAACAAATTGTGTTCCATAAAACACCTAATCACGAAAGTGTGAAGTTTAAGAACCCTTTTATTACCGGCCTAGTCCGGCAATTTCTATTACAGTCCTCTGCGCCTTGACAACATAAATGAGCCCATTGACGTATTCTTTTTTTAAAGTAATGCTGCTATTTCCGAGCAAATTGGAGAAAAGGTTTGTTGTTGATTGGTTGTGCGTGCGTGTTCTGTGTATATCCACTGTCCATGGCATACACCATGTCATCCTACTTTCAGAGTAATGGTAGGCTTATAAACTAAGCGTCGCGACAACGACGCGCGTCAACGACGCCGTCAAATTTTGACGGCGTCTTTGTCGCTGCGGTCTTGTAGAAAAACCCGACCGCATCCCATACAAACCCTGAGCTTCTCAGCGCGCTGTCAACGTGACGGCGACACGGCGGCGTCGTTGACGCTGACGCCCGGTCTTTCTGGTATCCCCATACAAACCAGACCAGTCATTTGACAGCGACAACGACTACGCCGCGACGCCGCGACGCTTGAAAAATAAGGGTACCATAATCATGCTTTTAAGGGGTTCCTAATTGACATGAAACCTTATTAAAGAAACCAATAAGCATTGAAGCACAAAATAGAGAGTTTAGAGAAGGTACTCTCGACTCTATTTAAGTTTTTCGCGATTGTCACTTCTTACATAGCGAAGGTTGAGACTGTCAAAAATCTCAAACGAATGTCATAACAGCGATACAAGAACGTCATTCATATGATTCTAAGCCAATTTTAATGCAAGAAATATGACGTTCGAGCAACCATCTTCTAAGTTACCTTGAGTTCTTCTGAGATTCCAGTTTATTCTAGTCCGCGTTAGTAAGCGTCCAAATCGTCGCTAGTACAGAGTGAATCATCTGTCAAGATTGAAGATCTAATTTGTGATTGAATACAGAACTTATGTGCAAGAAACGTTAGCTGGTTGCTATCGGCCCTTCTCAGAAGGGCTCTGAGGGCTTGATGTCATTCAACGGATGATGGAGAGGGCTCAAGGTCTCAATACTCCTTCGTCATCAATTTCCTTCTTTAACTACTCGAAATGTACTTCAGGACGGTTTTATCTTTAAAAATGCTAGAATATGATGCGACTCTACGAGGAAAGTTTCTAATAGTTAGAAACTTAAAACTGATAGAAGTAGGAATATCGGTAAGCAACCAAAATTTCTTGAAACGCTAAATTCAACTGATCAAATTGAACACTTTGACCCAAGGAGTATAGGTACTCATACATAGTTAATTAGCTAGTTCAAAACGAAAACCACTGTTTTTTATAAATATGAGAGGCCTGGGAGGTCTTATTTTTTAACCTTGACCTTTGTCCTTGGTAAAAGCTTACCGTTTACGGTAAATAATGTTGTTGGTTATCATAACTGTAACGTTTGTAATTTTATACAACCACAAGCCATATCAACCCATATTATCTTCGACGTCCAGGTCGTTAGTTAAAAATATCCCTGTACCCGTAGGTAGGTAGGTAAACCGGGAACGCCTAACCTGCCGTGATATGAAAGAAGGCCGCTAAGCCACAAAAGTAAATTTTGAGAAAAATTGAAAAAACCCGCAAAATCAGTTTTCTTGAATTCTGTTGCAGATAAAAATTAAATAATTATGTCAAAATAATGAGAAATATATTAAGCATCATTTGCCATTGCTATTTTTTTAATATGTTGCACAGTATTTTAGAAAAACGGTAAAATGTACTTAACGTATTTACTACGAGCAATATTTATAAATTCATCAGACGCAAGAAGGCAGTTAAGTATACTTTAGCGGCTTTTAAGTTTAGTTTTTTGACTTAGCTGCCTTATTGCTTAGTTTCTTAATTTAAAAACGGGTTCGATTTGGATCAAACTAGCCTAAAAGGTCGTTAAGTTTCTAACTTCCGCAGTTAGCCGCTTTTTTTCTTAGTATCTTCTTGTTACAAAAAAGTGGATTTTAGAAGAAATAATTAAAAAATAAGCATAAAAACAATAATAAACATAAATAATACTTTGATGAAGTATAGTATTTGAAAGACGTACATTAAACTGCACGTGCAAATATTAAAACTCGTATTAGAAATATTTTCATTTCTCATCTTATTGAAATATTCCTTTTGTTAATCTTTTATTTGAAAACGTGTAACTTTATATACGTAAATATTATAGAAGGATTATTTAAGCCATCATAGTATTCGAACTTCTAAGAAACAGCAAATTTATTTTATACCAGTTGTTTTATTTCTAGATATTTTTTACTTCGTGTTTCGATAAATTTATGTATCGATTAAATTTTACTTACTAGTTACTATAATTAATTTCCGATTAGAAGCTTAAACCATACCTGGAAAAATTTAGCTAAGCTTTGCGGAAAATCTAGGCTAGAGTTTTTTTTATATTAGCCACTCCATACTCTGGATTAGACATTGAGGGTCTGGAATGTCTGGATGTATGTTTGTTACGAAAACGGCTTACCGTGGTGATAAAATTTTGCTTCGGACTCGCATTTTTTTTTTGTTTAGATAGACGCTCTTGGTGGTGTACATCTTGTACTCCATATCCTCACATTTCTTATTAGCTGAGCTCGAGGTATTACACATTCGGTTTCAGTACTCCAGACCAGCAAGTGTGTGTGATTGATTGTGATTTTCGATTTCGTAGCCAGCCTAGTGAATGAGATATTTTCCCTTCTTAAAACGTAGCTTATGTTTCCCTGGGATATTGTATCTTTTAATTGTATTTTTATTTAATTAAATCCGTAGATACGCAGTAAATTGCATTCAAAGACTCGCACAAACAATTACAGAAAAGATAATAAATCTGTGCTTTATCTAATATTAAAACAGATATAGTTACGAAATATGGTTGCCAGGGTCGATGAAGCTCATTTAAGAGTGACGAACTTCACATCGATTTTTTATCAGTTAGCCGCTTTTTTATGTAGTACAGAGACTTAGCCGCTAATAACCTTAGTATGACAGTCAAGTTTACCAATATTTGTAATATGCTAGAAAGCGGTCAAACTCACATAGCTGCTTTTTAGTTTCTGTTAACAAAGATAGCGTCTTTATAGTGTATTAAAGAAATTTATCTGACAAAACTACTGCTAACGAAAAAGGGGGCTAAGTACGTATTTTACTGTCTTTTAGGTTATTTAGTGCACTTAACGGCCTTTTTTCTTATCATACGACAAAAAAGGAAAATTATTGTAGGAGATAAAAACAACGTTAAAATGCCTTAACCACTTTAAAGTCTAGCTAAACTACATAACCGCCTTTTAGTTTATACTCGGGCTTAAAAATGTCACTTAGCTGCCTTTTAGCTAAACCGTATCTCCTAAAGTAAAGGTCGTAAAAATACGCGGGTAAGATAGGTCGATGCGGAATTTTCTGCTTATTTCAATAATGCAAAAATATAAAAAGGCGGCTAAAGTCACTTAGCGGCCTTTTCTCTTATCGGGGCAGTACGGCCTAAGGGTTCCTATTTCAAAAGGCATCCCAGGAAACGGAACTTAGTACTTATATTTGGGCGCGGGGCCGTGAGACGAAAAAAAAATGCTGTTTCGAAGGTTTTGAACACTGTTTTGAAATGTGAATTCAGTGGAAAGCAAAGACATTAATATCAATACATAGTATAAAATTAAGTCACTTTTGCGTTTCTCTATCTGTCTGTTGTGGCACTCTCTAACTCCTAAACTACTTACACAGCGGATTTTGATGCAGATTTTTGTTGTTCAAAATGAAGTTAACATACTTACCTATATGCCGAAAAATGAGATGGAACATGTGAAACCGCTAACGGGCCGCTAGTTTAAAACTTTTAGGCTGATATTCTACTTCTTTGAAATGATTTCATAGACATTTTACCAAAACATAAAATCTTTCGTATACTGCTGAGTACCTACCAGATGGCCGTTTTGCAACGGAACCCTAAAAATCTTACAAAAAAGCGGGAAAATCGTAACTTTTTACGTTACGTAATTGCGTGTTTTTTTACGCTATAATTTACGATATCGGCCGGGATGTTTCTTTTAGAATATTTTTGTTGAGCATTTTTCTTTTATCTTATCTTTAGGAGTCTGGTATTTAATAACCCTATTTGAAAAACGTAAAATAATTTTATTAATATTGGTGGCAACGAAATATTTTTGTCAATAAAGTCTAAAATACTTATGCGATAAAAATTTTTGGCGGCATATCCACCTACACATTCAAGAAACCAACTTTTACTGGTTTTGCTTAGTATTTTTTACCAGTTTATTTAGGTCCGTTGAATAGATTTGCTGGCGATTATAAGCAAAAGGAATAATTTTGCGGGAGTGCAATAAATATAATTCAAAAACCACTGGCCACTTTCCGGTTTACGAGAAAACAAAAAAATAATAGATCGACTTTTGAAAATTGTTGTGTATCTAGGAATACACTCAACAAAATAATTTATTAGAGTGTACGACTTTTACAAAAATTACTGGCCACTTTCGTCAAAAATATATTTACGGATGCCATTTGCAGACATTCTTTATTTAAATCTGTTTAAATTCTAGTTCAGTGCGTTCAATTACAATTTTTCTTCTTTTGTGGCATTTTCATTGTGATTTCACCAGTGTCAGTTTGTTTTGCTAAGTATAGAATTTTTTAGCACTTTTGACTTTTACTGTGATTTCGAGAGTGCTTGAAATATAGTCTGGCCAGCGAGTCTTTGGACACGGAAATGGCGCCAATTTTAAAAATCTTTCACATGTTAACACTGAAAAACTACAATAAAACAATTTTGATACTTACTATTTTTTTGTTTTCTGCTCTATTAGTTTGTGTTTACCTTGCCTACCAGTATGTATGTATGATGTATCTACCGGGAGTAACAGAAAGGGTATAACAAGCCGAAAGGAGGTCAAGGTACTCATGAAACTGAACAACTTTCCCCATGAAACATGGGTCGATATATGAAAAAAATATTTGGACCTTCCATACAAAATCGCAGATCAGCTGATTGATTTACTCTGAGAGGTCCAAATTTTTTTCATATTTCGTCCAATTTTCCATGGGGAAAGATGTTCAGTTTCATGAGTACTTTAACCTCCTTTCAGCTTGTTATACCCTTTCTGTTACTCCCGGTAGATACATCATACATACATACCGGTAGGCAAGGTAAACACAAACTAAAGAGCAGAAAACAAAAAAGTAGTAAGTATCAAAATTGTTTTATTGTAGTTTTTCAGTGTTAACATGTTGCCATTTGAAATATTTGAATTATTTGACGTCCAAAGACTCGCTAGCCAGACTCTAACTATAGGTATGTCGCGAATCAAATATGGTGGTAAACAGGGAGGATAAATCGATCTACTACCTGATTCACAGAAGAAAGGGATTGTAAATGGTGGCCGGAGGTGATGAATAAATTACTTACCTGAAACAAAAACAAACATTTGATAAAAATATGCACAAAAAGCTGGTGCCGCGAACTTCGTCTCGCCAACAGATGCCACACATCATGCTTAACAACTTTTTATCGTATTGACAGCCGATGTGGCGCAGTGGTTAGAACGACTGCCTGCCACGCAGAAGGTTCCGGGTTCAATTCCCGGTGGGGTCACTCACAAAGTTGATATTTATAGCTTTGTGAATTTGTTCCCAGTCTGGTTAGAACATTGCTGGCTGAACCACCTGATTGTCCGAAAAGTAAGATGGTTGCGTGCTTCGGATGGGCACGTTAAGCCGTCGGTCCCGGTTGCTGTCTATGATGGCGGTCGTTACACAACCATGTCAGAGGCCTGCTACTTGTAGTAAGCCGTTGAAAAACTTTAAAACCAGGGTTCATCGGGTCGTTGAACGACTCGGTGTCCCACACGAAGAGAGAGAGATCGTATTTATTGTAGCTCAGCCATGCTCTTGGTGTTCCACTTCAAGTAGGTAGGCAGAAAGACCCTTCAGGCTACCCGCGTACTTATCCGGATACAACTTTATTTTATCCAGGGCTTTATAAGTAAGACACATACATATTATACATACAGAAATCACGGCTATATCCCTTGCGGGGTAGGCACAGTGAAAACGGCGGCAAAAACCGGCCACTTACACCACGTCCGATAAAAGTTTGAGAGTCATTCAGAAGACTGTGTATCACCATAGTGACAGGTTGTCAGCCTGTTGTCTGCATTGCAAAACACATCAACTCTCAAATCACTTTAGGCGATTCGTACGACACCCATGGGTAAGATATGGGGTGATGCTATTCTAAGCTGGCAACACACGGCATAAGTAAGACATATACAATAATTTTATAGTTTGTGTAAGACAAATACGATTAATTGATTGTTCAACCCCTCACGTCACTCTTCAAGCCTTCTTGGCATATCAACCCCTGTTAAATAAGCTTGTTATAATCTAATTAGTTCTTGTCTGTTACGTAATAAACTTCATTAATTTTCGTCAAGTCTGAAATTTAAACCTTTAAGGCAGTTGTCGTCGCTTCGACTGTCAGTTTAACTGAGCTGAGTTGAACATTTCTCCTCTCCTAAAGGTGTTGAGTATGAACGTAGGTATGGTGCTAGTACAAACACGAACTCTTTGGCCATAAGTAGATAAACGACATCATTTCATCAGTCGTTTAACACTAGAAAGACTGAAAAATTGGCTTACCACGAAAGACGGCTTGGGGTCATTTGACCCCTGCACATCTTATGTAGCCTGTGACTGTTTTAATTTGGATTTTAACATTTTTTTCTTCAAATTCTGGCTCTGGGCGTAACGATTCATCATCACCATCCTCACTACTCGATAAATCTTGTGGTATAGATTGTAGATAGTGCAACACTTCATGATCTCCGAGCGAACGCGACATTTCGTTTTGACAATAGTTTTCAATAGAACTAGACCCGGAGTCGATAGAATATGCACTGTCATTAGTCTGTTCGCGCCAGGAAGTCGACCAAAACAATGAACAGTGTCATCTGAGGAATGTACGCAACAATATCTAAATAAATAAAATAAACAAATATTTCTGACCACCTACAATAACAAATATTACGCGGCGTTTGGGTCATATGACCCCAGCCGTCCTTATAGGTAGATGTTTATTTTATTTCAATTCAAATTAATATTTTTCTGTTTTAACGCTGCTACATGTAAATTGATGCAATTTTAATAAAAGTCACAGAATATCTAGTAATTTGACAAAAAAGAATCGAAAATAATGACGCCGGAATTTTGAAATGGGTCATTTGACCCCAGTCCGTCTTTCTAGTGTTAATTCCTTTGGACATTGATTATTCTTCGTTTCAAATAATCAAAAATACCAAAAAATATAGTGAAAAGTACCACTTAAAAAACATAGGTACAAATATCACGGGGTAGAAAAACGTACCTAAAAGGCTGTAAAAACGGGGGTTTTTGCAGACAAAAGTTACCCTTCAAGTTCAGTCAGAAGTCTGTGTATCATTATAGCGATAGGTGGTCCTGGTCAGCCTGTCGCCTAAAATTTCAATTTATCAAAAATACCAAAATTTTAGTTAAAGCCACGACTTATAAAAGTGGGCTCCAAAATGCAAAACAGGCTTATTCTGTAGACATTGAGAATCAGATTAGACTCTACCAGCTACCTGCTCGTGAAAAAATCTATTTAAAACCGGTTTATCTGGCCGGTCATAACCGCTTGTAACCGGATAACCATTAAGGCGTATCTGCACGGGTCACTAGGCGATAATCCGGTCAATAAAGGGAATTTTATGGCTTGACCTTGGAATTCTTCGGGCATATAACGAGGAAAGACGGCAGTAATCATGAACAACTAATAGTGACAGGCCAGGTTGATGGAAAGCGTGCAAGAGGCCGTAGTCCCGTGAGATGGTCCGATCAGATTTGTTCTTCTCTTGAAAGCAATCTCCACGATGCGCTTCATGTAGCCAAATATAGAAGCAGGTGGCGAAATATAACCCGACAATATGACTCCAAGGGGGGATCACGACCCTCAGTAATGACTTGACGGTTGCGAAAATTCCGGCCGGTATTTAATCTACCCTCCATCCTACTTAATAAATAAATCATTCAGTATCTAGGTATATGAATAGTGGTGCTATCCCAATTGGAAACAGAGTAAAAGAAATGTATATGTAAAAGAAATGTTAAATAGTCCATTAAAAGTTGTAATGGCATCAAAAATTGAAAAAAGAATCGCAAGAATTCTATAAAAACACTGCATTGAGAAAATACGCCAAAGATACTGGCAGCGTTGCCATTGTTTCTTTGCCGAGCCAACTCTTTGTGCGAAATACAGCCACCGTTGGGTCACCTGTTGCCTTGGCAATGCTAGCAGAAACGTCTTTGCATTCGGCCCCAAGGGCCCATATCATTTTGAATGTGAATTGCAAAACAAGTAAGAACGTTCCGGATCCGAATTTTATTTTATTTTATTTTATTTCACAGACGTACACAACAGTTTACAATCAATGCAAATACAAACATTAAGGGTATCTTAGGTACTATTCTAGATTGAAAACCATAAATGTGAACGTACAGCTTGGTTAAGAAAATGGCTACTAATAAATAAACAAAATTAAATTTAGATAAATTTAGAAAATTAACTGTGTAGGTATGGTAAGTACAATAACATGCAACATGCTAGCAGTTGGATACAATACAACTATGTAATAATAAACCTACTCAAATAGATACGCAGAATGACCCTGATATACACTTGGCTTAGGCCCGTGCATATCAGAAAAACCGATGAAAACCGAGAAAAACGAAAGTTTACCTTAAAATAATAATAATAATGTCGACATAACTCGTTATGTCGAGATAAGTAGAATTCACTACAAGATAATAATAATAATATATCTTTATTTCAGGCAAGTAACCCATAAATTTACACAAAAGAACAAGATACAAAATTTAAATTAAATTAAATTATTATACAATATAAAAATAAAATAAAAATAATACTATAAAATAGCCTGAAAGCTATTGAACTATTTAATTATTACTTTTTGTTTGCCCCCCTGTGAATACTAAGCCAATACCTAAACATATAACCTTGTAGGTCGTCACAAATAGCGGCAAGTATTGAGTTCCCAGTGCTGCGCAATCTTTCCCAAAAAGCTGCCACACGAGATCTCATCACAGCGAAAAAATCTGGTACACGTGCTTCCGCAAACATGCTCGACGCGCTACACCACCTAGGAAACTTCATCAGAATGCGAAAGGCGTCATTGTACTGAACTCGCATGGTGTTATAAGCTTTTCTGGTGAAGTTAACCCAGAGCTGACCCGTGTAGAAGTTCTGACAAAATGCCCGGAAGAGTGTCACTTTGACATCATCCGAGCACTTCCCGAACTTGCGCGCGAGCATGTTGCATCGAATGGATAGTGCTCTTTGCTCCTTTTCGATGTCTGCGTCATCCTTCAGGCTCTCAGTCAGGATGTGCCCCAGATATTTGAATTGTTGCACTCTGGATACAGGCGCCCCGTTCAAAATAATATCCGGAACTCTCTCTGGACCCCTTCCTGACCTAAAGACAAGCATTTCGGTTTTTGATGCATTGTATTTCATACCGTGCGCACTTGCATATGCTTCACAATATGAAAGGAGCTTTCTTAGGCCATTGATTGAGGGGCTGAGTAGCACCATGTCATCAGCGTAACTAAGACTGTTGACACATACGTCACCGATATGACATCCAGTCCTGGTGCCCCTCAGCCCCACAATCAGATCGTTTACATACAGATTGAAAAGGTCCGGAGAGGTCAACCCGCCTTGGCGTACACCGCATTCTAACTTGTATTCGTTAGAGGTCGAGTCGCCCCATTTCACGCTATTCGTTTGGTTTCCGTACCAGAATCTCAACAAATTAATAATCTCGGTTGGAACGTTAGAAAGAATTATATAATTTTTTCCAAAGCAGGTCGTAGTTAACGAGATCGAAGGCTTTACTTAAGTCAAGGAAACATATTTGAGGTTGAGAATTTTTGAGACTGATTTCTTAAATAAATAATGATTTGAGTTAAATATATCTATATCTTGTTTGTTCATACATAGGTCATTATACAGGCGACACATTCTAGTTAGAGGGTTGTAGTACCTAGTATTGTTTTTATATACTTTTAATAGAAATGTCTTTGGATGGCAAGGGTTCGGTTTTGTGAAAATATCTAGTTGAGAGAGAAGATAACGGGCGTCAATTTGGGAGTGCAATATTATGAATTCTTTCTAAAGTCTCTGCATAAGACATGCACAGACGCAACCCTTTAATAATAATGTACAAACCATTTACTTATAGGCTTTTGTTTTCTTGAAGATTGCGATATTTTTATTAACATTGAACATTACCCTATTGAAGGTTACAAAAATGGATTTGAAGTATTTTTATGACGTAAGTTAGATAACTTAGCTACATTATTATTATATTTTTCGGTTTTATTTATTTAGTAGGTTATTTTGATAATACCTCTTCTTTGGAAAACTTCCAAAATTTTCACCGCTGGCAGGATAGGTGAAAATTTTGGAAGTTTTCCAAAAATTGTTTACCTAACACGAGAAGTGTTTTAAAATTTGGTATTCAATACCTCTTCTATCGACTTGACTCCAATGCTGTCTCAATAATGTTGATTTATTCTCAACGGGTGAAAATATGAAGGTTATCGTTATATATTCATTAAATTTAGCATTAATTTTGATAAAACCTTCACTGACTGGACTACAGTGCTCTCTCAATAATGTTGATTTATTCTCAGACGTATTAACCCGGCAATGGGTGAAAATATGAAGGTTATCTTTACATATTCATTACTTTTAGCATTAATTTTAATAAAACCTGCATTGACTGGACTACAGTGCTCTCTCTCAATAATGTTGATTTATTCTCAGACGTATTAACCCGGCCACGGGTGAAAATATGAAGGTTATCGATATACATTCATTAAGTTTAGCATTCATTTTGATAAAACCTTCACTGACTGGACTACAGTGCTCTCTCAATAATGTTGATTTATTCCCAGACGTATTAACCCAGCCACGGGTGAAAATATGAAGGTTATCCGTTCATCCGGACCCGGGTTTTGATTTTCGAAAGGTTTGTGCTGTAACTGGGTATGTCTATTTCTAATTCCTATACAAAAAAGGTACTTAGGCAGAGCTGTATATTGATCTAAAAATAAAGACATTTGTGGGCTTCCACGTAAATAGGGTCCATCAGTGGGATATTGAGTTAAGATCAGTTTCGGAATCTACTAAAGTCCCTCTATCATACTGACTATAAAAACTAATACATTTCCTGAAACGTTCAGTTTTACAGACCTCCAAAGTTGTAACTCCAAAAAACCCAACTTCACAAAAATGCAAATATCTTGGAGGTTCAGTAAGCCGATATAAGCTTATGACTAATTTCGGAATCTAGTATAGTCCCTCTATTGAAATGACTACCAAAAATATCAAATTTTCTTTTTTTTTGTAATGGACATTTAAAAATATAACTCTGAAAATCCCAATTTCACAAAAATGCAAATAAATATCTCCGAAACTTAATGCCAACACTTGGACCCTTTTTACGCGCCACATTTTATTACGTCAGTTTAAAATGTTGTTTAGTTTAGGGCTTGCCTAAAATTGTAAAATTATTAAATCTTTAGTTTTATCTGTGTCTATAAAATAATCACTTAGATTAGTATTCTTCAGGTGAATCGTTACGTCATACAAAGGAAAAAATGCACTTTAGTCGAGTTACACATGAGTTGTAGAGCAAATTTTTGAAAAAACTTCATGTGTAATGAATGATGAAGGCACACGTAAATTTGTCGCAAAACTACTTAAAGTTAAAAGATAATAAGTATTTGCTGCACAATAAAATTGAACGTATTTATTGCAGCAGTAGCTCCATCTATTTTCGTAAAGTGGCGAATCGGTTTTTACGAGTAAAACTGATGGTTTAAAAATTATTTTTAGTAATTTTCGAAAATTTTATATACCCACGGGACTCCTCATCAAGTTTTTTACTGAAACTTGTGTTTGCTTTTCAAACATAACTCCATTGAACTTTTGTATGGAAAACGGAACGCTTTTAAGGCCCGATCGAATTTTTACAGGGGCGACGTTTGCCGCCTACGTCGAGCCTCTCTGTTTCGTGTTCCATTGCTTCGAGCCGCCGCCTTGTTCCCTGTACGTCGGGCCTGCCTCAGACAGGATATCAAAAAGTAAACAAGTAGATGTGTTAAAAAACAAAAACCCGACTGCGGTAATTTTAAAGTAGTATTTTGCTGTAAAAATCCACCATCTTGAATTTATGGTATTTAATATAGCCAGTGTCACGCGCACATACATACATACATACAAACATACATACAAACATACTCTCGAAGAACATAACCCTCCTTCTGAGGCAGTCAGGTAAATAGAAGAAATTAAATATTTATGGGGATCTTAAACGATGAACCAGGGGCCCGTCATAAAAAGCTGACAATTGAAATTAACAATGACAATTTAATGTACAGTCGGGGTCAAAAGAGCATACCTAGGAGCGCCTCAAATGGTTCAAAATATCTCTGAAACTACATTACTTTTGTTAATTATTTCTTTTGTTGTCTATGCAGCTAGTTAAACTCTATTCACAACCGAAAAAAAATATTTACAAAAGTAATGTAGTTTTAGAGATATTTTGAACCATTTGAGGCGGTCCTAGGTATGCTCTTTTGACCCCGACGTACATTGCGTCGACAACGAGCCGATTCGCTACCAAGAACTGAACTATCCTTGCAAGGTTCGCAATGTAAATTGAATTGTCATTGTAAATGTTGTAAATGACAATTGTCAGCTTTATAAGACGGGCCCCAGTTTTATTTGCTATTTTTTAATAATGGTACGGAATCTTCGTGCGCAAGTTTGGCTCACAATTGGCCAATTTTGAATAAATTTGTTTTCATCCGAGTAGTTATCTATACGACAATGAATTACCTGTTTATGGTGTGAATATGCAATAAGTCATTATAAAAAATGTTTTCCAAATACTGATAAAAAACAGGTTAAGATACAAAATCTTTTACGAAGTGCATTTCTCTGTCTGTCTGTCTGTCTATCGTGGAATTTGCTACATCCTAAACCACGTAACGAACTTTTATGCGGTTTTTAGGGTTCCGTACCTCCAAAGGTAAAAACGGAACCCTTATAGGATCACTTTGTTGTCCGTCTGTCTGTCTGTCGGTCTGTCAAGACCCTATATCTCAGGAACGCGTAAAGATATCGAGTTGAAAATACCATATACTCAAGTATGGTCGCTGGTAGATGTAAAAAAAATCAAGCTCCTAACTTCAAGTAAAGAAAAAGATATAGCTTGTACGGAACCCTCGGTGGGCGAGTCCAACTCGCACGTGGCCGTTTTTCTTTCTAATTTAATAGAGTGATTTAAGAGGAAGATTTATATGTGTAGGTTACACATGCCGATTAAATTAAAATGCCAATTTCCCGCAGAAAAATTAGTTGCAGCGGGTAAAACCGCTAACGGGCCGCTAGTTTGGCTTATAAAATTTATCATGGTCTTGCTTAAATACCTACTTATTAAAAATGGGTTTTGAAACAAACTATAAAAACAGCTCCAAATAAAGGAAAAATATAATTCAACGCTCGTAACTTCACTGCAAAGATACGTACAGTAAGTAAAAAATTAACTGATCCTCCCATTGGCCCTCCCATACAAACTGATCTGGCCGGCCAACACATTTTGTATGGGAGGACCAAAGCTTTTTTTCATATTTCGACCTGTGTTTGTTAGAGAATGTTGTTCAATTTCATTCACCCCTTTAAATCATCATCATCATCTGCCTGCCCTTGGGGTCGGCGCAACATGTCCTATATCTATATCAGCCTATTGCAGTCCACTGCTGGACGTAGGCCTCCCCCAGGGAACGCCATAAAGCGCGATCTCCCGTTTTTGCCATCCAGTCGCTACCAGCCGCCTTTTTTAAGTCATCGATCAAGGACTACTTCAGGGAACTTTCATCTTAAGCTATTGCGTAATTAGGTAACAGACATCATCTTACAGTAACTATATCGATATTTAAAAACTTTTATATTTACAATTACTAGAATGACTTGGCAATCGCACACTATTTGCTTGTGAGATACGATGGTCTAGTGCGATGGCCGGGTCATTCTAGTTATTGTAAATATAAAAGTTTTTAAATATCGATATAGTTACTGTAAGATGATGTCTGTTACCTAATTACGCAATGGCTTAAGATGAAAGTTCCCTGAAGTAGTCCTTGAATAAATCAATAACCGACTTGGCATCACATGGATCTCACAACTTTTTACAGTAGATCAACTGAGAGGCGAGACTTGGTTCTTTTTACAAGTAAATGTTTTTGGTGGGATAGACCTTTCCATAGCTCTCTGAGTGACGTGTAGCCGGTGAGCCAGTTTTACTAGGCTGTCTGCGTAGGTCATGACTTGTAAGACGCTTTGATCGAACACCTTGGTCTTGAGGCATTGTGGCAAAGATGATTCGAGGATGTGACTCAGCTTCCCAAACGCTGCCCAGCCAAGCTGCACTCTTCTGGTGATTTCAGCCTCAAAGTTGTCTCTACCCATCTGCAAAGTTTGCCCAAGGTACACATAATATCTGGATCTGGACAACTTCAAGGGCTACACCTTCGACGGAGACCGGCTTGGGGATTATGTGTTGATTGAACATGACCTTCGTTTTATCCAAGTTCGTCCCAAGCCTCGAGGCAGAGTTAAAACTAAGCCTTCCTCTCCGTCTGCGTCCATGTCCATCCACATTCATGTACACCCCATAAAATATTTGCACTTAATTGTTTTAGGTGCACGTTATACAAACAGCCATGAAGATTGTACCGTACTTGGTGCTCCTGGTGCTACTCATCACGATTTCAACTGGTGTGCAGGCGAGGGTAGAAGTCCAATGGCCACCGAGTGAAGATAGATTAGATGACTACATAGACTGGTAGATGATTAGCAGTTTTTAGAAAATAATTTTAAGAACAGCAAAATAAAAATTTTGTATTACAAAAATGTATTTTGATTGATAAAATATCGTCTAATGTCATCGGAATAAGGATAAAAACATATTACTTGTCAAAAAACAAGAAAATTCGGCCAATGCAATACAATAAAGTCTACTCACCGATTTTGTCCTTTTGATCAATGATATTATATGTCTTTTGATCATGTTTTTATTTCTAATTTATACCGGGAGTAACGGAAAGGGTATAACAAGCCGAAAGGAGGTCAAGGTACTCATGAAACTGAACAACTTTCCCCATGAAACATGGGCCGAAATATGAAAAAAAAAATTTGAACCTCCCATACAAAATCGCCGATCAGCTGATTGATTTATTATGGTAGGTCTGTGGCGGGTGACAGGAGTGATCCAGGTGGTGACGGGAAAAGGGTAGCTACCCGCCTGGCCGGGTGTTGTGGCCAGGGGACCGACTGGTCCACCTGGATGAATTTGGAAGTTGTATATGTGCGGTGCGCGGTGAACACTTCTATACCGCGTTTTAGGCCCATTGTTCTGTCACGTGGCGCCATCTTACGGAGTGTTGAGAACTTCTGTTGCGTCTTGCTTGCTTGTGAACCACTTTGAGTGAGCTTCGTGTTGTAGCTCCCAGAGGTCGCTACAGTACTCCCCCTCAAGACCGGAGGTCGATACCGTGCGAGCGAAGTGGGGCTGATGAGGTCATGTAGCGTGATGATGCAGTCTGGCTGGCGTGGCGATGCAGTGCTGGTTCCAATGTCCACGGTGAGTCGGGACGTCTGCGGTGAGTCGAGACGATGATGGAAGACCAGTGAAGCGGCCGGTGCTGTGCTGCGACTGCGGTGGATGCTGATGACGTAGTGGTTGGCTCCTTGATGCAGTGGTTGATGCTTGGTTGAAGGCTGCGAAGTCCATGGTAGGGGTCACCAATGTGGCGGGTGACAGGAGTGATCCAGGTGGTGACGGGAAAAGGGTAGCTACCCGCCTGGCCGGGTGTTGTGGCCAGGGGACCGACTGGTCCACCTGGATGAATTTGGAAGTTGTATATGTGCGGTGCGCGGTGAACACTTCTATACCGCGTTTTAGGCCCATTGTTCTGTCACGTGGCGCCATCTTACGGAGTGTTAAGAACTTCTGTTGCGTCTTGCTTGCTTGTGAACCACTTTGAGTGAGCTTCGTGTTGTAGCTCCCAGAGGTCGCTACAGGTCCAAATTTTTTTTTCATATTTCGACCCATGTTCCATGGGGAAAGTTGTTCAGTTTCATGAGTACCTTGACCTCCTTTCGGCTTGTTATACCCTTTCTCTCCCTGTCAGTCCCTGTATACAAAAGGTTGGGCATATACCTAGGTATAGTAACTGCCTAAAATAAAGACATTTTTACTTGATGTTTAGGCAATTGTTTAGGGCTTGCCTGTAGGTGAGAAACACACAGCCACGTCCGTTTGTATGTCGTTTAATCGATTTTGCACCTTATTTTAATTCGAATACGGTTTATGTCAAACGGTTTGACAGACGCATCCGTCGACGCAGCGTTCTGCGATGCCGTTTGACATAAACCCGTTTTCGTATGAGGGTGGAGAATCAAATGAATGACGCACAAACAGACGTTGTTTGTGTTTCACGGCTAACTGAAAAATTATTAAATCTTTAGTTTTGTCTGCTCTACGGTATGTAAAAAAATCAACTGCAAATATTTTAAGACGTGAACCAGCCCATGGAACTGAATAACTTTCCCCAAGGAACATAGATCGAAATACGAAAAAAATTTTGGTCCTCTCATACAAAATGTACCAGTCGACTGAGTCAATTTGTATGGGAGGTCCAAATATTTTTTTCATTTTTCGACCTATGTTTCTTGGGGAAAGTTGTTCTGTTTCATGAGCTGGTTCACCCCTTAAAATATTTGCAGTTGATTTTTTTACACCTTATGTTAAACAATCACTAATTTTCAGATCAGAGTGTTATTATATCTAACGAACGATCTAATTCAAGCAGAGAGGCTTATCGTATTGAAATTAGGTAGAAATGTTTTATTTAGGGTATAGTTTTATACCTTTTTGATTTAGAAGATTGGTAATAGATCGAAAAACCCTACGCAGAGCAAAATAAATAAGCCCTTATTTGGGTAAGTCTTTGTAATCTAGAATTTTGTGAAACATAAAATACCCAAAGTCTTGCTAGGTATAAGTATTGAGATTGTAGAAACTCCATATTTTAAGTAGTACCTGGTTGACCGACTTTCCTCGGTTAATCAATAGGTATCGTAAATAAGCAGTAGTATTTTTGATTTAAAAAAAATCACAAAAAACTGGCGATATTTATTTTTTGAAGATAGAAATTTAGCTAGACCGATTTATATTACCCCAAAACTCACGAAATTTCGTGAACATCGTTAAAGCCACATTAGATAAAACTTATAATTTTAATACTATAATCCACCTTAGAATAATTTGAAAAGCTTGAAGTTATACCCGCAAAATTACTTAAACAACTTTTCAAGTTAATAAAAGGGTCTTTATATAGGCCACAGATAAAATTGATAATCTTCAAGAATGGCTGTTGAATATTAATTTATTCCGAAACATCGATCCAAGTTAATCAAAGGAATATTATAGGAAGTCATTTAAAATGTTTCAACCGCTACAAGTGGTGAATATCGTTATGGTGGTACACCTTGATACCTACATAGTCTTCTGAATGACTCTCATGCTTTTGTCAGACTTTGTGTTAATGGCTGTTTTTTACAGCAGTTTACGCTCTGTTTACCCGCAAGGGTATGTAAGTAAGTTATACAACCTGTTTTATAAGTAACCAAAAAAAGAATATTTTTCATTATCATCAGTCGATGAAATAATCACATCACTAGTCTAGGTCAGGTGCTACACTACCTGGCGAACAAAGTCCGCTTCGGCATACATTGCTGGTTGACTTAGTTTCTTGTATTGATGACATTCATGCAATAGCCAGCAATGTAGACCAAACTGCGCTGCGCCGCGTCGGTAACTTCATTTGAACTTTGAGCTGTTAAAATTAGTGCTGTGATGACACGATTAAAAACCGGCCAAGAGCGTGTCAGACACGCCCAGAAATAGGGTTTCGTAGTCAACGTTTAAAGGATATAATCAAATCTAGGCCCCCCTCTCGGTAACGGCTAGAATCTCATGAAATGTAAAAAAGATGATACGTTTTTTGGATCAAAATCTTATATTAATCATCTTCAGACGAAACGGGAATCACAATTTATGTTAAAAAGTATATGTTTGTGTTTTATTCCGGTCAAAATTCTGGTTCCTTGATTCTGCTGACATCTGTGACACAAACATAAAGTAGGTACTAAGAGGAAATAAGGGTAAAATGGAGCAGTTTTTAGGACCCAGGATGCGTAAAAACAACTACAGCGCAGACAATCTCCTGTGTATGCCGTGTGATGCCGGCTTAGAGTAGCATCACCCCAATTCTACCCGTGGGTGTCGTAAAAAGCGACTAAGGGATACTCATCCAGGGAATGGGCAGCAGCGTTCCCTGTTAATGCACCATCATGCACTGCGCTCGCCAATCCGCCTGCCAAGCATGGTGAGTATGGCAATACCCCCCGATAGGGGGAGGCCCATGTCCAGCAGTGGACCGTTGTGGCTGTTATGTTATAGCCGGGTTCGTACGTAAGACAAGCAACAAAAGCGACTACAACAACATTAATGATAGATTAATGATTAATGACATTTTTATGATTTATATACTTGCACATTTTTATGATCTATATGACTTTATTAAATAAATAGTAATAATAGGCAAGCTGCCACTGGCATTACACCGGCATAAATATAACAGACCATGCCACACGAACTGCATAGGGTGTAGGGATTGCAATCCCGCATCGCGGGATCCGCAATCCCGCGGGATCCCGCGCTAGTTTTAGCCTTGCGGGATCCCGCACCTTCAAAACGCGGATCCGCGGATCCCGCACATTGAAAATTCGCATCAAAAACACGTCAACTTTTGCTTCCGAATGGCGAAAACTCTACGCTCATTTCCTAAAAATATTTATAAACATTCGAAACTATACGTGGACACTGAAAGAGCATTTCTTACTTGTTGTTCGCCGAGACGTCTGCTGAGTAATACTTGCAAAACCATTAATACCCATTCCTCTATAAAACTCCGACACCATTCATCGGGTTGTTGACCAACTCAGTGTCCCACTCGAAAAGAAGAAGTTATCTTATTACCATAGGTATTTCCAGTTGTTTTTAGTAAATTGAAAATTTGTTATTTGATGGTAGTAAGTAAGTATAATGAATGTTGCGATCTACAGCGACTTTGCCCCTTAATTATTTAGTCTAAAGATCTTTAGTCAATATAATATTAGATTTTTTTCTTATTGTTTTATAAAGCCTAATCTTAGCTAACTGCCAAGAGCGTGTTAAATACGCCCGCATAAGTTTCGTAGTAGTTGTTGTTGTTGCTGGTTTGTTTGCAGCTGTATGGTAACTAAGCGCAGATAGAAAATCTTTTTTTTTAATACTTGATTAGTACGGTATCCGTTATAGTTTTCATGATAACTTCAGATTGAGACCTATATTACATATTGATTTTAATCTTTTTATACTTTATGCTGTAGAACTTACAGCTGGAATAAAATTATAGTTAAAAAGCGTCCTTTATAAAATCCAATTATATCTTGAGACAGATTTTTTTTCTCGTAATTTTAAAATACCTGTTCAACAATACCCTACTCAATATTGCTGATAAATAAAAACTTTTCTTGCTTCTTATTTAATTAGAAAACAAATTATTTAGCTCCACATGACAGGCATGTTAATGTTTATTGAATAAAAGTCGATTTTTGAAGAAAAGCCTGTATTTTAAATAAGATTTTTAACACGATTACAAAAAATGAATCCCGCGGGATTGAATGAGGTGCGGGATTGCAATCCCTAATAGGGTGATACGAATTCGTATTTGGAAACTTCTTTCAACAATGTCTTTAAACTTCTGATCAGGGGTAGGTACCATTTTACCCCATCTACCCTGCAAGTATTACATACTCTTTGAAACTCTCATAGAGAATAAAACTTCTGCCATACTTCTGCATTTCCTCTTTTGCTATTGTCATTTGGCAAAAGGAAGTATACCCGCACACCCGCAACGTACTCGCCGTATGCGCTGAATAATGCGGATGGCCTCGCACACCTAGCCGCAAGCACAGCCGCATCGAATAGAATTGGTGTTGCCAAGAGAGTACTTTCCTCCCAATTTAATGTGTAATTTTGCCGTATGTGTGTATGTTTCGGAATTTTATTTCAAATAATATTTGCTGTCATTTTACGCCAAAGGCACGTTCAAGCAGCCAACTTTCGTAACTGCTGAACTTTCTCCGTGCACCACGCAGCTTCCTTTTGTTCCCATATATCCAACTGATCACTTCTACAATAGAACAGGTCGGAATATTTTCTACGTTCTATGTTCTACGGTGGAACAAAACTTTTGAACATATTACAGGTCCCGCTGTTTCAACTTTTAAAAAATATTATTGTTCAAGGAAGTAGAATGTGCAGAAAAGCAAAATGCCAATACGTCAAAGTAGCAAAATGTAAAATTGCTAGTATGTAAACGTAACAAAATGTAAAGAAGAAGCAGAAAACATTTTGTCCCAATGTCTAAATGTTAAGGTAACAGAATGTCAATTGAATTTAAAACTTGTAACTTTTGTATTGAACTGTATTTTTACCAGTCGTAATAAATAAATTGAATTTAAAAGGACGGAATCTCAAATATTAAAATGACAAGAAAGCTTAAAATTAAAGTTTCAAATGTCAAATAAAATGTCATTTGGTTATTGAAAAATGTGAAAATGTCATTTGGTTATTCTTTAAGAGTGACATAGACTCCAAAACCTTCGAAACTTTCGTTAAGAAAAACTGGAACACGGACGGTGAACAGCAGACTTTAGGAGGTAATGTTGATGGGACAGTCTGGCAGTATTGACAAAAACGAAATCTTTTTAAATGGTTACACTGTCCGCGTGCGCTGATGACGTCATCAGCATTATAGTCTATGATTAGCACTGGCTGGGGAATCCGTTCGGTTAGGCGCGTGCGGCTCGGCAATATTTTCGGGGTTCCACAGATTTTCATACAAAGAATCCAAAATTCGGCGAGTGCGTTGTGGGTGTGCGGGTATAAATACTTTCACCTTATAACTCTTATCAAAATACTTAGTTAGGTTATGCCATTTTAGGTTAAGAATTATTTTGCGTCGTTTCATCAGTTTCCCGTTAGATAATTAAAAACTAAGTATGCCACCATGATCTAGATAGTATAAGAAATACATTACTACGAGTTTAATTACTAGCCATTTCGATTTTCGAGGGGCCTAACCTTGTATGGGCGTATGATTATCACCTTTCAGGTTTTTCAGCATTACAAACTTAATTTTGTTGCTGGTTTGTTAGCAGCAGTATGATGACCAACCGCAAATAGAAAAACTCAATTTTTCCTGAAACCTTTAAGAGTACGACATCCGTTATAGTTTTCATTGTAACTTCAGATTGTAAGCTATATTCCATATTTATTTCAAATTTTTAGCGTTTATACTTTAGAAGTTACAGCTGGAACAAATTATGGGTCAAAAACGCCCTTTTTAAAAGCAAATATCTCGTGACAGAAACATTTTAGAGAATTTGTTTCAAAGAAACCTCACCTTAATTTTAAAAGGCCTATTCAACGATGCCCTACTCAATATTACAGAAAAAAAAAAATTTTTTGTCCCCCTTTCACTTGTATGGGAAGGGGTCCAAAAAACATTTTAAATATTTTTTTCTTAACATTTCTATATTTGGGTCAACACGATCTATCTTCTCACCAAATTTCATGTCGATAGCTCTAAAACTGACGAAGATATGAGGGCGCGGCATACAGACAGACAGACAGACAGACAGACAGACAGACATGACGAAACTATAAGGGTTTCTAGTAGACTACGAAACCCTAAAAATAAGTGTAATTTAATACACCCTCCGCATACCAGGTGAAAAATATAAATGTCCCATACAAGGTGGGGTTTGTGGGACCCCAAAATTCAAACTTAAATGTTGACGAAATTTGAAGTCGCACTTGAGTTTTTACGATGTTTCACATAACATTGAACATATTTTTACAAAACTTATTTGATTAAATTGAAAATAAATGGTTTGTTTATGTGTAATTGCAAGATAACGTAAACAAGTCGATTCAATCATTCGAAAAGTTTGTTTGTTTGGGGTCTGTAATACCCCACCTCGTATGCGGAGGGTTAATACAAAAATATTTTTTTCATAGTTTTCAAAAACGATACTACGACTCAATTTTTTTGTTTCTTGACTCTTTGCAACGGACCTTTCCACACCCTTTCGGATTTATTTGTTGTTTTGTAACACGTTCTATAGTGCGAGTGTAGCGCTTCGCTTCGAGCCATTGTTCCTAGTGCAAGTAAAGGTTCTGTTGTTTTGTAACACGTTCTATAGTGCGAGGGTAGCGCTTCGAGCCATTGTTCCTAGTGCAAGTAAAGGTTCTGTTGTTTTGTAACACGTTCTATAGTGCGAGTGTAGCGCTTCGCTTCGAGCCATTGTTCCTAGTGCAAGTAAAGGTTCTGTTGTTTTGTAACACGTTCTATAGTGCGAGTGTAGCGCTTCGCTTCGAGCCATTGTTCCTAGTGCAAGTAAAGGTTCTGTTGTTTTGTAACACGTTCTATAGTGCGAGGTAGCGCTTCGAGCCATTGTTCCTAGTGCAAGTAAAGGTTCTGTTGTTTTGTAACACGTTCTATAGTGCGAGTGTAGCGCTTCGCTTCGAGCCATTGTTCCTAGTGCAAGTAAAGGTTCTGTTGTTTTGTAACACGTTCTATAGTGCGAGTGTAGCGCTTCGCTTCGAGCCATTGTTCCTAGTGCAAGTAAAGGTTCTGTTGTTTTGTAACACGTTCTATAGTGCGAGGGTAGCGCTTCGAGCCATTGTTCCTAGTGCAAGTAAAGGTTCTGTTGTTTTGTAACACGTTCTATAGTGAGTGTAGCGCTTCGCTTCGAGCCATTGTTCCTAGTGCAAGTAAAGGTTCTGTTGTTTTGTAACACGTTCTATAGTGCGAGTGTAGCGCTTCGCTTCGAGCCATTGTTCCTAGTGCAAGTAAAGGTTCTGTTGTTTTGTAACACGTTCTATAGTGCGAGTGTAGCGCTTCGCTTCGAGCCATTGTTCCTAGTGCAAGTAAAGGTTCTGTTGTTTTGTAACACGTTCTATAGTGCGAGTGTAGCGCTTCGCTTCGAGCCATTGTTCCTAGTGCAAGTAAAGGTTCTGTTGTTTTGTAACACGTTCTATAGTGCGAGTGTAGCGCTTCGCTTCGAGCCATTGTTCCTAGTGCAAGTAAAGGTTCTGTTGTTTTGTAACACGTTCTATAGTGCGAGTGTAGCGCTTCGCTTCGAGCCATTGTTCCTAGTGCAAGTAAAGGTTCTGTTGTTTTGTAACACGTTCTATAGTGCGCTTCGAGCCATTGTTCCTAGTGCAAGTAAAGGTTCTGATGTTTTGTAACACGTTCTATAGTGCGCTTCGAGCCATTGTTCCTAGTGCAAGTAAAGGTTCTGTTGTTTTGTAACACGTTCTATAGTGCGAGGGTAGCGCTTCTAGCCATTGTTCCTAGTGCAAGTAAAGGTTCTGTTGTTTTGTAACACGTTCTATAGTGCGAGTGTAGCGCTTCGCTTCGAGCCATTGTTCCTAGTGCAAGTAAAGGTTCTGTTGTTTTGTAACACGTTCTATAGTGCCAGTGTAGCGCTTCTAGCCATTGTTCCTAGTGCAAGTAAAGGTTCTGTTGTTTTGTAACACGTTCTATAGTGCGAGGGTAGCGCTTCGAGCCATTGTTCCTAGTGCAAGTAAAGGTTCTGTACATAGTTGCGTCAAATGTGGGAGAAATACACGGTTTCATTTTGTTGCAAACATTTTTGTTCTAGATTGCTTTTCCTAGCATTTTGGCTGTGTGGTGCCAGCATAGAAGAATAGCACCACCCCCTCTCTTCCCGTGGGGGTCGTAAAAGGCGGCCGAGAGATAAACCCGACCCAAATAGCCAGGGCCAACCGTATGGTGGCGGTTAATCCACCATAAGAGCAATCCCAAGGAGGGTTGACGTCTGGTAGGCGGCTGGTCATAAAATTCAGCCAAATCCTTTTGCAACACGATTTTGTGTTCAACGAAACGTGTTGCGCCGACCCCAAGTAACTGGGATACGTGCAGGAAGATGATGATTGCTTTTCCTAGCATAGATACCTATTATTCCGCCATGCTTATGTACAGAGAGTCGTTCGTACCTGTGCCAACCTTTTATAACTGGTTAGGTTTACTCTAATAGCTTGTTAATTTGAAATTTAAACACTTTCCAGAAAGTGTCCGAAACGTCGGGTTAATTAAAAACCTAAATATATATAACTAAAATCCATTCAAATTGTTTCATTGTAATGAGTGATACTTGTACAAACAAAAGAAAAAAATAGAGGTTTACTGCATATTAGGGTCCGTTTTCGCTTTGTAGCCTTAACAGCTATTAAGCTCAGTAGCTTAGCTGAAATCTCTTTTAGGTATGTAAATGCAATTTGCTTTAGCTCGCTTTGAATAGTAAATTTTCGCGGTAATTTGCTTAGGTGAATCGAATAGGTACTTACACATCGGGCGGTATTTCGGTTCGTGACAGATAGATGTCATACAAAAGGGCGTGCCGCGCGTCATGCCGCTGTCAAAATGACTGGTTCGTATGGGCTTGTATGAGATACCAGAAAGTTCCCACGGCACGCGCACAGTACCCGAAGCGAGTTTAATTTCACTTTTTGAGTGTAAAGGTGGGCTTAAAAACCAAGCGACAGCGACAACGACGCGCGTCGTTGCCGCTGTCAAATGACTGGTTTGTATGGGGAACCAGAAAAACCGAGCGACGGCGTCGTTGCGGCGCGCCACGACGCCGTCACGTTGACAGCGCGCTGAGAAGCTTAGAGTTTGTATGGGATGCGGTCGGGATGACGCGCGTCGTTGTCGCGACGCTTGGAAAATAAGGGTACCATAACGCGGACAGGGGTTAAAGGGGTGACTCCTTTAAAGGTTTTAAACAGCCTACTTACAGGTATCTAAAATGACAAAAAAATATGCGTTATACAGTTTTCATTAAACGTCGCTATACATTGATTATGCAGAACTCCTACAGGCGAGGGCTATCTGGATTGTATAAAGTGTAATTAATTGAGGGGTATTGGGGCTTCGTGGTGATACAATTTGGTGATTAGTCTGTGAGATAGAACAGGGTTTGTTTTGCGATATCGAAAGAAAGTGGATGGTGGACTTTGGCAAAACTGGTTGTGACCGCGCTTTTTGTTATAAATTAAAAAAGCAACTACTCATGTGTTTAACCAATCATAGCAGATAAGCAGTCGAAACCGTGAAATGCGGAGGAAAACTCAAAGCTTATTGCAGGCGGCAGAGCAGGCGCGATGAAGTAACGACAACCAATAAGAATAAAGGAAATTTTGTCATTTTTTTTACATTGTCTTGACATTGACATATTTTTAACCAATCAGAGAAAAAGGCACACACGTGAGTGGTGTCATTAGTTTTTTTCTACCTCTTTGAACAACTTTCCTCATTAAACATTTAACTATCTTGATAAACAGAAAAGTAATGGTTTTCCTTAGAAAAGTTATGGGACATAGTAATTCTTCGTTTCATAATTCCCTCCATAGGGAAATGACACAGTCAGACACTGTCATGGTCTGATCAGCACAGTCCCTTATGACGTAACCTTGACGACCCCACCTTGGATAAATGCCCACGGGTATTACAATATATGACACCACCATATAATTGATAGATAATGGGAAACGGCCCCCTCTCTGGGCACATTAAAATGATTAATATCTACAGGATGCTCCATAAACGACCGATAGATTAACCCATTTAGAGCACCCTGTAGCCGTAATGGCCGCTTAGATCTGCGAAACAAAGAAATTAGATTCTTTTCCATTGCAGCTATTATTTTTCCTTTGCCGTGTGATAACGGCTTAGAATAGCATCACCCCACTATCTTTCCCGTGGGTGTCGTATGAAGCAACTAAGGGTTTTGAGAGTTGATGTCTATTGCAATTTTAGGTGACAGGCTTACAACCTGTGACTATGGTGATACACAGTCTTCTGAATGACTCTCAAACTTTTGTCAGACGTGGTGCAAGTGGTCGTTTAATCGTTTATTCTCTGCCTACCCCGCAAGGGATATAGGCGTGATACATGTATGTATGTATTTTTCCTTTTTGTGTGAATAAGGAAAAGAAAAATATTAATAAGATTATTGGGGGAAAATCAGAATACACGAAAATACACTTTGGTTAATAATACAATACACGTGTACAGTGCCTACTCAAATTCAATCACACATCTAAAAAGCTTTGATACCTTTATTCTTTGAGCCTTAGTGCCAGAAACGAAAAGAAATAAGCGCTTTACTCGTAACGTCCGTTTCGACGTTATTTTGTATCGCAGCGTTAGGTAAAAAATATCCTATGTGTTATTCCAGATGCCCTTTTATATTTCTGCAAAGTTTCATGTCAATCTAATCAGCCGTTTTAGCGTGATGTCGTAACGAACACACACACAAACATCCGCCTTTATAATATTAGTAGGAATAGTAGGATGTGCAACGGACCTTTCCACACCCTTTCGGATTTATTTGTTGTTTTGTAACACGTTCTATAGTGCGCGTGTAGCGCTCAATGGTACTGTCCAATGGTACAACTGGTACTGCGGGGCTTCGAGCCATTGTTCCTTGTGCAAGTAAAGGTTCTGTACATAGTTGCGTCAAATGTGGGAGAAATGGCATCCCTTTCATAGGCATAATTTTTTTTCCACTAATATGTTTTAGCATAACATGTTTTGCATAATTTTTTTTCGCCTACCATTGCTTTGACATAATAGTTTCTTGCCATAATATTTATCTTGGCATAGGTAATCATATTTTAGACTATTGTATTTTATACTAACTAACAATATTTTGGCATAATTGCTTTTGTAATAATTTTTTTGGAGTAATATAATATATTTTTTATAAAGTTCAAATGGCAGGAAATGTAAGTCAGTTTAGTATTTTTTAAGATATAGTAGGTTAAATTAGGTCAGTTAAGGTTAGGTTAGGTTAGGTTATTTTTATACAATTTAGGGGTTCTTCTAATGCATCAGATTTTTATGCCTATTTTAATTATGGATATGACAATTTATGGTTTTGTATTTTAGGCCTATGTACTATTATGGCAATATTTTTTGTGCGTAAAGAAATTATGCCTAAACTGTTATGCGTACATGAATTATGCGTAAGTATCATTAGTTCAAATTACAGTGTGCCAAAATATATTATGCCAATTCTTTTTATGCAAATGGATAGAGAACCGGGAGAAATACACGATTTCATTTAGTTTTGCAAACATTTTTGTTCTAGATTGCTTTTCCTAGCATAGATACCTATTATTCCGCCATGCTTATGTACAGAGAGTCGTTCGTACCTGTGCCAACCTTTTATAACTGGTTAGGCTTACTCTATAGCTTGCTAATGTAAACTCTTACTGCATTTTCCCGGGTCCGTTTTCGCTTTGTAGCCTTAACAGATATTAAGCTCAGTAGCTTAGCTGAAA
The DNA here is from genome assembly GCA_024500475.1 of Phthorimaea operculella. Lineage (NCBI taxonomy): Eukaryota > Metazoa > Arthropoda > Insecta > Lepidoptera > Gelechiidae > Phthorimaea > Phthorimaea operculella. The sequence goes on along the minus strand of JANFCV010000046.1, from coordinate 3,338,367 downwards.
TCTCTTTCCAGTATGTAAATGCAATTTGCTTTAGCTCGCTTTGAATAGTAAATTTTCGCAGTAATTTGTTAAGGTAAATCGAATAGGTGCAAAAGGCGACGTAGAATTTTTGTCCTCGGCTGAATATCTATCGACTATGGTAAACCGCAATGTTGGCGGTGATACCCCCTACAATAGCACTCCCAAAGAGGGTTACAGTCAGGCAGGACGCCGGTCATAAAACAAAGCCGAATCCTTTTGCTACATAATTTAATCTTGTAACAAAAAAGGCTGGTGCTTAATGGCTACACACTAAGTTAGTGATCGGTCTACCTACCCTGCAAGGAATAAAACGTGACTAACAACATCAAAGGCATGAGAGCAATCTGGATTGTATAAGTCTAATTGAGGGGTATTGGGGCTTCGTGGTGATACAATTTGGTGATCAGTCTGTGAGATTGAACAGGGTTTATTTTCCGCTATCGAAAGAAAATGGACGGTTGACATTGGCAAAACTGGCCAATACTGGCCATGGTCTTGCTTTTTTGGGAGGAAATATCTAACTTATAATAGCATGCTCAATTAACTTATTCGTTATTTGGCGTTAGCAAGATTTTACCAGATTACGGAGTAAGGGACAGCGTACCTACCGAAAACTTTGTAGGTGTGTGTGATCTGCCTATGAAACTGAACAACTTTTTCCCTCAAAAAACATCTTCAAACTTAGTGAGCTTATTGTGAATTTTAGATTTGTTTTTCTTTTCTCTCTAAATGGTATGATCACGTCTGGCAAAGTTTTCAGTACCGTCCTTCATGATGTAACCTTGACTAGCCAACCTTGGATAAATGCCCACGGGTATTACAATATATGACACCCCCATATAATTGATAGATAATGGGAAACGGCCCCCTCTCTGGGCACATTAAAATGATTAATATCTACAGGATGCTCCATAAACGACCGATAGATTAACCCATTTAGAGCACCCTATAGCCGTAATGGCCGCTTAGATCTGCGAAACAAAGAAATTAGATTCTTTTCCATTGCAGCCATTATTTTTCCTTTGCCGTGTGATGCCGGCTTAAAATAGCATCACCCCACTATCTTTCCCGTGGGTGTCGTAAGAAGCGACTAAGGGATTTGAAAGTTGATGTGTATTGCTATTTTAGGCAACAGACTGAGAGCCTAACTATGGTGATACACAGTTTTCTGAATGACTCTCAAACTTTTGGCAGACGTGGTGTAAATAGCCGTTATTTACAGCGTTAACGCTCTGCCTACCCCGCAAGGGATATAGGCGTGATACATGTATGTATGTATTTTTCCTTTATGTGTGAATAAGGAAAAGAAAAATATTAATAAGATTATTGGGGGAAAATCAGAATACACGAAAATACACTTTGGTTAATAATACAATACACGTGTACAGTGCCTACTCAAATTCAATCACACATCTAAATAGCTTTGATACCTTTATTCTTTGAGCCTTAGTGCCAGAAACGAAAAGAAATAGAGATTTCTACATACATACAGAAATCACGCCTTTATCCCCTGCAGGGTAAGAGCTTAAACGGCTGTAAAAAACGGACATTTACACAACGTCTGGCAAAAGTTTTAGAGTTTACACAAGAAACAAAAGTTTTAGAAGACTGTGTATCACCATAGAGACATGTTGCAAACCTGTCGCCTAAAAATTGCAATACACATCTACCCTCAAATCCCTTAGTCGCTTCGTACGACACCCACAGGAAAGATATGTGGTGACGCTATTCTAAGCCGGAACCACACGGCAAAAGAGATTTCTGAACTAAACAAGCAATAGCAAGCCCTTTTCCTAATAAAACTAGATTTTCTGCTATTTTACTTTTATAACCAACCTTGGACCGTTCAGTAGAGAGCCCTTGGGTCAAACTAAAACACCACAGGCGCAAATGCAGCAGAGCGCCAATTCTGACACATCGTTCATAAAACTGGGTGAAATTTTACTAGTGACCGATAGCGAAAACTCAGAGCCAGCCGGCGATAAGGAACAACTTTCCCCGCGGAACATAGGTCGAAATATGAAAAGAATAATTTGGACCTCTCATACAAAATTGCGTTTCTTAAAATCGAGAGACCAAGGTTAAAACTACCATACCACAGTCACAGCTAAAAAGTGGCTTCGCTTGCGCTCTACTCTGGCACAGATGAAAATGCATAAAGGGTGTGAGGGACGGTGTACCGAACACTTTGCAGGCATGATCGATTAGACCAACAATCAAACTGAACAACTTTTACTATGGAGCCAATGGTGGGAAATGAGAAAATAATTCCGACCTTCTATACAAAGTCAGTCAGCTGATCGCGAATTTTGTCATCATCTTCCTGCCCTTATCCCAATTACTTGGGGTCGGCGCAACACGTTTCGTTTAATACGAAATCGTGTTGCAAAAGGATTTGGCTGAATTTTATGACCAAAAGCCTACCAGACGTCAACCCTTCTTGGGAATGCTCTTGTGGTGGATTAACCGCCACCATACGGTTGGCCCTGGCTATTTGGGTCAGGTTTATCCCTCAGCCGCCTCTTACGACCCCCACGGGAAGAGAGGGAGTGGTGCTATTCTTCTCTGCCGGCACCACACAGCCATCTGATCGCGAATTTTGTATGGGTTGGAATTTTTTCTCGTTTCCCACCATTGGCTCCATAGTAAAAGTTGCTCAGTTTCGTGGTCTAATCACGCCTGCAAAGTTTTCGGTAGGTACACCGTCCCTTACACCCTGTATACTGTGGCACAGATGAAAATGCAGCTGAGCGCCAATCGTGATACGTTTTTCATAAATATGAGCCAGGTTTCAAACCCAGGACCTAAGAATGGAGAGCCTTAATTTCAGTCTATCACAACACCACACCTAATTTTCCCCACGGAACATAGGTAGAAATATGAAAAGAATATTTTGGACCTCCCATACAAAATTCCCGATCAGCTGATCGAATCTAAACTCTTAAGTAAAATCGAGAGCCCAAGGTTGAAGCTACCACACCACAGATGCAACGAAAAAATGGCTACGGTTGCGCTCACTCAGCAGTGTGGAAACTTGGACTTGGACGCGCGATGCCGCCGCTTGCAAGAAAACTGACCCAGTATCACCCGAGCGAAAGGTTCCCTGAATACTTTTGGGAATAAGGTGTTCTGCCATAGTAATAATAATAAGTAGCCTTTGTTACTCATAGGGATATTGCAGTTTATAAACAGGGAAAGATTTTTAAAGCTATTTCAATTTTATACGGGTGTTAATTTAAATGCATGCCATAGCTTCAGGGTAGGTTTAGTATCGATAAAGGATGCCGTAAAAAATATTAAAAAAAACCCAGTCAATTTTTTTTACTTGGCTGACATTTGGTTTAAATGCCTATATCTCAGACGAAATTCGTTCAATCTCAAAGTTGTTTAGACGAAAGTACTTGTATGGGCACTCTCTAAACAACAACGGTGTCAAATATAGATTTTTCAAAAAGAAAGTATTGACCAAATCCAAAAAAAAATTTTTTGACTGGAATATTTTTCAATATTTTTTACGGCATTCTTAATCGATACTTAACCTACCATGAAGCTATGGCACGCATTTTAATTAACACAATGTAATATTTTATGACCGAAATTTGAAACGGGTCAAGTTTCCTTACTGTTACATCTATATACTGTGGCACAGATGAAAATGCAGCTGAGCGCCAATCGTGATACGTCTTTCATAATATATGAGCCAGGAAGGATTGGATGTGTCATACGTGAGCAGCGTACATATGCCATTCAATATGTGATTGGTATATGAGTGTTGAAGACACTTTTCGTTGGCCTCCGATAGATGTCGCTGTTAGTTTACCAAAACGCGCTAACGAGATGTTTAGCTGTAAACTACATAGTGACCTATGAAATGAAGGCTCATCAGTTTCTCAAACAAGACAAAGTGGTATTATTTACATAGGATAGGAATAAGTAGTAGTAATAGTTAGTTCAGTTCAGGGTCTTTTCAATGAGCGTTTTGTCCGTGTGGTAGCGGCTAAGAATACTGCCACCCCTAGTCCACTTAGTTAGAGGAATAACCATTGTCTCCCATACATAACCCTTTTTTTTTGCGTCAGAAGATGCGCTTCATCACATATGTTCCTAGATCAATTCTAAGCATTTCTAGTCCGGGAGCCAGAAAAAAAAGTGAAGAATGGCGGATAGGGGGGAGATCAAAGATGGCCGCCGCCAATCATTTAAAAAAAAAATCCTATCTCCTCCTGGTGGCAGGTAGGGCAAGTTTAGTATCATTTCCATACAAATCGATGCCGTAGAATTTGTTTCTGGTACTATTTCTTGTCTATTTCATAATAATTTCAGAAGAAAAACGTAAAAAAGTGAAAATTTAGGTTGTAGATTTTTGCTTTGTAAGCTAATAACTTTTTAAAAGTGACAAAATATGACATATAAAAAATACTGTTATAAAGTGTGATTTGTGTGGATTCTATAAATAAACACACTTAATAATGATTTAGTGCAAAAAAACTGTGAAAAAATTAAAAAGACTTCAGTCTGGGCAGTGGCTGAACACGCGCTATGTGGCGTTAATCTTACAAAAAAGTCGAGTGTGAGTTTTTGCATGCTCATTTAACATCACATCAGCCTATTTTAGTCCATTACTGGATATTGGCTTTCCCCCCTGGGAACAAGACGATCTTCTGTTGCTGCCTTCTTTCTCCTTCTACTCAATACCAGCCGCTTTCTTTCTTTTAAATCACCGGTCCCTCATGGCGGCGTCCGCTACGCTTGCCCAGACATAATCTCCATTCAATAACGCGTATCTGAACTCCACCGTCCATCACATCGGTTAGGTATACTACTGATCAACAGATGTGCCCAGCCAACTGCCATTTCAATTAGCTTCACTTCTAGACGAAAACTAGATATCAAACTTTTAAGCAACAGTTCAGACTTTTTACAATTTGTCGATAAGAACCCGTTTAAATAAATTATAACTATGTATGTATACCATGTTGGTTACTATAATCTCATTCTGGATTTTAGTAAATTACTGGGATCTTAAGCATATAGGTAACTCTCTATGAGTCTGTGAGGGATATGTAGCCGGTCAGTTACTTTTGCTGTCAGTTTTAACTTTATGTAGTTCAGTCAATGATATTATATGTAGGTTCTAGGTTGCAGATACGCCACCTGAGCAAAAATTTGTTACTTCAAATTGGTTCACAAGACGACCAATGAATCAGTCAGGCTATGAGCTGTTACGTGACACATGCCAATTTTTCTGTTCAAGCTTTATGGGGGTACCGTATCGTATCTATAATAAAATGTCTTTGTAGTTCAGTTCATTTTTTACGCTGAACTGATGAAGCATACCCAAGTACGAAAGACGCAAACTATATTTGCATAATTTGGAAAATACCGTTAAGGAGGTTCTACGTATTGGCTAGATTATTAGTACCTACTCGTAAGTATCATTCATTACTAGTAAACGACCGATCGAATACCTTTGTTTTGAGGCATTGCGGCAAAGATGACTCTAGGATATGACGCAAGTTTCTGCCCAGGCAAACTGCGTTCTACTGGTGATTTTAGCCTCAAAATTGTGACCAATGTCGGCGGGACGTCATTTAATTTCAAGAGATACATCCCATCGACCGCCTCAGAGATAATGTGCTAAAGGAACTTTTTATTTCACGTTAACGTACGAACATTGACGTATAATAATTACCAAAATATTTTATTTTAAGCCCGAGCCATAGTATTTCCTAGATCCATGGCTCGAGCACTTTCCAACCGTGACTAACTCGACGACGAGTGAATAACTTATAATAGCTATTGAGTAGCATTGACTGACTGTATTGTCTAACATTGTTAGCTGAGTACCATTGACTTGCACAGATATATCACAAAATATACTACAAGAGGATCATTATTGTAAATTATCCTAGTTTAATGATTCCACTGATTGAAGATGCAAAAATCATTATACCTCAATTCAAACTAGGGTTCTCTGCATCACAGTGCTATCCATGGATAATAATGGACATACACAACTCAGATCCGGTAAACAGTAGATTCAAGAACAGATATTTAAATTTAACATTTCAAAAAATATGGTTCCGTGCGTGGAGGGCACGTTGAGCTGTCGGTTTCGGTTGCTGTCTATGATTACTTAAACGGTGGTCGTTACACAACCATGTCAGAAACTCTGCTACTTGTAGTAGGCGGCTGTAAAATTCTGACACCAGGGTCCATCGGGTCGTTGGATGACTCGGCGTCTCACACGAAGATAGAGAGATACCTTTGCGCATCAAACAGACCACTACACCACATCAACACATCATTTACTAGCTAGCTAGCTGTCCTGAGAACATCCCACTAATGAAAACTATTATTTGCGAGCACATACTTCGGGCCATAATATTGCCAAGAAGAAATTAAATTGGTATATACCAAGAAGTTCATGTCTGGGTATAACCCTAATGATGGAACCGCAGCGGGAAGGACTTTGAAGAAAATGCAGGATGAAGTTAAACTATAATAATTTATTAAATGTAACATAGTTTCGATGTGTGAAAGCTATGTTACAATTTAAACTTAGTCTAACATTAAAACTAAGTATAATCTAAATTAGTCTAGGCGACTTTGCCTTCGATGTTTGAAGACAGAAGTGCTGGTTTGATGCTGAAGCCCGGCTTTATACTGTTCTTCAGCTGTAGTCTTGGAGGGGTCGAACTGTAGACTCAGCACTTCGTGTGATGGCCATCCGTGGTCAGCTTGAATCTGCACGTGAATGGAATCTCCACCCGCAGATCAGCAACTATTTTCCAACGTTTAGTGAAAATGTTGCTGGAGGTTTCCCTGGGGTAAGATGTTCTTCTGCTCTACTGAAATCTGTTCTGATTCTGTCGTCTCTATGTCGATCCATGATGGGTGTGGGTTGATACAGCAGCGATTGCTTCTCGATGACTTCATTTCGTACTGGATATTGCTGTCTTCCAACGGCCGACCTTGATCTTCTTCCAGGATCATAATGGGGGTGGGCAGCGATGTCGTCACAGTTGTAGGCTAGTTAGTCATCTTGAACTTATATTGGTCGGTGTTAGGTAGGTATATTCCTTTTCGAGATGGTGTCAGCTTCTCAATTTCGGGCATTCTGCCTTATTCTGTACACGAACAAATTCTCGATAGTTGCTATCAAGGGATAGGAAGGAATGAGGATTTGCTGGTTATAAAGGAATATTGGAAAGTCTTAATAAATTTAAATACTCTGTAAGGGAATACTAAATTACTTGATTTCCAAATGACATATTACCTACTTACCAAATGCATAAAGTTTATAAAATTTCCTAACTACCTTTTTACCTATACACCTAGACCTAGTATATTAAATTATTCAAAGTAGGCCACATAGACCATACTTTTATAGTATCGTCTATGCCCCTTTAAAGTTGAACAATTTCTATTATAATTTAAAACTAATACCTACTTGATAAATTATATCATAGAATGCTCGATGCATCTATAATAGAATATCTAAGTGAAGCTATTTCATCTATCTATCTAGTCTATCCATAGGTGCCCGATGCACGCATGAAATTTCTAAATACCTATCTAATACAAAAGAACATATTCTGCAATTTTCATTCAGTGCTCGATGCACGTAGAAAATTGCGCAGAATATCAATTATTATATTAAATAACATTACCTAGCGGTCAATGTCAGTCATTCATTACGTTACCTACCTATTGTAACGATTTTAGCTAACATTGCACATTTTGCACGATGCAATTCCTAACCTAGTGCAATAATTTACTGCTGATTCGCGATTGAACAGCTAAGTTATAAAATATTGCTTTTATAAAATTTATCCTAATATATTATAAGAAGGGTGATGGGTCTCCTTCATCCCTCAAACGAAAGCCTGCGTATTATTTTATTGCAGGGTACGTTTGACCTCAATACTTCGTAACTTATAAAGCTACACAAATTAAAACCAAATTCCCTACCTAATAGCTAATTCACGCTGAGTCAGCTCGATGCAGTCTCGCGATATTTAATTAACTACATAGGAACAGGGACAGTTAAAAAAAAGGAATGGCTAAGATAAAATGGAAGCAACACGAGAACGGTTCAAGTGTACTTACATGATTTTTCTTCATCTCTGGTTTCCTCGTGAATCAATGTCTGGATTCCTCCTTCCCACAGAGCCCCGTAGATTCTTGCACTCCAAGGCGGCGACGTAGTCCGCCCAGGCGGCTTCCCGAGCACGAACATGGTTGTCCTTAAAGCTCGCAGGAGTCCTGTGAGTGCTTACCGACTGCGCCAATGATGGAACCGCAGCGGGAAGGACTTTGAAGAAAATGCAGGATGAAGTTAAACTATAATAATTTATTAAATGTAACATAGTTTCGATGTGTGAAAGCTATGTTACAATTTAAACTTAGTCTAACATTAAAACTAAGTATAATCTAAATTAGTCTAGGCGACTTTGCCTTCGATGTTTGAAGACAGAAGTGCTGGTTTGATGCTGAAGCCCGGCTTTATACTGTTCTTCAGCTGTAGTCTTGGAGGGGTCGAACTGTAGACTCAGCACTTCGTGTGATGGCCATCCGTGGTCAGCTTGAATCTGCACGTGAATGGAATCGGCAGATTCATCTCTTCTTGGGCACGTTCTTCCGCCTGCATTCCAGTGTCTCGAGCCGTAATCTACCATACATGAACACGTTTGCACGTACGTAGAATGATCACGTCCAAAAAGGTTCAAGTCGACAGCGTCTGCGAGATTAGGGACTTCCGCATAGCTCGTACATAACACCCTCAGTGCTTCTCTAAACATTTCCGTGTTTTTCTTCTTGGGGTCGCAAAATGAAGACTCTTCAGATTTACCAGATATCAAAGTTAGTACCTGGAACGAACCTGTTGCATGCGAGTAAGATTGTCTTTGCTGCATTCATATTTTCTTTAAAAGAAAGTTAAAGTTATTAGATCTATATCTGTGTGATGGAAGCTGTGGTCATATTTTTTTGCATGTGACCTACCTAAATAACTTATTTTATGTGGTATAATCTCTATTTGTAAGATTAACGCCATATAGCGCGTGTTCAGCCACTGCCCGGACTGAAGTCTTTTTAATTTTTTTCACAGTTTTTTTGCACTAAATCATTATTCGGTGTGTTTATTTTTAGAATCCACATAAATCACACTTTATAATAGTATTTTTTATATGTCATATTTTGTCTTTTTTTTAAAGTTATTAGCTTACAAACAAAAATCTTCAACCTAAATTTTCACATTTTTACATTTTTCTTCTGAAATTATTATGAAATATACAAGAAATAGTACCAGAAACAAATTCTACGGCATTGATTTGTATGGAAATGATACTAAACATGCCCTACCAGCCACCAGAAGGAGAAAGGATTTTTTTAAAGGTGATTGGCGGCGGCCATCTTTGATCCCCTCCCTCTCCGCCATTCTTCACTTTTTTTCTGGCTCCCGGACTAGAAATGCTTAGAATTAATCTAGGAACATATGTGATGGAGCTCATCAAATATAACTTTTTTTTTGGGTTAAAAGTGTTAGGCCTTACACTAACTCAGGGTGTTTCGTAAAAAGCGAAGTAGAGTTTTGACCTCGACTGAACATCTGTCGACTATGGTCAACCGCAAGGTGGCGGTGATACCACCTACAGTAGCATTCCTAAAGAGGGTTGACGTCAGGAAGGCGGCTGGTCATAAGACATAGCCGAATCCTTTTGCAACATGATTTTGTGTCCAAACAAAACGTGTTGCGCCGACCCCAGGTTATTGGGATAAGGGCAGGGGGATAATATGAGCGTTTTGTCCGTAAGAACGTACGTTAGTTACATACGTCGGGGTCAAAAGAGCATACCTAGGACCGCCTCAAATGACTCAAAATATCTCTTTAGATACATTACTTTAGTAAATTATTTATTTTGTTGTCTATGCAGATATTTAAACTCTATTTCTACAGGGAGTAAGTTACAGAAAGGGTATAACAAGCCAAAAGGAGGTCATGGTACTCATGCTTGTACTCATGACACTGAACAACTTTCCCCATGGAACAAGGGTCGAAATACGAAAAAAATATTGACCTCCCATAGTAAATCAATTACCTAATCGACGATTTTGTATGGGAGGTAGAATTTTTATATGTCGACAAATTCAGTTTCATGAGTAGGTACCTTGACCTCCTTTCAGCTTGTTATACCCTTTCTGTTACTCCCTGTATTTCTATAAGTAAAAAACATTAAATGTATACCTTGAGAATAAAAAGATGTGTTTATTTTCTTGTTTAGTGTATTTGAATTTATACGAGCAATTTTGAACACGAAATTATGAAAATAGAAACAAAAACAATGGCAATCAGCTGTGAAACAGTCAGAAGTTTCTCCATGAAACGTGGGTCAAAATATGAAAATAAATTTTGGACTATCTATACAAAATATACCAGCCAACAATTTGTATGAGAGGTGCAAATTTTTTTCATTTAGTTGGTAATTTTCTAGGGTACCTTGACTTCCTTTCGGTTTTATTGTTAGTTTTGTAACATCTAGTATAACATCCCACATTGTATCCCTTCTAAAACAATTTCTGTAAGGAATTCCCTAGACACGGCTAAACCTGACAGACGGTGGTATAAATTCATTTACTCAGGGCAATTTATTAAGGACCCACCCTCAAGGTCGCGAAAGGTCAAGGGAAATGTCGTCTTGGTGTTAATAGTAACTTTTGACAGCCGATGTGGTGCAGTGGTTAGTACGACTGCCTGCGACGCAGAAGGTTCCGGGTTCAATTCCTGGTGGTCACTCACAAAGTTGATATTTATGACTTTTTGAATTTGTTTTGCAGGCTGAACCACCCGATTGTCCGAGAAGTAAGATGGTTCCGTGTTTCGGATGGGCACGTTAAGCCGTCGGTCCCGGTTGCTGTCTATGATCACTTGGACGGTGGTCGTTACACAACTATGTCAGCGGCCTGCTACTTGCAGTAAGCGGTTGTAAAACTCTGATACCAGGGTTCATCGGGTCGTTGGACGCTTTGGTGTCCCACTCGAAGAAGAAGATTGAGGTAACGTGCGTGTCATATTTGCAGATGGCATCTCTTCTGTTGCGTTTGGCGCTTTTCATAGTAGCTCATGATAGGATAACTGATGTCTGAAAAATGGACTTTTCTGCTCCAGTTCTTAATTATCCAGGCTATACCGCAAAAAAATGCAAAAATATTCCGCGCCTGTTCATTTTGTCGTCTCTTCAGCACAATGGCCTTTGATTAGTTCTTTCTTCAATACCCATCTCATGGCTCACAGGAAAAAATCGCGCGGGCGAACAAAAAGCTCTCATTTTGCTTTTAGCGGAAATAATTTATTTTATTGAAAGCATCCTGGAACAATAGTAGGACTTTTTGACTTCAGAAGTTAGATGTTTATCTTCGAGTCGTATTTTTGTGACGTTTTGCAACCTAGAACCCTACATATAATATCATTGACGTTTTGAGAGCTAGACAATTATGCAACGTACAACGTGTTACAAAACAACAAATAAAGCTGAAAGGAGGTCAAGGTACTAATGAAACTGAACAACTTACCCCATGGAACATGGGTCAAAATAAAAAATTGGGTCTCACATAGTAACTTACGAGTACTCGTAAATCAGCCGATGTAGTAGGTTCAAATATTTTTTCATATTTCAACCTATATTCCTTATCACCAGCCAGTTCTGAGTTTTCGCTATCGGTCACTTGTAAAATTTCACCCGGTATAAAATATTTAAAAGGCCAGTTCAGAACACTCGTGTATCACTATAGAGGCAGGTTGTCAGCCTGCTGTTTAAAACTGTACCTAATACATAGTCATTAAAGATTAAGCTCTGGATAGCCGTATCTATCGAGAATATAGGTTTTTAGGTGTCTAAAACCTACCCGCAATAATAGGATTACAGCCTGCCCAGGGCACGTCCTAAAATTTATATTCTGCGGTCAACCCATGTGACCCTCAGATTGAAACATATCGACCAACGAAATATTGGCCAGAAAACTTAGATAGTTTACACATGCATCGAATAATCTTCTTCTTCTTTGAGTGGGACACCAAGTCGTCCAATGACCCGATGAACTCTGCTGTCAGAGTTTTTCAACCGCCTATTGCAAGTAGCAGGCCTCTGACTTGGTTGTGTAACGACCATTATCATAGACAGCAACCGGGACCGACGGCTTAACGTGCCCATCCGAAGCACGGAACCATCTTACTTGCGGACAATCAGGTGGTTCAGCCTGCAATGTCCTAACCAGACTGGGAACAAATTCACAAAGTGATAAATATCAACTTTGTGATTGTGAGTGTTCCGGATCCGGATCCGGATTTCTCTTTAAATGAATTTACAAAATCCCGTTCAAGACAAGCCACCGCAACAAACTGCGGCTGTTACTTTTGTCTATAACAAAACGCAATATTTTCCGGCGCCACCTTAAATTCCGGAACATTTAATGTGACCTAACCTTTATACAAAGTGAGTTCATTTTGTATGGGAAGTCCAAATTTTTTGTTTACCCATGTTCCATGGGGAAAGTTGTTCAGTTTTATGAGTACCTTGACCTCCTTTCAGCTTTATTGGTGGTTTTGTAACACCCAGTATATGCCGAAATATCGAGTGTGATCTACCCTTTATAAATCCGGGAAAATTCAGTGTGACCTATCTCTTATATTATAACGTGTGAAAAAATCAACTGCAAATATTTTAGGGGTGAACCAGCCATGAAACAGGGCAACTTTCCCCAAGGAACTTCGAAATATGAGAAAAAGATTGGACCAGCAGGTGAGATAGCATACAAACAAATTGACTAGGTTGGTACAGTTTGTATGGGAGGGCCAAACATTTTTTTTCATTGTTTGACATATATGTTCTTTGGAGAAAGTTGTTCGAATCCATGGGCTGTGGTATATCCTGTATATCCTGGAACATTAAGAGTGTCCTAGCCTTTATAAATCCTGGAACATTCAGTGTGACCTTGCCCTAATAAATAACCTTTATCTCACGTTACAGGAGGCCATTAATCATGTACGTACAGAGGATTTTTGGCGGGAAAAATGAAAAAAAAAAAGAATAAGTTGTAATTTTGTAAAAAACCTAACCGACTGACTAAAGTGAAGAAAAGTAACTACCTACGTACATTATTGTACAATACAACATAATGAGCTAGATATTTCTCAAAAATGATCTTTTTATTTTATGTATCACAGTCTCTCACGCTAACTCATGAAGATTTTTTTAAAGGTTTTGATTTTCTTGTGACTGATACGGACAAGCCGGACGATGTTGTACGATTTAATACATGTTGCTGCATCTAGAAAAGTAACAAATATTGCTCCAAAATGTTACAGTCTGAAAAAATTCTAAACCTTATTGTTCATGAGTGAGCGGGAGAAACTGTAACTTAAAATATATGTACGTACTTAATGAAATTTCCAAACCAATGAATAAAGGGTTAAAGGTGATCGAAATAGCAGATTTATGTAATCAGGGAGATATAAATAACCATCCAAACTTGCACCCTTTTTGAAATTTTAAGTATGTTTAATTTTAACATCCTATTAATATCCTATCCTACTAATATCCTACTAATATTATAAAGGCGGATGTTTGTGTGTGTGTTTGTTACGATATCACGCAAAAACGGCTAATTAGATTGACATGAAACTTTGCAGAAATATAAAAGGGCATCTGGAATAACATATAGGATACTTTTTACCACGAAAAAATGTCTCTTTCCCACGGGATCACGCATTTTTCAATACTTTTAAAATAGGTGGCGTGACTGAGCCGATTCGCGTTTTAAACGTTTTCGCCGAAAACTAACAGCGACATCTCTTGGCGAATAATGCTTTTTTCCCGCGGAATAATAGGTTGCAGCGGGTGAAACCGCTGACGGGCAGCTAGTTTGTAATAATCTGGATTCCTACCGGATTAATTCCTAACTCCCTTTTGCAAAGTCGGTTAAAAATACATAAAAGTGACGAGACTTGCGCAGGTGTGGTTGTGTGTACTGAATTATTACCACATTTTGTTTTTGGCAGGTATTGTGTTAAAGTTTGCCTTGTGGTGTATACCTTATACCAATACATGGTGTTATGAAAAGTAATATTTTCCTTCTTCTTCTAGTGGGACATCAAGAAGTCCAACGACCCGATAAACCCTGGTGTCAGAATTTTTCAACCGCCTACTGCAAGTAGAAGGCCTCTGATATGGTAGTGTAATGACCGCCATCATATACAGCAACCGGGACCGACGGCTTAACGTGCCCTTCCAAAGTACGGAACCATCTTGCTTTTCGGACAGTCAGGTGGTTCAGCCTGCAATGTCCTAACCAGACTGGAAACAAATTCACAAAGTGATAATTATCAACCTTGTTAGTGACCCCACCGGGAATTGAACCCGGAACCCATATTTTCCTCATAAACGGCGAACCAGCCTCACTAACGGAAACTGTACAATTTTCTCGAGATTACAATCTACTAGCTAGCTAGTTACTTTTGTTAACTTTTATTTGGTAGAGGTCCAAATATTATCTTGAACGCCAAATTCTAAAACACTCCCGTGTTAGCATTCATTTTTTGGAAAACTTGTATTGAGCTACCGCTATTTTTTATAATATAATATATTTTTTCAGAATGGGTACATGCTAGGCAGTATGTGTTTTTGCAATCTGAGCATTGTAGAGACTTTTGGCTTGTTAGGTTAAGATTGCATTTCTTACAAAGTAGTTGTTTTGCTTGCCTTTTTGGTGCCATTTCCGTATTTAACTTCAACTATTGTAATTTAATCCACAACTAGCGACATCTATCATTTAGTAGTAGTACTGAATTAGTTCATCTACACCGTCATAGTTGGCAGTGTAATCAAAGTTGAGCGCCCTCTGTTACTCTTAGCACTTACTAAAAAATGATTTGCGTCAAATGGATCGCAAATGTCATTCTTGTTTGTAGTGTTGGTATCACTGACAACTTGACATTACAAGTCGCCGCCTCCGAATTAACAGTAGTCCAATCAGCTGACTTCTGTTTTGTAAACCTTTTGTGATTTGCCAGTGTATTTTCTAATTTCATTCAAATTTCTAATTCAACGGTAGAACTTCTACTTACTTTTGTGCAAGAAAGTGTTCTCTCCAGTGTTGGATGCAGTAAAAACACTACAGTTGCTGGCTTCGAGGTTATGCTTTCAGGATATCCAAAACTGGTAAGCTTCCGTGCACTATTTCACAAAAAAATCAAAGTTAAACTAGCAGCAGGTTGTGTACAACTATAGCGGACGTTCCGTTCCTTATAAAACCATATTATATCTCCGAAACTACACACTTCAGGACTTTTTATCAAAGAACACTTTTGGTTTATATATTTATGCCTAATCGATTGCGTTATGTATGTTTCAACTTCAACTCTGGCCATGAAAAATTTTTTTTTTTACAAAATCATAGGTATGCCAGGCTCCATACTAAAATGTCGGATACCCTTTCTTCCACCGCAGGCAGGGTTTGAACCAGCGACCTTCACCATCTGCACTGCCGACGCCACTACCAACTGGGCTTCCGTGGCCAAGATATAATTTGCTTAATTTACAGGCTAATACAGAACCGCGGTAGCCCAGTTGGTAATGGCGTGGGCAGCACAGATGCCGCAGGCCGCAGGTTCAAATTCTACCTGTGATGGAAAATTTGGCCAAATCAATTATCAAATAAAAAATATACAGGGTTACATTTAATTAAGTACAAATCTCTTGAGGGTTTGATCTACTCCCAAAACTGAACAACTTTTGTTTGAAACTTTTCTTCGAAATATGAAAAAATATTTTGGACCTCCCATACAAAAATGCTGAAAAAGTGTGTCACTTAGTATGGGAGGGCCAAATTTATTTTTCATATTTCGAAGAAAAGTTTTTAACAAAAGTTGTTCCGTTTTGTGAGTAGATTACACCCTTTAGAGATTTGTACATAATTAAAGTAACCGTATATAGGTACAAGATGTAAGGGACGGTTGACATTATTATACTTTGCGATTTTTTACAGTAGCAGGAGTGGCTATGTACCTAACAAGTGTTGGAATTTTTAAATGCACTCACAGCGCTATAATATTCTCATAAATTAAATAATGAGAAAATTGAAAAAGGCGTCTAGGCTAGGCGCCCGTAGCTCAGTTGGTAGAGCGGTGGAACGGCAATCCACAGTCCCGGGTTCAAGTACCGGCGGCCGCTAATGAATTTTTCAATTTTCTCATTATTTAATTGTTAGTTAACAAGTGACAACCACGAAAATTCAAAATTGGGTCGAGTGAACCTTTTGTTCTAATTTGTAGTTTTGTCGACGAAAAATCAATCGAGCAAGGTTTGCAATGGCACTAGTTTTTTGTGAGTTGTTACATTAATCATTACGACAGCCGATGTGGCGCAGTGGATAGTATGCCTGCCTGCCACGCAAAGGTTCCGGGTTCAATTCCCGGTGGGGCCACTCACAAAGTTGATATTTATCACTTTGTGAATTTGTTCCCAGCCTGGTTAGGACATTGCAGGCTGAACCACCTGATTGTCCGCAAGTAAGATGGTTCCGTGCTTCGGATGGGCACGTTAAGCTGTCGGTCCCGGTTGCTGTCTATGATGGCGGTCGTTACACAACCATGTCAGAGGCCTGCTGCTTGCAGTAGGCGGTTGAAAAACTCTGACACCAGGGTTCATCGAGTTGTTGAACGACTCGGTGTCCCACACGAAGAGAGAGAGAATCATTACAAACAAGGTCATCTATTGAAGTCTAAAAAGTATAATTGCCTACTGCTAGGCAAAGGTTTTTGACAAAGGTAAAGCGTATTTTTACTTTCAATTTACTACATAGGCACATACGTAGTTTTCATCATAGGGATTGTAACAAACACGAATCCCAAAGTCACTGGCAAAAACTTTCTAACTACATTACAGTACACAGGTAGGCACTTAGTTACAGAGCTCGCCCTTTGAGAACTACGCTGAACTTGGCGGGGTTTTTCACAACACGCATTATCCCCACTCAATGGTCCCTCGTTGTGCCCTAATGGGCCCCATTATACAGAAGTGGACCCTTAGTATGAATATTATTATGTGGAGAAGGTGTATTAATAAAGGCCTTTCTATTGGTGGAACGAAAGTGACGGTTTTTGATGCGTAAACTTCTACAGCTCATAATCATCTTCCTGCCCTTATCCCAATTACTTGGGGTCGTCGCAACACGTTTTGTTGAACACAAAATCGTGTTGCAAAGGATTTGGCTTAATTTTACGACCGGCCGCCTACCAGACGTAAACCCTCCTTAGGATTGCTTTTGTGGTGAATTAACCGCCACCATACGGTTGGCTCTGGCTGTTTGGGTCGGGTTTATCCCTCGGTCGCCTCTTTCGACCCCCACGGAAAGAGACGGGGTGGCGTTATTCTACTCTGCCGGTACCACACGTTTGGGGTAGGTAGTAAACATGGACGTATAAAAGGGCGGACAGAGTCGCGCTAATAAAACCTCTGTGTAGCCCCAAGTCAGCCAGTTGGCTGTACGTACAAGAACGCACGCACACATTCACACCATACCCAGCCATTCCGAACGCAAACGTCAGCCTACCCTACCGATTTTTGCAAAATAAACAAAAATAAAACATCATGTCGTGCGTTGTAAAAATTTGAAAAAACAGCAGAGATCAAAGGAATAAAAGTTCGGGAATCACGTTTCACAGGTAAATTAATAATTTGATTACTCATTTTCATGTTTTAAATTATTTAAATTAGCCTCCAACTGAGGGCTGGTGTTGCCATTATTCACGTTATAAATTTCCCTAAAGTATAGGTAATTATTGGGTAGGTGGGTTCAAAAAATTCGGTTTCACCACATCTTAAAATTAGAAAACGAGACAAGAATTTCTCAAAGCAAAAGAACGTATTATAAAAACTTACTCAACATATGGGATGCAAGTCGTAAATAGAACAATTCAATATAATCGTATTAATAACTGTGTTTTATTGGTAAAAAGAATCCTAACATGGCAACCCTAATTCACTCACACAAGTTTATCCGCCGCCATTACGGTTATTCAGTTTTGACATAACTGGCATTCTGTCCGCCCTTTTATACGTCCATGGTAGTAAAAAGTATCTATGATAAAATGTTGCCAGCCCCACCCTCGAGGACGGTTATTATAAACCAATAAACTAAAACCATTTCACGTTTATTACCTCGAAACACGCCTCGTGTCCCATTTGGATATAATAAGTACACACCAGTGGGTTATCTACGTACATCATCGCGTGGATATTAAAGGTGTAACAGTAATACCACAACAGGATGTTCAATCGACCGTATTTAAGATTTTCGCGATTGTCACTTGTTACATAGCCAGGGTTACTACTGTCAAAATCTCAAATTAGATGAAAATCGCATAATAAAATAACTATGATGAACGTCATATTATGATTGCCTGAGCCAATTTGAATCCAAGAAACAAATAAGATGTTTGTGGAATCCGTTCTCTAGTTACCTTGAGTTTCTCTGAGTCAGTAAGCGTCAAAATCGTCGCTAGTACCGAGTGAGCCATCTTTAAATGTGCCCCGCGCGCCGTTTCCCTAATTTGCGGCAGTACTATCTGGTTCAATAAAATAATGTAAATAGCGGCCGAGGGTAATGCTTTCTCACTAGCACTAAGGCTCTTACATACACTAGCTTTCATGATTCCCCTTCTCACTTATGGAACCGTCGCTATTTATAATCCCAATCTTTATTGAACCAGGTAGTACTTAAAATATAGCTTTTCAAATTTTTTGAGGTTCTGTATGTACTTATTACAATACCGCAGCGTCACAGCGGCTGGCAAAACTGCCACCTCTAGTCCACGTAAAAGGCAACGTAGAGTGTTTTACCTCGGCTTAATATCTGTCGACTATGGTCAATCGCATGGTGGCGGTGATATCACCTACAATACCATTCCAAAAAGGATTGACGTCAGGCGGCCGGTCATGAAATAGAACCAAATCCTTTTGCTACATAACTTTGTATTCTAACAAAACATGTTGCGTGGACCCCAACTGATGTGAGCAGGAAGATGATGATGTATTATAAATTTTCGTGACACCCTGTATTAACACACAAGGACATCCGCGGTGGACTGAACTAATGTCAACATTCAGCCTCGGGGCGGACAGGGGTAATCATGTCCGAGTATAAATGGTGCAGATAGGGTTAAATTAATGTTGCCATAAATACATGACAGCCGATGTGGCGCAGTGGTTAGTACGACTGCCTGCGACGCAGAAGTTTCTGGGTTCAATTCCTAATAAGTCACTTCACAAAGTTAATATTTATCACTTTGTGAATTTGTTCCCGGATTGGTCAGGCTGAACCACCTGATTGTCCGAAAAGCGAGATGATTTCGTGGTTTGGAGGACACGTTGGTCGGTCGGTTCTGGTTGCTGTCTATGATTACTTGGACGGCGGACGTTACACAACTATGTCAGAGGCCTACTACTTGCAGTAAGCGGTTGAAAAACTCTGAAACCAGGGTTCATCGGGTCGTTGGATGACTTGGTGTCCCACTCAAAGAAGGAGAAGGAATACAGGGTGGTCCCGAACGAACCACTTTCGCATAAACGCTCAAGCTCGAAATTCCCAACCATTTTATAAATCATTTTGAACACTTGTTCCATGCTAGACAAGATAAGACTCTGGAAAACGTAGCACTGAAAAGGATAAGTATCGAAAACATACACAAAACTCTCAACGGGTATTCTTTTCCGAATGCACAGACGTACAAAAGCTTTTTAGCAGAGATGTTGTGGAAATCCGTAACCGTAACCGAAACTATCGGATATCGGCTTTAAACATATTATATCCGTAACATAAATAAAAGTTTCGAATAATTTCGGATAATCACGGTGCCTCAATAAGCCTAACCTAACCTATGCATAGTCTATTTTTTCTATAGTTTCGTCATAAATAGCAATAAAGTTACATTTACTACTACTTAGTATGATAGAGGTTAATAAAAGTATTGTTTTAACTTACTATCCGTAACCGAAACTATCCGAAACTTGAGAAAATCCGAACGAAATGTTTAAATATTCGCATCCGAAACAGTAACCGAAATTTTATCCCTATAACATCCCTGCTTTCTAGTACTTCTTTGCTAGGTACAAATCCGCCTTTCTATATCTGTATCCGTATCCGAAACCGTAACCCCACATTCATAACATCCCTGCTTTCTAGTACTTCTTTGCTACGTACAAATCCGCCTGCATTCGTATGCAGACTCATATTCTCAAAGTAGAGCAAGTATAAGTACTTATGTTAGTAGAGTATCTTGTCTCTGTAATTATGCTTTGTATCATCGAGCAAGCACGGACCTCCCTGTCGCATTTAGTTCATTGAATGCGTTTGATTGTGTTTTCCATATTTAAAAGTTGAATAACTCGGAAACTTTACAAAAAACATACATGAGGTGACCGAAGGCTGTATTTGATCCAGCGATTTTCGCCATCTGTTCTGGCGACGCCTCTACCAACTAGGCTACAGCCGCTCACTCCAAGCCCGTGAAATTCGCAAGTGTATCTTGACCAATAAATCGTGGTAGGGCTCCATCTACTGCGATAGTTTTTGCAACTATTTTTGGTTTGCACCAGCTGCTTTAGCCCATATGTTACTGGCCATAAAATACACTAACATAATGTTACCACATCGGCCGGTCATATGAACATACACTAACATATGCCGACACTTATGGCTGGTATAATCTTGGACCATATGTTGCCATGCGACCGCACTTTGTGAAATTGAGGCTAATGTTACTAATGTACGTACATGCCGTGTAATGGCGGCTTAGAATAGCATCACCCCATTTCTTTCCTGTGGGTGTCGTAAGAAGCGACTAAAGGACTCGAACTCGATCGTATGTAGGTGTCGTAAGACTACTAATAGATCTCTCTCTCTTCGTGTGGGACACGGGAGTCGTCCAACGACCTGTTGAACCCTGGTGTAAGAGTTCTACAATCGCCTAGTTCAAGAAGCAGGCCTCTGACATGGTTGTATAATGAATGACTATAGTCTAAGTTATCACAGACAGCACCAAAGAGCACCAAAATGTCATTAGCGCTGCGCGAAAATGGTTTCATTTGTCTATGGACAGCACCCTCCGAAACACAGAAAAGCCCTTTAACGGAGAAGCATAGTCATCAAATCATCTTCCTGCCCTTATCCCAATTACTTGGGGTCGGCGCAACACGTTTCGTTGAAACAAAATCGTGTTGCAAAAGGATTTGGCTGAATTTTACGACCAGCCGCCTACTAGACGTCAACCCTGTTTGGGAATGCTTTTGTGGTGGATTAACCGCCACCATACGGTTGGCCCTGGCTGTTCGGGTCGGGTTTATCCCTCGGTCACCTCTTACGACCCCCACGGGAAGAGAGAGGGTGGTGCTATTAAAACGCGCTAACGAAATGTTTTCAAGGTTTCTTAAATTTTATTTGGGAAAATTGCTACATGCGTTCCCTCATTTGTGCCCTTCTTTGGCAACTACCGGCATATACCCGGTAGACATAGTCCGATTCGTTCTTCCCAGAACAACTCGTAAGCCCAGTCTCGCCCCAAGGGCGTGATTGGGCTGGTTGTTTGAACAACCACCCAAACACATCCGGGTGAGCCCTCGCTCCCCACCAAATAGTCAGGTGTAGTTTTAACGGTCCCGGGACCGGAAAACATAGAGTCCAGCAGTAAAAAAAAAAAAAAATGCTACATGCGTTGAATGGATATTCTTCAAATTTTCCAAATTTTGGAATAACTGTTTTTGAATGCCAAAAAATAGTTTCTAAAAGAGATGTGAGACAAAGCAACGCTCAAAACCGATTCCATAGTAAAACAGCCGATGTGGCGCAGTGGTTAGTATGCCTGCCTGCCACGCACAGGTTCCGGGTTCAATTCCCGATGGGGTCACTCACAAAGTTGATATTTATCACTTTGTGAATTTGTTCCCAGTCTGGTTAGGACATTGCAGGCTGAACCACCTGATTGTCCGCAAGTAAGCTGGTTCCGTGCTTCGGATGGACACGTTAAGCCGTCAGTCCCGGTTGCTGTCTATGATGGCGGTCGTTACACAACCATGTCAGAGGCCTGCTACTTGCAGTAGGCGGTTGAAAAACTGTGACACCAGGATTCATCGGGTCGTTGAACGACTCGGTGTCCCACACGAAAGAAGAAGAAGTAAAATACTTGTGAGACGCGCGGTGCGCCTCTTCGCCGACGACGGTACAAAATAGAGAGATCAGATGGTTAACTCGGCACTAAGTGAGTATATGAAAACAGTAAAATCTTGAACATAAACGTCTTACAAATTGTAATCCAATGACTTTCGTGGCAACCTTAGAGGTGGCAACCAACTTTTTAGTTGAGACGAGAAGTGACTTCCTCTGAGATTCCAGTTTTTCCAGAATAAAGTTAGTATGCGTCAAAATCTAGGTGCCTCGAGCGCCTTTTCCCTAATTTGGGATCACAGTCCTCATCTTACGCCTCGCGTCTCATGCACGTCTCACGTGTGTAAATATCACTCATCATCATCTTCCTGCCATTATCCTAATTACTTGGGGTCGGCGCAACACGTTTCAACACTGAATTTTACGACCGGCCGCCTACCAGACGTCAACCCTCCTTGGGAATGCTTTTGTGATGGATTAACCGCCACCATACGGTTGGCCCTGGCTGTTTGGGTCGGGTTTATCCCGGTCGCCTCTTACGACCCCCACGGGAAGAGAGGGGGTGGTGCTAATTCTACTCTGCCGGCACCACACGGCTTAGTATCACCTTATTTCTCCACCTTTTACTATTTATTGAACTGGTGTACCTACTTCGATGTTTTGCGCTTTCGTAGCACCATTCTACGACGTAGTAATCTTGTAGCTGCTGGCTACGACTCGTAGTTCAAAAAGTGGTACAGACAATAATAATTATCACGCCTATATCCATTGAGGGGTAGTCAGAGCGTAAAGTACTGTAGAAAATGACACCACGTCTGGCAAAAGTTTGAAAGTCATTTAGAAGACTGTGTATCACCATAGTGACAGGTTGTCAGCCCGTCAGCCTGTGAAAGTTGTTTAGTTTCATTTGTACTTTGACCTCGCTTCGGCTTGATAAACCGGTTTTTTTACTGCCGGTATAAAGCTTTAGAGAATACAGATATTGGATGAAAATATTTTCGCTAGATGGCACCACTGGTCTTTTAAAACGCCCTAACGAAATGTTTACTGGTTATTTAATAAAAACTTTGCGCTTCTAATTAAGGCGCATCGTTACGTCATACAAACGAAAATCTGAACTTCAACCGAGTTAAACATGAGCTAAACAACAATTTTATCAAAAAAACTTTATGTGGAATGATGAAGGCACACGTAAATTTGTCGCAAAACTGCTTATGGTAAAAAAATATTCTGTATTTTCTCCACAAAAAAATTAAACGTGATTATTGCAGCAGTAGCTCCATCTATGTTCATAAAGCGGCGTAACTGTTCTTACCGAGAAATCTGATGGTTAAAAATTTATTTGCTTTATTTTGCGAAAATGTTATAGAAGCACGGGACTTCCCATCAAGTTTTTTAATCATATTTTTGTCTCATTTAAAGACGTAACTCCATTTAACTTTTGTATGGATAACGATCCACCTTAAGCATATATCATCAAACGTTTCTTCGTTAATTTAATATTTTTTTAAAACTGCTTTTGAATTCCAAAAAGCAATTTAGTAATGTAAAATAATAAAAAATCCTGAAAATACCGTATAAATGTTAATTTGGATGACTTTTTTCGCTTTCGTAGCACCGCTCTACAACGTAGTAATCTAGTAGCTTCTGGCTACGAATCGTAGCTCAGGAAAGTGTTGCCAGCTCAAAACAGCTACGACGCTAAAACCTTACAAGTTATGTTGTAGAAAATTACTCTAGATGTAAAATTATTACGTAGAAAAGCTGTTGAAATAGTGTTGTACAGTCTCTCACGCTAAATCATGAGCAATTCCATTTTTAAGGTTTCGATTTTCTTGTGATTGATACCGACAAGCTGGACAAAGATATGTTGTACGATTCAATATACAGGAAGTAACAAGAAATGGTATTAGAAGCCGAAAGGGGGTTAAGATACTCATGAAACTGACCAATTTTCCCCATGGAACATGAGGCAAAACATGCAAAAAAAATTTGGGCCTCCCATAGAAAGTCGCCGATCAGCTGACTGATTTACCGATTACCCATTTTTTTTCATATTTCGACCCATGTTCTTTGGGGAAAGTTGTTCAGTTTCATGAGTACCTTCACCTTCTTTCGCCTTGTAACCCTTTTTGTTACTCCCGGTATGTTATTAGAAAAATATAAATATTTGCTGTTAAAATTACAGGCTGAAAAATATCGAAACCATTCATTTTGGATTGTTCATTATCTAACGACACCTCACATTACAAAATCCAACCATAAAACGAATTTCTGGATTCATGTATCATCACACATAAATAGAATACGCCGTGTGGTGCCGGTAGAGTAGAATATAGCACCACCCCCTTTCTTCCCGTGGGGGTCGTAAAAGGTGACTGAGGGATAAACCCGACCCAAACAGCCAGGGAAAACCGTATGCATTCCCAAGGAGGGATGACGTCTAGTAGGTGTCCGGTTGCAAAATTAAGCCAAATCTTTTGCAACATGATTTCGTGTTCAACAAAACGTGTTGCGCCGACCCCAAGTAATTAGGATAAGGGCAGGAAGATGATGATAAACACATAAATACTTCATACATACTCTCGAAAAACAAGGCAGGCATCTCCAGGCAGTCAAGTAAAAACCAGTATGAGTTAATTCCTGAAATAGGCAGGTGGATTTGCTAGCGAGAGTACTAAGTTAGGATGCATATTAATAAGTCTAAGTTGGACTCAAAGAAGTTGTATGTAATACGTATACTTTTTCCTTATTTCTCTGTAGGAATGAGTGGTGCATTCCCTCAGGCGAACGGAGTAAAGATGTGCGGTCGTACAACGTACCAACAACAAGATATTAAGATGAATGCTGTGTAAGACATACAGCTTCTAGATGACTCTCAAACTTTTGTGCTTACCCCGCAAGGGATGAAGGCGTGAACTATGTACGTGAGGGACAGCTCTCCAAATACAGATAGGGTGCATATAAATATCATATAACTGAACTACTCACATAAAAAATATGTTAAGATACTGTAAAAAAGACATAAAGTAAATTTAGTCAGCTTATTACAAGAGATCGATATTTTTTTGTTGTTAACTGACTTATTTTCTGAGTGGACAGTTGTTCAGTTTAGATCTGCATTCGCCTTATCAATAATTTAATTAATAGTTTGAATGGCAATCCCTTACATGCCGAATTATTAACTTGTATGTTGTGTGCCCTCTGAAGCACGGAACCTTCTTACTTTTCGGACAATCAGGGCCTGAAGCTGCTAAATAAAAATCGTTTCAGTTAGATGTCGATGGCATGTCAGTTGAATGGTTTTGGTAGTTTATATCACATTTATATTAAAACGTATTCTGATAACAGTTTTAAATATGGAATATCACAGTGGCAATAGAATGACAGATGAGTGTCACTGGCATTACAATGGCAAAAAAGCACACAGGTGGTTCAGCTTGCAATGTCCTAACCAGAGTAACCAGATCTTGCTACGTCGTCTTCACTTTATTAATCTCTTTACTGCGCCAAGTAAAAAAAGAATCGTCAAAAAATATGGTAATTTTTGAGTTCTAGAGAAACCATTTGCATATTATTATTAGCACTCTTGTACTCGCATTTGCTGAAAGTATTTATTTTTTAATTTAAATCCGTGCTCTCTAGGAATACGATTTTCCATTTTTATTGTACAACAAAAATAAGTTACTACTCTCATTACACTGTCCCGTTGGCGTAGTGGATAGTACACCTGCCTTCTGCGCCGACGGTCGTGGGTTCGATTCCCACCGACACAAATAATTTTAAAGTCAATTTTCATGTGGCCGTGTGATGCCGGCTTAGAATAGCATCACCCCATTTCTTTCCTGTGGGTGTCGTAAGAAGCGACTAAAGGACTCGAGGGTATCATGTGTATTGCAATTTTAGGCGACAGGCTGACAACCTGTCACTATAGCGATACACGACAATAGCTAAAACGGCCCTCAAATATGTGTCAGACGTGGCGATAACGACCGTACTTTTACGGTCGTTGACGCTCTGCCTACCCCGCAAGGGATAAAGGCGTGATGTATGTATGTATGTATGTATCAATTTTCAAAATATTTGTGTTTAATACACATCGACTCTCCAATCCCTTAGTTCGTAATCAGTACCTTCTTACGGCACCTACGGGATATGGGGTGATGCTATATTGTAAGCCGGTATCACACGGCATTGGGTTTTTTATGTTAACATAACAAAGAATTAGCTCGAACGCCATCCAAAAAGACTATCCATGGATCCGTACCTTACTTTACCTACCTTTACATCCACAACAGTTCACTGCTGGACATGGGCCTCCCCCTATCGGAGGGTATTGCTATACGCTTGGCAGGCGGATTGGCGAGCGCAGTGCAAGATTTTTTATTCACTTGGAACGTTGCTGCCCGTTTCCTGGAATATAGGGACCTTTAGTCACTTTTTACGACACCCACGGGTATGATTGGGGTGATGCTATTCTGAGCCAGCATCACAAGGCAAACAGGCTCCGTTAACACTGGGAGAGTTTAATTTTGTTTCAAGGACACGGGCACCGATGTACTTTCGTTAGATTAAACATCCGTATATAAATAGCTTGTCTCTATCTAGGTAGGGTCCAAGTTTAAGTTTGATTTTCACACACGCCATTTTTACGGTTACGATTGACGATTTTTTCGATTCTTTTTTTACATGCCCCGAAAATAATAAATAATTTTACATTTTATTTTAATGATTCGAATACCGGAATTGAAATATTTCCCGATAAACCGGTTTTTTGAAACACTGGAATTCCGGTTGTCATTTTACTGTGCGGCTGCCACAAGCTAAGTACACCGCAGGAAATTTAGGTGAAAAAGAAGTAAAAAAATAACAGTTTGCATCGTAAAAAAAGTGAAAAAAAACGACTCATGTAAAAACAGGCGAAATTTGCCATTTGTATGGGAAGTCGTCCACATAACCGCCATTATCTCCAAAACCAAACATAGAAAGTGTTTGTTTTTTTGTTTTCACCTACATTCTTTGCGGTGTACTTTGCTTCGCATAATCGTGCGGTGGGTATGTAAACCACCTAAATGCTTAGAACCCCAAAAGTTTTAAGCCTCTTATATTTAATTAAAATATATCTAGGAGGGTAATTTTACGTACAAACTGACAATAAATAGGTACTTAGTTTATTTTATACTTAATTTATGTTATTTTCGTAAGTTTTAATAAATATTTGTAAAGAGAGTAAAGTTTTAATAAATATTTGTAAAGAGAGTGGCTGATATGGCGGCACAGGTCATAGAAACGTCATTCTAAGACTTGACACACGGATTTTGATGATGTCAATAATAATGGTGTTGAACGAAAATTTATAAAATGAATAATAATTGTTTTAGTGAATAAATAAACTTTGAATGTTGTTTCTTTATTTACAGGCAAGTGTTGAGTGTGGAGAGTAGTGTTTAAGTTATTTTGTTTTTGTATGAACGGCCAATAATAAAGTTTCTTTATTTACAGACAGCAACACATGCAGTTTATTTTCCTGATATTAAAATAGTCTTATAAAACAACATTTTGTTTATGATCTGCTAAAGAAGAGCATGGAAAAACTCCGCTTCGAATTCACCTTACTGCCAGGAGGCAATGAGGGAAAATCAAACGTATTGTGCGTCACTTCCGTGACTACGGTTGACGATGTTACTTATAAAATACCTGATGAACTTCAATCTGCTAGCCTTCACACTGAGCTAGTGAAGACAAAAACCTATGACCAAGTAAAGAAAAGTTTAGCAAAACGTTTCCAGGTCAGAAGAGTGTGGATAAAAATGACTGATGAACTGAGAGATACGTATATAGATGAAGATGGAAATGTGCAATTCCAGGGTCAATTTCTGGAAGAGATAAAATGCGAGAATTCTTCTGCTATACAAAAAATGAAACTTCCTCTTTGGAAGAGTTATTGATGAAATTACTACAAGATAAAAAAGAGAACAAAGAGATAAACTTGAAGAATATTGCAGACAGGTTTATTATCGAAAAGTTTACAAGCAAACATACTAATGTTTACCAGTGGATAGAGATTTTTGAAAATGAATGCTTACGTTTCAGTGTAAACACAGACGAAACAAAGATTGAACTGCTCAGATTATTTTTGGATAAGGGTTGCTCGGACTGGTACAATTCAATGAATATAAAACTAACAGTACATGCTGAATGGGCAGTTTAGAAAAAAAAGTTCTGTGAGACATTTTCGAACAAGGGATGGAATCCAGTCACGAATGCAATTCTTTTCAGATACAAGGAGGGTTCTTTGTTGGACTACGCAATAAAAAAAGAAAAACTGTTGCTTGAAATGAGGAGTTCAATTGATACGGGTACTATGATTGATCTGATTGCAGCTGGCTTACCAGAATTTATACTAAATAAAATAGATAGAGAAGAAGTAGATGATACGGTGGGATTGTTTAACGAACTCGGTAAATTTGAGCATATGGTCAATAAAGGAAGTTACTATCCGAAGAAAACATTCTTTAACCGGAATATCAGGGCAAATTCTAAAATTAATGCAGAGTTCACATCTTGTAAAAACTGTGAGAAATTGAATAAAGGTGTTCGTTATCATCCGGAAGCGACGTGTTGGTTTAAGACGAGCGAAGGTGACAAGGCTTAAAAGAATTACATACGACATGTTAACAATACAAAGATAGGAGCGGAATTAAATAAGGCTGATAAAAAAAAACGAATAGTAACACCATTAATAAAAGTCAAACTACAATTAAATGATAAATTAGAGGTAGATGGAGTTTATGATTCAGGTTCTAATGTTTCTTTGGTTAATTCTAAATTGCTAAAACTTAAAGGAGATGGAAGTAATCTCAATGAGGAGAATTTAGTTACAATTAATGGTGTTAAGAAAACAAGTGGTTTGACAAACCTTAAGGTTAAAATATTGGATATAGAAAAATATGTTGATATTGACATTATGGATGGACATAATTTTGATTATGACTTTTTAATTGGATTGGACTTAATAAAGTTATTTAAATTGAGACAAGATGAGAACTTGCTTATAACTCAGAAACCAAGTACAGAGAAGGAAAAAGAATCAACAACCATGGAATCGGAACATGAACAAGAATGTGATAGTAAATTGACTAACTACGAAGTAAATTTTAATGAACATATTAAAGTAGAAGAGTTTGAAATGAAAATAAGCTATTTAAATGAATGTGAGAAGAATAAAATAAAAGAGCTAGTAGAAAAATATGAAACAGTATTTGCTAAAAATAAGTATGATGTTGGAAGAGTAAGTGGATATGAAGCAAGAATAGATTTGATAGTAGATAAGTATTGTAGTAAGAGACCGTACAGGTGTACACTCGAAGACAGAAAAGAAATAGAAGAACAAGTAGCCAAGTTACTAGACACGCTTTTATCAAAACGTTGAAATCTCAAAATGCGAATGATTTCATAAATTTGGTCAAGCAAGTAGCAGAAACGGAATGTATTGGTATGATTCTCACTGATCAATATCCAGGAATTAATTCAAAAGACTTTAAAGATTATCTACAAGACAAACAAATATCACTGATTTTTACGGCAGTTAATGCACCATTTTCAAATGGGCTTAACGAAAGACTAAATCAAACATTAGTAAACAAAATAAGATGCAAAGTGAATGAAAAAGGGAGAGCGAAAGCCTGGACTACAATAGCACAAGAGTGTGTAAATAAATATAATGAAACTGAACATTCTGTCACGGGGTTTTCACCGAAGTATTTATTATATGGAACGGACGTTACAATGATACCAGATGAATTCAAACGAAATAAAACACAAAACGACTGGAACAAAGATAGAGAGATAGCGTTACAGAATACAATCAAGTCGCACAATTACAATAAAAATATATATGAAAAGAGATTGAAGGATTGGGAATTCAAAGTAGGGGACATGGTATATGTAGAAAATGGTAACAAATTAAATAGAAAGAAATTGGATGAACTGAAAATTGGACCACAGAGTTGTGGAAAAGATTTCAAACACAATATACAAAATAGATATTGGGCATAGGAAGATGGAATCTAATCTTTATCATATAACGAAGCTGACACCAGTACCTGTATTTAAGAAAAAATAGAACTGTTCGAATTGGATACTCATAGAAAATTTCAGAAAAAAATTTCTTATTTTGGGGGGGAGATGTAAAGAGAGTGAATACTCAGGTATTACTCTCTTTGGTGATAGGTCTGGCTGATATGGCGGCACAGGTCATAGAAACGTCATTCTAAGACTTGACACACGGATTTTGATGATGTCAATAATAATGGTGTTGAACGAAAATTTATAAAATGAAAAATAATTGTTTTAGTGGATAAATAAACTTTGAATGTTGTTTCTTTATTTACAGGCAAGTGTTGAGTGTGGAGAGTAGTGTTTAAGTTATTTTGTTTTTGTATGAACGGCCAATAATAAAGTTTCTTTATTTACAGACAGCAACACATGCAGTTTATTTTCCTGATATTAAAATAGTCTTATATATTTATTACAGATAGTAACAAAAAGAGTATACCAAGCCGAAAAGAGGTCAAGGTACTCATAAAACTAAACATTTTTAACCATGGAAGGGGTAGGTTCAAAATTTAGAGGAAAAATATTGGACCTGCCATATAAAATCACTGATTGATTTACTATGGAGGTCCAATTTTCTTTCTTGTTTCGGTCCATGTTCCATGGGGAACGTTGTTCAGTTTAATGAGCTTGTTGTACTGTTTATCTTATTCCCGGTATAATGCAGCTTAATAATTTTTTGCCCTTTAAAGAATGAATCGGTCTTAAAAATCATAAGTATCCTTTCATTTCAACAAAATGCTTATTCAAGAAATAGCTTATTATTCAGAGTGTCCTTCTTAACAAGTATCCTTGAATTATGTAAGAAGGGCTAAGCAGTTACATAAGAATTATTAAGGGTACACCTTTTGTAGGCCCTAACAATTTATCTAACTTAGTGGTTTCATTATGCCCGGACTAGTCATAGTAGAAGTGGATAGAAGTACGCAGATTTGGTTACCATTTCTTAATGGTAACAGAAGTAACTCGAGTAACCCTAGATCTATTTACAACCATTTAGGGGCCAAGATATACTAGTTTAATTCGCAGGCTAGGGTAGAACTGCGGTAGCCCAATCGGTAGTGACGTCGGCAGTACAGATGCCGAAAGTCGGAGGTTTAAATCCTGTCTGCGCTGGCAAATTTTGCAAATATCCGGAAAATTGTATAGGTACAACTATTTTTATTAAGGTACAATACAGTAAAGTACAAGTTAATACCTTATATTATACGTATAGGTATGTTGATGCGCTAATGGTAGTATTTATGTGATCAGCAAAGTTGATGTCGTTGTTTAATATTTATAGATTCATTTTCAGCTGTAATTACAACTAATTAACTCTGCTGGCTCAGCGACCCAAAATGGATTATAGTGACTAATTAATAAGTTATTAAATTAGGGCAAGTAAGGTCAAAAAGCCAAAAGTCAACATTGTATTTCAGGTAAAAAAAACTGAAGTGTGTACCTACATGTAGATCTTTTGAAACCCTGCCAGATTTATTGACTTGAGAAGAAAAACTGGTTTTAGTGATGAAAACGCTAATAGTTTTCAGCAATATTGGTGAAAATAAATAAGGTCAAATAAAATTGGAAGACTATTTTATAAGGCATGGATTGAGACGCCTGTGTGCAAAGAGTTGTATACCTGCTGTTATTCAAACTTACTGTGGTCAAGGTCAGTTTCTTAAGAAGAATTTAGGTTATTTATTGGAGTCTGTTTTCTTGTAATTTGCTTTCCTTGAATTTATATTATAAAATTTGTAGGAAACCAATTTAAAATTATAGCTGTTACGAATATTGCGTTTAATCAAATTGTATCTTTGAACTTTGAAATTATTGGTCTATAAAACGTTTTACACCTACCTTTGGTTGTATTTTCATAATAAGGTTAGACTTTTAAGTGCGGCTAGTAAGATAAAGAGCACTGACTTTGGTTATCCGCTGGGAGTCAAAGAAATGAAATAAAATAAAATTATTTTTCGACTAATAAAAAAAGACAATAAAAAGAGAAGATAAACAAAAATAAATACGAATGGGAGAAAAAAGAGAACTATTTAATTCTCCATATAACTAACATTTTACTCCTCACTAAACACTACTTTACTAGTATACTCTCGGCCTTAAAAGTAAACTCTCATTTTAGTTGTAGCTTCTAGTAGGTTCTACTTTTAGTATTACCACAGAATATACGTAAAGGTACGTTGTAATAAGCAAGTAGTAAAACACTTAGGCCCGTATTTATAAATCGCACTCAATACCGCACTCAATAGCGGTCTTAGCTGATACGCTCTTAAGTTGTGATCATTATCTTAAGATCGTCACATATTAATAAACCGTCGTCAAGTGCGTATCAACTGAGATCGCTCTTGAGTGTATGAACTTAAGATGTTTTTGGTTTGGATACTAGACCACAGACAAAGTACTAGTTTTTAAACTTACGTTTTGTTTTTGCTGTATTACTTGATTAGAACATTTAAGAACATTTAGGAATATTAATCAAAATATAAAGATAAAAATGTAAGTAGTCACATTTGAACAAAATATTCAGATATAAAAGTAATTGATTATGTTTTAAATGATTTTTGATGTTATTTTTAGTTGCAAGCTTACGAGTTTTACGATAACAAGTGTTACGATCTTCTTGGTAATGATGGAAATAAAACCTATGAAACAAAACGCTAACTGAGTTGTCTATATGTCACGTCATGTCAATCAACGTTTGTTTTGATTTTTCGGTCCTGTGTCCCTGTATACATTTGACCAAACAGTTAATTTTAAATGAAATAATTGTTTATTGAGACATAAATAGACCGCCATCAAACAAAGAATAGAAAAGAGTGGCACCATCGAATGCCCCTAGTAGAGTGCCCTCAACCAGTATCACTGAGGATGACCAAGACCATTCGCAAACAGCACCAAGGCTTATGGTTGAAATTCATGGTGCCATTGATTCGGGCGCCTATTTTATATCCTAGGCAGGTATCTAGTATGTGTATTCCAGTAATAGTAAGTAGTTGTTATTTAATTCATATATTAAGTACTTAATTCATGGTCTGGTTAGGACATCGCAGACCGAAGTCTGAACCATATATAATTATCTGTAAAAAAGGGTTCTGGCTACTGTCTCTGATGGCAGCAGTGGTTAGAAAACCATGTCATAGGCCTATAACATGGTTTTCTAGTAGGTAGTAGTAGACACCAGGTTTTGTCTGGTCATACTTCGGCTGCGTGTCCCACACGACAGAAGAAGAAGTAATATCAAAAAGTACAAAAGTATATTATGAATTTGAATACAATCTAAAGGCTGTAATGTAATGTAATACCTATATCACACTTGCAAAGTCTTAATTACATAATTTAATTACAAATACAAAGCATTATTAATTTGTAATTATCTATTGCAGATTCTAAAGAAGTTCTATTGGACGCTGAAAGTAGCCAGCCCAAAATATATGGTCTAAGTAGCAGGGGAGACTGGAGAAGCTGTGTATTAGCTATATTATTTTTTGTCTTTCTTTGTAATGAGAGCTGAATTTGACATTCTTATTTATTTGTTTAACTAACTGGCATAGTTATAATAAAAGTCTGGTATTTGATATTTATTACAGTATTTTTATTTACCATTTTCTTCAAATACCTATAAAGACATGGATCTTCTGGAGGAGGCCTTAGGCTTATATCACACAAGCGTTTGACGAGCGTAACCACCACGCGTCCGCAACGATTTCGCCTCCGTTCCGCGTCTGCTAGCAACACCCGTGAGAAATAAGCCATATAGGTATCGGCACAATGTAGGGTATCCGTTGTCGCATTTGTCTTCCAGTAAACATAGCCTGTGTGTGTGTACATCACGAAAACTGAATGGGAAAGCCTCTCAACCAACCAACTGATTCCAAACAAAATATTCTTCACGTTCCCATAAGTTTTAGGCAAGCAATGGATATCTGGCAACAATATATCTTCATTAAACGTGATAAAAGTGAATTTCTTACACAATATCCTCAAAATCCATTTCAATCCGTAGAAACTGCGCAAAAATCAACAAAAATCATGATCTCAAGTGAAGGTTTGACAGCACTCAAAAAATCAGCTCTTGAACTCCATCTCAAGACCGCACCTAAGTGCTGAGATAGATTTATTAATATGGCGTTACTCACTTGAGATGACGTTCTTAAGTTAGATCTTAAGTTCAGTCTATTAATTAAAGCAGCAACTTAAGATCGATCTTAAGTGTGATCTCAAAGTTGAGTGCAATTTATAAATACGGGCCTTAAGGAGACTGTAAAGTTTACTCTAGTAATACAACGTTATGTCATATACAAAGTTTTGCTACCGCAATGCGTAGTTGCGATAAACGACTCATGACATGACATGACATAAAAAGGATTCATACGTGATGCTAATAGATGTCAGTTTTAACTGGTGAGAAATAAAAGAATACCATTTCATCATATTATTTGGTCGGTAAAACCAGGTTAACGAATAAAAAACACGGTTAAGGCCGCTATAGAGGTTTTCACGAAGCCCATACAATTTTCCCTGCCAGACCGCTCGGAGCGTAGTTTTGCGAAAAACATGGGCATGTTTGAATATTTTTTACAGTGATATTATGAATAAAAATAAATATATTTTTCTGCAATTAGATTAAGTACATCTTCTTAAATAACATATATTTTTTTTAAATCTTTACTACTGTTATTTATTCATACAGAAGCTATTATAATGGTGCATTATTTTGCAAAAATTCGTATATAAAAACGTGGTATTATTCTATATTTCTGAATAAAATTGTAAAATGTTCACTGTAGACTTTGTTCTCAAATAAATACTCTATTTTTTTGTATAACTAATATTTTTTTACAGTGAACCAAAACTCTAAAACTCACGCTTGATTTGAGGTCTTTTCCTGAATTTTGGTTTTGTCGCTTTAGATATCGCTGTTTGTAACATGTTTAAAACCAAAATGCTAATATTTACATTGTACATTTTTTAGATGAAGATATGCTTGATTAAATGTACAAGTAACATATTAATTTTACATAACGGTTTTTGAGAAACTCGCATGTTTATAAATCCAATATTTGCAAATTTGCTAGAAAAAATTGAATGCGCTCTTAACAGAAAAAAAATTGGCTCATGATAGACCATCACTAATGAATGATCCAGTTTAAATTAATGACCGGAAATAACGGGTTTAAAGACAAATTTTGGTTAAAATTAAAAAACAATAATAAAAATCAAAAATACCGTATCGTGACGTGACATCGCCAGATCCTACTTAATAACCGGCTTCTGTTGAAGTGCCAGAAATAATCGATTGTATGAAACTTGTAGTTCGCTGCGACTAATCAAAAAGTGTCAGATAAAATACTGGAAATTACTGAATTTATATAAAATACCGAAAGTAACCGGTTTTAGAAATCAACTGAAAATATAACGATTTTTTTATAAAATACCGGAAATATCAGTTTGCATGATGCTTCTTCTTCTTCTTTGAGTGGGACACCAAGTCCTATGATGCTGATTTGGCTTTTAAAATAAAAATCTTACCTCTGTGCATAGTACTCGAAGAACGCGACTAGTATCTCAATTGACCTGGTCATGGCGGCCCACATCTCTTGTGTCTTGCATTGTGTTTAGTGATTTACCATGGAATCAACATGTAAGACCATAATATTATGGACCGTACATGCTAGTTCCATAGCTTTTGCTTCTTCTTCTGTATCAGTGGTAGGATAAATTTTGTGCTTCCAGTTTTTACTCAG
The DNA here is from genome assembly GCA_024500475.1 of Phthorimaea operculella. Taxonomy (NCBI): domain Eukaryota; kingdom Metazoa; phylum Arthropoda; class Insecta; order Lepidoptera; family Gelechiidae; genus Phthorimaea; species Phthorimaea operculella. Next base: position 3,302,269 of record JANFCV010000046.1, on the reverse strand, counting down.
TTTGGACCGTTTGATATCAGCTTTCATATTTTTTACTGAATCGGTCTTAGACGTGAGAAAACCGGTTTAACAAACATTATACGTTTATAGCATGTAAAACTTGACAATGACGTAGCATAACTAGTCTATGAAATTAAACCGGTTGTAAATAAAATAGCAGGTAAAGTAATTGGTTAATATCAAACCAAATTTTTTTGACAGGTCTGTGTTTTAAAATGTGATGACACTAAAATAGAAAAATCTTACCTTTGTGCATAGTACTCGAAGAACGCGACTAGTATCTCAATCGACCTGGTCATGGCGGCCCACATCTCTTGCGTCTTGCATTGTGACGGTGACGTCATCAGTGACAGACCATGGTTATTACCGGCTTTTACCAGTTTATTACGTGTTTTATAGTTTTTATCTGGGTTAGAGCAAAAAAATACCTAAACATAACATAACATTACAAGCTTCTTAGGACCTGTTGCACGACTTATTAACCAGTTTCAGATAAAATATTAAAAGTAACCGGTTTGTGATAAAATACCCGAAATATTGAGTTCTTTACAAAATACCGGCTAAAATACCAGATGTAACCGGTTTTACATAATGTACCGAAAAACAATGAGGTCTGTATATAATACCAGAAATATCCGGTTGTGTACTTAATATTAAAATTCTTACCTCTGTGCATAGTACTCGAAGAACGCGACTAGTATCTCAATCGACCTGGTCATGGCGGCCCACATCTCTTGCGTCTTGCATTGTGACGGTGACGTCATCAGTGACAGATCATGGTTATTACCGGTTTAAACCAGCTAAGTACGTGTTTTAAAAGTTTTTTCTGGTTTAGAGCAAAAAATACGCTGACATAATAAAACCTTACATTTCATTTAAGATACTGGAAGTAACCGGTTTTAGATAAATACCGCAAGTAACCGGTTTAAACTAGAACACTGAAAGTAACCGGTTATCACTTCATTCCCGAAAGTAACCGGTTTTTGATAATACACCGGAAATAACGAGTTCTATGTAAAATACCGGAAATATCCACTTATAAAATAAAAATATTTCGCTTTTAAAATAAAATTGCTTACCTTTGTGCATAGTACTCGAAGAACGCGACTAGTATCTCAATCGACCCGGTCATGGCGGCCCACATCCTCTTGCGTCTTGCATTGTGACGGTGACGTCATCAGTGACAGATCATGGTGTTAGTTTATTTTTCCGGCTTAGAGCAAAGATCCTTGATTGTACATGCCCATGACAAAACTATATGAAGGAGGGAGAAGTGGGAGGCCGTTGCCCAGTAACGGGATAATCATATATAATATAAGATAATATAAGATAAAATCAGAAAATACCCTGATATAATACTAAAACATTACAAGCTTCGACAAATTAAACAGTTTTAAATAATACTGGCAATAACCAGTTTTAGATAAAGTACCGAAAGTAACCGGTTTTAGCTAAAATACCGAAAATAACCGGTTTTAGCTATAATACCGATAGTACCGGTTTCAGGTAAAATACCGGAAATCTTACCTTTGTGCATAGTACTCGAAGAACGCGACTAGTATCTCAATCGACCTGGTCATGGCGGCCCACATCTCTTGCGTCTTGCATTGTGACGGTGACGTCATCAGTGACAGATCATGGTTTAACTTTTTTTTGTTTTAAAGTAAAAATCTTTGAGGGACTGGCACATGGATGCCCAGGACAAAACTAGATGGAGGGAGAAGAGGGAGGTCTTTGCCCAGCAGCGGGATGACATAGGGTAGATAAGATAAGATCAAAAAATACCCTGATATAGTAAAACATTTCAGATAAAATACTGGAAGTAATCGGTTTTAGACCACGAAAGAAAATTGTCGATACTAGATACAACTTAAAGAAACTAAATAAAAAATACCTAAAGAAACCGGTTTTAGCCAGAATACCGAAAAGACCGGTTTTAGAAACACACCGGAAATAACATGTTTCATACAAAATACCGGTATTATTCGGTTATATAATGCTGATTTCGCTCTCACCTTTGTGCATAGTACTCGAAGAACGCGACTAGTATCTCAATTGACCTGGTCATGGCGGCCCACATCTCTTGCGTCTTGCATTGTGACGGTGACGTCATCAGTGACACATTTATTTATACATTTATTGTACACAAAACAAATACAGGACAATTTTCTAACGAGAAATTTCTTACAGCAGGAACGTCATGGTTATTACTAGTTTTGACAGGTTAAGTAAGTGTTTTATAGTTTTTATCTGGGTTAGAGCAATATATATACACTTACTTAATAAAATTTTGTATTCAATAATAAAACATTACAAGCTTTGACTAATTAACCGGTTTCAAATACTAGATAAAATACTAAAAATAACAAAATTCATATACAATACCGAAAAAAACCGGTTTAGATAAAATACGGAAAGTAGCCGGTTAAAACTATGAGAATAAAAGTAACCGGTTTTAGATAATACACCGGAAATAACGAGTTCTAAATAAAAAACCGGAAATATCCGCTTTTTAAATAAATATATTTCGCTTTTAAAATAAAAATCTTACCTTTGTGCATAGTACTCGAAGAACGCGACTAGTATCTCAATAGACCTGGTCATGGCGGCCCACATCTCTTGCGTCTTGCATTGTGACGGTGACGTCATCAGTGACACTTCCCGCGCGCGCCCACACTAACGCTCGAGCGCATCGTGCGCGCTGACGTGCATTTTTACCGGTTTTACGGAGGTGATAACCGGTTTTTCACAAACTTTACTTTTTTTTACTGGTTCACGGAGTTGATAACCGGTTTTTCACAAATTTAATCTTTTTTTACCGGTTTTTAACGGTACAAACAATTTTTAGGCAGATTTAACTGGTTTTTTGATAGGCTAAATCCGTTTCAGGTAGAATAAACTGGTTTTTTTAGGTACTTTGTCACTGGTTTAGCACACTAGTCACAACAGAAAAAGGGCGTTAACACTAAGAATTTGAAGTATGCACCTACCACTCCTATATCTTAACTATCCAACTATTTAGATTACTACGTATGGTAAGTAAGTATAATTTAACACGTATTTTAAAAAGCAGCTTTCTAATCCGACTTATGATTTCAAGCACTTAAACGTTTCACTAAGATACACGAACTATATTCTATAACACAGATAATAATATCACAATATCTAGATATCTAATGATCAATTATTATATCACGAAAAGTATTTCATTTCACCACACACACACAAAGAAATTAATATTAATGTATAGAATGTTGTTATTTTCCACTCGACGAGAATCAATAAATATGAATTATTAATGGAACAGTTTGAGTGTGCTATTATAATAAATTATGCAGAGGTGTAGGGTGAACGAGTAGTACGACGCCACCTACGCAGTTGTATACGGCGGGAGCCGGCAACAGGTACGATGACCTAGTTTTTACTGAACAATAAAAAATGCACTTTATTGAAATAAAACCGGTTTTGATTTAGAAATAAGAAATAGTCTTGCTAGAATTGACACTTGTTGATGTTTAAAAATCGATTTGAAAAATTCAAACACTGGCAGTTTTATTTTTTATTTGTCGCGCGTCATTCTTTTACAACGGCGTTCGAAATTTTCTTTTTTATTTATTTTGACTACTAGTTTTTTTCGCGTCACCGTGCGCTTAGTACGTCGCTTCTAACCAGCCAGTAAGCGCTGACTGGACTACGGGATAAAGCGCGCATGCTCGCTGAAAACGTATACAGACGACGAGATACGTATAACACCAAGACCAATTTACACTGACACCTGTTGCCGCGATTTGCGTGTAACCAGCGATATCTTCTTAAACTGGTTAAGCGTTTAGCTCGACCAATTAGACTGGGCACTTGGGCGGGTAAGTTTCCTGTGAAACGAGGGGTCAAGTGGTCTTAGCGATCTTTATGCACGACACAATGTTTCATAGGTATATACGCATTCCACAGTTGGTTTGACTTTTTCATTGGCATTTCGTAACATTAGACCATTGTCTGTCGCAGGTGGGAGATAGGCTTGAATTTTTTAATGTTTTTGTTGTCATTTGGAAAGAACATTTGACGTACACAATGCAGATAAGATTTTTCTCATAAAAGGTATCGTAGTAGAGCTTTTGTGTACAACAAACAAAGGATTAGGACGAAAATGTAAATATCGTCCGCTGTCAACGTGATTTCTTTTATTAACGTTATATAATTTTCCAGGGTAAAGAGTATTATCATAAATACTTTTAAGGGTATTCCCAGAAAGCGTGATGGTATATTTTTGAGTTCGGTCTTTTTTGCCGTGTGATGCCGGCTTAGAATATCATTATCCCAATTCTACTCATGAGGGCCGTAAAATTTAAGGATGATTTTCAATAGGCAGCAGTGATCTCTAAGTTAAACATCTTGCACTGCGCTTGCCAGAGCGCCTGCCAAGCGTAGTGAGATTGGCAATACCCCCTAAAACGGGGGAGGCCCATATCCAGCATTGGACTGTTGTGGCTGTAAAGGTCTTTTTTCTTTGACATCTTGGTAAAGTCACAAGACAATGCCCTTTTAGACTGGAGACCAGTGATTGAACAATTTCAACGAACAATTTAAATAAGTTTTCTATTGAACTGCAAGTCTGATGACAGCCCAACTAACATTTTAGTTATAAGAATTGGTGGTATAAGAGTTCTTCATAAGTGATTTCGGCAAACCAGAGTCCTACAAAAGCTTTAGCGATTAGTGTTAGAGCATGCTCTAACCCCTTACTACCCCTCGATTGGGCCCCATTTTTTAGCGCTATAAGTAATAAAATTGGTAATAATATTCACTATTGTTACACTGAACGTTACATTATAGTTATACAATGGCGTTACATGCGACTAATTTCTTGTTTCTACAATGGTGGTAGATTTATAATCTTGCCATCTGGAGCTCCTTAAAGTTTGTACTATGGTTAAATAAAAAACAATTGATGGTATACAAGTTCTAAATTCTGCTAATATATATTTTATGGTTATGTATTAGTTCTTTTTTAGGTCCATTTATATCTTGGATTTGCTTTACGTATCTTGATCCATATTGAGTAGCAACTCAAAGTTCTAGCACGTTTGATTCCTCTATAGTTTTGCATATAAATTATACTCATTCTTTATGTTTGTCACTGTTCCATCATGATGGCGAAATATTAAAGTGAAAACAAAAACAAGTTACGGATTTTCATAACTCGGTAAGTAAAGTTTACATAACTAAAACTTATTGCGCGGGTAACTTTATTGAGAGAATCATACATGTTTCGCATCTCAATTTTGCAGGGACTTGAAAAGAAGTGGTATTTCAAGTAAAAATTATTTTTATTTTATGAGGAGGGGTATGCTCTCAAGCTACATAAAGATAAAAACGCCCTATTGCCTTTGTATTTTATAATTGTAGTGTATTTTAGTAAATAAAATTCATTTTAAATTCAGAATATGATGTAAAAATTGCGTTTAAAATTAGTTTTTTCATAAATTATTTTAAGGTTATGTTTGAATTATCATGGCGTCTATTTCTTATTACCCTAGTTTCCTCTTATTACTTTTATTGAATAATAAGTGCTAAGAAGGTTGTAGTTAGAACTATTGTAGCAGTTGTTATACCAGAATAGAGTTTTAATGGTAATAAGAGAATAAGTTTGAAGTGATTGGTTTTACAATGGTTCGGCTTAGGTTTAATGGTAGTAGTATTTTCTTTTGATTCCTCCACATCTTTTTTGCTTTTTCCAGGATATCATAACAAAAATCAAGCAAGGAAGAGAAAACATACTTGAGAGTAAATGGGACTACACACATAAACACATTTCTGAAATTTTGCGATTGGCGATATTATACATCTATAGAAGCTTTATCTTATTTGTTTTATATTTTCAAGTGAAAATAAAAGTTACAACATTTAAATCGTATTTTCTTATTGCTTAGAATAACATAAGAGTAAATTAAAACACCGTTATAACGAACAAGGCCCTAAAAGTAACTCCATAATACAGACTAATATCATATTAAAGTGGTTTTTGATTCCTAAATGAAATTGCTTGCAAATAAGTTCCAATTACTTCTCATATAGCAATATAGGTAATAAAAATATTTTGACGACTGCTTTCAAGAGCTTTTGTTGGTAGAAAAGTTATTAGAAACTTTAATATTGCTTTAAGTGTTCTGCGTTACTTGAGTATATAAGAGTAGTTTCTATAATGGTTGCGACTATAACCTTCATACCTTTTTAAGTAATACTATGGTTCTATGCAAGTTAAGTGGTATAAAACATTTACTTAGCTCTTTTAAAGAACACTTGGGAATAGTTAGAGTTACTAGAAACCTTACTATAACTTAAAGAACTTATAGTTACTTGAGGTAACAACACCTAGCGTTACTATGGTTCAGCATAACCCTTTTATAGCTTCTTAACTTATATTATGTTTTATTGCTACTATTGCTCATCTTAATGATTTACTAAGTTATATTCAAGACCATTAAACCAACAAATGGTTTAATAGACACTTTTATATACCCGTTAAAACAATACAAACGATAAGAGTGGTGAAAATTATCGCCAAAATGTTCGTTGGGAGATCAATAGCAAAAATATATTTTCGTGGTTTCGATGAAAATAATCACTCAAAAATTTGCGTTCTGACTTAAAGTACGGCTGTTTGAATAGACCATATTTGATAGCTGTCAAACCCATGTCAACAAAGAAAAATAGACCTTATGTCATAGCATTAACATGATTTTGACAGCTATCAAATATGGCCTATTTTAAAGGGCCGCACTGAAATTGACCAAAAATTTCCCACAATAATTTCTTCACAACAAAATACTTTGTTTTTTTCATTTGTTGATCGAAGCTTGAACCAAAGACAAGGTCACGGTCGGCAAAATAAACACAAAGAAAATCCTTCCAAGATATACAATATTCATTTTGATTTTGAGTGAAATACAAAGTATTGTTTTTAGATAAATTTGAATACTTCACTTACAAGGCTTTTTGTCGTAATCGCTATCAGTAAATACAAAAAAGTAAAACAATCTGTCAAAAAAATGTAACTTATGGTGTCCTAAGTTTAATACGCTTTTACCGGTTTTTGTCAGATTGTAAAACAGATACGTTTATTAGATAAACCGAATATTCCGCGCTGGAAATTTTGTCAGAATAACTAGCGCGATAGCTATGTAGTTAGATGAATAATATTAATACTGTCCGAAAACCCTATTTAATCGAAACAAAGGACAAAATAACCCAAACATCGTAAAATGCTAAAAGGGTTGACGTTACAGTTTCAATCCAGTTTTTACCGTGGTAGTCAAAAGTTAGAACTAATTTTCTTTTTAGAGTGGGATACCAAGTCGTCCAACTATGAACCCTGGTGTCAGAGCTTTTTAACCGCCTACTGCAAGTAGCAGGCCTCTGACATGGTTGTCTAACGACCGCCGTCTAAATGATTATAAGACAGCAACCGGGACCGACGGCTTAACGTGCCCATCCGAAGCACGAAACCATCTTGATTTTCGGACAATCAGGTGGTTCAGCCTGCAATATCCTAACCAGACTGGGAACAAATTCACAAAGTGATAAATATCAACTTTGTAAGTGACTCCACCGGGAATTGAACCCGGAACCATGGTCGGCAGATATTGTAGCCAAGGTCATAAACTCTACGGCGCCTTTTACGAAACATCCTGAGTAGAATAGGGGTGGCAAAGTTCTTAGCCGCTACTACTCGGCTATACATGACCTTAATATTTTATTTTATATCAGAGACCTGGGCTCGGATCGGCACGCCCACTCTAGGTATGCTTTGTTTGTTTATAATTTGACGACGAGAAAAAGGAAACGGATTAAAAGGATCGGATAAATATTTGTAGGAAGGTATTGTTACATATGACAAAATAAAAATACTTTTTGTTGACGTGTGGTGCTGGCTTAGATTGCCGTGTGGTGCTGGCTTATAATAGCATCGCCCCATATCTTTCTTTTGGGTGCACTAAGAAGTGACTAAAAAATTTGACAGTTGACGTGTATTGCAATTTCATACCAGAAGCTGACAACCTGTCACTATAGTGTTACAGAGTTTTCTAAATGACTCTCAAATTTTTGTCAGGCGTGGTCTAAATGGCCGGGTTGTACAGCCATTTACGCTCTGTTTACCCCGCAAGGAATACAGGCGTTATAATATGTATGTATGTATGAAAATCATTTTTGCATCCGTACTGTTACCGTACTTTTACATTAACCAAAACCTTTTTACCTTTCTTCCATACTAAAATTTAGAATTTAACTGTTCAAGAGAATATCTTATGTCTTACTTAATATGTAAAAGTTTTTCAAATTCATAGAATTATCGTGTAATAGAAGTGTTGAACCATTAGGCAGTAATTAGAAAGCTTTAATGCATGAAAACTAAAATTCCGGAATAGTATAGAAATAAACCGGACTTTTTTACCGCTTGAACGATATTAAAAAAATAACATTGATTATATTTTCTTCTATAGTGACGAAACCGATGTTTTCGAACTATTTTCTCAGAACCGGAACTCAAAACCGGTTTTTGGGAACCCGGTTTTACATTGCCTATCTTCATGCCATTTCGTATAATTTAATTTCTGTGAATAATTAGCATAAAGAGAATTCGTAGTCGCTCGAGATATCTTCGCTACGGCGTAGAAGCGTAGCAAAATTAGCTACGATTATCAAGATGGCTACGTTCGCCGTCTTTCTGCACGCTCTCAATGACCAAAGTAGCTATTTATTTACATCAATGATAATTAATTATACAAACTGTAAAAAAATCAACTGGAAATATTTTAAGGGTTGAGCTAGTCCATGGAACTGAACAATTTTACCCAAGGAACATAGGCAGGTGTTTAATCTTACTTATAGTATACAATGCAAACTAAAGAGTGTGCATAAGGTCCCGCGGCGTACTGTCAATGTGTAAGCAGTTGCTCCATAGATACAGACGACAAATGTATGAGAAGACATAGAGGTTTAATAGTGCTGACACTGACGTTTTGCTTCTGACAGACAGAGAGGTTATGTGCAGACTACTGCCGACAGTTCTAGCTTTTTAGACGCACTCTATAGCTTTCTTATATAATACTCTAAGTTTTTAACTTACTGCGTGAAGTCGGTACCGTGGCACTCGTAGTTTAATAGAACTTACCTGAAAACAAAGAATTTTATATGAGAACACGTTTCATTCGGACAACTTTGAAACTAAAACAAATTGCATAAGTTCAAATAGAGGAAGCAGAGTGGTTTTTACCCGATTGCCTCAGGAGGGTTATGTTTTTCGAGAGTACGTATGTATGTATGTATGACTTTATGTATCTATGACCTATGTAGACAAGAAATTTATTTTCACGGAATACAGCCCAAACGGCTGGGTGAAACTTGATACGTGAGGTGTCGTTAGATTCGTCTTGTTAGCGTGACTGACACTGGCTGGCTATATTGAAAATATTGTTGTTAATATCTATATTGAAAATTACCGCAGTCAGGTTTTTTTTAATACATCTGCTTGTTCGAAGAAATAGTGTGCCGGTTGACATTATAAAACATTCATAAATCACTCCTATATCCCTTACGGAGATTATGCAAACAATAATCATTTCACCTCTCCAGGTTCAAAAATAAACAAATTTCCCGGTTCAAATCAGTGGTAAAAAAGTATTTTTTCCTCACTCAATAAGGCAAAGAGCATTTTGTTCGATTGTCAACTGGCGCTTTTGTTTTTTCTCGCTAGTATAGGTGAAAAGTTGTGTGTACAGTCTCTCCTGCTCACTCATGAACGAGCCAAAGTGTAAGATTTCTTTTTTTAGGCTGTAATATTTAACAGTGATTATTGTTACTTCTCTATACCGGGAGTAACGGAAAGGGTATAACAGCCGAAAGGAGTTCAAGGTACTCATGAAACTGAACAACTTTCCCCATGGAACATGGGTAGAAATATGGAAAAAAAAAATTGGACCTCCCGTAGTAAATCAATTAGCTGATCGGCGATTTTGTGTGGGAGGACCAATTATTTTTTCGTATTTCGACCCATGTTCCATTGGGAAAGTCATTCAGTTTCATGAGTACCTTGACCTCAATTCGTCTTGTTATACCCTTTCTGTTACGTTCCCTGGATACAGCAACATTTATTGAATCATACAATATACTTTTTGTCCGGCTAGTATCAATCACAACCCAAAACTTGAAAATAAAATTGTTCATGAGTTAGCCTGAGAGACTGCACTACACGAGAGCAAATTCATGCACATAATTTGTGCTTTTGAGCTCTGTAACTTTACCTCTAGATTCCTTCGCTACTTCGGGATTCAAAATTAACACTAGAGCAAAAAACAAACTTTGTTCTTTTATTGTGCAAAGTAACTATTCCTTTTCGGTTGCTTTGTTATACCACAGAAGGACGTGGTTTGCTAAGGTAATTTTTGAGCACACAAAATGTAAAAAAAACAAATGCAAGTATTTGGACCAACCCATAAAAATTAACAACTTTTCCTGAAAAACGGAAATATTTAGAAGAGGTCCAAATATTTTTAAAAGCTTTTATTTAACTTGCAGTGTATGTAAGTATGTATGTTTGTTCGGGTCAAATCTTGCAACTCAATTTTGAAGCAGATATTCTTAACCGATTGAGCTGAAATTTTGTAAACACGTTTAACTCAGATGACAATGCATGTTCGATTGTGTGTGGTTATTCTAAATCCAATATGGCGGAATATCCAAGATGGCCGACAAGTAATCTTTGACGCACTCCTACAATATGGGTGTCAAATGAAAGGGCTTGCTGAGTACAATTTAGAAAATAATATGGCGGACATCTAAAGATGGCCACCTATGATAATTTACAATATGAGTGTCAGATGAAAGGGCTTGCTGAGAATTACCTATTCGAATTACAAGTTGACGTCATTCTAACTATGGTGGTAACTATGGTGGACTTCTTAAGATGGCAGAATAAAATTTTTATGCTTTTTTACAATAAGTATATCAAATGAAAGGAATTTTTCAGAATAACTCGAAAAATAAAATGACGTTTACGTCACTCAAAATAAAACCAGATATGACAGACTAAAGGTTAGATGGCGTATTAAGTTTGTTATGTGTTCTTACTAAATGGGTGAAAAACATAGACAAATGAAAGATAAATACTAGTGTGAGGTAAATGACGTCGCTTTGCACAGATTTTTAGGGGTTGAATGGTTGTTGTGTTGGGGTTTTTAGTCTTCTGTTCATGGCACTGTCAATGAAGAAGCAACATAAAGTTCAGCGATTGCCCCGCTTGGGTACAAGAAGCTTATCGTAGAGGACGAAACTCATACCGAGTTGTCGTAAGACAGTCATGAGACCGATGCCTCGCAGATTCGCACTAGTAGTCCGTATGGACGCAGTTTCAAAGTCAATGAAGAATGTTGTAATTTTTTCCAGAGGTTACTAAAAAGCAAAAAATAAATTAAAAGTAAAAAACATTTTTAAAACAAGCTTTTATTTGTGTGCGCTAAAAAGTATAAAATAATCTATTTACTAAAACTTTAACTTGTAACTTTTAATGGCATTAAATCTACGTCTTCACAATTTATACGATATAAAAGCTTGTCGCGAGATTTGACCTGTGTCTAAATCAATAAATAAATTAGAAAAGCAGTGTAAATGATCTTAAATAAACTTTTAAACTAAGTCACACCACACGAGTACCTACTTAAATCTCGCGACAAGCTTTTATATCGTATAAATTGTGAAGACGTAGATTTAATGCCATTAAAAGTTACAAGTTAAAGTTTTAGTAAATAGATTATTTTATACTTTTTAGCGCACACAAATAAAAGCTTGTTTTAAAAATGTTTTTTACTTTTAATTTTTTTCATATTTCGACCTATGTTTCTTCGGGAAAGTTGTTTAATTTTATGGGCTGGTTCGCGACTTAAATATTTGTATTTGATTTTTTACACCTTACACTCGCCTTATACCTACTATACTTATACTTGCCGTGGAATGCCGGCTTAGAATAGCATCACCCCAATTCTACCCGTGGGTGTCCTAAAAAGCGATTAGGGGATATTCATTCAGGGCAGCAGCGTTCCCTGTAAATGCAACATCTTGCACTGCGCTCGCCAATCCAATGTCTAACCGTGGTGAGTATGGCAATGCCCCCTGGTAGGGAGAGGCCCATGTCCAGCAGTGGACTGTTGTGGCTGTTATGGTATGGTACCTATACTGGGTGAATTTTTACTAGTGACCGATAGTGAAAACTCTGATCCGTCTGGTGATAAGGAACAACTTTCCCCAAGGAACATAGGACGAAATATGAAAAAAAAATTGCATCCCTATACAAAATTGCCGATCAGCTGATTTGGGTTACTACGGGAGGTCCTAATTTTTTTTTCATATTTCGTTCTATGTTCCTTAGGAAAAGTTCTTCCTTATCACCAGTCGGTTCTGAGTTTTCGCTATCGGTCACTAGTAAAATTTCACCGTATACTGGGTGTTACAAAACAACCAATAAAGCTGAAAGGAGGTCAAGGTACTCATGAAACTGAACAACTTTTCCCATGGAACATGGGTCGAAATATGAAAAAAAAAATGGACTTCCCATACAAAATGAACTCACATTGTATGGGAGATTTATTGCTTGTTTTGTAACACGTTGTATACTCACTCTGAATGTTCAGTTGCGTCATCCTCATCAAAATTTGCGTTCTCACTATGAACCCTCCAGTTATCACAAACTTCTTCTTGTCGAGTGGGGCACGGAGTCGACGAACGACCCGATGAACCCTGGCGACTACCCGAAGAACCCTGACTAACTGATGGCACAACGCAAGTGGCCGCGTTTATAAAATGCCTTAGCTCCATACTTCGACTGAGCCTCATGGTGTTCGCGGTATAACTAGTGGTTTCGTGAAATAACTAGTGTGTGCTTAAGGGTTATTTAATAATCGATATAGTTTTGCACTGTATACTTATCATAATTTATGTCATACGTTCTCTTAGAGTAAGTACATATAAGCAAGCTATAGAGTGCGTCTAAATAGTTAGAACGGGTAGCAGTAGTAAGAACACAACCTCTCTGTCTATCAGTAGCAGAACGCCAGTGATGGACAACACTATTGAACGTCCATTCTCATATATTAGACGTAGGAATAACTGAGCACGGCTTATGTTTGGCAGTATGGCGCGGGGCGATACGCGCACTCTATAGCTTGCTTATATAATTCTCTAAGGTCATACTAGATTCCCAAAGCAGTTTCACCCGCAGTTGTTTCTCAATTTTCCCATAGAAATGGCATGTTTTTCTGTGGTAAAAAGCAGCTTCGGTCTTCCTAGCTGTGTGTAGCGCGGGTTATTTACCTACCACATCCAGATCAAGCCTTAAGAGTTAATGATTTATACATTCATACATACAGACTGTCGGATTTATATTATTAGTGCCGTCATTAGACTTGCCCGTGTTTAGGCGGAAGCTCCACACGACGCGACGCGCAACATGACATCTGTCAGACAAGCGATCGTCAGCCGTAAGCGATGGGAAGCGCGTCTCATGTGTGAAGCTTTGTTTTTTCCAAGTTTCTTCTGTTTCATACATTTTAAGCGTCACGATGTTGCACGTCTCACGTCTCCGACGATCACTTGTTTGACAGATGCCATCTAACGTCTCACGTCTCTCGTCTACTCTGTAGAGCTTGCGCCTCTAAATATTCTAGTTTCAACCAAAATTACCTACTCAACTAGCACCAATATTTTAATCAGAATAAATTACGATCTTCCTGTCGTAGTAAATTAGGTGACACATTTTTTTTATTACTCACTAATTATAATTACCATTTAAATGCCAGTCTCGTGTTTGCCTAGTGATGCCGGCTTAGAATAGCATCACCCCGATTCTACCCGTATGCCCGTAACAAGCGACTAAGGGGCTATCTTCACAAATGAAACGTGCGACGCGAGACGTACGTAAGATGACCTATCAGACAAGTGATCACTAGCCGTCATCAATGCGACGCACGTCTTACGTAAAGGTATAGACTGCATCTCTTCTATTTAATACATTTCATATGGAAACGGTTTCAAACGTCGAGATGTCGCGCGTCTTACGTCTCCGTCTCATACCTTGACTTTCCATATAAATTGGTTAGCGCCTAAGATTATTGTGTCAGATTATTGTGACGACAACGACCTTAATATTATACTATACAGCCTTTTACGAGTGCCTCCCCCCATAGGATTGATACGTGATGGATGAGTGTATTATGGCGAGAAACATACGGTAACGTCAGTATGTGCGTTTATGTCAAACGGTTTGATAGACGCATCCGTCGACGCAGCGTTGTGCGATGCCGTTTGACATAAACCGTATTTGCATGAAGGTTGGCTCACAAAATAGAGAGTTTGCAAAAGGTTCACTCGATCCTGTATTACTTGACGTGATTGTATTTTGTAAAATTGAAATAATAAAGAGTTCCTCAAAAAAAAAAAACGGTAGGTTAGGTTGTGTTAGGTTGACATGTAAGCTTGCCTGTACGCTGCAGGGTATGCCTGTTTTTCGTAGAATGGTTTTGAATATTATGCGGAATAATCATTATGCGTTTTTAAAATGATGGCAATGAATAATATGCCTATTTATCTTTATGCTTATTGACATTATGACTCTGTTATTTATGCCAAAACGGTTATGCGTATTGAAGTTATGACTTGAATTCATTATGACTATTGATCGTATGCCTAATAAAAATATTACTTAAAATTTTATGCAACCTGACCCCAATCCTATTGCAAACACTATAGCCCGAGCGGCGACTGGTCTCATCCATACCTCACAAAAGAATAGAATAATTTAGCTATGTACGGGTAGAGGAGCTCGAGTACTTCGGATTGGTCGTGGTCTGCCGCGGCGCAGCTTGGCACGCGGAGTAGCTAAAGTTTGCCCTCTGAAAAAGTTAAAATATCTCATCGAAGAATCGAATGAGACATGGCTGTAGCGATAGGAGCAGTTTAGTAAAGCTTATAAATCTTGGTCTGCCGGCTGCTATCTTGGCACGTTTGGCGGAGTAGCTAAAAGTATGCCCTCTTAAAAAAGTAAAAAATATCTCATCGAAGAATAGAATGAAAATATAGCGTACCGATAGTTTGCTTGAGTCTGCCTACATATATACTGGTCTGCCTGGCCACAGAGTGGCAGTTTTCCCGGTCCGACCACTTTTACTTTTTTTAGTAAAATTTTTATCTCTTCGAATAAAAGAATAAAAATATGTCGTACCGATAGCTTGCTTAAGTCTGCCTAGAAAAATACTGGTCTGCCTGACCACAGCCTGGCAGTTTTCCGATGCGATCACTTTTCACTCTCAGTAAATTTCAATTTTATAGGACCCTGACTTTATTTATTAGGAGTGGGCCTGGCCAATAAAATGAAAATTTGTCAGTGTAGAAGTGAGATTTACAGAGCTGTAATCTCTCAATGTCCAGATGAAGAAAATGTTTTCCCAAGTATTGTATTTTTGAAATAATTACTACGAATACATCTAAAGTTGTAGATTCTTGAAATTAACATACTTATTCTTCATCTAGACATTGAGAGATTACAGCTCTGTAAATCTCACTTCTATACACCGACAAATTTTCATTTTATTGACGGGGCCCACTCCTAATAAACAAAGTCAGGGTCCTTTAAAATTGAAATTTACTGAGAGTGAAAAGTGATCGCATCGGAGAAACTACCGGACTGAGCTCAGGCAGACCAAGGGATATGTGTTCAGCTTTAAATAAACTATTATTACAACTTAGTTTCATTCTGTTATTCGAAGAAATAAAAATTTCATAAAAAGTAAAGTGGTCGTATCTGAAAACTGCCAGGCTGTGGTCAGGCAGACCAGTATTTTCTAGGCAGACTTAAGCAAGCTATCGGTACGACATCTTTTATTCTTTTATTCGAAGAGATAAAATTTTTACTAAAAAGTAAAAGTGGTCGGACCGGGAAAACTGCCAGGCTGTGGCCAGGCAGACCAGTATATATGTAGGCAGACTCAAGCAAGCTATCGGTACGCTATATTTTCATTCTATTCTTCGATGAGAAATTTTTTACTTTTTTAAGAGGGCATACTTTTAGCTACTCCGCCAAACGTGCCAAGATAGCAGCCGGCAGACCAAGATTTATAAGCTTTACTAAACTGCTCCTATCGCTACAGCCATGTCTCATTCTATTCTTCGATGAGATATTTTAACTTTTTCAGAGGGCAAACTTTAGCTACTCCGCCAACGTGCTGCTGCGCCGCGGCAGACCACGACCAATCCGAAGTACTCGAGCTCCTCTACCCGTACATAGCTAAATTATTCTATTCTTTTGTGAGGTATGGATGAGACCAGTCGCCGCTCGGGCTACTATGCAAAACTTACAGAATTTTCCTGAAGTAATATTCTCTAAGTACCTACCTACCTATTTATTAAGCAAATTTTGCGTTGCACCAAGTTTGGTCTTACAAGGTTGCGTTTCGTATAATATTCAACAAGTTCGGGGGTAACTTACATTCTTGGAATAAAATAACTTGGTTTTCTTGGTAATCGTGCCGTGCCGTGTGGTGCTGGCTTAGAATAGCATTATCCCATTTATTCCTGGCCCGATGTCGTAGTGGTTAGTACCCCTGCCTGCCATGCCAATTCGGGTTCGATCCCCACCGACACAAATGTTTGTTAAGCAATTTTCTAATATTTGTGTTTAGTCTGGGTGTTTTCTATGTATACTATGTATGTATTTACAAAAAAAAGTATATATGTATTTATATCAGCTATCTAGTTCCCATAGTACAAGCTTTGCTTGCTTTGCTGGGGCTAGATGGCGCTGTGTGAAATGTCCAGGATATTTATTTATTTATTTTATTTCTTACGAGAGCCGCCAAAGGAATTGATGATTTCATGTGTATTCGTAATTAGCATTTCAAATTTTAGGCGACTGGCTTACTACCTGCCACCATAACAAGGTACCTACACAATTTTTCTAAAACAGCCCTCTTATTATAGTCCTGCAAGTTCGTGCGCGACCCTCCCTAGGGGTGACAGACGTTGGGAGGGTGATGTCAGCGGGTAGCGGGAGGTGTAGCGGGGAAGAGAAACGCGCGCATCCGCGCCGCACGTCATATTAAAATGACGTGCTTACTCGCCCCCCAACCGTCTGTACCCCGCAGGAAGGTCGCGCACGAACCTGACGGACTATAGTTAGACGTTCCAATAGTACCCCATATTTTTGCAGCCATTACCAGTCTGCATACTCTACAAGAGATGAAGTCGAGTTAGTGTAGGTACAGATTTTCCATAGAAAGTTATTTATAATTGCCAATGAGCTCGGCGCCCTCTACATAACATTTGAGAAACAGTAGAAAACTTCCCATTCAAATCAACAAAATACAAAAAAAACCAAACGCATCGAAAATCGAACCTCCATTGAAAGTCAAATGGCGCTGAAAGTAACGGTTACCAACACAAATAACGGTTATTTTCCCAACAACAGTTACCGCACTGGCCGAATGCATTTCTCACAGGGGTGAAACACAAAGAAATTTACCTAACGTCCAGAAGTACCTAGTTATGCATTTTTATTTGTATGTACCTATTGTAAGTTGTTTTATGTTGCCGTGTGGTGCCGGCTTAGAATAGTATCATCCTATATCTTTACCGTTGGTGTCGTACGAGTAAGAAGCGACAAAGAGATTTATAAGTTGATGTGTATTGCAATTTTGGGCAGCAGGCTGACAACCTGTCACTTTGATACACACTCTTCTAAGTGACTCACCACTTTGTCAGACGTGGCGTAAATGGCCGTTTTTCACAGCCATTTGCGCTAACGAGCGGCGTTCTTTTCATACAAACGTATTCCTCTACTTTCTTCTTAGTAAATGCACGTTTGATTGATTTGATTCTGTTTTTAATTCCTTAAGGCATACCATAGGCATGCTGCTATTTTGTTGCTTTTAAAAAAAATTGTCATTCGAAGATAATAATATGAGCAATTTTGTAATTCTATACAAAATTAAAAATGCTCATTATGATCACCTCGTAATCGAAATATAAAAACTACAAAACAAGGAAACAGCGCGCGGGGCGCCTTTACAGATGGCTCATTACTAGCGTCGATTTTGACGCTTACTGACTTTAAATGAAAATAACTGGAATTTCAGAGAAACTCAAGGCAGCTAAGAAGATGGTTGACACGATCGTCATATTTCTTAAATTAAAATTGGCTCAAATTAATATGACGTTTTTGTATCACATTTTGCTACTTGGATATTCTTTCTTATACTTTGAGATTTTTGACAGTAGCAACCCTGGCTATGTAACAAAACAAGTGACATCACGAGAATGATTCTTCAAACTGCAAAAAAAGTGCGTGCGGGCAATGGCAGATGCGTATTTTAGGGACAGCTGTAAGCCATTTTTCAGAAAGTTTGGAATTTTGCCATTGCCATGCATGTTTATCAAGGAAATTTGTATATTTGTCAAAAATAACATCCGCTTGTTTAAACTTTATAAAGACTGTACAAATAGACCTGTTCGAGCGCAATACAGTAATTTACTATTTCAGCCCCCATGCAAAAGTTACATATATAAAAAGAATGTGTATAATGTGTGTATAGTAACATATAATCACCTTCCATTAGAAATTAAGAAGTTGGAATCAAATTTATTTAAAAAGAAATTGACGGTATGGTTGTTGGATAAATGTTTCTATAGTTATAATGAATTTTTAGCTTTTAAGTCCTGACATTATATTTAGATGCAGATAGTTGACATGAATTTTTGATCATAATGTACTTATTATAATAGTTAAAATCATCATTGTAATCTAATTTATATTTGCATGCCTGGCTTAGGTTGAATACTACGACATGCCATTATAAATAAGACCTTTAATGTGTATTCTGGCAAATAAATTATCTTTATCTTTATCTTTATCTTTAATGCTAGGATTGAGTGAACCTTCTGTTAGCCCCAAGCTCCACAGAGAGGACAAGGAAAGGACATAGGGCGTAGGGCATGACGCTTGACGTTTGACATCGCGACGTTTCCATGCAAAATGTACGAAAAAGTATTGACAAAGGCACACACAAGCGTCGCCAAAGCGTCGCCAAAGCGTCGCATCCATGACAGCTAGCGTCAAAAACTAAGAAGAATATTTGACGATCACTTGTCTGTCAACTGTCATTCTTACGTCCTATGCCCTCGTCTTTTTGGTGGAGTTTGCGGCTTAACTCTCTAATTTGTTGTGACTCGGGTATCCTTTTGACACGGAGTCTACACTGTTCAATTTCTTTGGTGTGAAAACTAAAGAAAACAATTGTAACGACGATTACACATAATAAGCGGCAGACAAAGACAGAGCTATACGAAAAGTTTGAAAATAGAAAGGGACAGGTAGAGGGGTATCATCAATCGATCACTGTTGCCATGGCAACGGGCAATTTACCGCGGAAAATGTGTAACTCCGGTTGGGCTAGCTAAAAATATTTTAAAAAGTGCAATTTTTTTTTGTAAATTATTAGGATCTGATAAAAATATTTTATAATAGGAATCCTAGGAAAAATATTGAAGTTGTAGGTAGGGTCACTCTTCTTTTTCATTTTGTTGTTAAAACGCCTACCAAACATCTGATATAGTTAGTAGTATAAGGACTATATTTCGTCTATTCTGCGCTAGAGGAGGACAAGCGAAAGCATGGCGGTCAACTCTAACGGTTTAAAGATATTTAGAAGAGACACATGAAAAGATGCAACATCAAGCCTTGTCAATTAGAGGTTTTGACAGCACAACGGCCAGAAAAGCGTGGTCTTGTAAAGAGGCAAATCGCAACTTTGAGGTGCTCCTCAAGCACTTCTCCTCCTGCGTAAAGCAGAACTTGACGCTTTCGTCGCCAATAATTACAATAATTTCAATAGGAAACTCACGTGCCCACACTGTGCACGGGAATTTACTGCCATTATACACAGCAAGCAGCGGGACCGACAGCTCGGCAAGCCTCTCGTAGCTCCAACCCATCTTCATCTACACCAGATTATAACAGGTCGTTCGTCGACTGTGACTATCTTACACGACAATCAAAAATTATAATTTTGAAGACGCTGTCGTTTTTTTTGGGGGGTTCATTACTTTTGCAAGTCACTAACAAACTATTTTTAAAATCTAAAACTATTTGAGACATCTTTTTATAAAATAGCCAAAGGAGATTGCCCAAGAAATTGTCTCGCCTCAAAACGAAAATTAAAGCAATATGTATCCCTCATTCTAATGAAGAATAGCTACGGCAATTGTTGTACAAAACAGGGAAACTAACTTAACTCTTAAAGGTCTTTTTACCGATAGGTATTTTTTCCAAAGATTTTACTGTGGTGTGAACCTTTTTTGCACTGTTTACTTCGGTATAGCTAACGATAACGATTTAAGAACGAAATACTCGATATACAGCCAAACTTCAGAACTTTTGTCTCTTCCAATACTCAACTTTAACATTCAATAACTTCAGAACTCCTGTCATAATTAAAATATTTTCAGTTACAAAATGTTAAGCAATAATTAGACTTTATAATTATTCAATTTTGGCTTTGATGCGAGGCCTGCAAGTAGTGAGGCAAGCAATGGACGAACATCCATACTAGAGTGGGCATGATGTTTTTTGCAAATAAAAGTTAGACTTGCTCAAGCAATGCACATTTTAGCCAAAGCGAAAGTGCTAAACTATGGTGTTAAATGTTGCGTTAAGCCACAAAAGAAAGTTCGTTTAAAACAATGGATATTCGTTTTTTAATCAGTGCATAGTATAAATTGAAGTCGCTTTTTACATTTCTCTGTTTGTATTTCATGGACTCCGCTCACTTCTTCTCGACCACGCAACGGTATTTGTATACATGGTATTTGATGCAGTTTTTAAAATATAGTGATTTAAGGGAAAACGTCTTGTTCACACGGTAAAACAAACACATGAGTAGAATCAAAATACCAAACTTTGAGAACTTTATTTATTAAATAAAAATTGTATTTACATTTTTATTGTACAAAATCTATGACAAAACAAACATTTTATTTCAAGTTTAAGAGTATACCCGAGTGACGCTGATTTCCGCCTTTTCATACAGGGTGTCTCGGTTATAGTGGTCCAAAGAAAATACTAGATCCGGACATCCTAATCTACCATAATAGCAAAAAAATGTTTAATATTTGAAGAAAAAAATTGGACCTTCCATACAATCAAGCAGCAAAATTAGTATGGGAGGATTGGGAGGTCCATTTTCTTTCTTCAATTTTTTTTACAATATTAAGGTAGCTTAGAATGTCTAGAGCCTTTCTCAAGACATTTCTTTGTCTTTTTTCTTTTGACCACTATAACCGGGACAGCCTGTACAAACGTATTCCCTTATACTCATTTTTGCCTGCGCAACGATGAAAATATAGCATAGTGTTTGAGACTATCAAATGCCTTAGAGTAATCTATGAAAGCCTCATACAGTGGTTTGTGGAATTTCATGTGTATTTCAATGATTTGTTTAACTGCATAAGTAGTTAACTATAGTATAGAAGGAAGATCGAAATCCGGCTTGTTCTTGTTGAAATCTGCTTTCTGAATACCCAAATTTTAAAACAGAGGCGTCGCCAGTATAGATGGCGAAGATCGCTGGTTCAAATCCAGCCTGCACTTTGGCGGAAAATTTTGCAAGTTTCCCAAAAACCTGCTTTCTGGGTTTTCATCCAGCTGTCCTTTGATGCGATTCTGGATCTAGAGCACATTAGTCACGACTCCACATTTTGAAACTGTCTCTTCTGTACATGACGGACATACATAACAGTTTGTCTGTGTAGTTTCATTCTCATAGTCTAAGAACTGGCAGGAGATTCTGAGACCTTGAAAAAAAGTTCGTATTAGGTTAAAAGACAAATGTATAAGTTTTCAATAGTATTACTTAGTTCAACCATAAAGACATAAGACAACATAGATTGAGTTAACAACGGTTAACGTATTATTGGGTGTACCTACAGCACTGGCGAAGGCGAAAAATAAAAAAATAGGAACTAAATGAAAGTAGTTTGACGCGAGAATATGGACTCAAATTAGGAAAAATGTTGAGAACGTTGTGATAAACGTTGTGAATTTGTTCCCAGTCTGGTTAGGACATTGCAGGCTGAAGCACCTAATTGTCCGAAAAGCAAGGTTCCGTGCTTCGGATGGGCACGTTAAGCCGTCGGTCCCGGTTGCTGTCTATGATAGCGGTCGTTACACAACCATGTCAGAGGCCTGCTACTTGCAGTAGGCGGTTGAAAAACTCTGACACCAGGGTTCATCGAGTCGTTGGACGACCCGGTGTCCCACACGAAGAGAGGGAGAAAGGAGAATAAAACAAAATAAACCTTGAAGAAAGAGTAGATATACGTTTGTTGACACTTTGTGACATGCTATGAGGTCGAATACACCTGTGTGCTTGTAACCAATCTTCCTTGTCCACATTATGTACGTCGCTATTAAAGTTTTTTTCTGTTGGAAAAGAAAGAATTTGCTAATAAAATAGTAAAACCTGGTTCAATAACAAATGGGATTACAAATCGCGCTCACTAAGGCTTGTATTACACCAGGCGTTCATGATTTCCCGCTTCTACTTATGGAACCGCCGCCATTTATAATCCCATGCGCTATGTAGTAGGATGTTAGCATAAAATTTAACTAGGCACAAGCAATAAATACATGCAAAATCATCATCATCACTGAAAACCGCATAAAAATCGGTAAAGTGGTTTTGGAGATAGGTTGTAAACTTGTAACATTAGTTAGCTAGCATAAAATAAACACTAAATTAAGCCATATCTCCGCTTTGTCTTAGTAAAAAATTACATCAACGTTACAGGGCTACTCTCTTTCTCTTCAAAAGAGTCTCTGTCGACCCGGTGACCCATACCATATGAATAGAAGATAGACGATGGCGTAAGTGGATGACACTCTTCGGCCAGCCGTAGCGTTGGAGACCCACCGACCAGATGTACCAGAGAGCGGCTGGAAGTGACTGGATAACGAAAACGGGAGATTGTGCTTTGGAGGATGTCTACGTCAAACAGCGGACTAAAATAGGCTTATGGTGATCTGACTATACCTGTCCGTGCCCGTGTCCGTGTAGGCTGAGTAGGTGGCTAATTCTATGGGTATTTCTTTGGCTATCTTTGTGGCTATCTGTGTGATTATCTTTGGCGCTATCCCTTCGACTATCTTTTCGGCTAGTTGATGCTTCTTGCATTACAGATCAACTTGAATTTTTGTAGCAAAAGCACTGCTTTTTTGCCTGGAATATGAGAATTGATCAGATAAGGAATGGATATCGAATTGGAAACATTATTGTTTGCCTCTCCATCATTTTATATCATAATACGAGCAGGATGTCAACAATAATATTGCCAATTCGGGATCCATTCTTTATCAGTGCAAGTTATATGTACACGAAAATCTCAAGCCGTATCCTGCCGACTATTGTCGACTAGTCGGTGTTCCTGACTTGTCGACGAATCTTTAATGTTCAGTCTTTTTTATTATAAATAGAACCATAATATTTCGTAAAGAAATCTCCATATTTCTTGACTATTATTTTGATTTTATAACACAAGATGAAAGAGATATTATATTGCCTTACTTAGACATTTTGTTGGTCTTCTGAAATAATAACAATGCGACTAGTTTATTTTGCTACGATTTCAAGAGAATTTAGACGAAAAAGATTCAAGATATTTTACAATTTGGATACATAGTGAATGTATGTTGAATGTTTGTTTATATTTGGTGACAGAATCATGACAGAATGAAGACTTCTTCTGAAAGTGACGGGATTTCTATTACTGGATTTCTATCATTCCTATCATTCGTTTTTCTCTATGATTTTTCACCACATTAATGCTTGGAGGAAAGGGACCTTGGAGGGCCGGAACGGGACAGAAGATGCTCGAAGCATTAATGACCACATTCTTCTTATCCTCCTGTCGCTCGTCCTGTCGTTTGACAGTAGCGCCCTCTCTTTGGGTCACCAAGTATTTTAATACAACAATGCCATCTATTCAACAGTTCTAAAACTAGCAACAGCATTGTTTGCACCAAAGAGGTGAGCACAGAAAATTTGCGAAAAGCGCCATCTCTTGACTATGAAACGAACTGCTTTCAAAACTGCGCCATCTATCAGGCACTGAAAGAACTTCGTGCTGAAAGGTGAAACTAAGTAGTTTTCGAAAGTAGTCTTCAGATGGCTCTGTGAGTACAAAGTTGGAAAATAATGAAAAGCTTCTGAAAACCAAACTGTTCGTTTTATTGGCGGCAATTTTCTTCAGTGGCCAAATTCATACTGAAATAAAATTTCCATTTAGCTAAGGGTGTTGGAGATATAAAAAAAAAACCGGCGAAGAGCGTGTCAGACACGCCCACAATAGGGTTTCGTAGTCAACGTTTAAATATCAGGTTTTTCAGCATTACAAACATAATGTTGTTGCTGGTTTGTTAGCAGCAGTATGATGACTAACCGCAAATAAAAAAACTCATTTTTTTCTGAAACCTTTAAGGGTAAAATATCCGTTATAGTTTTCATTGTAACTTCAGATTGTATTCCATATTTATTTCAAATTTTTAAATAGAAGTTACAGCTGGAACAAATTATGGGTCGAAAACGCCCTTTTTAAAAGAAAATATCTCGTGACAGAAACTTTTTTGTGACTTTGTTTCAAACAAACCTCACCTTAGTTTTAAAAGATCTATTCAACAATACCCTACTGAATATAACAGAAGAAAAAAAATTTTTTGCCCCCCTTTCACATGTATGGGAGGGGGTCCAAAAAACATTTAATATAATTTTTTCTTAACATTTCTATATTTGGGTCAACACGATCTATCTTCTCACCAAATTTCATGTCGATAGCTCTAAAACTGACGAAGATATGAGGGCGCGGCATACAGACAGACAGACAGACAGACAGACTTGACGAATTTATAAGGGTTTCTAGTAGACTACGAAACCCTAAAAAGGTATTTTGATTCATAATTAATTCATAATTCAATAATTTATTTCTTAGTAGGAATTTACAAGATTCTCTTTAAGAAAGTCACATTCTAATTCAAACTTAAAAAAGAGAAAATTTCTAATGCAAAAATTTTCTCTTTTTTATTACAATTTGTGTTCCTACTCTATACGCGGCTCGGGCGGGATAAAAAAATAAAAATAAAGGCACTGCCTCGGGGCTGGCCAGGCTAACCACACAGCATGTAACTTTATGCCTCAGTAAATGACAAGTAAATGGAATTAAATTCTGTCAATATTTTAAAAAGGTGTTCCATGTGTATAGTTAGCCGGACCCCCTGGACAGGAAAACCCCCCAAAAACCTGCCCAGAAGTGCACCTATTCTAAAGTTGACAGTATTTTAGGCCCTATGTAACCCTAGCTAAGTTAGAAAATAAATTAATAGTATAATAGTAATAGCCAAAAACGGCTCAACAAAATAAAAATAATATTACAGTAGATTATTCTAACTGTTTCGTCTTTAAAATATACTTTAAACATACGAGCAATAAAAGAACATAACAAAAAAAGTAAATTTACAGTAAATGTAAAAAAATACATGTCAAAAATTTAAGAATAATAAGTATGAAATGTCAAATTTAACCACTATAGGTACATGTCAATTTGCATATCATAAAAGTATAAGTTTATTTTTAAATAATGCCTATCTCTTGCATTGTGTTGGAGCAACTGTTGCTACTAACCAGACATCTTTGTCTTTCAGATAATGTTCAGTATTGTAATACGCTTTCGAACATAAAGTATTCTTTATTTTAATTTTAAATTGCCTATCATTTAACTTTAAAATTTCCTCTGGAATTTTATTATAGTAGCGTACACAGTTACCCATAAATGATTTACTGATCTTACTTAATCTGGTTTGTAGCGGTACAATTTTATTTTTATTTCTTGTATTACGACAATGAATATCAGAGTTTCTTAAATAGAAACTGGAATTCTTACGTACATACATTATATTGTTAAATATGTACTGCGAAGGAAGCGTAAGAATGCCAATTTCCTTAAACAATTCTCGTAGGGATTCATGACTTCGAAGTTTATATATTGCTCTTATAGCCCTTTTCTGTAACACAAAGATAGTTTCAATGTTAGCGGCTTGACCCCATAACAATAATCCGTAGGACATTATGCTGTGAAAGTAACTAAAATACACAAGCCTGGCTGTAGCAACATCGGTCAATTGTCGAATTTTTCGAACAGCGTATGCCGCTGAGCTAAGTTTACTAGCCAGTGCTAGTATATGTGGATCCCATTGAACGGTTGCGTCGAGTGTAATCCCTAAGAAAACCGTTTCAGTTACATAATTAAGCTTTTCATTGTTTAGAACAACATCGTGTTTAATACTTTTTACATTAGGCAAAGAGAATTTTATACATTTAGTTTTTTTAGAATTCAGCACTAAATTGTTTGACGTAAACCATTTATGAACCTGATCAAGTGCGCCATATACTTCGTCAATATTTACAGCCTTTCTATCCACTTTAAATATTAAAGAAGTATCATCAGCAAAAAGCACTATCTTGGCTAGATTCTGTACCATGAACGGCAAGTCGTTTATGTATACTAAAAATAGAAACGGTCCTAAAATTGATCCTTGCGGTACGCCAATTTTGACGGCAGATCCTAGCGACTTCACACCATTTATCTGCACTGTCTGCGTCCTATCTAAGAGATAAGATTGAACTAAATCAAGCGCTTTGCCTCTTATACCATAATGGTCCAGTTTCAGCAACAGTGTCTCATGATCAACGCAATCAAATGCCTTGGACAAATCGCAGAACACCCCTATGACATCCTGCGACTCCTCCCAAGCACCGTAAATAAGTTGCAGGAGGTTAACAGCAGCGTCGGTTGTCGAGCGCCCTTTCGTAAAACCGAATTGTTGATCATGTAGTAATTTATTCAAATTAAAATGTAGGAGCATTTGATTAAGTATAATTTTCTCAAAAACTTTACTCAAAACTGGTAGTACAGATACTGGCCTAAAGTTACTGGGATCCGTTTTATCTCCTGCTTTAAAAAGAGGTATTACTTTACTGTGCTTCATGAGATCAGGAAATACGCCATGATCAATGCAAGCATTAAATATACAGGCTAAGTATGGTGCTAATGTATCTATAAAAGAACTACATAGTCTTACTGACATGCCCCATAGATCCTCTGTAGTTTTTACTTTTATATCTTTAAAAGTTTTTAATATTACGTTTGCATTAATGTGCCTAAACTCAAATATATTAATACAAGTCTGAACATTAGTTTTAAGAAGATTTGACGCGATGATTGGCGAAGAGTTAAGTGACTCAGTAGTTGTAAATGGGATGTTACTGAAAAAAGTTTCAAACTCATTAGCTACATCAGCGTCTGCAGTAACAATGCCCTGACCAGTCTTTAAAGAATGAGATTTTTCGATTGGTTTAGTTCGACCAGTCTCTGAATTGACAACTTTCCAAACAGTTTTAATAACATTTTCAGCTGAGTATATTTTATTTTTGGTGAAAATTGCTTTAGCTTGTATGCAAACATTTTTGAATATTTTAGAATAATTTTTAACATGTTCAACAAAAGCTACACTATGATTATAAGACTTTTCGTCATACAGCTCAAATAACTTGTTCCTACTTGTTCGAATGCCTACAGTTGCCCAGTCGCTGAATTTAAATTTAGGATTAGATTCAACAATAATTTTCGGATTGGGAGTTGTATAATCTTAAAACGTTAGGCGTGAGACGAAATCACAACAACGACCTTATTATGGCGGCCGTTAGCGTTCTGCCTATCCCTCGAGGGATGGGGCGTGATGTGGGTAGGTAGTGTAAGTAAAAGTTATACTTACAGCTAAGCTTACAGTATATACGAACAAACGCGATGTTCGCTACTGGATTTTGTGCGTTAACAAAACATGTTGCGCCGACCCCAACTGATTTGGGATATGGGCAGGCAGATGCTGACTATACTTAGGTACGTATATACACGAATTTCATAACACAGTACAGTACAGTAATTAATTTCATAAGTATTTCAATAAGAGTAAGCATTTTTTTTCGTCATCTCCACAATAAACTTGAATACTTATTTATTTTCACTACGAAATTCACTCGGTTGATCGGATAACAAAATAGCCTTTATTTCAAGGGTAATCCGAAGTGGCATTGTCAAATCCCTCGCATCAGCAAGGAGCCGGGATTGGCCGGAATTGAGCAGTTCCCATGTTCTTAAACGGGTCATAGTCATAGGGCTGCCTCCCGATTGTATTACGTTTATTACTCATTCATTTATTTATCAAGTTTTCTAATAAGTTAATTGCATGCTAGTTAAATGGGCTACTTTTTTAACCATATTTACTTACTACATATTATATCATTTATGAAACAAGCTGTAATTTACATGCGTGTTGTCATAGCAAAAGGGTAGATTCAGTATTGATAAAGGGAGGCAAGAATCACACGTAACGTCCGTTGAATGCGCTATTAAGCGATGCGTAACGCATGCGTTAGGAAAATGCCAATTTCCACCTTATTTTTAAACAGATACTGTATCAGGGAGCGCTAGCTAAAAAAGAAAAAGACTCCTGAATCATCAGATAACAAAATAGCCTCTGAAGTGGCATTGTCAAAACCCTCGCATCAGCAAGGAGCCGGGATTGGCTGGAATTGAGCAGACCCCATGTTCTCAACCTTTCACCGGGGTAGGCTTAAACGGGTCATAGTCATAGGGCTGCGTCACGACTGTCGTACGTCATTATTCATCAAACTTTCCAATTGCGTAAAAGGTAAAATGGGCTACTTTTTGAACCATATTTACTTACTATTTCATTCATGAAACTGGGTGTTAGTTTAAATGCGTGCCATAGGGGTAGATTCAGTATTGATAAAGGGAGGTGAGAAACACACGTACGAGAAGTATTGTCCGATTATGCGCTGTTTAGCGCTGCGTAGCGCACGCGTTAGGAAAACGCGTTATTTTTACCTTATTTTTAACAAATACGGTTTAACAGACGCATCCTAGCGCTAGCTGTAACAGAAACAGAGTCCCTTTTCATCGGATAACAGAATAGCCTCTGAAGTGGCATTGTCAATACCCTCGCATCAGCAAGGAGCCGGGATTGGCCGGAATTGAGCAGTCCCCATGTTCTCAACCTTACTTAGCTACAGGGCTGCCTCTTAATTGTGTTACACAATTATTTATCAACAACGATAACTTTCTAATGGCTACGACTTCCTTGCAAACTTGTCAAATTAGCTACTTTTTACTCCAGTGCCTCAGAAGGAGGGCTATGTTTTTCAAGAGTATATATGTCTGTATGTATGTATCCAATACATAGTAGGTATAAAATGAAGTCTGTAAGTCAAAGATTTCGTTAACGCGTCCTAAACATGCAACGGATTTTGATGCGGTTTTTTGTACTAGATAGAGTGATTTAAGAGCAAGGTCTACAAAATGCATGACCTATGCAGAGAAAATGCCCTTTTCCCGAAAGAAAATGAGTTGCAGCGGGTGAAAGCGCAACTGGATTTTATTTTTTAATACGTAGGGTAGGTAGTTTCAACTCAAGTGGCATTGTCAAAACCTTCGCATCAGCAAGGAGCCGGGATTGGCCGGAATTGAGCAGTCCCCATGTTCTTAAACGGGTCGAAGCTACAGGGCTGCTTCTCGTTACATAATTATTTATCAAACTTTCCAATTGCGTACCAAGTCAAATGTACTACTTTTTGAACCATATTTACTTACTATATCATTCATGAAACAGGGTGTTAATTTACATTCGAGTCATCGCATAATGTTATGCGTTATGTAAATCGCATGTGTTAGGAAATTGAGAATTTTCACCTTATTTTTGTACTATAGTACCGTCATTCGTATAGCCCCTATTTGACAGCTGCCAAAATCATGTGAATGTTATAACATAAGGTATATTTTTCTTTGTTGATATATTTCCTATTATGGGCTTGACAGCTGAATTGAGCAGTCCCCATGTTCTCAACCTTACTTCACTGGGGTAGGCTTAAACGGGTCATAGCTACAGGGCTGTCTCTCAATCGTGTTACGTCATTACTCATTCATTATTGTCAAGATTTTCTAATAAGCTACTTGCATGCTAGTCAAATGGGTTACTTTGAAACCATATTTACTAAGTCACTGTTATTCTTCAATACAGGCAGAAATAAAGGAGACGGCGTGCGGACCGTCTTTACAGATGGCTCACTCAGTACTAGCGAAGATTTTGACGCCTACTGACTTTAACTTGAAATAACTGGAATCTCAGAGGAACTCAAGGTAACTAAGAAGATGGTTGCCAAGAACGTCATATTTCTTGAATCAAAATGGCTCAGAATCACATGACGTTCTAGTATCAGATTTTGGTGTTTTGATATTCTTATACATTGAGATCTTTGATAGTAGCAACCCTGGCCATGTAATAAGTGACAATTGCGAAAATCATAAATAGAGAGTGTTGAATCTGCTGTATACTCTCTATTTTGTGTTTTCTCTATCTTATCTAGGTAATGGTCAGAATCTATTTGTAATATTACCTTAACTTTACAGCCACAACATAACATGGCCTCATCGACTGAAAAGATCTAATGCCATAGTCGCCAGGCTTAGTGATTTGGCGAGTGCAGTACAAGGTGTCGAATTCAAAGGAGATGCTGTTGCCCTGAATAATTATTCATAATTCACTTTTTACGACAACAACGGGTAAATAAGGGTGACGCTTTTATAAGCCGGCACCAAACGGTAAAAATTAGAACAAAGGCAACTAAAACTTTGGACAACCCTATTATGCCTGTGCCCTAGTTTCACTTACAACTTCATCTATTTCGGTGAAACTTTAATTTGGGACAACTTTGGGGCTGTAGCATTTATAAGGATAGATGCACTATATCGCCAAGTGATGCCGGCTTAGAGTAGCATCACCCCGTATATTTCTCGTGGGGGTCATAAGATAAAGAGTAAATTTTTATAATGTCGTAAGAAGCGACTAAAGTAAGGCCAACCAGACGAGATAAAAAGTGTAAACAAATCTAAAAGAGACAGCTGACATTATACCATATGACAGGGACAGATTGTAATAACTGTCACCGAGTCATACAAAAGTTGTTTACATTAATTATTTCGTTTCGTTGGCCATACTTTAGTATAGGGGATTTGAAGGTTGATTAGTATTGCAATTTTAGGCGACAGACCGACAACCCGTCACTATGGCGATAGGTACAGTCTTTTGAATGACTAGGTATCAAACTTTTGTCAGACGTGGTGTACCTAAATGCCCGTTTTTCTGCCTACTCCGCAAGGGATAAAGGCGTGATTTAAGTATGTATGTTCGAATACAGATACTCAAGCACATTTTGAAATTTCACATCCCTAAAAATGTAGCCATTTTGTTCCAATTCTACTGATTTCTGTCTCCAGTCTTTATATGTCTTCCAATTTGGGTAAGGGAGAGGCAATTAGCTGAAAACGTAATTTGACGGTACTTGCGAATCAGGCGTTTGCTTCCCGCCAAATTCCTACGTAATAAAAGTTTTGCCAACAGGCACAAACAGGCGCCTTTACAGATAACTCACTCAACTCAGTACTATATAGCCTTCGACCAATATAAGTAGTTATGGACGGGCCATATCGAGCAACTGTTTTGATCCGCTCCAAGTGCGCCCAGGCGAGTGACGCCACGCTCAGTCGGTCTCTGCGTCGCCTACGAGAAACACGTCGCGACACGTTCGTTACAACTCCCAAAACTGACATCAGGATGCCGTCTTGTGCTTTGGTAGTGTGTCAATAATTCAACAAACATAAATAAAGCATCACGAATTAGTTTTCATGCGTTAGTACTTATTTATATTTTGTATTTTTAAATTACTTTAAAGTCGGCAAAATGTTGAGTTCGAAGGACGGTTTTACAGCAACGCGATTCAAGCACGCGCTTTACGTTAGGTTGCGCTTTTCGTATGCGACCGATTGATGGATTTGCATAAGAAACGCGCAAGCTAGCGTGAAGTGCGTAAAAGGGTCTGAACATAAAGACGAAAGTCACGGACATAATGCTATCGCGTTCGCACTACTGTGCAAGTACGTCGCGCTATCTCTGTCTCAGATCGTATATTCACATGATTAGAACGTGTGTAGCTGTGTGCGTGTGTTTATAATGTAGTTGTGTCTTGGCACATTTTGAATGACCTGTTTGTATGCGCAAGGCATGTCCATAACTACTTATATTGGTCGAAGTATATAGCCACGATTTTGACGCTTACTGGACTTTAACTGGAATCTCAGAGGAACTCAAGATAACTAAAAAAGATGGTTGCCTCGAACGTCATATTTCTTGAATTGAAATCAGCTCGGTCCTTGAGTTAAAATTAGCTGTATTTCGTCCTCGTATTGAATCTAGCAACCCTGGCCATGTAACAAGTGACAATCGCGAAAATTCTTAATGGGGTCGGGTGATCCTTCTGTTTTCTATTTCGTGTTTCCCTAATAAGTGGAAACAGGGTCCAATGATTTTCTACTGATAGTCCTGAATTAGCGCCATAATTTCGAACCAGAGGGCGTATTGCTAAAAAAAATATTTGGAGCTCCCAAACAAAGCCGATCAGCTGATTTGAGTTACTATGGGAGCCCAATTTTTTTTTATATTTTGACCCATGTTCTATGGGGAAAGTTGTTCAGTTTCATGAGTACCTTGACCCCCTTTCGGCTTGTTATACCCTTTCCTTTACTCCCGGTATACATACTGCCTACTTATGTAGTCCTGACCCCTGACCACCCCCTGACTATATTATTATATGAGAACCATCTTCTCGCCTGTTACATTATCCCACCCAAAACATAAATGTGAAAGGCTGCCAAGTTCGATAATATTGGAATGCTTCGCCTATAAAAGAAGTGAGATCTAAATAAGTACCAAGTTCCATACACAGACCTCAGTTAAAAATAGTTTCAGGAATGCACACTTGATTTTCCGCAGTTTGGAAAGTAGATTCTGAATAAATATCATATTAAATACCTAAAATTCTAATACTTACAAAAACGCAAACCTGTTTTTTCAGCAGTTTCCTTATAACACTTTTTATTTATTTTTTTCTGTACTTTTTAATGATATAACTTGGCAAGTTTACACACACTTTGTTATAAACCTACTAAACGCAATGAGTCAAGTATATAATTTTCTATTAAAACTTGCCAAGTTATATCATTAAAAAGTACAGAAATAAATAAATAAAAAAATATGTTATAAGGAAACTGCTGAAAAAACAGGTTTGCGTTTTTGTAAGAATTAGAATTTTAGGTATTTAATATGATATTTATTCAGAATCTACTTTCCAAACTGCGAAAAATCAAGTGTGCATTCCTGTAACTATTTTTAACTGAGGTCTGTGTATGGAACTTGGTACTTATTTAGATCTCACTTCTTTTATAGGCGAAGCATTCCAATATTATCGAACTTGGCAGCCTTTCACATTTATGTTTTGGGTGGGATTTCATTTATTTTTGTAAGGTTTATTTTCTTTGATTAAGTTAGTTAAGGAAATGTCTCATTTAGGTCGGTAGTACCATTGGAAGATATAGATAATTTTTTTTGTTTTAGTTCCTTAGGGGTATGAATTTACACCTTCATTAATTTAAAACCGACTCACACTTGGCCATTTTCAGATTTTTTCCTTTATCTTGACCTAAAGACCTACCTCCATACCAAATTTCAAGTCAATACGACCATTGGAAGTGGTCTAGGTTTTTAATGAGTGAGTCAGTCAGTGAGTGTATAGTAAAAATAGCGATTTTCTGACGTCAATATTTCAAGACCTACAATAGGTACATTAATGAAATTTTGGATTTTAGATGAGTAAGTAAATATCGACAAATACTAGAAATTTCATATGCGTAGATAAAATAGATTTTGAGTTATAGGTGGGTCGAACTTGGCCCGAAATGGTTCGTGTAATATAACCCACGGCCGGTGTGTCGCTCGAACTTGGCGGACACACTGCCGTGTGTCTAGATAAAAATGAGAAAGTAAAGCCAAGGGCTATTACAGTATGGCCGTTTGAATAGACCATATTTGACAGCCTGTCAAAATCATGTTATTGCAATGACATAAGGTCTATTTTGCTTTGTTGACATGTGCTCTAGTTTGGGCTTGACAGCTGTCAAATATGGCCTATTCGAATGGCTGTACTTTAATGACCATTTTCTTCCCTGTTTCATTATAAAAATAGAAGAAGCAAAGTCGAGAGCTATTAGTATCATTAAGAACCTTTTAATAGAGCAGGCGAGAGGAGCCATTAACATAAAAATCCTGTTTAGGGTTCCGTAGCCATAAAACGCGGTGGTTTTCTTTGTTTTATTGTCAAAGTTTCTGCAGTTTATTTTCTTTCGGTTTCAGACATGATGAGTTTGGCTAGATTTCAGTATAAAGATCAGATTGTACAGTATTATCTTGAAGCAAATGCATTGAACAATATTTATTTGTACAACAAGAGAGCAAAGTTTATTTTTGCTACAAGTGCTATTTTGGAAACAGAGGTAGCAATTGAAGGAAACCAAAAGTAGTATTTTGAGCACAGTGAGAGATTTAAAAGCTCGAGTCATAAATGAATTTTCCCTCATGTGGTACGCACAAATTTTTACATCTACAAATAATAAAATGCAAAAGCGCGCGTTCACATATTTTGTACCTTCATAAGCACTTATAAACTTTATCCAATACTATGTAAAAAGATAGATAACAAAACGCGTTCATAATACGATAATGGACAAAACGCAATAAAAAAATGGCTGAATAATCTGAAAAACTCTGATGATCGAAGTTCAAATTACTTCGAGTGAGCAAAAGTGACTTTTCTACACTGATTTTTCGCAAAGGCCAAAGTTCGACATATCCAATACTCAAGTAGATTATAAATACAATGTTTAGGTAATAGAAAGACAGCGAAAGCTATGGCGAAAGTCTGTATAAGTATAAACACAAAGATAAAAATACTTTCCATTTCCATACTCACTACAATCATATTCAAAACTCAACTACCCTCCTTTTCAAACCCGGTTGAAAACCCAGCCGACAGCGCCACCGGAAGTTAGCCATAGGGAATAATTTATGCGCCGGCCACAGGACTTCCGGTCCTCTTACCGCTCTGAGCCTTGCATGGATAACCTTAACTGAGGCCCACACGTTGCTGCGTTATTTTAGCGCAACGATAACGCATGCGGCTACCACATGCATATGTCACCGTAAAAAAACAATAAACGCTGGATTATAATCTATCTCACTAAATTATAATCTGTCGAAATATTGTAACACATTCACACGTTTTAAGTATTGAACCGGGTCTATCGCGATAATATTTAGGTAAACCTTTATAATTTACCTGTGTCCCGACGTTTCAGCACAGTTTCATGTGCTGTGGTCGCGGGTTGACTAAAGTCCCAGCGAGATGTCATCCAGGCAGTGGGCGACGAGTTCTTCTGCTACCCACATATGTCTTTAGAATTTTGATATTTTATTAATGGTCTGTAAACACTGCACTAGACCGGCACACAACACTCACAGTATCCGACGATTGCTCCGACGATAAATCGCGCGGTTTCAATTTGTCAATCACTGGACTCCATGCGGATGACAATTTAAACCCGTCCTCTCGGTTGAAATTATTTGGTAAATTATAAAGGTTTACCTAAATATTATCGCGATAGACCCGGTTCAATACTTAAAATGTGTGAAAACAATCGCGAGTGCTTCAAAAGTTACATTCACACGTATTACAATTCAACGTATCATTTTTCAGTAGATTACAATATAACGAACTAAAACCGTAAATGTGTGATACGATACGCAGCTCGCGTTCTGATTGGTCAAGTCAAGTATCATAATGCCAGAGACGCCATGTTTGTTTCACAGCTGATTGCCATTTCGTTGATTTTCGAACGTAAACATACAGTTTTTTTTTTATTAATTCATTCACATCTTTTTATAATTCCTTGTTGAAAATTGCTCATATTATAAACTTACAAAATAAGAAAACAATCTTACCTATAAGCACGTTTTATACCTTCGATACCCATCGAAATGACGATCAGATGTGAAATAAACATGGCGGCACGATTTATAAATTAAACATGACATTCGACCAATCAGAACGCGAGTTGACAATTTTACCGTTTTACTTCATAATATTGTATTCTTTTGATACGTGAAATTGTGATCCGTGCGTATGTTTTACAATATTTCGACAGATTGTAATTTAGTGAGAAATATTATAATCCCACCCAAAACATAAATGTGAAAGGCTGCCAAGTTCGATAATATTGGAATGCTTCGCCTATAAAAGAAGTGAGATCTAAATAAGTACCAAGTTCCATACACAGACCTCAGTTAAAAATAGTTACAGGTATGCACACTTGATTTTCCGCAG
The DNA here is from genome assembly GCA_024500475.1 of Phthorimaea operculella. Taxonomy (NCBI): domain Eukaryota; kingdom Metazoa; phylum Arthropoda; class Insecta; order Lepidoptera; family Gelechiidae; genus Phthorimaea; species Phthorimaea operculella. The sequence goes on along the minus strand of JANFCV010000046.1, from coordinate 3,265,781 downwards.
TTTTTAAAGTAGATTCTGAATAAATATCATATTAAATACCTAAATTTCTAATACTTACAAAAACGCAAACCTGTTTTTTCAGCAGTTTCCTTATGACATTTCTTATTTATTTTTTCTGTACTTTGTAATGATATAACTTGGCAAGTTTTCACACACTTTGTTATAAACCTACTAAACGCAATGAGTCAAGTATATAATTTTCTATTAAAACTTGCCAAGTTATATCATTACAAAGTACAGAAAAAATAAATAAGAAATGTCATAAGGAAACTGCTGAAAAAACAGGTTTGCGTTTTTGTAAGTATTAGAAATTTAGGTATTTAATATGATATTTATTCAGAATCTACTTTAAAAACTGCGGAAAATCAAGTGTGCATTCCTGTAACTATTTTTAACTGAGGTCTGTGTATGAAACTTGGTACTTATTTAGATCTCACTTCTTTTATAGGCGAAGCATTCCAATATTATCGAACTTGGCAGCCTTTCACATTTATGTTTTGGGTGGGATTTCATTTATTTTTGTATGGTTTATTTTCTTTTTTTCTTATGATTAAGTTAGTTAAGGAAATGTCTCATTTATACTAATTTTCAGATTTTCGAATATGGACTATATGGACTATGCTTCTTACAAAGAAATGGACTAGTTTTTTTTATTAATTTTTTTTACGTTTGCGTGGCAAAGGAAACTTTTTTGTTTTGTCATTTTGTATGCTGTCTTATACGACTGACACGCTAGAGCGCATTGCCCATTCAATATCTTGGATTTTTTTACACGTTTTCTATTTACTGATTGATAAGCATGCCAAGTCAGGGCGGTATAATGTACGTAGCCGGATATATTCAATTTTTACTTAACATAACATAACATAACAGCTACAACAGTCCACTGCTGGACATGGGCCTCCCCCTATCTGGGGGTATTGCCATACTCACCACGCTTAGCAGGCGGATTGGCGAGGATTCCCTGGATGAGTATCCCTTAGTCGCTTTTTACGACACCCACGGGTAGAATTGGGGTGATGCTATTCTAAGCCGGCATCACACGGCATAGCAATTACAGCAATTTTTACTTTACTTTGACTAAATTACAAACCTTCGTAACGAATTTTAGGTCGGTACTACCATTGGAAGATATAGATAATTTTTTTGTTTTAGTTCCTTAGGGGTATGAATTTACACCTTCATTATTTTTAAAACCGACTCACACTTGGCCATTTTCAGATTTTTTCCTTTACCTTGACCTAAAGACCTACCTCCATGCCAAATTTCAAGTCAATACGACCATTGGAAGTGGTCTAGGTTTTTGATGAGTGAGTGAGTGAGTCAGTCAGTCAGTCAGTCAGTGAGTGTATAGTAAAAATAGCGATTTTCTGACGTCAATATCTCAAGACCTACAATAGGTACATTAATGAAATTTTGTATTTTAGATAAGTAAGTAGATCTCAACAGATACTAGAAATTTCATATGTGTAGATAAAATAGATTTTGAGTTATAGGTAGGTCGAACTTGGCCCGAAATGGTTCGTGTAATATAACCCACGGGCGGTGTGTCGGTTCTTTGCTCGAACTTGGCGGACACACTGCCGTGTGTCTAGATCTTGTAATTTCACGGTGACACATACATTTCGAATGCCCTTAAATTCAGCTACTTCTTCGAGTGGGACACAGAGTCATTCAACGATCTGTGTCAGAGTGTCAGAGTTTTACAACCGTCCAGTTTAGCGCAACTCTAACGCACGCTACTGTAGATACATTGCATACGAATTTCTTAAGAGGATCGTGAGTCTGGATTTTTTCATACAAACGATGTTACCGTATCCCTCAGCCAATTCGCAACCGATCAAAACAATTTTTGGCACGATAACTCTTCTTGACTAGATCTATGCCTAGTATTCATTTTCTGGTTGGAATAATGCATTTAAAAAAAGATATGACCGTCGCAAAATGTCTCAAAATAATCAGCAAGTTTAGGCCCTGGTATCTTCTTAATATGACAATAATTTCAGCAAAACAGATGATACGGGCATAGAATATTTTATTGGCAGCAAAATGATGCTACTATCAACAAATTTGGTGGAGATTTCGAACGGGGAACCTAGTAAACCCAGAACGCAAATTTTATACACGTTTCCGGTACCGAGCTACAACTGTCTCGTTCATGGCTGCGGGGTGAGGGCAGGAAGGGGGTGGCGATACAGATTGACCCTCTGGCCCTCATTTAGCAAGTATACAAGGTCTCAATAATACCGGGTCTTTTATTTTTTACTTTGTTTTATATGTTTTAAATTCAATAATTCATGTCTACGTAGATATTTTCTACTTCTTGAACACTAGTCAAACTTTTATGTGTAGTTTATTTTTGTACAATTTATATATGTAAATTAACATAGGCACCAAACCACCAGAAGATAGGCTAAATAATGGATCTTAAAATAACTCGTAGTAAGTAGCTTTACTTCAGTTACGTAATTATTTATTTGGACTTGAATGAAGGTAGGTACGTACATATTATGTAAGTACTACAACGACCAATACAATACAACATATTTGCAATAAAAATCACAATTTAGCGGTAGAAGTTTTAATTGCACCATAGTAAAGAGCAATATAAATCAGAAATTTTACTGCATGGATAAAGAAAATAAACCAATGATTACCACAGAGGCGGTGTTATTGCTAAATGTAGTTATTACTAGTTATTTTTACTAGGTATAGTTAATTTACAAGGTACTGCTTACCCTAAGTTGCGCTTTGCAATAAAGGAGATATTGGTATGACATAAGATGCGATTTGATTAATATCAGCTATTTCGACCGGTTATGGTATGACAAAATAGCTCACATGGTCAGATGTGAGACTTTGAAATAAAGAGAGTGGAGTTCATTCCTGCTATATGCCAATACATATTTTGTTTTTTTTCAAAGTTTTGTATATTTTTTTTGCATCTTTTATAATATAATCCTTATAAAATGTGTCATGCATGATCATGAATGCACAAATTGTTTTATCATTATTTGTAACAAAATAGGCAGAGTAAGGGAGGAGTTTCAGATTTGTTTCAACAAGGAGTTTGGCCTTATCACACTAGCAGTTTGAGAGCGGATGCGTAGCGGAGCAGGTGCGCAGCAAATTCTTTGTGAATGCGTGGCAGATGTGCAGCGAATTCGCACTACCGACGCGCGACGTAGCTGTGTAGGCGCGGCGGATGCGCAGTGAATTTCTCGCGGACGTGCGGCGGCGGATACCGTCGTTATTTGTATCAAAACAATGCAAATCCATTCGCTACGCATTCGCCGCACGTATGCTACGAATTTGGTGCGCAATCGCTCCGCTCAGCATCCGCTCCGAAAACGCTAGTGTTATAGGCTCTTATGTCTTGGAAAGTGTCTTGGGTGGGTGGGTATTTTGTTTTGTTTCTTCGATCAAAACATGACGGGAAATGTCAGATAGAAAAAACTATTTGATCCATTTTTGATTTTTTCACAAGTTGGCAAAAGTATGGATAGGACTTTTTATTTGGGAAACCTATAAAAAAACAGACATTTATGGTGTAAAAAAATTAACAGGATATATTTGATGGGATTTTAATGCACTCACAGTGCTATATTATTCTCACAAGTGAAAATAAGAAATAGAAAAAATGTCATACATCGACCGGGAATCGAACCCGGGCCGCATGGGTAAACGCCCCACCGCTCTGCCACTGAGCTATCGTCGTCGGATCGTCGCTTCAAGACGAGCATCAAGAGATAGAAAAATTTGTCATTCATCGACGGTGCATCGATAGCTCAGTGGCAGAGCGGTGGGGCGTTTACCCATGCGGCCCGGGTTCGATTCCCTGTCGATGTATGACATTTTTTCTATTTCTTATTTTCACTTGTATATTTGATGGGTTGAGTTCGGTTCATAAAACTGAGCAACTTTCCCCAAGAGACTCAGACCAAGAAAAGTAAAATGAAATACTTTGGACCTCTCATGCTTACAATGGCATGTAATTAAATTAGTCGTAAGTATATGTATGCGTTCACCTTTTTTTCAGGGTTATGTTTTTCGAGAGAATGTATGTATGTTTGTATGTATGTATGTGGACAAGAAAATTCTTTTTTACGGGCTACATACAGCCCAATCGGATTGTTGGATTTTGACATACTTATGAGTTGTCGTTAGATTCGTCTTAGCAACGCGAGTGACACTGGCTATATTAAAAAAATATAGATTTAAGATGGCGGATTTTATACAGCAAAATACTACCTTAAAATTACTCCAGTCGGGTTTTTGTTGTTTAACACACCTACATTAGACATTCATAACAAAATAAACATATGTCTCAGATAATGTGATCCGTACAAAACGTAAAGTTGCAAAGCGTCTTGATTTTTCTGATCGCAAGTGTAGTTTTCGTTTAGTTTTGATTTGCTGGCAACATTGTCTGTCTGTCTGGACGCGTTTGAGTGGATTCATATTTATTTATACGCCTATGTTTCTTAGGGAAAGTTGTTTATTTTCGTGGACTGATTCACCCCTTAAAATATTTGTAGTTAATTTTTAGACACCTTATTTACATTCGGAAAAAAATGCGGTAATTATAATCCAAAAATAAAGTCTTATCCATACTTTTCCAATAGCTGCACTAAGTCTATTAGATTTTTAGGGTGCCGTAATCAAAGGGTGGAAACGGATCCCTGTTACTGATCCGTCTGTCAGCAGGCACTATCTAATAAATGGTTATAGGTAGAGAGTCGCAAACACAGACGATGAATTTCTGTTACCGCTATATATGTCGCAGTACGATGGCAGAATCAGGTTTTTGGCCAAAAACCTAGGTTTTTGGCCAAAAGCCGGCATATGGCAAAATCGTAGACTTCGTTCGGCCATCATCCTAAGATGATCCAGGTTTTTGGCCAAAAACCTAGGATTTTGTTTAGTATTATGGCTTTTTTGCAATTCGGGGGAACTTCTTCTTCGAGTGGTACACCAAGTCGCCCAACGATCCAATGAACCCTGGTGTTAGAGTTTTTAAACCGCCTACTGCAAGGAGCAGGCCTCTGACAAGGTTGTGTATCGACCGCCGTCTTAGTGATCATAAAGAGCAATCGGGACCGACGGCTTAACGTGCCCGTGTAATTCGGGTATATACCTCGAAATGCAGGAGGTAGCATTGGACGTTCTGTAGGGTGGGAGGTAGCGTCAGACGCGCTGGAGGGCGTGGGTAGCGTCGGACTCTCTGGAGGATGTAAGGTGCCGGGCGTTGGATTTAATGGGGGTCCGACGCTACCTCCTGGTCTCCAGGACGTCCCACGCTACCACCAATCCTCTAGACACTCTAGAGCGTTCAGTGGTACGTCCTGCTCTTATGGTGTCTGATGCTCCCCCCTGCCCTTCAGGGAATCCGTGGCAATCCTGCTGTTCAGACTGTCTGATGTTACCCCCCATCCTTCAGGGTGTCCATTTACGGTGTCCAAGTCTACCCTCTAAAGATCAGAGGGAGGTGCATAAAGTACCTCTTCACTCCTCGTTCCCCCGAACCACACGGGCACGGTGAGCCGTCGGTCCCGATTGCTCTCTATGGTCACTTAGACGGCGGTCGTTACACAACCATGTTAGAGGCCTGCTACTTGCAGTAGGCGGTTGAAAACTCTGATACCAGGGTCCATCGGCTCGTTGGGCGACTTGGTGTACCACTCGAAGACAAAGAAGTTCCCCCGAAATGCAAAAAAAGCCATAATACTAAACAAATCTAGGATTTCGGCCAAAATCCTAGTTTTTTCGCCAAAATCCTAGGTTTTTGGCCAAAAACCTGGATCATCTTAGGACGATGGCCGAAGGAAGTCTACGATTCTGCCATATGCCGGCTTTTGGCCAAAAACCTAGGTTTTTGGCCAAAAACCTGATTCTGCCATCGTACTGCGACATATATAACAACAAATACTGAACATTTGATACAGATAAAAATACAGCCAGCCATACAAAAAACGTCATTTTTATGCTCGATTTTATCTATGATGGTTCAAATGCTGTATCTCATGAACAGGAACAGTTAGATTAGACAGTTGAAATTCTCACAATCATGTATTACTAATATTACTATTGCCCTATGACAACAAAAACTAAAAAATAGAGGAGCTCCCATACAACAAATGTGATATAAATGCTATTTTTAAACACAATGGTACGGGACCCTTCGTTTACGAGTCCGACTCGCTCTTGTCCGATTTTTGAGAATCCGAAACGTCATCCATCAGAGTGATTTGTTTAGATAATAATTGTACCCATTAGGATTTCTAATATTGCAAATATAATCAAGGAATATCTTACACTCTGCCTACCCTGCAAGGGATGTAGGCGCGATGTGTGTAAAAAAAAGGCAATGAAAAAAACAGTTTTTTGTATAAAACGACCCGTCGTCGTCGTGACTCGAAACCTGTACTCTCATTAACCGTTGATCCAAGGGGGAGCGGCTTACATTTTACGCCACGCAGTTACTTGCACTTAGTGGTCAATTTTGTGAATGGTTGCAAAACGTAAATGTCATTGATCATATACAATGAGGGCAAGGGGGTAGCGGGAGGGTCCACAGCGGGGCGGGAGGGATGCATAAATGAAATAGAAATATTTTTATCAACTGACAGTTCGCGAACTTTCAGGTTGCTATTGTAAAGTCTTAATACCCTTGGCCAAATCCGATGTTTAAATAACGCAAAGCAGAATAATTTGTTTATGCAGCGCAGCGCAGAAACTAGCGTTGAGTTATTGTAGGTATGGGGAATTTACAAAATTATGTGCATCTGACAGGCGTATGCGTTAGCGTTGCGCTAAAAGTGCGCAGTAATAGACGTTACGTGTGGGCATCGCCTAACCGCTTTGAGCTTTTTACAACCTTAGGCATTTAAAAATGGAAGCACTGAAATACGTACAAACCTTTTGGCTTTCTGTTTGTGGCAATGTTGCGGTTTTTTGCATGAGTATGCTTATTGTCGTGTGGTTCTGGGTAAAAAAAGCATCATACATTTTTACACAGCCGATGGGTAATGCAACTGCCTGCGACGCAGAAGGTTCCGGGTTCGATTCTCGGTAGGTAACTAACAAAGTTGATATTTTACTTAGTGGATTTGTTCAGTCTTTTTATGATTATGTATGACATTGCAGGTTGCACCACCTGATTTTCGGAAAAGTTGCCGAAAAGGAAGAATTGCTGTTCATGATCATTTAGACGGTAGTCGTTACACAACCATGTCACAGGCCTGCTAAGTACTTGTAGTATGTGATTGAAAAACTCTGACACAATGGTTTATCGGGTCGTTGGACGACTCGGTGTCGCATTCGAAGAATAAGAAGAAATAACATTTCTTTTCAGCGTCGTAATAGGTGGGTGGTTTAAGAACTTCTGATCTGTGGAGTTTATATACCCGGCTGCCTCAAAAGCAGTTTTTCGAGCCAAAATACTCGTAGTTTTCACGACAAGTACCTCTATATCAACGGTGCCAGTCAGTGTCTGTGTAGGAATGTTGTTCTCATGATAACATCTTACTAGTCTACACGAAAGCATGAAACTACTTACTGCAAAGTACAAATGGTAAAGTGTTACAACTTGCAAAATGAAAACGTGGATTGATGTCAACTATTTTAAAAAGGAAAGTTGCCTTCTTTGGCCATGTATAGAGAGAAACCCAGTATAAGTTTTTAAGACTAATACAAGAAGGCAAGATCCCGGGCAAAAAAAAGCACAAGGCCGACCCAAGAGGAAGTGAATAGATGACGTGACTGCAAAGTCAGTCAGTGTGAAATTTTACTAGTGACTGATAGCGAAAACTCAGAACCGGCTGGTGATAAAGACTAACTTTCTCCAGGGAAAATAGGTCTTCTTCTTATCCTTCCTCTTCCTAGCGTTGGTCCCGCCTTGCGACGGGATCCGCTTATATAAAATAGGCCGAAAAATAAAAATAAAATTAACTTTCCATCATAGACATAGAAACGCTTTCCATTCTAGCTGAAATCAGCTGAACGACAAATTTTCCTCGGGGAAAGTTGTTCCTTATCACCAGCCGATTCTGAGTTTTTGCTAATAACGCAATGAAATACAAGTGTTTCATTGCAATTTCATGATTTATTTACCCGACTACCTTAGAAGAAGTCTTTTTAACTTCTTAGTGGACTTTTATCAAAAAAGTTCAAAAAACTTTTCCATCTCAATCAAAAGCATAATTTAACCAACTTTTCCAAAGTGCTTACACTAAAATCTCCTCCCGAGCCCTATAATCGAATAAAAGGCCAATAAGGGCCCGCTAAAACCAGTTGGGGTCCAAACGACCCACAGGCTGGGTACAGGCTAGGGATGTGAAAAAACCCAAGGAAAAAACAAATAATCGATTATTTTAGGTTTGCCAAAAAATAGGTCCAAAATAAATAGATTTAACTTTAAAAAATCAACTTCTGAAATAATCGATTTTTCTGTATATTATACTCGTTTTATGTAATATTTGCGTTTTTTTATATTGTTTTTCGATACAGATTAAAATAAGAATACGCTTTATAGCACAGAAAATAAATTAAATACTCAATATCAAAGATCGTTGAACGACTCGGTGTCCCACACGAAGAGAAAGAGAGAGAGAGAGAGAATATCAAAGAAATGTACAGCCTTACTGCTCAGGTAAAATTAAGAACGTTACCGACGCGACAAAATATTACAAGGGCCCTAATATAAGGTGTAGGTGTATTTTAAATAATATTACGTAAGACCCAAAATAATTCGTTGGTGCAAATATTTGCATAAGAAATCGATTTTAAATTAATCGATAATAAAAATTACAAATTGAATCGGTCGACCGTACGAAACGATTATTTTAGAAAAGCATCGGTTAGTAATCGATTATATCGTCACATCTCTAATACAGTCTGGGTACAGGCTGAATAAAGCAATCGGCCTCTTTTACTGGCAGTAAACAGGATTCAAAGGGAAGACTTTGATGAGCAAAAGAATTTGCTGAGGTGAACGTAGTTTTATTAGTTTAAGAAAATTACCTGGGTAACCAAGATTCGTTGGTTTTCCAGCAGATGGCGTTGTTAGTTTATAAAAACTCCCGAAAAAGGGGTAAAGCAACGATTTTTGGATAATCAAACCTTAGATCGATTTATCGCCACTGTAAAACCCCAGATACAAAATTTCATGAAAATCGTTGAAGCCATTTCCGAGATTCTTGCTCGTATTTAGATTTAGATCTTGGGGTCTGAAACAGAAGAAGATGTCTTTATTTTTATTATAATAAGAACGCTCTAAAACATTTCTTTTGCATCTCCATAGGTAAATATATCACGCATATATCCCTTGCGGGGTAAGCAGAGCGTAAACGGCTGTTAAAATCGGCAATTTATACCACGTCTGGCCAAAGTGTTATTGTGTATCACCATAGTGACAGGTTAAAAAAATTGGAATACACATCAACTCTCAAATCCCTCTTAGTCGCTTTTAATGAAACTCTCTGGAAGAATATGGGGTGATGCTATTCTAAGCCGGCATCACACTGCCTGCGCCAGAAAGTAACTACAAAACTTTTATCTTTTGTCTAAAAATGAAATTTACTACTGTACATAACTAAAAGGTATTCTAAAAGTATTTCCCCCAATCCAAAACAACTTTGCGTCAAAATTCCCGAACAATCGATGAAATATTGTCCCCGACATCATCAATCACGGGAAATATTTGGTTGACAACCTCTTTGCGGCGGTCGGTTGAACAATGGCGAAAGTTGATCAATGCTGAAATAAAAGGGGTACCAAATTATACTGGTTTTTGATACAGTAGCAAAGCATAACCAGTGAAAGTAGGTCCCTTAAATGGGTAGGTTAGGTAGGTTGTGGTATAATTAATAGAGGTTTTTGTTTTAGACTTTATAGACTGGTCGGTTCAGTAGACTTGCTAAGCAGTCAATGACCTTACCATACCAATTCTTCTTTTCGTGTGGGACACCGAGTCGTTCTACGACCCGATGCACCCTGGTGTCAGAGTTTTTCAACCGCCTACTGCAAGTAGCAGGCCTCTGACATGGTTGTGTAACGACCGCCATCATAGACAGCAACCGGGACCGACGGCTTAACGTGCCCATCCGAAGCACGGAACCATCTTACTTGCGGACAATCAGGTGGTTCAGCCTGCAATGTCCTAACCAGACTGGGAACAAATTCTCAAAGTGATAAATATCAACTTTGTGAGTGACCCCACTGGGAATTGAACCCGGAACCTTTGCGTGGCAGGCAGGCATACTAACCACTGCGCCACATCGGTTGTCCAATAAAATACATACCAATAAAATACATACTTCATTCATATTTAATAAAAATGAATGGTTTGAAACTAAGCGGTAAGTAAGTACCATACCAGCCACAATAGTCCGCTGCTGGACATGGGCCTCCCCTTAACGGGGGGGTATTGCCATACTCACCACCACGCTTGGCAGGCGGATTGGCGAGCGCAGTAAAAGATGTTGCATTTACAGGGAACGTTGCTGCCCATTCCTTGGATGATTAAGTATCCCTTAGTCGCTTTTACGACATCCACGGGTAGAATTGGGGTGATGCTGTAGCAGAGTGCAAACTCTGCATGGACATCCTCCCTAAGCCACCCTCACATCTCCCTTTTTCGAATCATTTTATAACTTAAATTTGGAACACGGCACCGAAACGTCACCGTTCTTGGCTTTTTTGACGCACTCCTCTCTAACTGACGGTGAAGTCAACACCTATCCTTGTTAATTTGTACTCTCGCATATTTTTGCAACTGTATTTAATCAAGTGAAGTTCCCGAAACAGTTCAAAAAGTGAAAGTGAACATTTTGTCTATCTTATATATTTTGTGATACATTAATGGACCCACCCAAGGTAAGCCTCAAATCATTCCCGACAACCATCTGCTCACCTCCATACCCAACATCACAGTGTGTTAATGTTTGTTACGTCTGCAGGGTCCATATCTTTGAATAAAGATCATCCATTGAAGTTAATCCTATTATTTATGGCCCTCGCGGCTATAATGCTATTCTAATCCGGCATCACAAGAGACTGAGTGGTAACATCCATAGAATAAGCGTGTGACGTGACGCGCAGCATGACATCTATCAGACAAGCGATCATCAGCCGTTATCGATGCGATGCACGTCTCACGGGTAAAACTTTGTTTCTTCTGTTTCATACATTTTATATGGAAACGGTTTAAAGCGTCCCGATGTCGCACGTCTCACGTCTCCGACGATCACTTGTTTGACAGATGCTATCCTACGTCATAATCAACAAATGACCTAGTGAATCCTTGTTAAGATTTTGAAACAAGGAATATACTTTTTGAAACCAATCATTAGGTACTACCGGCAGGCCACTGGCCGCTGGTTGGTTACAAACGGAACGGGACGTAAGATGAGTTGCTCGAAGGTTACAAAAATCAGAATACACTTCCAATATTTCAAGTCTATTTAATTTTAAATAGTGTATTCGTATCATACAAATGCTGGCTGGTTTTGATCTAAGAAATGGTCAAGGATGCCATTTACTCAAAAAGAAAAATAACGCGTCTTTTTTTTATGATAATGGCTAACAGTGCCAGTTCATTGTAAAATGTGGAATACACTCCTAGAAATTATTTTTGAAATATTACAGTACAACGACAGTAATTTTTAATCGAATAAAGAAAAGAAGTGATTTTCAATTTGTCGCAATCTTATTATTATTTTTTACTGCCTTACTTATCTGTTTGTCATTCGGAAATCTATTTGTGTTTTCGTATTATGAAAAGCGAATCCATTTAGAATTTACCAGAGAGCAAGTTTTACAAAACAAATCCTATTCTTTAGCTGCTTATCTTGTCGTATAAAAGCTCTGAAACTCCAATCCAGAGCAAATGTACTTACCTACGTTGTTTTACACAATAACAACATTTCCTAATAGAATTCGTAGCGAATTCACTGCCACTGTCTATGAAAATACTTATATTTTTACACGACTGCCTCATGTATTTCGTTTTTCATTTCCTGGGTTATGTTTTTCGAGAGTAGGTATGTATGTTTGTACGTTTGTATGTATGTATGTGGACAAGATAATTCTTTTTCACGGGCTACAGTCCAAGCGGATAGTTGTATTTTGACATGTGAGGTGTCGTTAGATTCGTCGCAGCAGCGCGTTATGTTAAAAAATTATAAATTCAAGATGGCGGATTTTTACAGAAAATAACTACTTTAAAATTACCGCAGTCGGGTTTTTTGTTTTTAAACACATCTACTTGTTGTTAACCAATATTTGGCTTTGAGGCGAAGAAAAATAACACATTCTATACAAACTTACTATCAGCTCTGCCGTGTCAAAACAACATACTGTAAAGTCCAATACAGTGTTTTGTTTCTATAAAGCCAATTCGCTATCTCTTCCCCTCCTACATGTTCCCCTAGAACATTGTTTTATGTTAAATACTATAGTTATCAAGATATTGGTATGGAAAAAACACTGTATGTCTAAAAACTTAAAGTTTATAATTGCGTAACACTGTACTCGCCGTTGCAGTGTTTTGATTTGCCAAAGCCACGCGCGAGCCGCAAAACTAATTTCACTCTCTATGTCTATAAAGGCAAGGTCTATAATTGCGACTGTTTTCGCCGTTACAGTGTTTTGAATTGACTAACTCGCGCACGCGCCGCGGAGGATATCACGCTCCTGTCCTAAGTGTTTAGTTATATCAGGTGTAAAAAAAAACAACTGCATATATTTTAAGGGGTGAATCAGCCCATGAAACTGAACAACTGTCCCTAAGGAACATAGGTCGAAATAAGAAAAAAAAATGGGCCTCCCATACAAAATGCCCAATTTTTTTCATATTTCGACCTATGTTCCTTGGGGAAAGTTGTTCAGTTTCATGGGCTGATTCACCCCTTAAAATATTTGCAGTTGTTTTTTTACATCCTGTATAGCTAGACCGTTGAGCTAGACAATCAGTTTGTTTGGGAAAGTTATAGGCCTTGATGAGACCTTTATTTTATGTGACAGCTGTCAAACTAAAAACTCGTTTATCTCGGCATATACTCATGCTATGCTAAACAATCAGTTTGTTTAGGAAAGTTGTAATTGTAGTTGTAGGCCTTGATGAGACCTTTATTTTATGTGACAGCTGTCAAACTAAAAACTAGTTTATCTCGGCAATCATTCATGCTAGAAAATCAGTTTGTTTGGAAAAGTTCTAGGCCTTGATGAGACCTTGACTTTATGTGACAGCTGTCAAACTCGTTTATCTCGGCAATCATTCAAGCTAGACTATCAGATTGTTTGGGAAGGTTGTAATGAGACCTTTATTTTATGTGATAGCTGTTAAACTAAAACCTCGTTTATCTCGGCAATTATTCATGCTAGACAATCAGTTTCTTTGGGAAAGTTGTAGGCCTTGATGAGACCTTTACTTTATGTGACAGCTGTCAAACTCGCTTATCTCGGCAATCATTCAAGCTAGACTATCAGTTTGTTCTAGAAAGTTGTAGGTCTTGATGAGACCTTTACTTTATGTGACAGCTGTCAAACTCGTTTATCTCGGCAATCATTCATGCTAGACTATTAGTTTGTTCGGGAAAATTGCCTTGATGAGAACTTTACTTTATGTGACACCTGTCAAACTCGTTTATCTCGGCAATCATTCAAGCTAGACTATCAGTTTGTTCGGGAAAGTTGTAGACCTTGATAAGACCTTTATTTTATGTAACAGCTGTCAAATTAAAATTCGTCTGTCTCGGTAATCATTCAAGCTAGACTATCAGATTGTGTGGGAAAGTTGTAGGCCTTGTTGAGACCTTCATTTTATGTGACAGCTGTCAAACTAAAAACTCGTTTATCTCGGTAATTATTCATGCTAGAATCATTTTGTTTGGGAAAGTTGTAGGTTTTGATGAGACCTTTATTTTATGTGAACAATCAGAAAAAGATCTTATAATGTACAACTTGTGTACAGGTCAGAACACAGTTTAAACCAGTGTTTGATTACCACAAATACAACCGCAGTTGGGTACAAGTCAAGTCAATACACTGCAATGTACAGTACAGTGTTTTGTCGTGACAAATTGCAAAGATTTTTCTAGCTGTTGTTAAGACAAAACAGTTTTATTTAAGTATCTCTGTATGTCTTATGATTTTAGTATAATTTTTTTAATGGCTATAAAGATCTTGACACGTAAAATCTATATTATTAAATTTTATTTCCAATATCTTCGAAAATCATATAGAAACCATACAAAAACAAAAAAAAAAGTTTTTGTGTCCGTTCTCAAAACTTGAAATTTGAAGTTACAGTCTAATGTTTTGACACGGCAGAGCTGTATCATCATTACAGAAGTACTTTATCCATAGGTATCCCGTAATTGGCTTTGTGAATTGTATTAGTATTCGTTTATTATTAGCTGTTGGTTTTCCTAAATAAATAAAATAAATTAAACAAAATGTTGTAGGTTTCAACTAATGATGGTTGTATTTGTTCGTACTACTGAAAACCAGTTTAGGTTGACCCGTTAAATAGGTAGCTAACTAATCGTTGAAGTAATGGAATCGATCGCTCTTCAAGCTTCCATTCGTTTTTCCCGGTCTTTGCTGATATAAGACAGCGCACAATGAGGCGCAAACTACACATAATACGACGAAAGATGGCATCTGTCATACAAGTGATCGTTGGAGACGTGAGACGTGTGATATCGCGACGCTTGAAACTGTTTCCAATAAAATGTGTGAAACAGAAGAGATAAAACTAGGCACGTGAGATACCTACGCATCGCATCGATAACGGATGACGATCGCTTGACTGACAGATGTCTTGTAGCGCGTCGCGTCGCTTGTCTAATCTGTGGAGCTTGCCCCTGATAAGCCTTGTGGACCTTCTATTTACTCCTATAGCAAACGCAATTAATAAATAACAAAAATCCGACTACGGTAATGTCCAAAATAGTCAAAATTATTATTTCTTGCCTAAACTTTATCTGTTTTTTTCTTCACGAGGTTAAGTTAATAAGTAAATAACATTTAAAATAAAGTAAAATACATTTAAAATAGAAATAAATCCACTTTATTATCGGAAAAGGTGTCGGTTTATTGTCTTAATGTGAGCTGACCCTAAGGAGAATCGTTCGCTGAAGGATAAGAAGGCTGTAATAAATCTTCGACTGAGTGAAACGTCTACGTCTTTCGAATTAAATAGATGTTTCCAAATCATCCTTCGCATTAAAATACTTACTTTGATGAGTCAGGAATATTTGTGTATGAAGTGGAGTAAAATTATGGCAGCAATTATTATAATTACCATCTTATTGATAAATATATTTGTTACTATTTTTAACTACAAACAAACGCTGTAGGTACCTTCTTACAGTTGATGAACATAAAAATGTTTAAAAATAATTTCAAGAAGTGTATACCGCATTTAACAAATAGCTGGCAATCAGCCATATTATCGTAAAAAAGAAAAAGAAGAAAATTATTTTTCTTTTAGAGTAAATGGCATTTTTGTAATTTTTTCAGGCGAAATCAGCCAGCTTGTTATTGAGGTGAACACACTATTTAAAATTGTTAGTAAATATTTATTCGGAAGTCAAATTAAGTAGTCGACAGATATTCAGCCGAGGTCAAAACTCTACGTCGCCTATGTAATATGAACAGAATTTAATGTGTAGGTATGATTGTTCTCATTTTGGTTTCTTGTTCAAATCAAGTTCGTCTTTACAAGGCTTTCTCGCTGGCTTTCTTAGTTTACGACTTCAAATAAGTACGACTTCTAAATAATTCTTGGTGGCTATAAAGACTTTCGACCAACTTTCTGAAGTTTATTATCATTTGTTGGAATTTTAATTACCTCGGTAGGTAATTATCTACAGTACGGCCGTTCGGAAAGACCACATTTGACAGCTTTCAAAATCATGTAAATGCTATGATATAAGATCTATTTTTCTTTGTTGGTTATGTCTTCTAGTGTGGGTTTGACAGCTGCCAAATATGCAAATATGGCACATTCGCACTACCTTACCTTACTTCTTACAATACAATATTATTAAAAAAGTGAGCGCTTTGCCGTGGGATGTCTTTCTTTGCCGGCTTAAAATAGCATCACCTCATTTCTTTCCCGCGGGTGTCGTATCGCGGGCTCTATGTGGCAACTTTAAATTGGTTTTTATAAAAATACTACGAAATGTGTGTACTCGTGAACACACTACGACCGAAATGACGCGACCGAATTTCGGCAGCTGAATTAAGTTCTTTCAGTTTTCGCCGTTTTCAATTGAGATGACACACTATAAGCGCCGAAATTACCACAAATTAGAGAAACAGAAGAAAAAATTTTGGCGACGCAATTTTAGCTTAGGTGTGTCATCTGTAAACCAATAATATTGCTGGCGTAGTTGCGCCAAATTCCGTCGCGTAATTTCGGTCGTACCTACTGTGTAGAGAAACTTACGGAAAGGTAGATTTCCTGGCGATAGTACATTTTATTTATTCGCCACAAAGTTTTGTTAAAAATACGAATACTCCAGTTAGAGAACCCGGTACAAATTCTATTAGGAATCTGCTGTTATTCTGTGTAACAATGTAACGATATTTGCTTTCGAGTTTCAGAGCTCTTATACGACAAGATAAGCATCTAGAGAATAGGATTTCTCTTTTGAAACTTACATACATGAATTCATATATCACGCCTATATCCCTTGCGGGGGTAGGCAGAGCAAAACGGCTGTAAAAACAGTCATTTACACCATGTCTGACAAAAGTTTGAGAGTCATTTTGAAGACAGTCGGGTTTGGCAACAAACTATTGCAATACACATCAACTCTCAAGTCCCTCAGTCGCTTCTTACGACACCCACGGGAAAGATATAGAGTGATGCTTTTCTAAGCCGGTACCACACGGTAATTCTATTAGGTAATGCTGTTATTCTATAAAACAATGTGACGATATTTGCTTTGGAGTTTTAGAGCTCTTATACGACAAGAAAAGCAGCTAGAGAATAGGATTTCTCTTTTAAAATTTATACATATCTCGCCTATATCCCTTGCGGGGTAGGCAGAGCGAAACGGCTGCATAAAACAGTCATTTACACCACGTCTGACAAAAGTTTGAGAGTCATTCAGAAGACTTTATATCACCATAGAGAGGTTGTAAGCCTGTTGCCTAAAATTGCAATACACATCAACTCTCAAATCCTTTAGTCACTTCTTACGACACCCACGGGAAAGATATGGGGTGATGCTAGTCTAAGCCAGCACCACATTGAAATTCTGTTAGGAAATGTTGTTATTCTATAAAACAATGAAATGATATTTGCTTTGGAGTTTCAGAGCTCATAAACGACAAGAGCAGCTAAAGTATAGGATTTGTTTCGTAAAACTATCAGGTAAGTTGAACGTAAGTTTTTCGTATACAATTTGGAAATAGATTTTCATTATGTAAGGCGCTTTACCTTAAAAATACGATTTTCCACTTTCTTTTCATACTATTTTTTTAATGTGAGACTTTTTATTAATCGGTTTATGTGAAACGATTACACAGACTCATCTGTTAGCGCAAAAATATCGCACAACGCTGCGATGACGGAAAAATTTGTCAAACAATTCGACATGAACCATATTTGTATGACGAAAAGGTCGAAATTCGTACTGTCCCAACGCATGCGTTACGCAGCGCAAAAATAACGTCGAAACGGATATTATGTGTGTAAACCGCCTAAACAGTAGGTAAGTAAGTACCTACTCATGAAACTGAACAGCTTTCCCCATGGAACAAGGGTCAAAATATGAAAAATAGTTGTATTTTTATTAACACATCTTCAGTTTTCAGCTATTACGTTTGCCCTTCGTGATAGAAGTCAAACATCAAAGTTAGGTGAGAGAAGACACGGTAATAATTATTGCCTGTTTGCAAGCGTACAAGAAACTTCGGGATTCATGTTAACATGTACCTACCTGCTCTGAGCAGCTTCTGAGAAACATGAGATCGAGTTTGTAAATGTTTGGCACCTACAGTGTGAATACCATTGAAATACAAATCGAACATGGTAATACGTACGTGATTTTATCATCATTCATCATCCATCATCATATCAGCCATAGGACGTCCACTGCTGAACATAGGCCTCCCCAAAATATTTCCACCCGGACTTGCGTCTGTCCATCTCGCGGGGGGCCGCTCGAGAACTCTCCTGCTCCACCGATTAACAGTCCTTCGAGCAATGTGACCTGGCCATTGCCACTTCAGATTACTGACTCTCTTAGCTATGTCGGTTACCATGGTTCGTCTACGGATCTCCTCGTTTCAAATTTTACTATCATGTTTCACCAAAATCATTTACTAACCTATTCTAGCGACTCTAGCCTTTAAATTAAAATCACTGTAGCTTTCCGTATGGTGCCGGCTTAAAGCGTCACTATGTATTCTACCTGTAACTACAGGTTCCAATATGGTAGATGATATTTCCAAAAATATTACATAGGTAGGTACTAGGGTTTTCGAATACCCGACCAATTTAGATACCCGGGTATCGGGTACGAATTTTTGAAATACCCGGGTATACCCGGGTACCCGGGTATAACATTTTAAAATAAAAATGGTTAGATAATTGAGAAACAGAGACTCAAAAGTTAGCTCTATTTAAAACGGCTACCTTTCAGATAAAAGCTAGTACAAGCAAGTAACATTTAGGTTCAAAAATTGAGAATAATTTATTTATTTAAGCCAAAAAATCGGAACATACATTAATTAGTCTCACTTTTTATTACTGTCGGTTTCACTCTCTTGTAACAGCTTTTACGTGGTTATTAGATAATTCTCGGTGGTAAAAAGCATCCACATACTACTCCAGGATAAGTAGAAAACCTAACTTTCCAAAGAAGAATGAGTTCGTGTAATCGTACACGTAGTTTTTGAGAAAATTCCTTACAATCCTGCAGAAATTACTATAGAAGTCTAAATTTACAAGCTTGAATGCGCTTACAGATGTATAAAATTAACAATCACAATAATTTTTAAACAAATAATACCTATAAATTGAAAATAACAAAGTTGAAAAATTCACCAGCGACCGCCGGTGAATTTTTCAACTTTGTTATTTTCAATTTATGAGAATAATATTGCGCTGTGAGTGCATTAAAAATTCCAAATAATACCTATTTGTGGAAATATATCAATGTCCCTAAAGCTTTTCTCTCTTTTGTTTGTATTAAATCAGTCTATCTATTTCTTTTCTCGGGTACCCGGGTACGCCCGTGGTTTGCACCCGGGTACCAAAAGTCTGAAATACCCGGGTATACCCGGACCCGGGTACCCGGGTAGAAAACCCTAGTAGGTACATAAAGTAACAATAGTTATTATTTTTTGCTTTTCAGTTTTCGGCGGTGATATTTTTTGCTAAATAGTTTTTATATATTTACAATAACTAGAATGACTTGGCAATCGCACACTATTTGCTTGTGAGATAGAGTCATTCGGGGTAAAATTGCGCACTTTTGGATATTTCACTTCATAACTCCCAAACTACTGCGATTTAAAACACATTGTATGTGCTGTCTTATATCTTGGTTAATGGACTCTCAAATAGAAACAAACAACTTGCGATGTATTCTGCGGTATTTCATATATTTAAAAAAACAGTGACTAAGTCAGTGTGCGCACTTCTTCCCCGTGATGCGGGTAAAACTACGCGGTGTGTAGGGTAAAATTGCGCACAAGGGTTTCACAATAATTAAGGTCTTATCGGATGTTTATATTTTATAATTACGAGGCATTTTATAGTCTTAAACAATAAAAAAAGAAATATCTAATATTATATAGGTATTTCTGTATAGAACTGCGTTTTTAAATATCACTATAGTGGGGTAAAACTGCGCACATCTAGCCACATACATCATGTGCGCACTATTACCCCCGCAGTTTTACCCCATTCAATGAGTACTTAAAACAATTCATCGTAACTTTGACACTTTTGAGGCACGGTGGAAATATTGTTACTGAAAAAGAACTTCAATATGTGGGTGATTCGCAAAACACACATTTTTTTTGTTCATAAGACATAAAAAGCAGAAAAGTGGATAAATGTCTGTTTTTACGTAATGAGATTATAGTATTTCATTGAAACTTTCAACCTGCGGACTATGAATTTTGTGATAGATCGTTTAATATTTATTTTAAATTTTTTAACACCAAAAAGTACGTTTCGGTGGTCTGTTCAAAACCCACTTTAGCAAGTTTAGAATGTGAAAAATATATGTTAAACACATACTATCTCTCTTTTTAAACTTTAACACGATTTAAAATATCTTCAAGATTGTTTTTTGAGTTGGCCATTAAATAATGTTTAGCCATTTTCATTTTATTCCCTGTTCGCATATGTTACAAAGATTGCGCGTCTCATCGGTGGTACAAAAAAAGACACACTTAAAGTGATTTTTTTCCTTGTGCTCAAATTCAATAGAACTCGGTTCATTCTATTCGATATTTTGAAAACAACTGACTTTCGTTTGTGATTGCTGTTTGTAATTTGAGTGCAAAATTCTAGTTGATTCGCACAGAAATTGATTTCTGGCAAACTTCATAGGATCTATTCGGTGACCGACATAAAGTGTAAGTAAGTGATTTAATAAATCATGTATACCAATTTGTTTGTAGATTTTATTGATATCTTTACAAAAATGTTGGTTCTTCCTATAAAATCTTAAAAATGTGAAATCTCCGCCCACCTGCGAACGAAAATTCCATTCGGTGGTCATCTTTTCGGAAGTCACTTCTGGTAACCGAAAAGACGCTTGGTCACCGAAAAGATATTTTAGTGCATATTCTGTTAAAATTATATAAAATGAACAAATTTTTTACAATATAATGACTGTTAGTGAACAGTATAACGTATTTTTTGTTAAAGTCCCACCTGTTCTCATAATATAATCGAGATAAGGTTGGTAGATAGTAGACTGGGAAGAGATGTGGCTCTTCTATGCATTTTAGTAAAGTTGTGGTGGTAAGCCTGTTTTTTTTGTGTGATTCTTCGGCCTTTGCTGAAACAGGGTAGTAAGAAGCAGAATATTTTCAATCCCATTCTCCGACTCCGACTTGGTAACAAAGCTTGACCTTAGAATACGCCAAACTAAGGCGTTTGAACAATCTGCACAACCAAGCCTGGGTCCAGGCTTGCGACTGCAAGGTCTTCATCGATGCAACATCTTCTCAAGATTGACACAGGGGGTGGTTTACTAAGGCTCTTCTCAAAAGCTTGAAGGCCTATGACAAGACAAGTTTGCTTAGCAAACTTCTTCCTTATGGCAGCCCAGTTCAATTTTGTTGTTGGGATTTTCTTCGGCTGATTTTACAACTTAATGGCCAGGTTTCTGTAGGAGTCTGTTATCAAATCACTAAGACTTTCTGCTGCTCATCAATGTGCTTCTTTGCGTGCGCGTTTAATAGTACCGTCTTGGAGTGATACTTGCCGTAAGCAAAAACAGTTGGACATGAAATGCCTTCGTCTGTTAACGAAAGCGAGTGAAGAGAGAATAAGTTTGACCTTAAGCCAACAAACTCCTAATGAGGTGGCGACAATCTGGTCTTATACAATGCCAACAAAAGACCAGCGTATCGTTGCTTCAACGCTAAAAATAACCCTCTTGAATTTGCAACTACTTTTCGAGATGCATCTGTTCCTGCCCCTGGATAGCTTGATCCCCAAGGCATAGAGCTCTCATCAAACCAAACTCAAACGGTGGCTACGAACAGGGAATCTTGAACAGAGTGAGGGATACCTTACACCTGAACAGCTTAAACCTCTTTTATCAAGGATCCTGCATTTTCTTTAGCAGTCACGTCAGAAGATGACATACTTGACTTGGTTGAACGTAGAGGTTTATTGACGACGACTGAGCATTTGGTTATTACCTACCATACTTCATAATTTTACACACACTACCTTGTTTCGCCAGCTCACTTCCACCACCAGCCTCTTTCACCATCGGTATATTTTTATGCACGCATTTCAAGGCACCTGTCCCTGGTTGCCATTCCACCAATAGGTCGGATTAAGTGTTTTCTAATGGCTTTCAATGTATGCCTTGCTGGAACACATTACCTGCACCTGTGTTTTTGAAAGCACCTATACAATCCTAATGTCTCCAGGCTGAGAGACTTTTCCCTCTTCGCCCGCATTATCATCATCATCTCTTGTGTCCAATGTACGTAATTTTGGACTACCAAAAAGTTGTCTTTTCGGTGGTCCTTAATATTTCTCAACTTCTCTTACTTTTTATAAACATTTTAGGTTTTATAACTGTTAATTTTATTTTGTTATTTTTCTTTTATTTCAATTATTTCATAAAAGTGACTATTCAGAGTACATTTTTCCATAAAAAGTCTTTTTGGTGATCATTGCGACTTTTCGGTGGTCACAAAAAAAATTATATTCGTTATAATATCTGAATTTAAGGTAAACGATCTCATAAATTATATTCCTAAGGAAAGATTTTTTATTTTACATCGAATCAAGTTAAAATATTGATAATATTTGATTTTTTTTATTTTTCAAAATTTCAATCCCTTAAATGCGAATGGCCCATGTATAGAAAATAAAAAAGTAGAAGCAAGCTCTTCATGATCATAATTCACACTCCCACAAACTTTTCCTTGCACTGAATAAAGTCCGAATTTAGCCACGTTTTGGTATTTTTGGTTCTAATTGGTAGGAAATCGACCCGCACTGCACAGAGTGTCTGGACCTAAAATGGCGGTTCAGGTACACGTGTTCCCAGCAAATCAGCGTCCCTGCCCCTGCGGCCTATTCCGTAATATCGACGGTGCGCAGTTTTACCCGCTGCGCACTTTTACCCCGAATGACTCTACGATGGTCTAGTGCGATGGCCGGGTCATTCTAGTTATTGTAAATATAAAAGATTTTAAATATCGATATAGTTACTGTAAGTTGATGTCTGTTACCTAATTACGCAATAGCTTAAGATGAAAGTTCCCTGAAGTAGTCCTTGAATAAATCAATAACCGACTTGGCATCATATGGATATCACAACTTTTTACAGAATATGAACTGAGAGGCGAGACTTGGTTCTTTTTACAAGTAAATGTTTTTGATGGGATATATTCTTCTCATAAATGTTGGATCGTCCCTTGAAGACAAGCTTGCATCAAAAGATTGGGCAAGCATTGATAGCTCAGTGGCAGAGCGGTAGGGCGTTGACAGAGAGGTAGGGTTCGAGCCCCGGTCGCTGCATGTCTTTTTCATTTTCTTATTTTTCTTTATGATGTTGATATTATTAAACTGCGCACCTAAGGTACCTGAATAATAAGTAACAGTTCCGAATATAGACGATTCCATTTCCATAGTTTCTACCGTTCGCAGTTAAGCAAATTTAATGTCAATTTAATCGCTTTACCGTTATCTAGGAAGCTCCAGCTACCACTAAATTCTACTGTTGCGGGTATCACACTTAACGTTTGTTTGTAGAAAAAAGCGGCCAAGAGCGTGTCAGACACGCTCACAAATAGGGTTTCGTAGTCAACGTTTAAATATCAGGTCTTTCAGCATTACAAAGTTAATTTTGTTGCTGGTTTGTTTGCAACTGTATGGTTACCAACCGCAAATTGAAAACTTTAATATTTCCTTAATTTTTAGTGGTACAGTATCTGTTATAATTTTCATGGTAATTTCATATTACGAACTATATTCCATATTTTTTGGCTAAAAACGCCCCTTTTAAAAGAAAATATCTCAACACACAAACATTTTAGAGACTTTGTTTAAAAGAAACTTCCCCTTACTTTTAAAAGACCTATCCTACTCAATATTACAGGAGAAAAAAAAAATTTTGCCTCCTTTTCACAATTATGGGAAGGGGTCCAAAAAAACAATTTAAATATTTTTTTCCCAACATTTCTAAATTTGGGTCAACACGATCTATCTTCGCACCAAATTTGTTGTCGATAGCTCTAAAACTGACAGAGTTATGAGGGCGCGGCATACAGACAGACAGACAGACAGACTTGACGAAATGATAAGGGTTTCTAGTAGACTACGAAACCCTTAAAAGATAGGTGAGTATATCTACCTATTGCATGTACCATAATAAGATTAATAGAGACAGCTGCCAACGCAAGGTTTTACGTTGCTCCTGCGTCAACAACGCCGGTTTCTGAGAGACGCATGCGCCGAAAATAAGCAGCAATGTAAGTCAGATGTGAGTCCCACCTTATGTTCCTACTTCAGAATTATTGGTAATGAAATTCGCATATAAATGAGTATTGAGAAACTATCGATATAGTCATTGAATATGCAAATTCTATGCAACACATACAAATACAATACTCGTAAATGTGATAGTTTATGTGTATAATGTTTGTTACCTCTTCACGCTCAAGCAGCTTGGAGCTGAAAGAAAATTTGGCATGCATTGATCGGTGCATGCAGTACTGTTGTGTGCGCATTAAAAGCCAATAGATTTATAGTAAGATCAAAAGAGAATTCCAAAACTAAAAAGTTTTTTTTTATTACTTAGTTAAGTAACCTAGCTCTCTATCTACATAAAAAACTAATAAACTTCAATAACAAGTGTCCCTAAAGTGTTCAATCACAATTTTCTAACTTGTTTCGTAAAGTTGCCTAACTTCTTCCTTCACCCTTGTCAAAATTGTTATTGATTACAAAATAATCGACAACACTTCTGAACAATGATAATATTTCTATTGAATATAAATTAATATTTAATTCGCTTTTAATCAACTTATTGATTTGAATTAAGCCCTAAATTTAAACGTCGTATTTTTCCAAACTTTTATTTGTTAGTACACTAAATCATGTAGCAAAAGGATCTGAAAATGTTTATGATCGGCTGCCTGTCTGACGTCAACTCTCTTTGGGAATCCCATTGTTGATGGTATCACCGCCACCTTGCAGTTGACCATAGTCGACAGATATTCAGCCAGCCGAGGTCATCTTAACTTTAAGTAGGGTAGGTATTAGGCTGTTCTATGGAACAGCTGATTTATTTTTTGTCAATTCACAGATGGCCCCATACTAAAAGATATTCGTATAGATGCCTAGATTCACCAGTTTGAATAAATACCCGCTTGCTGTTAACATAATATAATATAATACATTTTTCATGCGCATATCGCTAAAGTAACGTGCCAGCTTAACGTGAAAATGTCAACAAAAATGTCGCTATTCAAAGCTCTTGTTTGAAAGAGCTATTCTTCGATAGTGCTTACGATACACTGTTGACGTCGGTCGACACCTCTTCAGATAGTATCGGCTCTTGAGCTAAAGTGTTTTTGAAACTAAAATAGCAGTTTAGGAGAGTATCGTTTTCTTGAGTCTTTGTTTACATGTCTTTCCTTGCTCTCAGAGTGTGCAGTCAGATGGTACCCCACATGTCCCGGGCTTAAGTCCCAGCCGCCTCTAACATTTTCTTTCTTTATTAAAAAAATTACAACAAAAATGTATCTATGCAAAGCTATTGTATAAATGAGCTATTTTCACTCAATACACTACTGAGTTGACGTCAACACCTCTTCAGATTTTCTTCAGATAGTATCGGCTCTTGAGCTGAAGTGTTTTGAAACTACAATAGCAGTTTAGAAGAGTATCGTTTTCTTGAGTCTTTGACTTGATGTGTTGGTATTTCCTTGCACAGTTCTTTATCCCAATATCGAAACGAGCATCGAAGGATTAAAAATTTGGCAAGGTTCGGTAGAGGCTACGGCGGTTTAGTTGGTAACGCAGTGAGACCAATGATATTATAGTGAGACAGTGTCACGTGTCTTGGGTTCAAGCCCCAATCGTCTCTAACATTTTCTTAAATACTTTTTTTTTCACAAAGATGTTAAACCATAGTGAACATGTGGAAATATCAATAAAATGCAAAAGGCTCTTGTATAAAAGAGCTATTCTCCTGTACGCTGTTGATGTCGACACCTCTTCAGATAGTATCTATTCTTGAGCTGAAGTGTTTTGAAACTACAATAACAGCTTAGAATAGTATCACTTTCCTGAGCTTTTGTTGACTTTTGAGAGAGGTACGTAAATTTCAGGAGATAATCGGTAAATTCTTTGAGAAAAGTTGATGAGCGGTACCAAGGCGGTACCTAAACAAAAAGTCTTGGCAACACCTACTGAAAAATGTTATTGAGTTGTTATGGCAACGGTTTATTTTCGTCCACTACAACCTTAGCCTTCTTTCATTAGTCCTTCAAACCAGATACCTATGAACCAACAACCTATGGATTTGGTGTTTCTCGGTATTATTCGGTATCTAAGGGTTATCTTATCATGAAAATACATCAATCAAAAGTTAATTTATTTATTCCTTTAAATAGGTCTGAAGTAAACTTTTAATGTATAAGGTATTATTTAACCCTTGTACTTAGGTACACTTACCTGCTTGATTCAATCATACGTTTCTATTTTCAACGCATGACGTAGTTCTACAAAGCAATACTGAAAATTTGTCTAGACTTTAGAGAATAGAGGTTCCAGGTTTAATTTCAGCTCGGCAATGTCTAGAACTTTCATTCCCACACTGCTTCGTATAACTGTAGGTGTCTAATAGTGCTGTCGATAAAGGTATATTAATATCGATAGTAGTACCGAATGAACAGACTAAAATTCCTTGCGAAATAAATATAATCAAGAAATCCAATATTGGCATATTGACTGATCATTTCGTTTTCATAATTTATAAAACGCTGCAATTTTTTTTTCAAATTTTATTTCCAGTTCATGTACAAACGAATAATAATGTAGGTATTAATAACAGCTAAAGTTACACTATGAAACAATAAATACTTATATGATTTGATACAGTATAAATTACCACTTCACTATCTACTTTGCCGCAGCCCGCAGCCTATTTTGAGTTACTATTTGGGAGTTGGGACTCGAAAGTATTGCGGTTCGGTGCCAAACAACTGCCTTCGACATTTTATCGATATAGTTAGTACAGTTAACTATCGACTCAGTCCCAGCACTATATTGAGCTGCTATTTGGGAGTTGGGACTCGAAAGTGCAATGCAACGGTTCGAATCAAAACAACTGCCTCCGTCATTTTATCGATATAGTTAACTAACGACTCAGTCACAGCACTAATATTGAGCTGCTATTTGGAAGTTAGGACTAGCAAGTGCAATGCGACGGTTCGACGCCCAACAACTGCCTCTGACATTTTATCGATATCGATAGTTCACTATCGACTCAGTCTCAGCATTATATTGAGCTGCTATTTGGGAGCTAGGACTCGAAAGTGCAATGCAAAGGTTCGTCGCCAAACAACTGCCTCCGACATTTTATCGATAAAGTTAATTATCGACTCAGTCACAGCACTAATATTGATCTGCTATTTGGAAGTTGGGACTCGAAAGTGCAATGCAATGGTTCGAGGCCAAACAACCTCCAAATGCCTCCGGAATACCAATCACGTAGAAAGCAGAAAATAGAGATATTACAGAAGGTTCACTCGACCCTATTCAGGATTTTTGCGAATATCATTCATTTTTTAGGTACATAGCCAGGGTTGTCTGTCAATTTCAAAGTATAAGAATATCAAAACAGTAAAATCTAATACAAAACTTCATTATTATTCTGAGGTTATTTTAATCCAAGAAATTTGACGATCGTAGCAAACAACTTTACTTCCCCTGAGATTCCGGTTATTTTCAGTTCAAGTCAGTAAGCGTCAAAATCGTCGCTAATACTAAGCGAGCCATCTGTAATGTAAGGAAGTGTGGTCTGTAGGTTGGTATTTATCGGGACATACGGGTGAATATCGCTGGCAATTTGGGAAAAACATTCTCTTAACCTGACCTTAAATTAGTGCTGTCACTTTCTGTCAAATTGGGTGAGATGCGCTTTATCTTACAACTTAAGGCGACGATGAAAACAATGGCGAATAATTTGACTCGAAATCGCAAAGAAATTAGACATCTCTTAAAGTAAAAAATCCCAGGACTTAGACATCTCTTATCCTTGTCTTACCCACTTTGACAGAAAGTGACAGCAGTAATTTAAGGTACGTTTAGAAAATTTATGTCTATAAAATTGACTACAATGTGTGACCTAAATCAAAGGTTTTGTTTGTACTGTGGTGTAGAGCTTACCTTTACAGCCACAACAGTCACCACCACACTTGGCAGGCGGATTGGCGAGCGCAGTGCAAGATGTTTCATTCACAGGGAACACCCACCAAGGAACGGGGACGGTGTACCTACGCGTTTGGGGTGGTAGAATAATTGTGTGTGTGCTCGTATAAGCCTTATTTGACAGTTGTCAAAATCATGTTAATGCTATGACATAATGCCTATTTGTCTGGGCTGACAGCTGTTAAATAGGACTTATTCGAATGCCCGTACTTTAGGATTAGAGGACTGGTTCAAATGAAAGATAGAAGATAAAGCCCAAGAGTTTCTTAGTAAGAAAAACTACTAGATTAAATAAATACCTACGTCTAGTAATTCCGCAGAGATTCTAACTAGACCAACTTTTGCATAGTTTAAATCAAAAATAAATTATTCATCACTATGTAAATTCCTTAATGAATAATAATAATTCCTGACTCTAACCTAAAAGGTCCATCCGTGTGTAAGCTTTTGAAACTTAAAACTATTCTGACTGGATTGTAGCACAAAATAGAGAGTTTACAGAAGATTCACTCGGCCATAAATAGGATTTTCGTGGTTTTCACTTGTTACATAGACAGGGTTGCTACCGTCAAAAATCTCAAAGTATCTATAAGAATATGAAAACAGCAAAATCAGATACACGAATGTCATATAAATCTGAGCCAATTTAAATCCCAGAAATATGACGTTCGTGGCAATCGTGGAAAAATATTTGTGTGTTACGGTTATGCTTACTTAATATGTATGTTATGTGGAAAAAACTGGAATCTCAGGGGAACTCAAGGTAACTAAGAAGATGGTTGCCACGAACGTCATATATCTTGGATTAAAATTGGCTCAGAAACATATGACGTTCTTGAATCAGATTTTGCTGTTTGATACCTATTCTTTTAATTTCGAGATTTTTGACAGTAGCAATCCTGGCTATGTAAACAGTGACAATCGCAAAAATCTTAAAAAGGGTCGAGGGAACCTTCTGTTAACTCTCTAATTTGTGGTATTTCTAACTATTTCTAGCTGTGTTGTTCATAGTTAGAGTAGTTTGCGAGCAAGTGTACAACTTCGGAAAACAGTTGCGTAACTGCGATGGGTCTATTTGCAAAATAAAAGGCATCGCCGTGTGATGCCGGCTTAGAAATAGCATCACCCCATTTCTACCCGTGGGTGTCGTAAAAGCGTCTAAGGGATCCAGGGAATGGGCAGCAGCATTCACTGTAAATGCAACATCTTTTACTGCGCTCGCCAATCCGCCTGCCAAGCGTGGTGAGTATGGCAATACCCCCCTTTAGGGGGAGGCCTATTTCCAGCAGTGGACTGTTGTTGCTGGTATGGTAGATCTGGATAAAGGCCTTGATTTAGATTCTAAAAGTACTATTCTACGGTGCGGAGACATAGCTGGCCTATGTGGAAAGTCGACTGAGCTAGCAAACATTACTTATTCAAAATGCTGCAACTGTTTTGGAGTACATTCCGCACCAACATATCCATCCTGCCTATGGCTGCCTATGTGTGCATGCACCAACATATCCATCCTGCCTATGGTTGCATAAATTAGAGCCTATACTTACTTTAAGTACCTTGAAACAGCAAGTTTTTTTGTAGTGCTATTAATTGCATTGTATGATATTATGCACCAATTACGCAAAAAACCATGGCAAAAAATTTAGACGCATTTTTTTTAAATAAACGTTTCTACAAGTACTTTTGCTTGATCAACTTTGAGTTTGAACGAATCTTGGCTGAGATATAGGCATTTAAATCATTCGTATAAAACATTTTTATGCCCAGGATTTTTTAAATTATTTTTACGTCAACCTTAACCGAAACTGTAACCCTTAAGCTATGACACGCATTGAAATGAACACTCTGTATACAATGTTATAATACGTTTACAGCAAAACCCAGTGCACGTCAGATTAGGCATTGGCTGTCAAATTCTGTCTCGCTATCTGCGCGAAACGTCCAATAAGTGTCAGCTTGCATGGACGTCCGACAATCCGATTGCACTGACCTTACGTAAGCGTCCATTTGCAGATATAGCTAAGGCCCTATCCTCAGTTCTAACAAAAGATGATGATCCATGGTGATGATGATCAAAAAAGTGTATAAAACAGCTGCGACGCGTTAGTTTAAAACCTGAAAGCCACATTATAACTAAAAGTTCTAAAACTACAATAGTAATAGTAATGTTTGTACGTGTAGGTACAGCAAAACCAATTGCACTTCAGATTAGGCATTGCATGGACGTCCGACAATCCGATTGCAATGACCTTACGTAAGCGACCATTTGCAAAGCTTTGGACTGCTCAGAACTTATTTCCATCACTTGGTTCAGTCTCGAAATATTACTAAAGTTAAAAGTAAGAAAGTGTGTTTGAATCTACAGTACGGCTGTTCGAATAGGCCATACTTGGTAGCTGTAAAAATTCGGGATCTGATTCTTCTAATTCCTGCTAAGCAAAACCTTTCCGACCTGATAACATGCGTTTCATATTAATGTCATGTGACGTAGATAACTGCTTAGGCCGGCTTTGGATTGGGTGGACACTTCTACTCTGTGCCTGTCACTCTATTTTGTTTTTGGATTTTGAATAGGGTGACGAAAATCCCTTATAAATCGATTAATTAACAATCATTGGTCAGAAGGTTACAACTTTGTTTGTGCCCTGCCGAAAATCGAACCCGGAACCATTGCGACGCACACGGTCACACCCCTGCGTAAGCCATCGGATGAATAGTCATCATTACTCAGTGTCACTGTCGACAGCCGATGTGGCGCAGTGGTTAGTATGCCTGCCTGCCACGCAAAGGTTCCGGGTTCAATTCCCGGTGGGGTCACTCACAAAGTTGATATTTATCACTTTGTGAATTTGTTCCCAGTCTGGTTAGGACATTGCAGGCTGAACCACCTGATTGTCCGCAAGTAAGATGGTTCCGTGCTTTTGGTGGGCACGTTAAGCCGTCGGTGCCTGTTGCTGTCTATGATGGCAGTCGTTACACAACCATGTCAGAGGCCTGCTACTTGCAGTAGGCGGTTGAAAAACTCTGACACTAGGGTTCATCGGTTGAACGACTCGGTGTCCCACACGAAAAGAAGAAGAAGACCGTCTGACCCTGTAACAACCCCCTGCCTATGATTTTTTTTTTTTTATCCTAGCTAACCTAACTAGTGAACGCGTACTAACTAAATGGTAAAGCGCGACCTAACTGTAAACGATAAAGTGACCTAACTCTAAATGATAAAGCGACCTAAGTGTAAATGGTAAAGTGACCTAACTGTAAACTGAAACCGAGTAAGTAAAATCCTAAGCTAAATCTAAAACTTGGTTACTGGAGTTGGGTTCACGAAGGTTCATAAAACAAGGCCATGTGTGATCGTCATAGTGTGTCCTACGTTGTGAACCGTGTGTAGTATCCCAAGGTTGTTTTGTGATACGGAATGGTATTTAACTAACTTAACCCCTATACAATAACTTACTAAGAGAACTATGCGCAAAGAAGTAATAAACTGTCAAAACAAAAGTTAAAGTTAAATAAAACAAGTTAAAGAATTGAAACTAATAAGAACCGCATATAAAATTTAAGTACAATCTGTAAACTCGATTATGACTAATAAATGATTTAGAAGTAAAATATAATTCCATTAAATAGTAAATATCGTTCGTACAAAGTCAAGTATACTATGGCTATTAATATGGGTAAGAGTGCGCAGCTAAGTCCGAACCATAATAATTGAATGAGAGTAAGATTGCGCAGTATGTATTCGAGAGCAAAAGGGAAGACAACTTAAATAGAAGTAACACGTTTCATAATAATAAAATTATTGTTAATTAAACAAGTGAGAAAATAGAATGTTTCATGGTTTAGCTTTGTAGATAAATAAAGTTATCGGAAGTGTACTGCCTATGTGAGAGAAATGACTACCTTTTACCGCATCCCTAAAGGGATGCGGGATTCAGCCATCTCCTCCGCTCCTGAATCACCATTCCTCACCAGGAATTTACTAATGAGAAGCCAAAAGTGCATAATTTATACACAATAGGAATTTTGAATTTGGAAAAAGATTTATTATTAACTACTGAGTCATCATTTCTCACAACAGCAGTTTATCAATATTAATTAAGCAAAATAGGTATTTATTTACAACCGTCCAGCTTCAATACAACTGTATAATGGTTTGGTAATTCTTTAACCATATTAATTTAATAAGGTAATGGTGACTTTAACCAACTTGGTGACAGTATCCCATTCCATCTTAGTATAGGGTATAGCTATCGAGGCACTGACCTGCTTGGCCTAAGTATGATTAACTCCAACATTACATTCAAGTAAGTAATTGTCTTTGAATTAACTTACAAGAATAGGAATAGATAATACGTCTTTAGTATTATTTGAATTTAACTTTATAATATGTTTGTTGTATTGCTAGAAGGCTGATAATAAACAACCATTGTCATTTAAGATAAACTTATTTAAAAATATCAATATTTATGCAAACCGAAATTTTAGTATTTTATTTTAAAATTATAAACTCAACCATGAAACAAATCCCGTTCAAATTTATTTAAAGAAATGTTTTAATATAAAGTATTATTTAATGTGATATTGAATTAATAAAAGTTGACTTCTATTAAAGTTGGGTAAGAATACGCAAAGGTATATGACAGTGAAAGCGCTCCGCACTAACTATTTTCAAAAGTAAATAAATTAAAATGTATTAAAATTCAAAAAGTATTTTAATTTGAAAACAGAATTAAACGCCCAAACTAAACGATGCTACCTTCTATTAAGGTTGGGTAAGAATGCGCAATAAAGTGGACTCCAAATTTGGGTAAAAATACGCAAGTGTAGATGGTAATGAAATTTCAAAAGTAAATAAAATAAATTAAATAAAAAAAATCTAAACGTATTTAAATTTGAAACCAGGATTAAATACCCCACACTAAATGCTACCTAAGGAAAACATTATTAATTTCCAAAAGGATGAAAAATATTTAAAGTCCCAAAATATTGCAAAGTTTCTAAAAATATTAATTAATAAATAAAATAAAATAAAATAAATTAAAATTCTAAACTTATTTAAATTTGGAAGCAGCATTTATTTATTTATTTATTTTAGAGTCCCAAAATATGGCAAAGTTTCTAAAATATTTATTTTTTAAATAAAATAAAATAAACTAAAATTATTTTAATTTGGAAGCAGCATAAATCAACCCATACTAAACAACACCTAAGTAAAATATTTTTAATCCAAAAAAGGATAAAAAATAAATATTTAAAATCTCAAAATATTTTGAAGTTTCTAAATTATTTTAATTAGGAAGCAGCCCTAAACGATCCAATCCAAAAGGCATGTAAATAAAATATTAATAATTTCAAATAAAATTATAAAATGTTTGAAATTCTAAAATATTTATAATTGATAACAAGTGTGCAAGAACCGCAAAATACTAAGTTAAATTAAGTATCTACTAAAATATTAAAGTTAACTTCAGTAATGAAATTAAAGTTAACTTCAGTTTCACGAGGGGTAAAAGTACGCAACTGCATAATACAGGATTACCGGCAACTATAACCTGGTTCAGGTAAATTGCCGTAAGAATAGTCGTATGCAACTGTGGCACCACTACGTCCAAAGGGTTAATCATATGTACACAAACGAAATTTGTAAAAATTCGGAATCCTTGAAAGTAAGGAAGTAAATAAAAGAACCTAAATATGAATGTCTAAATGAATGAAAGAATGAAACTAAATATAAATATCGGGTACCCAAAATTGAGTTCAGAAATAAAATCAGAAATGCAAAGTACCTAGATACCTTATAAAAATGCACCACAATCTTTAAAATAAATTATAACATTATAAAACTTGCGAAACGCTATCTTTCTATCAATACCATAATGTGTGGGACACAGAGTCGACGAATGCCCCTACTAACCCCAACATCCTTAGATACATTATGTACTTATAACCTACCAAATACCCACTAAACCC
Organism: Phthorimaea operculella; assembly: GCA_024500475.1. Lineage (NCBI taxonomy): Eukaryota > Metazoa > Arthropoda > Insecta > Lepidoptera > Gelechiidae > Phthorimaea > Phthorimaea operculella. The sequence goes on along the minus strand of JANFCV010000046.1, from coordinate 3,231,640 downwards.
AGGAGCATAAAATCTACCTACGACTATCTCGAAACTTCCAACGCAACCGTACAAAATTACATAACAGCGACAGACAAAAACGTGCCTTTCGACACACCAATCTGCTACCTATAACCTAAACCAATCTCACAATAAGAAATAAGTCAAACCATTTCATTCCCTACGTTGCGTAAAGCATAATTTATTCCGGTACCTACTACAGATAGTTCCCGACAAGTTCCCGACACATCGGATCCTATTACCTATCGCCAGCAGCTCCATAAACCTACTCAAAGTGCCAAACTAAATCCGTCATGCCTAGTATCTGTATAGGAAACCGTTTTAGGAAGACCTTCCAAATACAAAAGTTCAACCTACACTGGTCGGACGTAGAAAATGTAAAGAAAACCATTTTAGACAGACCTCCCAGATACAAAGGATCTACCTATACTGGTCGTTCTTAGTAACTGTATGGAAACCCAGGTTACATAGACCTCCCAAACACAAAGGATCAAACTACATCGGACGAACCTAGCAACTGTATGAAAACCAACATTCAAAGACCTCCCAAATACGACGGATCAATCTACAACGGTCGGACCTAGTGACAATATGAAAAACCAACATCTAAAGACCTCCCAAATACGACGGATCAATCTACAACGGTCGGACCTAGTAACAGTATGGAAAACCAACGTATAAAGACCTCTCAAATACAATGGATCTAACTAATCTGGTTATACCTAACACCTGTATGAGAAACCAATATATGTAGACCTACCAAGTACAAGGGACCTTACTAAACTGGTCGTTCTTGGAGACTGTATGGGAACCTAGGTTAGATAAACCTCACAACTTCTAGCGACCAATTTAGACTGGTTTTTCCCTAACAAATGTATGAGACGCCAGCATAGGAAAACGTATCAAATTCAAGGAACCAAAATAAGATGGTTATACCTAACAATCTATATGAGAAACCATCGTAGGTAAGCCTATCGAACCCAAGGACCAGACTAAACTGGTTATACTTTGCAACTGTATGAAGAACCAATCTAGGTAGATCTACCAAATACTAGGGACCTAACTAAACTGGTTATTACTAACAATTATTATGGAAAACCAGTAAAGGGAGACCTACCAAGTTCCAGGGACCAACTAAACTGGCTATACCTATCAACTACATGACAAAACCCGCATAGAACTTCTCCTCCCCCGCACACCGCAGGCCGCGTAATAAATACAACCGACTGGCGACGCGCTTCTAACAAAAATACCCTCCAATGTAATTAGTACGCGTGCGGAATCGAACCCATATCTGTAGGTACTCTGCTCGAATCATTGAAAGCGCGTATGAGTATTTAACTAATACACCATTGAGGTTAAAAAACGACCTCATTAGCAGTGATATTATGCGAAGTTATTTAAAGAACCAGCGAAATTATGTAAAGTATGATGTAAAATAGTAAAATAGAAACATGTAAGTTCAAGAAAAGCGCACTCAAGGAAAGAAAACATATTTAAAAGGGAATGAAGTAGATAAAGTAGATTAGTAAAATAAATTATTTCAAAGGCGGACCTAAAGGGAAAAATGCAAAATAAAAACACAGAAAATAGCCAAATTCAGAAACGCAAAATAAAACCAAAAAGCATCCACAAATGTAGGTGGAATATAAAAATAAACACTTTGAGGAAAAATATCCCCAATAAAACCGCAACAAAGGAAAAGCATGTATAAAACACAATATAAAACAAGTGTAAAAGAAAAATGCCGCAATCAAAATAATGCAAATAAAATGTTAAATGAAAGCGTACGCAAATAAATGTAGAAAGAAAATAACGCAACACAAAAGCATTAGTAAAATAATCAATCAAAAATAAATTAATGCCGCAAATAAAATTCAAAAAGCAAGTCAAAAGATAGCACAAAATAAAAAAGCATGGGGGAAAAATCAAATACGAGAGACGAGGGTAGTCACACAGATAAAATAATGCAACAATAGAATATTCAAATGGACGCAAAAGAAAGAATATGCTGCACAACGTAATAAGTAAATCACGAAAATTGAAAACACCACCAAATAAAATAAATGCTGGAACAAGTCATGATAAAAAAAACCAGGGGAAATTTCAAATAAAAGAAGGGTAGGTACACAACAAATAAAACCACAAAATATAAATGGCGAAACTGTCGTAAAACAATCCTGTAAAATAATAACAAACCTAATTGGAAAACCACCCCATAAACCTAATATTCAATTACTCAAACTAATGTCTAAAGTCGAATAGCACGTGGTCTGTTAAAACGCTGCGAAATAAAAGTTAAAAACTTAAAACCCGACTTCACTTTTTAATAAAAGCTACGAGTGGAACCCAAGAAATTACCACGCGGTCACACTAAACCCACACGTGGTCCTATTAAACACTGAACTACAAAATATAAAGTAAAATCATTAATCACTATGAATTCAAAGCATTCACTAGAAAACGACCTATAATATGACCACGCCCAATAAAAAAATAATCGAAGAGAACACAACCCCTCTTTTACAAAACCACGTGAATCGGTTAAAAGCTACCAAGTGGCATCTACCCGCACAGAAGTAACCTATAACCTGGCCACGCCCAATAAAACAAATCCAAAGAACACAACCCCTCTTTTCTAAAACCACGCGTATCGGTTAAATGCTACCTCGTGGAGTACCCGCATGAAATAAGACTATAAATCGACCACACCCGATAAAGTAAATCAAAAGAACACAACCCCTTTTCTTTTAAAAGCCCGAGATTCAGTAAAACTACCACATGGAATCTACCCGCACAGAAGTGAAAGTATGAATCGACCACGCCCCGTAAAATAAAAGAACGCGATCCCTTTTAGCACTTGATAAGAGAAACACAGAAAAATAAGCACCGTCAAACATTAGAGCGACCATGTTCAAAAACTCACGCGGCACCTGCCCGCCGATCGCCTGCTCAGCATCCGTCCTGCAGCTCCCTGAACGCTCCGCCTCAGCTTCCTCCTCCGGACAGCCACGCAGCTTCGGGGTCCTGGAACAGCACGGCACCTGCAGCCGCTCGCCTCCCTCTTCGCAGCCAACCGCTTCTGATCTTCAGGCCTCGCCATCCGCTTCTGGTCTGCCGGGCAGCTCCGGTGTCTTCATGTCTTCTCCTCAGGTGTCCCGTTCAAACTAAGCGGATGATTCTCGCCGACAATGGTTTAAGTAACATCCAATTCCTTTGTTCTGCAGCTAGTTCGGTAGTAAATAACGAAATGATCAGTGATTGATCCATTCGAACTGACTCACTCCTTAACTACATTGATGGCGTACTATGGAAATCTACTTGAAGACTCAACTCAATCCTACCCAAGAACGAATGACGAGTGAATTAGTCACCCATGAATTACTCACGACATTACTATCTATTGTTTTCCCAAGTACCATAGTAAAACTACCTATTTCCCTAAAAACAGATGTTTACTCCTTTAAATATAATGCAAAATACATTGCAACTTAAATTTTTACGAACCTCTTAATCTGAAATTCAATATGCATATTTCTGGGAAAAAGTATGATAAAAATTGTGTAGTTTAACATTACTTCCGTTTGCGTTTTAGATTTTATTCAAAATCATACAAGTATACCAACATAAAATAGACGCCAGGAAAGACGCTCACGTTCGTCAAATAAAATCCGGCTAACTTCATCGCGATACTAGATAATAGCTGCATTCAAAGAAAGGTGGGCCTACCAATTTGGTTGGATTATACCTGCATCATACTACCAATATGATCAAATACGAACGTCTGTATTGCTGTCACACACCCGTGCGAGTACTACTACATTTTGATAGATGACGCTACCGTCCATACAATCTTCGGCTCAAATCCCATGGACTATCTGACCATGTTATACCTAAACAAATCTAAAATCTCTAAACGAAGGCCTAATGAATTTCTCTGTTTCTAACAAGAATCGAGAATATAATATTTGAGAATAAAATCCATTAAAAGCATGAAATATTACGTTGTACCGGAATTATTCGTCTACCAATATGAAAAGGGTTCAGCCAGGGTTTGAGGCTAAACTGACTCTAAACATCAAACGATCAACCCAATCCAAATCACAATGAACAATACTTGTTTTTTAAACAATAAAAGTAAATGCTAAGCCTTAATTTAGCTCAAATAATTATCTCAAAGATTTCGCAGTTTGAACGCCTTGCAATTTCGTTGGAGCAATCGTTACGTATTTTGATGGCGCAAATTTACAGGCGCTTTTACTAGTTAAGAGAAACATCGGTTTGCATTTTGAACTGTTATGGAAAGGATGGCTATAATTCATTAAAAATATTGAACCAAACAAAAGTGTTGTTAGTAAAGTTATAAATAAATAAATAAGAATTATATTTGTGACGTACGTTGATCGCAACAGCGAATCAAACGTTACAACCCAGCTTCAATAATTTACCACAGTTCACCCGAGTTACAAACGCAACGGACAGCTTGTCAGTTCTGAGCTTCAGATAATACTGCGATGACCATGGATGACATGACGTGAAGGCACATTGATGCTGTGTCTGAAGCTTGTCAATATCTATACTGAATAATTATAAAGCATCATAATACATCTATACTACGAAAACGGCGCGCGGGCGCCTTTACCAGATGGCTCACTCAGTACTAGCGTCGATTTTGACGCTTACTAACGAAAACTGGAAAAACCGGAATCTCAGGGGAAGTCAAGGTAAATAAGAAGGTGGTTGACACGAATGTCATATTTATTGGATTTTAAATTAGCTCAGAATCATACAACGTTTTTTTTTTTTTAGTTTCGTCCATTCTGGACAGGCGAAGGTCTTTAGACCATACTGCCTCGCCTTTAGTAAGTACTCTTCTGTGTATTTTTTATAATGTACGTCTTCAGTATTTGTCCAATCAGTGTGTTTTATAATATTATACGTCTTCAGTGTTTTGTCCATTCAGTGAATTTTATAAGTAGTACGTCTTCAGTATATTGTCAATTCAGTGTATTTTATAAGTTGTACTTCTTCAGTATACTTATTGTCCATTCAGTGTATTTTTTTCAAAATCTTCGTCTTTCATTCAACTTTCCATTGTTTTCATTAAAATCATTATTTTTGATGTTTTTTGTTTTGTTTTAACTTTTTTTTTTAATTATACAATAATTTACATTTCATATACAATTACTAAAACTAAATTTCCTTAACAGTAGATATAACAAAATTGTACAGTGGTACGTATGTACAATTATTTTGAAGTAAAGTTTGTACAGAGTGCGGGACCAGATGTGGTTCTCCGTAAATACGGATTAACTCGTCCATCAGCAAAAGGCGCTGAATACCGAAAGACGAGCACGAAAAGAATAAATGATCAATGGTTTGATTCTCTTGTGACTGACAGCGATCGCATTGAGGATTATTTACAATTTTCATACGAAACAGGTGATGATTAAGACGACAATGTCCTAACCTCAAGCGGCATATAGTAGAGTAAAACTTCTTGCACCGGTACGTATTACCCGTACGGAACCAAGAAACAGATTTTAAATTATTGTTTACAGCAGCATACCAAGAACCTTTGTTATCTACTTGTACTATGTGATCCCAATGTTCTTTCCACATATGATACATTCTTTGTTTCAGTAAAGCAACAGCATCAGTATATGGTAATAACAAATTCAAATTATTTCCATCAGTTTGTGAATTTGAAATTGAACGAGCCAAATAGTCGACTTTTTCGTTACCAGATACACCTATATGAGACGGAGTCCACATGAAGTCAACTGTTATTTGATGATTGTTGTAAAGATCAAACCAAAGATTTTTTATAGAATGTACAAGGTAATTTGTGTTTGCATTTATTTTATTATTTTGTAAGGCCTTTAAGACGCTCATGCTGTCACTGATTATTACCCACTTATGAAAACCACAATTGCGACTCTGTATGTGCTGCAGTGCACCTAATATAGCAGCTGCTTCTGCGGTAAATATACTGGATAGTTTATTTATTTTATATCCCATACCTATTTTACTAGCAGGATCATACATTGCAAAAGACACATTTGATTCATTTTTTGCACCATCGGTGTATAAAAATCTGTAACCATGCCAAAGAGATAATCTTTCATAAACTTCTTCCTTACTAGAAAGATTATTTTCAATAACTACGCTCATTGGACTGAATTTACTTTTAAAAGGCACATCGTAACATGGTAGATAATTATGGTTTTGAAAGATAGGAATGTTTCTCAAACATGCCATAAAATCAGAGAAGCCCTGCAAAATATAGCATGGTTTTCGAACAGAAGAAATACTTGGATGAGTAAGCTCAGCTATTAGATGGTTATTTTTTTCAGAGTAGAGTTTTAAAATAAATCTTTCTTTTAGATATGCGAGACGGATAGCCAGGGGAGGCAGGTTACACTCCACTTGCAAAGAAACAATTGGAGTGGTCCTGAAAGCTCCGGTGATTATCCGCATGCATTTATTTTGTATTTTATCAAAAATATCAATGTGTTTAGAGTCACCCGCATAGCACAGGAACCCATATTCAAAATGTGATCTTACTATTGATTTATACAACATGAGCAGAATTTTTGGGTCCGCACCCCAACTAGTACCACAAAGTGATTTTAAGACATTGCAAGCCTTATTAGCTTTAATCACCAAATTATCTGTATATGTTTTCCAGGATAAGTTACGACAGAATACGACACCCAAAAATTTTATATCAAAAGAAACTGGCAAAGCAATACTGTTATAAAAAACTGTGGACAAATTAGCATTATTACATTTGCCAAAAATGACAACCTTGGACTTTTGGGCATTAACTTCAAGATTTAAATATGACAGATATTTATGAAGATTTGATAAAGCCAAATTTAAATTATTTGAGATATGATTGTAGTTGTTTCCTGACATATATACTACAAGATCATCAGCAAACTGTAAATTTTTAATGCCTGGTCCCAAAATTAAGTTCAACTGACGTATATACAAAATAAATAACAGAGGAGATAGGATTCCTCCCTGACATACTCCGACTGAGGACAGCCGAGGACCAAACAATGCGCCATTATACCTGACATACACCTTCCTATTAAGCAAAAACAAACGGATCCACTGTACAATTTTTGATGGTATACAAATATCCAATAACTCTGTACATAAAATATCTATATTTACATTATTAAAAGCACCGGCAATATCAAAAAACACACTAATGAGTTTGTTGTTACCACCGATGCTTTTTAAAATATCTAAATGCAACAAACTAATACTTTCGCGGGCCGAACGACCTCTACGAAAACCGAACTGATTTACTGGTAACAGTCTATTATGCTCTACGTAATATTCAAGACGTTGCTTAAGAAGCTGTTCAAATAGTTTGCCTACGCAAGAGGTCAAGGTAATAGGACGATATGAGTTGGGATCAAATTTAGGTTTATCGGGTTTTTGAATGGGTATTATACAATCAATTTTCCATTCATGAGGAATGACATTATTAGACCACAACATGTTAAAAATTTCCAAGAACACTAACAAACTACTTTGAGAAAGTTTTTTAAACATCATGTATGGAATACCATCTAGCCCACATGAAGTGTCTCTACGTGAAAAGATAGCAGCTCTTAGTTCCTGTACAGTGAAGGGATCAGTGATAAAACTATTTTGAAAATTGTTATTTGAATTAGTGTTACCAAAAGAAACAAGTTTATTTTCCACAAAATCTGGGGTATATTTTTGAAGAAAACTGAAAATCCAGTCGTTATTATCATCTTGACTTTGGGGAATATATGTTTTGTTATATTTACGCATGAAGCGCCATATTATTGATAAAGGAGTACAGCGATTAAAAGAAGAACACAACATAACCCAAGAATTTTTTCTTTCTGTCTTAAGAATAACTTTTTTCAGTGCTTGCAATCTTTTAAATTCTAGATAATTTTCCAAAGTTGGATTGTATTTAAAGCGTATGTATGCTTCCTTAGAATCACGAACAGCAATAGTGCATTTATTATTCCACCAAGGGAGAGTGGACCTGCGTTTACGTCCTCCCACTCCCGATCTTACTCGGTCGGGATTGCGAGGACTGCCAGCATGTCCACCAGAATTCGGAGATGATTGAGTTATAGCACAGAACAATATTTTAATAAACAAACTATAAGCCTCTATAGGTGAAAACGAATCCAACTGAAAATCAGACAACAAATGCTCCACCCTTTCAGCATACAATTGCCAATTCACGTCCCTAAAATTGGGTTGAATGGGCAAATGTATACCACTGTTAATATTATTATTATTGCTTGAAACATTATTGAAAGCTATAGTAGTTAATACAGGAAGATGATAACTTCCAAGAGGATCGTCGTGAACAGACCAACTGCTACAAACAGCCAAAGAAGGGGAAACAATAGTTAAATCTAATGCATTCGGACGCCAAGTTAAAGTACCCGTTGTAGTGGGTTGACCATCATTCAAAATGACTAAGTTATTATCATCAATAACTTCTAAAACAGATCTACCTCGTGGGGAGACAGAACCACAGCCCCATACAGTATGGTGCGCGTTAAAGTCTCCAGCAAAAACAAAGGGACCAGGAATGGACCTGACTAAACTATCGAATTTCACCTTATCAAATGCAGGATCGCAGTTCGTTGGACTATAGAAGCTGACAAAGCTAATTTTTTTTCCGTTTATTGTTATTTGTATGCAGATATTCTGTAAAGAGTTGTCAGAATATATATCAATTTTATTATAATTTAAACTATTATGAATAAAAATACATACTCCATTATGATTGTTACCGCAATCATTGCGCTCTATATTGTAACCTCGAACATTCAGCCTTTGGTGAGGCTTCAACCAGGTTTCGCATATGATTGCGATGTGTATACTATTGTCATATAAGAATTGTGTGAATTGATGCTTATTACTTAATATACTTTGCGCATTCCATTGCACGACATTGAGAGAATCCATTACTTGGTTGCATGGGTTCCCTCACTGATCGTGTCCTGAAACGCTGCGCGGATGGTTTCAGTGTTGATTGGGGTTTCGTCATTCTTTTTATTAGAGATCAATTTTACTATTACATTTGTTATGGTGTTTATAAATGATGGACTTTTAAGCATGTTTTGTAAATATTTGGCTGAGTTTCTTGCCGCCAAAAGCGGAAACGATTGTTCGTCAAACAGTGCTGAATATGATACAGAATGTGATTTGATCTTGTTTTCTTCGATTTTTGCCTTTTTGATTGGACACGTTGCCGAAATGGCTACGTGATCGCCTTTACAGTTTGCACATGTAGGTTTTTGGTTTTTGTCAGCAGTACAGACTTTGAAACTATGCGGGCCTGAACAGATGGAACAAACATCGTTGTTTTTACAATAACTAGCAATATGTTCAAACTGCAAGCATTTTAAACACTGCTTTACAGGTGGAACATATTGTGTTACCTCATGTCTCCATGAATCAAGGAAAACGTGTTCAGGAAGCTGAGTTGACGCGAATGTCACTGCAACAGTTTGCGTGGGGGTGTAGATTACTTGACCTCCCTCTACTTTCCTTCGCATGAAACGCCTTACCTGGACAACATTACGAGAACTGCCAATCAGAGAAAATATTTTTTTGTTTGACTTGTTAACCGGCACCGACTTGACGACACCAGTTATCTCTGTGCCTGCAGCAGGAATTGAAGCGTACAACGACAACTCGTCCAGGATTTTGCTGTTTAAGAACATATTAGCATTGTTAGACAGGTCGAACGTAATAGCTACCTTATACCTATTAACAGGTCTCAGATGCAGCACGCCAGACACAGCATGTTTTCTGAGTGCTTGGGACAAGGCAACTTTGTCATTGTCGGAAAACGGTTTTTGGTCAACTTGATGTTTTAAGAAAACTACAAATTCCTTGCGGTCCGACGTCTCCGGGTACTTTCTGCTATAATCGTTTACCTTATAAGGCCGGTACTTATCCTGCTCCAACTCAATATCGGAGTCCTCCGGATCCGAATTGGCGCCTGGATTGTTCGGATCTTTTTTTCGTTTTTTGGGCTTGTCCTTCCGCCCCATCTTCAATATTTATGTACACAGCTAACTATGTACAGCTAATATTTACAAAAACACTAGTAAAACTATAACTATATACAATATTTAACAATTTTTCAAAAATTATTTTCCTCGAGCGCGCCTTTACAGAACAAGCTTTCCCGCCCTCATACAACGTTCTTTGTCAGATTTTGCTGTTTTGACGTTTTTATACTTTGAGGTTTTTGACAGTAGTAACCCTGGCTATGTAACAAGTGCCAATTGCGAAAATCTGAAAAAGGGCCGAGTGAACTTTCTGCGCGCCGTTTTCCTAATTTGTGTCTATACCTATATCTCAGCCAAGATTCGTTCAAACTCAAAGTTGATCAGGCAAAAGTACTAATTGAAATGTATGGCACTACGTACTAAAAAACTTGTTGTTTCAAGGTACATACTTACTAATTGTAAAAACTTTTGTAAAGTTATGTTTCATAGGTTTCATTCATATACATATTTGGACAATATTTTCGCAGAGTTATTCCTAAACCAAGAGTAGAGTAATCTTAAGAAACCAAGTCGTCCAACGACCTGATGAACCCTAGTGTCAGAGTAATTGAAAATATACAAATCGTTTTCTTGAACTTTCCATTAAAAACTTCAGTAAATCAAATAAAATTGTAGATTAAATTATTGTTCCAATTTTGCTTTTAAATTTTACTCTTTGATCACAACTTCTAGACATCTTTGGCAACTGAATAATTTGCTCCAATATTTTATTAAAGTACGCAGAAACAAAAATGATTGTACCTATACCTTTTAGATTATTTTTTAACCAGGTTGAAAGAAAACAGTCAGCAGCAAACAAGTTACCCTAATCTGTGTAGGATCATAACTTTTTACATACTTTTCGTCCATTTATACTGGTTATTTCTAGTAACTGCACGAACAAAACCTCTTCAAGCTGATCTTTTAACAAGCAGATTTATTAAAAGATAAAAATCCGACAGCGGTCATTTTTAGGGTTTCGTAGTCTACTAGAAACCCTTATAGTTTCGTCATGTCTGTCTGTCTGTCTGTCTGTATGCCTTATATCTTCGTCAGTTTTAGAGCTATCGACATGAAATTTGGTAAGAAGATAGATCGTGTTGACCCAAATATAGAAATGTTAAGAAAAAAATATTTAAAATGTTTTTTGGACCCCCTCCCATACAAGTGAAAGGGGGCAAAAAAATTTTTTTTCTTCTGTAATATTGACTAGAATATCGTTGAAAAGGTCTTTTAAAACTAAGGTGAGGTTTCTTTGAAACAAATTCTCTAAAATGTTTCTGTCATGAGATATTTGCTTTTAAAAAGGGCGTTTTTGACCCATAATTTGTTCCAGCTGTAACTTCTAAAGTATAAACGCAAAAGATTTGAAATAAATATGGAATATAGCTTACAATCTGAAATTACAATAAAAACTATAACGGATATCGTACCCTTAAAGGTTTCAGAAAAAATTGAGTTTTTCTGGTTGCTCATCATACTGCTGCTAACAAACCAGCAACAAAATTAAGTTTGTAATGCTCTAAAACCTGATATTTAAACGTTGACTACGAAACCCTATTTGTGGGCGTGTCTGACACACTATTGGCCGGTTTTTTAAAGTTGTATTATGCGATATAAATCCGCCATCTTAAATTTATGATTTTTTTATATAGCCAGTGTCACTCGCGCTGCTGAGACGAATCTAACGACACCTTATATGTCATACGTAATCCAACTATCCGTTTGTAGCCCGTGAAAAAGAATTTTCTTGTCCACATACATACATACATACATACATACATACATACATATACATAGACATACTCTCGAAAATCATAACCCTCCTTCTGAGGCAGACGGGTAAAAAGTAGGGGTAGATTGATGAACTAAACACCCTCTACCTCTTTTCCTACATGGTTTATGAAAACAAGTGCTACCCATAATCATCATCATCATCAATCAGCCATAGGACGTCCACTGCTGAACATAGGCCTCCCCTAAATATTTCCACCTTGTCCGATTAGAAGTGGCGCTGCGTAACTTCCCGAATGCTGCCCAGTCGAGCTGGATTCGCCGAGTGACCTCTTTCTCAAAGTTAGTTCTTCCATAATTGCGGCGACTTTTATTAGGTTAGGACTTATGAGGTCGCAAATTGGCCACATCACTCCTGAGACCCTTTCTATCGGCCATTAACGTCAACTTCATATACAGGCATTGGCCAAATAACAAGGGTCCAATGTATAGCATTTGTCACCACGGTAACAGTGGGGTTTTCTTATTTGTGGGGTATTTATGGGGTCATTTTGGTCATTGTAGATGTAGATGTTGGTGGGGTCACGTGGAGTCCAAAAAGATTATTAGAAATGTGACAAGACCAAAACATTATACGCTATACACACATAACGTCCGTTGGTACGTTACTTTTGCGCAGCGCTATCCGTTGCGTTTGAAAAATAAGATTTCATGCCTTAGTGACGGTGAGAAAAGAAATATTTAACGAAATTTTACCAACTTACTGTTTCACTGCTAATTAGCTTTCGTTAAGTTTGTTGAACTCACGGACTTACCTGAAAAGAGAAAAATTAGGTTAAGATAAGCAAATTTCTTAGTACAAATTTCAGTATAAATAAAGAAAAATTAGAGCTGATTTGACTCACAAAACTGAACAACATTTTTGAAAACTTTTCGTCGAAATATTAAAAAGAAATTTTTACACTTTCAAACATTCTTGTGATTGTTGTTCAATTGCTAATTTCATCTCTCTCTCTCTTTTTCTGTAGGACACCGAGCCGTTTAACGACCGGATGAACCCTGGTGTCAGAGTTTTTCAACCGCTAACCGCTAATTTCATGTTATCATTATAAAAGGTCATAAGACAGATACCACAAATTGCATATTTGGTTCTCATCACCAGACAACCGATGTGGCGCAGTGGTTAGTATGCCTGCCTGCCACGCAAAGGTTCCGGGTTCAATTCCCGGTGGGGTCACTCACAAAGTTGATATTTATCACTTTGTGAATTTGTTCCCAGTCTGGTTAGGACATTGCAGGCTGAACCACCTGATTGTCCGCAAGTAAGATGGTTCCGTGCTTCGGATGGGCACGTTAAGCCGTCGGTCCCGGTTGCTGTCTATGATGGCGGTCGTTACACAACCATGTCAGAGGCCTGCTGCTTGCAGTAGGCGGTTGAAAAACTCTGACACCAGGGTTCATCGGGTCGTTGAACGACTCGGTGTCCCACACGAAAAGAAGAAGATCACCAGACAAAAACTGACCTACTTTTAACCTTTTTCAGACAACTGTCTTCAAAACTGCCGAAATTACAATTTTTAAAAGCTTACGGTTTTTTTACTGTACAAAAGAATGCGTTATCTTGAGGACGGTTGGGAGCATTCACACACATGCCGGATGTTTTTGTGTTATTCGACTATTCGACAGCCATCCATTCAATGACAGACGTGACAGACAGCAGCGGTGCAAGGTGCCTAAGGACGTAGCTATAAATCCGCTAGTGTTGTGTTAGTTATTTTACTCGATAATCGAAAAACTTTTGTTAAATAAATAACAATAAATAATCTTCAGCTACAGGAACCTAAAGATGTACGTACATTTTCAAATAACTCGATGACTACGGTAATAAAATAAAAGAAACAGGCAAAAATAATAAGTGTTTAATATAACTGGCATGGCAGTTTTCTGGACTCTATTGTCTTTGATCTATCGAACGGCAACAACATTAGTGATATATAGCCTACGTCTGTAGGCACCTCAAAGATCTGAAAACCGGTAGGTTTTCAAAAGCGCTGCGGCGTCGTGTGTACCTACTTCTACATGCGGTTTCAACAACAGACGGGCAAATACCGCAGAACCAAACGGAGCGTATGAGAACCATGAAATATTTTTTTTATACTTAACAAAAGAATGTGTTATCTCTAGCATGGTTTTGAAGAGCTGTCTTCATTGGTTAAGGTCGTCCTGTTAGGGATGAGAAAAAATAATCGGTTCTAAAAAGTGCAGTGCTTTTTTATAAAATTCGATATTACGAGTATGTATTTCATTATTGTGATAATGCTTTTTATTCAATAAGGGTATTGCCATTTTCACTACGCATCGCAGGCGGATTGAAGATGAAACTCAGAATTATTTAATTCAGACAGATTGCTTTTTGTGCATTGCTAAAAATATAGAGTAAATGCAGCTAAAAAACAATACAGGGTGCTATGGACAGCTCTCCGAATACTGATAGAGTGCATATTCGAATGAAATATTCTTTTAAAAGAAGTTATTCAGTTTCATGGTCTGAATACACACTATCAGTGTTCGGAAAGCTGCCCCTTACATCCCGTATAAATTAAATTATTATAAATTTGGTCATTTCACAATCCGGGCTTATTTCAGATTTGAGATTACATCAAATTTGTCGTCCCGTGAGCACAAAAAAGAGAGTTTACAGAAGGATCACTCGACTTTATTCAGGACTTTGCACGTTGCACAGCTACTGTCAAAAACCTCATAGTAGAAGAATACCAAAACAGCAAAATTTGATACAAGAACGTCATTATGATTTTGAATTAATTTTAATCCAAAAAATATGACGTTCGTGGCAACCATCTTCCTAGTTACCTTGGCTTCCCCGTTATTTCCTGTAGAGCCAGTAAGCGTCAAAATCATCAAGCCAATTGTTAATAAAATCGATTATTCGGTACTGATGCCACTACATTCCTACGTCCAACACTCAGGTGTTTTCATAATAGTAAATCGATACAGCGGACAATGCAGTCGGAAAATCGGAATTTCTTTGTCCCGCTGTTGAAGTTTTCAATTCAGTCGAGTCATGAGGAGAAGGTACTCAGTACAATATTTGCTGCTATAGCAAAGCAATGTTTTTGTTTGTGTATTCTTTATATTCTTTTATTCATGCCTTGGTATCAAAGGGTTTAAGCTTAATGCTATCAACAGATTCGAAGCACGGAACCATGAAAAGTCCGTGTGTCCTAACCAAACAAGAAAATATCCGTTAGGAACGAAAAGTCTACTTTACCAAACTGAACACTTTACCAAAATGACTACTTTACCGATTTCGCCAAGTGACAAATTGACAACTATCGTAACTTTGTGACCCCTCCAAGGATCCGAGGATCCGACCAGATACATCTAACTCCTAACATGTTCACACCGCTATGGTAGCTATTTATTAAGTTATTTTTATAAATAAATGAAAAAAGAATAGAATTTAGTAGTAAAAAGAGAGCTATCATCCTTCATCGTAAGTAGTAATTTTATCTTTATCTGCTCCCAAATATTGATGAAACTTTAATGTGCTTTATCTCAAACTGTGTCATGTTTCACGAGCATAAAGTCAGCACTATCTGACTGAAGTTACGTACGTGCGAGACATATCTGAGTCCTAATCTATATTCAAAGACCTTTTCATAGCCTAACCTGATACCCAAATGTGGACTTTATCGGCAACATTCACCAAAATCTGTCGTTCTTGCGATTATTTTCTAATCTCGACACTCTCGTGCCTATAAACGATCAAAAATCCGTTTTCGCTTATCTGTAAGCTCTTCAAGGTATGTACTATCAGT
The DNA here is from genome assembly GCA_024500475.1 of Phthorimaea operculella. Taxonomy (NCBI): domain Eukaryota; kingdom Metazoa; phylum Arthropoda; class Insecta; order Lepidoptera; family Gelechiidae; genus Phthorimaea; species Phthorimaea operculella. The sequence goes on along the minus strand of JANFCV010000046.1, from coordinate 3,215,991 downwards.
AGCTCATAATTCTACCCCTTTAGAGATCATCTTACACGGGTTTCCCATACAGTTTATAGGTAAAACCAGTGTATCCAGATCCTCTAAAGGGGTAGATAGTACGAGGCGTAAATGTGTATCTTGCTGGAATATAAAACGGTTACCTACATATTGAAGGTCCGGAAGAGTTTGAGAGCTTCAGCGGGAAACACACATAACGTCAGTTTGTGCGTTATTTTTGCGCTGCGTAAGCGTGCTTTAGGACAATACTTTCCATCTTACTTTCATACAAATACGGTTAATGTCAAATGCTTAATCAAACGGTTTGACAGGCGCATCCGTCAACGTTGTGCGATAGACAGCGCTAGCACAAATTAGGGAAACATCGCGCGGGGCGCCTTTACAGATAGGCTCACTCAGTACTAGCGAAGCTTTTGACTGTTACTGACTTTAACTGCAAAGAACTGGCTTTTCAGAGGAACTCAATATAACTAAGAAGATGGTGGCCACGAACGTCATATTTCTTGGATTAAAATTGGCTCAGAACCATATGATGTTCTTGTATTAGATCTAGCTGTGTTGATATTTTTAAGTATACTTATTTATAGATTTTTGACAGTAGCAACCCTGGCTATGTAACAAGTGACAATCATGAAAATTCTTAATAGAGTCGAGTGATCCTTCTATAAACTCTCAATTTTCAAGCGCTAGCTAGTTAGCTAGTATGGGAATAAGGTAGAAATTCGTACTGTGCGATTCCAAAAAAGTTAGGCGCGCGTTAACATTACTAAAATTATTTTTCCATACGATTTGACGTTATCAAGCGACTTAAACCATGTCTAACCGTTTTGTAGTAACATGTAGACGACGGTCCTTACCTATAGAGTGCGCATTAGGCCCCGCGGTGTATTGTCAAAGCTTAAGCAGTTGCTCCCTAGATACTGACGTCAAATGTATGAGAAGTTATAGAGGTTCAGTAGTGCTATCACTGGCGTTTTGCTACTGACAGACAGAGAGGGTGCGCCCAGACTACTGCCGACAGTTCTAACTTTTTTGGCGCACTCCATAGCTTGCTTATATATACTCTAAAGTCCTACCGCATGCGTTAAACAGCGCACGGTTAAAAAAATTCAGCAACTGACTTTAAGTGTGATCTCCGCCAAAGGTCCGGAAGAGCTCAAAGGCTTTTCTGAGCTTACGTGCAAGATAGCGGTGATAGCCTTTACTTAGGTCTTGTGTGTTATCCATAATACAACCTGGAAATATTAGGTGCTATGAGATTGAAAATGCCTGCATGGTGATCTAAGGGTAGGTCTCAGAATATGGAATACCTAATGGATACCTGCTTTAAGGTAGAATAAAGATTATTTATTGATGTTTGTGTAGTCATAATCATTGTCGCTAAGAGATTGAAAATGCCTACGTTGTGATCTTAAGGCTTCTACAGCCCCCTCCTCTACCGGAAGGTTCGAAATTCAAATAATATTCGGAAGTCGCGTCCGTGCCGGTCAATGAGTATCTTTACAGAGGTGTGACCATACATTAAATGTTGGAATCAGTCAATGTTACCAAATAAATAGATACAGAGTAGCTGTTAACAGAGTCTGATTAATAGTACCTCGGTAGTTTAATTATTTTATTATTAAATATTACCATGTGTATAATTATAAATTCAATTATTGTTACAACTATTTGGTTCATAATTTTGCGTTCCGATGTATGATATCAAAGAATTATTGACACTGGCAAAATTTGTCTTTCGGACAGAAGCCATTGTGAAAGTTAGAAAAATTTTACAACAAAATTCTTGATAAAGTAGGTAATTTTATGCGTACAAATTGTTACAAATAAACAGTTTGGTGGGTCTGCCTCATTTTGCGTTTATCTTTGACCCATTCCACGTCAGTTTTGACTGCAGGGGAAACATATCAAAACAAATACCTTTTATCAACCTTTGATTCCTTGGAATGAATCCGGAAACAGTAAGTTTGTCGCAAGATTACTTGATAATGGTGTATATTTATCAAAAAGTTGCATCTGTGATGAGTTTAACATTGAATAGTGAGTAATAATCATATAAAGTTTAATAATTTTCAATAACCATTGACGCAAAACATTTGTACAATATGGTAGCATGGTCATGATAACAGTGAAAAATAGAGGTAACTTCATATTTTTATTTCTAAGTATTTTGGGATAAACTTAGATGTTTGGGTTCCTGGAAGCGTTTCCCCATATTTTGTAGAACAAAATTCAATTTTTTTCTGATAATAACGTGTGCTAGATTATGTAATATATAGAAAAAGCGTAGCTCGTTTTCACCTCACTTCATGGGAGTTGGCCCCTTAAGAAGGTCTTAGAATATGGAATACGTATGGATACCTGCTTTAAAGTAGAATAAAGATTATTTTGTTGATGTTTGTATAATCTTAGTTAATGTCGCCGTATAACCCGTTCGAATTAAGAAGACGCTCAATTCCAATGCTACCAACATGACGCTAGAGGAACTATTTGATGCAACGCACCATAGTGATGTAGGTGACTCTTTGGTGCAAGCTCCAGAGAATAGACGTAAGATGGTATCTGTCAAACAAGTGATCGTCGGTAACGTAAGACGTGCGACATTGCAACGATGTATGAAACAAAAGAAACAAAGCTACACCCATGGTATGAAACAAAACAGACAAAGCTACACCCATGGTATGAAACAAAACAGACAAAGCTACACCCATGGTATGAAACAAAACAGACAAAGCTACACCCATGGTATGAAACAAAACAGACAAAGCTACACCCATGGTATGAAACAAAAGAGACAAAGCAACACCCATGAGACGCGCGTCCCATCGATAACTGCTGACGATCGCTAGTGTAACAGATGCCATGTTGCATGTCACGAATGGTCGTACATCACTAGTAGAACTCAATATCGTGCTACAACAACCGAAATCCGTCTATGAGCATTCGAACAACTGCACCCTATTCACTTTGTCTGTCAGAAACTGCAGAATCACCCACCTTTCACTCTAAAAGCGAAATGAGAAATACATTTCAAGTTTCGAACTGAACCTATTTTCCAGCCCAGTAGGCACCTCAGAAAATTGGGTATTAATTTTTTGTTGTTTCGACATAGTACCCAAACATTTTGGTGGTCATCAGTGTGTCAGTGAGAGACAAAATCGGCTTATTTTATACTAGTGGCCCGGCTACAGCAACTCATTTTCCCGTAAGAAAAGGGCATTTTCTGGCATATGTTACACATTAAACCTTCCTCTTGTATCACTCTAGCTATTACAAAAACCGCATCAAAATCAGTTGCGTGGTTTAGGGGGAGTTAGCGAATTCTCCGACAGACAGAGAAAATAACAAATTCATTTTAAATTTTGTATTGATAAAATGTATGAAAGTCGTACAAATGAACCTTTTTGCGACTTACCACAAAAAAGTTACGTTGTACAAAATCTTTTCTGTAGTAAGGCCCCATTATTTAATAAGATTACTACTATTATAGTAGTAAGCATATCCCGAGAATTTGGTCATTCTATTACATTGGAAACCAGCACTCGCGCTTTGCTATGTCAGAAACTGCAGAATCACCCACCTTTCACTGAAAAGCGAAATGAGAAATACATTTCAAGCTTCGAGTTGAACCTATTTTCCAGCCCAGTAGGTACCTCTGAAAATTGGGTTTTCATTTTTATGTTGTTTCTACATAGTACCCAAACGTTTTGGTGGTCATCAGTGTGTCAGTCAGAGACAAAATCGGCTTATTTTATACTAGTGGCTCGGCTGCAGCAACTTATTTTCTCGTGAGAAAAAGGCATTTTTCTGGCATATTATGTTTCACATTGAATCATTGTAGCTATTACAAAAACTGCATCAAAATCTGTTGCGTGGTTTAGGAGGAGTTAGCGAATTCTCCGACAGACAGAGAAAATAACGAATTCATTTTATATTTTGTATTGATAAAATGTATGAAAGTCATCCAAATGAAACTTTTTGCGCCTTGCCACAAAAAAGTTAAACAAAGTGTTGAACGCGTGTTTAAAATAAAACTTTGTACAAAATCTTATCTATCTTTTCTATCTAATCTTTTATGTAGTAAGGCCTCATTATTTAATAAGATAACTACTATTCTAGTAGTATGCATATCCCGAGAATTTGGTCATTCTATTACATTGGAAACCAGCGCTTTGCTATGTCAGAAAATGCAGAATCACCCACCTTTCACTGTAAAGCGAAATGAGAAATACATTTCAAGCTTGAAACTGAACCTATTTTCCAGCCCAGTAGGTACCTCTGACTCTGACACAATAGTAAGATGAATATTGCAAAGTAGTGGAATAGGATTTCGACTTGAATGATTTTGAAAGGCATGAATGCATAGGGAGGTTGCACTGTTCGTGGTTGCAAGGGGACATATCAAACATAACTTGTGTGTTATCGCCAGTGCTGCCGGCTTAGAATAGCATCACCCCATATCTACCCGTGGGTGTTGTAAAAACCGACGGGGTGCATCCAGGGAACAGGCAGCAGCGTTCTCTGTAAATAAGTACAACACCATGCACTGCGCTCGCCAATCCGCCTGCCAAGCGTGGTGAGTTTTGCAATACCCTAGGGGGAGGCCCATGTCCAGCAGTGGACTGTTGTGGCTGTTATAGTATATGTATGTGCTCGGTGTGAACCCACCTTTATAACGACCGTTTGAGAAATGGTCTGATATCTCTAGTAAAACGGCGGTTGGGTTTCCTACCGATTAAATCTTCGACCAGTCGGAAAAACATTTATTTTAAAGAGAAGATTTATAGTTTTGTGGAAAATGGGGTTAATTGATGAATAAGTACAAGAAAATTAGGAAATTGAAAATTTTACTACAGCAGGATTAAAAACATGATTTTGACAACTGTCAAATATGACCTATTCAAACGGCCGTACTGTAATGCAAATTGAAGCTGGAAAGAACTACAAATTTCACCAATCTCATTAGAAGATACAATAGATCAGCGGTCAGAGTGATAGCTGGTTTGGCGCAGTGGTAGTGCAACTGCTTGCGATGCAGAAGGTTCCGGGTTCGATTCTGGGTTGATCACTCACAAAGTTGATATTTTATTCCTTTACTAAGTTCCCAGTCTGGTAAGGGCATTGCAGGCCGAACTACTTGCTTAAACCTGAAAAAGAAATATGGTTCTGTGGTTCGGAGGCTACATCAAGCCATCGGTCTCGATTGCTGTCTATGATCACTAGACGCCTGCTACGTGTAGTGGGCGGTTGAGAAACTTTGACACCAGGGTTGATCAGTTAATTCCATTATGTGTGGGACTTCGAGTGGTGCTGCAAGTTAACAAACGACCCGATGAACCCAAGTAAGATATGAGTAAGATTCTAAAATAGTTCTTTGTGTAGCGCCCACCACCTGCCGTGTGGTAGTTTAATTAACCAATCACTGACAGAGTAACCGTGCCTTACAAAACATGGATTTTTATCTCGTATAAATGTGTTATTTTCTAGACAACATCACATCCACAAAATCATGAAACTCAACCGCGTGTAAGATTTAATATCCGTTAGGTTTCGTTCAGAAATTGGCCTCGGAAGCTTCGCCGGTGAAATGACAGACCCCGGTGGGTTTCAAATATAATTTCTAAACGGTTCTTTTAACCGATTGGTGAAAAGGAGGTTAGGATTTAATTTGAAGGCGGTTGGTTGGTTTGATAGTATTGGACGGCGAAAAGGGAGATAGTTCCTTAAATTATGACGTGTAGCCTAGTGTAGCCTTAGCCGTGTGGTGCCGGCTTAGAATAAAATCACCCCGCATCTTTCCCGTGAGTGTCGTAAGAAGCGACTATGGTTTTGAGAGTTGATGTGTAATGCAATTATAGGCGAAAACTGACAACCTATCGCTATAGTGATACACAGTCTTCTGAATGTCTCAACATACACAGTCTTCTGAATGTCTCAACATTCAGAAGACTGTGTATCTGTGACTCAAACTTTTGTCAGACGTGCGTGGTGTAAATAACCGCTTCCATTTACGTTCTGCCTACCCCGCAAGGGATATTAGGTAAGATATAGGTATTTTTCAGGAATTATGAACGGACTTCAAACTCGTTACACAATTCCAAAACATTATGACAGGCGCTTATGGAGTTACAGAGTTCCACTACTTTGTTCAAAGAATTCGCTTTTTACGTCGGTTCCAAGTTTAAAATTTAAATGAAATTCTTCTCTTGAAGATGAGAACTTGCTCGTTACGTAGAATACAGAATAAGGTGGGTCTCACACTCGCCGCAATTTTAACGCATCCATCATCTCTCAGATGCAAGTGAATTTCTAACTCTCCATGTCGTTCTGCATGCGACGCACAAAATAAGATCTGCCAGACAAGCAATCATCAGTGGTTATTCATCAGTGCGTCTCACGTGTATAGCTTTATTTCTTCTGTTCCATTCTATATTTAAACGGTTTTAAGACTCACCTTTCCGATGATCACTTGTCATATTTCTTGGGTTAAAATTGCCCTAGTATCATATGACGTTCTTGTATCAGATTTTGCTATTTTGATATTCATATAGGTACTTTAAAATTTTTGACAGTAGCAACCCTGGCTATGTAACAAGTGACGATCTCGAAAATCCTAAATAGAGTCGAGTGAACCTTCTGTAAACTCTCTATTTTGTGATAATAGGTAAAGAGTATCAGGCATATCAGTTACCAGCCCACGAAAAATCAAAAACTAATGCACTTGATAGAATTTATAATAATATAGAAATAAATATTAACTAAATCTATAAAAATATTGTAGGTACGCAATTTGCAATCCAACAAAAAATAAAATTTTGCAGAATAATATTAAATTCGTTAACCGCCTCCAGCATATTGCGAATATAAACTTTAAACCAACATTATAGTGTAGGAGTTAATTCTCTCCACGCGTTCTCGTAGCGTTCCTCTACGGCGTAGCAAAACGCTACGAGAATACAAAGTGTGAAATACTTAGTTTGTTAAGTTGAAATGCTTGCTCCAGTTATAATAATGTTAGTGTGGGATACAAATATGGCTTTGAGACTCTCTGTTAGTTTGCTAAGAATGTTTTGCACTTAAAGAAACATGAACAAGTTTTTTTTGTTGTTTTGTTGCAATTGCAATGTGACAACGGCAGTACAACCCGAGAAGGAGAAGCCCATGGCCAGATGTGGACTATTTTTTTTTATTTGTTTGCATATTATGACAGCCAATATACTAAAAATATTTGATGATGATGTGATGTCACGAGACGACAAAATATTATGTAGAAATATAGGGTTACATTTAAAATCTCTTGAGGGTGTGGTCTGCTCACAAAACTAAACAACTTTTGTAAGAGACTTTATTTCGAAAAATGAATAAATTTTTGGACCTCCCATACAAAAATGTTAAAAAAGTGTGTCAATTAGTATGGGAGGTCCAAATGTTTTTTCGTATTTTGAAGAAAAGATTCTAACAAAAGTTGTTCAGTTTTGTGAGTAGATCGCACCCTTAGGAGATTTGTAATTAGTTAAATGTAACCTTATATACTTATTTCCCTCTTAAACCCCTTAAAAAAATCTGAACGCAACATACTATCGAGCTATTAACCTCGTAACGCCCAAGTTATTTTAACGCTAACTATTTCGTTCAATATGATGTTCATTTCACCGTGTGATGCCGGCTTAGAATAGCATCACCTCAATTCTACCCGTGGGTGTCGTAAAAAGCGACTAAGGGATACTTATCCAGGGAATGGGCAGCAGCGTTCCCTGTTAATGCAACATCATGCACTGCGCTCGCCAATCCGCCTGCCAAGCATGGTGAGTATGGCAATACCCCCCTATAGGGGGAGGCTCATGTCCAGCAGTGGACTGTTGTGGCTGTTATGGTTATCAATAATAATAATCAATAATAATCATATTTATTTGCTGAACAATGGTACATAATTTTTTTTTTTTTTTTAAAAGATGTTAATATTTTACTCAGTTTCACATTATTCTACCTAAGTTAGGCATGCAAATTTTATAAATTAATTTACTACATAAAAAAGAATTACAAAACTTTCTTCACGAAAAATATCAAAAGTTAAAAATGATAAATTAATTAATAAAAAAAATAATAATATGTAATGTCAAATCTATGTCACAATATAAATAATACAACTAGTCAACTAACCTATTCTACTACTAGTTTGTCATATCACTCCTATCAACAACTTATCAACTAAAAACTGGAGTAAGCTATAAATATAAAAATGACGAATTAATTAATTGCAAAAATAATAATAATGTCAAATGTACCTATGTCATGTCATAATATAAATAATACAGCTATTAACTTATTCTATTACTTAGAGTGTCATATCACAACTTATCAACTAAAAACTGGTGTAAACTATAATAACATTTATTGATTAGCAAAGTGTACAACTGTCTTCGAAATAATGGTACAGGCAGTTCCCTAAGCGTCGGCGGTAGTTTATTAAAAATTTTTGGTGCAAGACAGATAAGACTCTTGTGTAGTAAAGCAGTCTTTGCTGACACCAGGCACAATTCATTTTGACGTCTTAGGTTTCTGTTATGAATTTCAGTAGTCTTCTTAAATAAGCTAAGATTAGTTCTAACATAAACAGCTACCTCGAAGATGTACAAACAGGGCAGTGAAAGTATATTTAATTCCTTAAAATATGGACGACAACTATCTATGCGTTTAAGACCGCACATAGCTCTAATGCATCTTTTTTGGGCTTTAAATAGCATATTTCTGGATGTCGAATTACCCCAAAATATTATTGCATATCGCAAATTGGACGAGACAAATCCATGATATGCTGCTAGTGTTGCCTGTATGTGAGTTGTCTTTTTAATTTTGTAAAGTGCATATGCATATTGTAGAATTTTTTTGCCCAATTCTAGTCCATGAGATGCCCAAGATAGGTTACTGTCAATAGTAACACCTAAGAATTTCGTGGTTTGTGTTACTGATAAAGGTTGACCCATATAGTTAATATTCATCAGCGGTTCAGGTGTCCTTTGCCGAAAGTGCATGATTTTTGTTTTTTCTAAGTTAATTTTAAGTTTGTTATTATCAAGCCAGTTAATTATGTCTTTAATTGTATTATTAATATCTAATTCATATAAATTTAAATCAGTACTTCCTTCTACCAGCACAGTGCTGTCATCAGCAAAAAGGATCATAGGATGCCTTGTACATTGGGGAATATCGTTTATATATATCAGGAACAATAAGGGCCCTAAGACACTGCCTTGAGGGACTCCAAATTGTACCTTTCTGAATTCGGAACGATATTCCACCTCAGCAACGGTTCTAGGACATATCTGGGTCAATTGGACCGATTGCTGCCTATTGCTGAGATAACTCTGTAACAGCTGCAGTACATTACCACGAACGCCATATATGCTAAGTTTTCTTAGCAGTATCGCATGGTCAACGTAATCGAAAGCTTTCGACATGTCCATAAATATGGCACATACGGGTTTTTTCCGATCGACGCACAGTGTTACAGGATTTATCAGGTCGTATATTGCCATGTTTATGGTTTTGTTCTTTCGAAAGCCTTTCTGTTCTTTAGCAAAGATGTTGTATTTTTCGAAGTAACTGTTTAGGGAGTGGTAAATAACTTTTTCAAATACTTTGGCAAACACTGGAATAAGAGCAATGGGTCTATAGTTATTAATATCATCTTTTTCGCCTTTTTTGTACAATGGTGTTACTATTGTATATTTAAGTTTATCAGGGAAGGTACCACAAGATATTGATAAATTTATAATATAACTAAGCGGGACAGAAATTTCTGTAGATACAGCTTTAATGACTTTAGTACAGATACCATCATGACCTACACTGTTAGTGTTCTTTAGAGATTTAATTATTTTATTTATCTCTTCAGGAACAGTGGGTTTCATAAAAAATGAATTTAAGTGATTACGTTCAGACAGTTTTTTAGGCAACTGATATGGTTTGGGATTTTCATTTTTTATTTGGTCGATGAAATTGTCATTGAATGCTTTCGCTATATCTGCGGGATTGGTTAATAATGTGTTAGATTTTCTAATATTTGTAATGGGTTCCTTTGGGTAAGTTTGTTTTGTGTTATTTATTACTTGCCAGGTTGCCTTTGATTTATTTTTTGAATTTATAATAAAATTGTTATTTTGGGATATTTGCGTCAGTTTGATTATCTTTTTTAGCCGAAGACAGTATCCTTTTACAGTATTTTTGTTTACATGCTTGTTTTTAAGTCTATACTGCCACAACATTTCGCGTTTTCTTTTACAACACTGTCTAATACCCCTTGACATCCATTTGGGCTTTTTTGTGCTCTTTATTTTAAGAATTTTTTTAGGGAAGCACAGATGATAAAATAACGAAAAGAGTTCGAAAAATGAGTTATATGCTTCATCTGGATCATTCAGTTGATAAACACCAGAAAAAGAAAGACTGTTAATACATTCAATAAACTTATTTAGATTTGTTTTACAATAGTCTCTTCTTTCTATACGCCAGGATTTAAGACTTGCAGTTTTTTTAACTGGACATTTGATCATCTGTGCTGTATGGTCAGACAGTCCAAATTCAATCACCTCGCCCTTACATCCATTCATGTTGTGAGCTACAGTTACAGTTATGGATGTACATTAGGCGTTACAAGGTTAAACCAGCTTAACATCGTATAGTCTCTAATTTTGATGACTAACAGGATACCCTCTAATTTCGATGACCAAGTTTGAATCTTGACAGGATATGACGTGGCCAACCAACCGGAAACCACACGAGACCGGATGTCACGTGATCAACGGGAAATTGGCTCTAACCGAGCAGGAAATTATATGTCAGCCATTTTAAAGATCTACTTACACTGGTTTTCTTTGTAACTCTATTAAAAACAGTATAGGTTGATCCATCAAATGGAAGTAAGACAACGCTGTCTGAATCTTGACAGTATAATGTTTAACGGTTTTTCTATGATAGATATACCAGTATAAGTTGATACCTCAAGTGGAAGTATGACCAAAAATTAGGAAAATTGTGCGCGGGGCAACTTTACAGATGGCTCACTCAATACAAGCAATGATTTTGGCGCTTACCGACTGTCAATGGAATCTCAGAGAAACTCTAGATAAGTAAGAAGATGGTTTCCACGAACGTCATATTTTTTGGATTCAAATTGGCTCAGAATGATTATGACGTTTTTATATCAGATTTTGCTGTTTTGATATTAGCAACCCTGGCTATGTCACAAGTGACAATCGCGAAAATCCTAAATAGGTTCGAGTGATCCATGTGTAAACTCTCTATTTTGTGTTATGATTATGACCTCTTGACTCTTGACAGGATATGACGTGGCCAACCAACCGGAAACCACACGAGACCGGATGTCACGTGATCAACGGGAAATTGGCGCTAACCGAGCAAGATATTATGTCAGCTTTTTTAAAGATCTACTTACATTGGTTTGCTCTGTAACTCTATGGAATATCAGTATACATTGGTCTCTTAAATTTAAATTAGGCTTTAAGGACCTTCTCACACTGGTTATACTGTGTAACTGTATGGAAAAACTAATATACATGGTCCCCTAAAATTTAAGTTAGTCGTTTTAAAGATCATCAAACTGGTTATTTAGTGTAACTCTATGAAAAACCCGTTAAGGCGTTCCGTTTTCCATACAAAAGTTCAATGGAGTTATGTCTGAAAAGGAGACACAAGTCCGATTAAATACTTGATGGGCAGTCCCGTGGGTACATAACATTTTCGCAAAACACTAAAAATAATTTTTAAACCATCAGATTTCCCCATATAACTGATTCGTAACTTTACGAAAATAGATGGAGCAATACTGCTGCAATAAATACGTTTAATTTTGCGACAAATTTACGTGTGCCTTCATCATTTCACAATATGAAGTTTTTTCATTTTGCTCTGCAACTCATGTATAACCCGACTGAAGTGCAATTTTTCGTTTGTATGACGTAACGATTCACCTTAACGCTGATCCCTCTTGTGGAAATATCACCAAGTTTAAATCTTTACATGACACGAGATCAGATGTCACGTGATCACGTCACAGGCAGTGGAAATTTACGTTAACCGAGCATAGTCGGCCGTTTTAAAGTACTATAATTAAAAAAAAATCTTAGATTTACTTAATCTAGAAGTCCGGTTAAGTTGGTTCGAACAAGCACACGTTTTTGTTTATCTCTTGCTTTACAACAGCCGCAAAAAAAAGATCCTTCACTCTAAAAAAATAATCATTATTACCTAAAATATTAAAAACCATAACTTTTTGGCTGCGAAATAATATTTTATACAAACAATATTGAATTAAGTTAATTCATGAGATATAACTTTAGACACTTTTACTGTCGATACTAAACAGTAACTGCCAAAACCGACATAATTTTAACCGTAATAAAATTTTATGACTGTGTATTTGTTTGTGTTGCTTTTGTTTACATTGTAGGCATTGTTCGCAGACACACATGCCAAAAACAAAGTTTTGAAGGTAAGTATTTATATCAAAGCTTAGACGGCGGTCAGAGGCCTGCTACCATAAATTGGGGAAAAGACGCGCGTGACTAGGGATTGCAATCCCGCACCATGTTCAATCCCGCGGGATCCATTTGCAGGATTGGTCCAATCCCGCGCGGATCCCGCGGGATCCCGCACCTTTGTAATCATGTTTTAAATCTAATTTAAAATACAGATTTTTCTTCAAAATTCGACTTCAGTTCAATAAACATTAACATGCCTATCATGTGAAGCTAAATTATTTGTTTTCAAACTAAATATAAATTGAAATAAGTGTAATCAAATTACATTTATTTCGTATTTAGAGCCGTGTTCAATTTTACTCTTTATTCTTACTACTACAAATTTTTTTTTATTCCTCTCCCTCCCACACATGTGAAAGGGGGGACAAGAAATGTTTTTATTTGTCAGCAATATTGAGTAGGGTACTGTTGAATAGGTATTTTAAAACTATGGGAAAAATTGTTTCTGTCCTAAGATATTTGCTTTTAAAAGGGGCGGTTTTGAACCATAATTTGTTCCAGCTGTAAGTTCTAAAGCATAAAACTCAAAAATTAAAAAACGAAATGTAGGTAATATAGGTATCAATCTGAAGTTATCATGAAAACTGTAACGGATACTGTACCAAACAAGTTTTAAGAAAAATAAAGATTTTCCATCTGCGGTTAGTAACCATACAGCTGCAAACAAACCAGCAACAACAACAACAACTACGAAACTTAATGCGGGCGTATCTTACACGCCCTTGCAGGTTTTTAAAAAATATGGATTAATTCTAATATTATATTGACGAAAGACCACAATTAAGGGGCAATTTTAGTCACTTTAGATCACAACTTTCATTATACTTATCAAATAACTAATTTACAAGAACAGCTGGGACTACCTTTGAAAATAAAATAACTTCTTCTTTTCGAGTGGGGGGCACTGAGTTGTTTAACGACCCGATGAACTCGGGTGTCAAAGTTTTTCAACTCTGATGTCAAGATAACTACAGTTATAGAAGAATGGGTATTAATGGTTTTGCGAGTATCACCCAGCCTGCGTCTCAGCGAACAACAAGTAAGAAATGCTCTTTCAGTGTCTACGTATAGTTTCGAATGGTAAGATAGTTAAGAAATATTTTTAGGAAATGACCGTCGAGTTTAAGTTTAAGTTCGAGCCAATCGAAAGCAAAAGTTGACGTGTTTTTTGGTGCGAATTTTCAATGTGCGGGATCCGCGGATCCGCGTTTTGAAGGTGCGGGATCCCGCAAGGCCAAAAATAGCGCGGGATCCCGCGGGATTGCGGATCCCGCAATGCGGGATTGCAATCCCTACGCGTGACACCAATACAGATGGCTCACTCAGTACTAGCGACGATTTTGACGCTTACTGACGAAAACTGGAAAAAACCGGAATCTCAGGGGAAGTCAAGGTAACTAAAAAGGTGGTGACACGAACTTCATATTTATTGGATTTAGAATTGGCTCAGAATCATATGACGCTCTTAGTCAAATTTTGCTGTTTTTATATTTTTTAATTCTACAATTTTGACAGTAGCAACCCTGGCTATCACTGGCTATGTAACAAATGCCAATCGCGAAATTCCGAAATACGGCCGAGTGAACTTTCTGTAAACTCTCTATTTTGTGCTGTTACTCTCAAATATTTTTCAGATGTGGCGACCGTATTTTTCCGATCTTTAACGCTTAGTCTATCCCTTGATAGAGGCGTGACTTATGTATTTATTTAAACTCTTTCAAATATTTTCTCAGAGTAGAACTCATATTTAATCCACATACTCATATTACTCAAAAGTTAATTGCTCTGAAAACTTTAAACTCGAAGGCGCCGGCTTCCCGAGTCGGTACGTAATTTCAACTTAAGCTATTTTACTGGTGGCTTTGATGGCAGATAAGGCGTAGTAGTAGTACAACTACCTGCGACGTCGAAGGTCCCGGGTTTGATTCTCGGTGGGTCACCCACCCACAGAATTTGGGTCAGGAAATCGCTTTGTGAATTGTTCCATGTCTGGTCACGACATTGCAGGCTGAATCACCTGGATATCTTCAAAAAGTAGGTTCAGTGATTAACTTTTTGGTTACAAAGTTAATACAAACAAAGCAAGCGGAAAAAATTCACGCCACCGATGGGATTCGAACACACGTCTTCTGACAAGCCGGGTCAGACGTGTTTGACCGCTACACCACGGAGGCTCTAGCCCAGGCGGCGAAAAGGTTTTTAGGTTCTGTGATTTAGAGGGCACGTTAGGCGTCGGTCCCAGCTGCTTTCTATATTCCATAGCAACTTAGACTATGAATAAACTACCATATCTGAGGGCTACTAGTAGCAGCTTCCCGAGCCGTTACGTAGTTATAACTTGGGCAATTTTACTGGCGCAGGCACTGTCTCCGCCTAACTTTTTACCCGACTGCCTCAGAAGGAGGGTTATGTTTTTCGAGAGTATGTATGTATGTATGTATGTATGTATTGTCGTATTACCCAGATTCCAAGAGGCACCGGCACTCAAGGAACCGAGGTAACCGCAGGTGTAACTTAGTAGCTAGGTAGGGTGGAGTGGTCTCGCTTTTTTACGGGCTATACAGCCCAAACGGATAGTTGGATTTTGACATATGAGGTGTCGTTAGATTTGTCTCAGCAGCGCGAGTGACTCTGGCTATATTAAAAAATTTATACATTCCAGATGGCGGATTTATACAGAAAAATACTATTTTAAAATTACCGCAGTCGGGTTTTATGCTTTTTAACACATTTACTTGTTAGAAAAAGTGCGGTGTCGCCTTCGTAAGCTTCATTTGACGGCGTTTGAGTTCTATACTTCCCTACTTGACTTTATTTAGGAGAGAACAACCTATCTTAACCTCATATTGAGGACGTGTTGATACGCATCTTAGCAAATCACACTGGAAAAGCTGTGAAGGTCCATTTTCCTTTATCTATATCTAGAAAGTCTATTTTATTTTAATTTATCTGTTCTATAATAATCGAATTATATAATAAGTTCGATAGAAAACTCAATACCATAAAACGACCCAAGCGGTTATCGTTGCCCAAAGGGATCAAAATAATTTTCTAAAAGATCCTTAATATTTAAACCCATAGAGCCCGAATGGTTTGGGTCATTTCAATTAAAAACTTTCAGCAAATCGTTATTGACAATAGTTTACGGCACTATTAATAAATTTATAAAAAATATTTTAGATAACACAGTCTTTTGAATGACTCACAATTTTTGGTCTACACCGCAAGGGATATAGGCGTTTTATATGTATAGAATATGTGACAGGATGTCAAGTAAAGTAGGGCCAACGAAACGAGATAATTAATGTAAACAACTTTTGTATGACGCGGTGACAGTTATTACAATTTGTCCTTATCTGTCATATGGTAAAATGTCTGCTGTCTCTTTTAGATTTGTTTACACTTTTTATCTCGTCTGGTTTACTTTAGTCCTAATAGTGATTTACGATTTTCTGAAACGGTCTTCAAAGTTTGCTAAAGTTTGGCCGCAACATAATAGCAACCGGGACCGGCAGCTTAACGTAGCCTCCGAAGCACGGAACCGTTCCTTTTTTCAGACATTCTTACTAGACTGGGAACAAATTCACAAAGTGATTAGTAATAAATTTATGAAAGAACAACCAAGAATGTAACCCGGAACCTTCTGTATCGCAGGCAGTCGCACTACCACTGCGCCTCATCGGTCGAAATGAAAACTTGATGTCAGAGAACGAAAGATCGATTTTTCACTAATTGATTATTTCAAGTCATCCATAATGTCGATTCTATTGAACAACACGGTACCTTATAAAAGTGTCGTGTACAATTCGTAAAATCGATTGATAATTAATCGACTAATTGACATTGCATAATCGATTATAAAACAACGATTATTTTCGCGAAAGCATCGTTTTTTTTAACATCCCTACTTGATGTTGAAATTACGTAATTCACGCTGAAGCGAATTTCAGCGCTTTAGAAACTAGAAAGCTCTATCTACTCAGCCGGAAGCTTTCAACGTTTAGAGGCAAACTAGAGAAGAGAATCTGTTTTCATTGGTACTTAGGAATTTAACCGTGTGCCAGCGACTAAGAATACTGTCACCCCTAGCACAAAAAGAAAGTTTATAGAAGGATCACTCGACTCTATTTAGGATTTTCGCGATTGTCACTTGTTATATAGTCAGGGTTGCTACTGTCAAAAATCTCAAAGTTTAAGAAGTTGAATATCAAAAGAGCAAAACAAAAAAATAACAGCAAAATATAATACAAGAACGTCATACCGTAACGTAACGTAATGAAATGAATGATAGTGAGCCAATTTTAATCCAAGAAATATGACGTTCGTGGCAAACATCTTCTTAGATACCTTGAGTTCCTCTAACAAAACTCAGCTCATCATCTTAGTAACATACATATCAAATTCTCAAGGCCCGGCTACACCCAAGGGTAGAAATGGGTATCACAAAGCTTTAGAAAGCTCTAACTAGCTGCGCCGGAAGCTTCCAGCGTTTAGAGGCAAACTACTGGCGAGAAGATAGATGTTTTTATAGGTTCGGTTTAGCAGCTTTATCAGGCAAGTTACTGTTTAAGTCTTCGATTCGAGTGAAAAACCGAATCGTCAAACGACCCGTTGAACCCGTGTCAGAGTTGTTCAACCGCCTACTAAAAATAGCAGGCTTTTGACATAGTTGTGTAATGACTGCCGTATTAAGCACCTTGTGTTCGGGATCCTGTTGAGTATGAAATTCAACCACCAGCTAGTATTTGTACCAAAATGTTTATTATTTCTGCCCCGATAGTTTTTTTTACACCCTAGTAAACATAACATTACACGTTTAAAATAAACTTCCAAGGCCTTACAATAAAAAAGTGAGATGAGCGTTGAACGCGTTTTTTATACTAAAATTTTATTTTAAAAACGCGTAAAATACTTATCTAACTTTTTTGTGGTTAGGTCTGATATGTCTAAACGTCTAGAAAATTCTTCAACCATGGCTGTATGTAAGCATGTCGATTCATTCACCAACAACGTAAACAAAAAAAACATTTAGTGATTTCGAAAGGAAGGGCTCCTCTTGAGTTCATTCAAATGCAAAAGCTTTTCTATAGCTTCGATATTAAACAATATGAAATGGAAAACAGAAATGTTCACTTTGACAAGAACTTGCAATTCCCAATACACTTTTAGAAAATATTTTAATTAAAATATTCCATAGTTTCAATGCTGAAAATTGTAAACTATTGTCAATAGCGATTCGCTGAAAGTTTTAATTAAAATGAACCAAACCATTCGGGCTCTATGGGTTAAAATATCACGGGTCTTTTAGTTTAAAACAAATGAAATGTCCATAGTTATCATTTTCTTCCCTTTGGGCAACGATAACCCTTTGGGTCGTTTTATGAGTTTGAGTTTTCTATCTCTACATTTCGATATATTTTTATACATGATGTAGGTACCTTAGTAAATACATAAAAATAAGTGTTAACAAGGTATTTAAAGTGCTGAAGTAGACCATAAACTCTACAAATTTTCTCCATAAAATTTAGGCGATCTATTATTTTAATAAAAAAAACGTACGTACCTACTTCTTAGCGATTTGGATCCATAGGGGCACCTTTTCATTGGAACAAAGTTTTAAATAAACACAGTTCTGTGGCAAAAATTTTAACTGTGTCAGAGTCAAAAACATTTTGTTTAGCCAGAAGCCAGAATATTTTTTAACGAGGAAATATAACTTAGTTATAGCGGCAAAAACTGGAATATGTTCACTAAATTTAATAAAACTTTCAAAATAACTACACCAGAGTAATGGGTACTACCGCCAGAAAATCCACCTACCCATTCAAGGGACCAACAATACTGGTTTTTCTTTGTATTTGTATGGGAACCAGAATAAGTTAGTCCCTTTAATAAGTTGATGTGTTCTCTGGCGACAGTACTTACCAACTTTTGCTGTAGAATTTGTTGATAATTTTTGTTACTCGTATTTTTTATTTGATTTCAAAACTCTAGTGCAGTTTTAACTGAGCAAAATGTAATTGAGTGTTTTGCCGTATAGTGCCGGTTAGATTAGCATCACCATATTTTCTACTAGTGAATGTACTATATAGCCAGAAAATCTGAGTCGTGGTGCAAAAGACTACTGGAATGGAGACCCTGGGACCAGAAGCGACCTAGAGGAAGGCCACAGATGAGATGGAAAGACGACATCAAAAAGGTGGCGGGTAGCAACTGGACTCTTACTGCCCAAAACAGAGAGAAGTGGAGAAGTTTGAAGGAGGCCTACACCAAAACCTTGGTTGATGATGGCTAGAAAGAAGAAAGAAAGAAGAATGTACTTAGTAAACAGCACTACAACGGGTAGCAGCGTTCACGCTCTCCCTCAAAAATTCCAGCAGAAGCCATCGTATTTTTTACTTACCACGATTTTATTGAATGAATATTCAAAATACAAAAATCCATATCGTATCGGATGTCAATTTACCGCCAGATATCAAATTTCCTGTGAACCACAGCGTATGGGTTTCCCGGTAATTTACTTAGGCGGATCACACACACACCGGTCGAAATTGCGGTTTGTGACAGCTGCCATACAAATAACAACATTATGACAGACGTAATTTGATGCGGCGATACGCCATGATTTTAGAAAGCTAGAATATTTTAGGGGGAGGCCCATGTCCAGCAGTGGACTGTTGTGGCTGTTATAGTAGTAGTAGTAGTAGAATATTTTCTATGGTGGGCAGGATTTGATCCTGTGTCTTTAAGCGACACTCAACCTGCGAAATTAAGCAATAGTATCTCTCTTCCTCCTTCTACCTCTCTCTGTGTCTGTGTGTGTGTTGTGTGTTATGTTATGGTTCATCATTCTGCCCTTATCCCAATTGTTTGTTGTTGAACACAAAATCGTGTTGCAAAGGATTTGGCTTAATTTTACGACCGGTCGCCTACCAGACGTCAACCCTCCTTGGGAATGCTTTTGTGGTGGATAAACCGCCACCATACGGTTGGCCCTGGCTGTTTGGGTCGGGCTTATCCCTGAGTGCCATGATTTTGATCCTGCAACTTTCACTAGCGACACGTAGCCTACGAAATTATTAAAACCAGATCCCGAAAAGAAAATCGTATGCTCTAGCAGTGTGTGTGTAAATACAACCACAGCGGTATGTGTTTCCCCGTAATTTCACTCATCCGGGATTTGGGTTCCGGGAACGTAATACCTACTTGACCTATTTTTTTTGCACATTTCGCTAGTATGATATTATTATAGAGCGGTAGATAAGTGCTCGTAATTTATAGAAAAAATAGAAGAAGAGAGGTTTTTGCCTTGCACATAGAGGAAAAAAATGGGAAGCCCAGTACTTTAAACCACCCCATTATACGGTATAGGGTAAAATTTTACTAGTGACCGACAGCGAAAACTTAGAACCGGCAGGTCATAAGGATCAACTTTCCTCAAAAAAATTGTACACCCCATGGTAACTCAAATCAGCTGATCGCCAATTTGGGTTGTTCCCACCAGCTGGTTCAGAGTTTTCGCTATCGGTCACTAGTAAAATTTCACGCAGTTATATGTTAAAATATCAACCTACTATACATACAATTAGTATCTACCTATCAACCTGTACAATATTAATCAGAATCTAGTATGAAATAAAATAAAAATGCTACTTGACAATACCCACGCCGAAATAAAGCATGTAGGATAACCAAACATTCGTGACAAAAATAATAAATCTCAACGTAAACGAAAGAGAAACAGATGTTCCCCCCTTAAGGCCCGTACTCGATTCAAGTAATTTATTACACAAACATCAACTCGAGACTTTGGGACATAACACATTGAACGTTCATTTTTATACAGGGTGTAAGGGTGCCGTGTGGCGCCGGTTTAGAATAGCATCACCCCATATCTTTCCCGTGGGTGTCGCAAGAAACGACTTAGGGATTTGAGAGTTGATGTGTATTGCAATTTTATGGCAGGCTGACAACCTGTCACTATGGTGATACAGAGTCTTCTGAATGACATTCAAACTTTTGTGAGACGTGGTGTAAGTGGACGTTTTTGCAGCTATTTACGCTCTGCCTACCCCGCAAGGGATTTAGGCGTGATTTAAGTATGTATGTATGTGTAAGGGACGGTGCACCGAAAGCTTTGCAGACATGATCAGACTATAAAACTGAACAACTTTCTGTATATACTAACTTTATGTTGACAAACGAAAAATAAATTTAAGGTCCCATTAAAATTCTCGATCAGCCGACTTTGTACGGGAAATCGTTTTTTTTTCGTACATAATAGTTACTTTAACGGGTCTTATCACGATAGTCTACATCTCCATTTTCCTGCCTTTATCCCTATTACTTGGGGTCGGCGCAACACGTTTCGTTGAACACAAAATCGTGTTGCAAAAGGATTTGACTGAATTTTACGACCAGCCGCCTACCAGACGTCAACCCTCCTTGGGAATCGTCAACCCTCGTTGGGTCTTATCACGATAGTATTTTAGGTAAATAAACGACTTTCCTGGAAACCCGACGTTTCGACTAAGTTTCATCAGTCATGGTCACGGGCAGACTAAAGTTGCAGCGAGTTGTTGTCATCAGGGTGTTAGACAATATTAGGTAGCAGAAGATCTAGTCACGGCAAAAATATTTGAGAAGACATTATTTTATTTTTCACTGAGATTTTGTATGAGACGTAAAAAAATATTTTCGTTTCCTGGCCAATGTTTTAGGATAAAGTTGCTCAGTGGAAATCATGCAGGGGGCAAGTATTTAAATGAGCTGCCCTTGCACCCTGTATAAACAGTTTGAGGTTTCGGGGACACCCTGTGCTATGTACAGCTCGAGGCTTCGAGACACGCTGTATAAGATGTAAGACATTAATAGGCACTTAAGAACACGCTTCGAAAGGAAATAATGAAGAAGAAGAAATAAATGTTCTTAGCTTTCCTTTTAAGTTTCTTTCGTTGTATTCTTACTTCAAACGATTAAGGACTATTTATAAGGTTTTACCAATACAAGTAGGTATACATACACGTTACACTCCCATATCCCCTGTGGGGTAGGCAGAGCGTAAACGGCTGTAAAAAACGTCCTTTACACCACGTCTGACAAAAGTTTTAGAGAAATTGAGAATACTGAGTATCACCACAGTGACAGGTTGTCAGCCTGACGCCTAAAAATAGCAATACACATACTCTATTCGCTCTTTACGTCACCCACGGAAAAGTTATGGGGTGATGCTATTCTATGCCAGCATCACACGGCACTTCTAAGCCGGCATCACACGGTATAATCATAAGTTACTTTGACCAACAAACGAAATAAAACCTATTCAATCAAAATATTTTACCCACCCACGTTCGTACATACAGGGTGTTAGGGACGGTGTACCGAAAATTTTGCAGGCATGATCAGACCATCAAATCGAACAACTTTAACTATGGAGCCAATGGTGGGAAACGATAAAAAAATTCCGACCTCCCATACAAAGTCAGTCAGCTGATCGTGAATTTTGTATGGGAGGTCGGAAATTTTTTTTCGTTGCCCACCATTGGCTAAGTTGTTCAGTTTGATGGTCTGATCATGCCTGCAAAGTTTTCGGTACACCGCCCCTAACACCCTGTATTTTACCGACCCACGTTCGTACATATAGAATAGATAGTCAGCAAAATATTCTCATGCATTAAACTCACATAAGTTGCCGATTATGCTGAAACAGCCATTTTATCTCGAATACTATAGTGACGTGAAAATTTATATCGGTATTGAAAACAGTACCCACGACATTGCAAAAAAGTTTTTTTAACAGTTTCACATGTCACATTTAGTAGCGCTGGTTTAGAAATAATAACATACTCAATCTTATTTTCACTCGCAAGTATCAAAAAGGTTGACTATAGGACCAATTCATACAGGGAATTGGGAGCAGCCATCCCTGTTACTGTTACGTCTTAGACAGTGCATTATAAGAAAATTGAAGCTCATTTAAATACTGCACCATGATGTTTATCATAAAAGCTTTATTACATACAACTATAAATGTAAAAAAACAAAGGAGAAGTTAATCTAAAAACCCTTAGAGCGATCTCTTCCATAGGTGGAGAAAAAAGTGCCAGTTACTGATTCTGAGAGCCGACTGATAATCATCAAACACTTTTTTCAGATAGAATTTATTGGTTTTATCGATATTTGTTTGCATCACAGTCACAACACTAGGTCATTCACAGAAAAGCAGAAAGTTTATGTGGAAAATTTCACACCTATCGCCAATTTATGTACCTCGGGCCGGACTGAGTGAAAAAGTTAATTAAATGGCGACCCAGCTTCAACATGGGTTCAATTTTTATATTTTTTATCTTAAAACAGTTTTTTGAATAATAACACTTTCTAGATGTGTTCTAGACGAAAATCAAAACACCCATCTATACGGTTACATTTAATTAAGTACAAATCTCTTAGGGGTGTAATCTGCTCACAAAACTGAACAAGAAACTTTTCTTTGAAATATGATAAAAAGTTTGGTCCTCCCATACTAGGTGACACACTTTTTTCAGCATTTTTGTATGGGAGGTCCAAATTTTTTCTTCATATTTCGAAGAAAAGTTTCAAACAAAAGTAAGTTCAGTTTTGTGAGTAGATTACTACGTCCTCAAGAGATTTGTACTTAATTAAATGTAACCCTATATATTGCCATTTATGCCAAGTTTACCTGCTACAGATGGTCTTTTTTCAGTTTGACGTATTAAATCCTTGCTTTGGTATGTAACAGTATTTACAGTATCTATCAATAGTGATTCATGCTATTATGATAGCAAACATACAAGGTTCAATCCGCCCCCTTTTCTAAAGAATCTTTTCTTCAAAATAAATAAAAAATCTCCAAAATATTTTCCTCTCCTAAAAAGCCACAAACATTCACGCCTGTCCCTAATTCCCTACGTTTAATTCATATTCGCGCGGCGTAGTCTAAGAGCCGTCGTCGTATTTTCGTACATGGTCCAGTCTGACCCTTTTCCCGGGAATCTTTTCTTGAAAATAAGTAAAGAATGTTGCCGTATGGTGCGGGCTTAGAATAGCATGTGACAAATTACACAACATTTGACATAAGCTTGAGAGTCACTTAGAAGACCATATCACCATAGTGACAGGTTGTCAGCCTGTCGCCTAAAATTGCAATAGGTAGGTACATCAACTCCCAATTCCCTTGGTCGCTTATTAGAAAGGTATTATTATGGGGTGATGCTGTTCTAAACCGGCATCACATGGCACAAATAATTTCCTCTCCTAAAAAGCCACAAAAATTCACGCTTGCCCCTAATTTAATTCATATTCGCGCGGCGTAGTCTAAGAGCCGTCGTCGTATTTTCGTAATTGTCTCGCTCGTTAGGGCCCATTTATTTGTGCAGGCAATGCTAGTAGTAAATTCAGTCTGTAGGGTGTCCAAGCGTTCAATGAAATGTAGGACATTGCCTGGTGTAGGTTAGACTATTTTGAGTACATTTATTTGTGCTGGCAATGCTAGTAGTAAATTCAGTCTGTAGGGTGACCAAGCGTTCAGTGAAGTGTAGGACATTGAATTATTGGGGAGTAAGGGGATAGTGGATAGAACATCTTTTCCAGCCCAAATGTCAACCCCACCTGCTCGCGCCGGATGGCGGCGGAGACAAATCAGCTTCCGTGGTGCTCCCTGCTAGATAACGGACGGGGCTCTGGCGACCGAGTCAATGGCGGGATAACCATTCCCCAACCCGGCAACTGGTTGGAAGAGGCAACAACGGCCTTGGGAGTTAAATACTTCCTAAAATGAAAAGAGGCAGAAGGTAATGGGAACGAACTGCTGAATAATTTTCCCAAGAGAGTTATGGTGGACAACGTTTCAACGGAGTTTTTGTCGAGCGATCCGGCTAACGCCCGGCGCCACTTATCCGGGAAAGGTGGTGTGAAATATGCTACCGGCCACGTAGGAGTAGAACACCAGGCTTCACGTGGAAACTATGCGACTGGTGCAACACATCCTGACAAATTTTCAGCGAGATGCCCCCATCGAATTGGAACCTGGAACGTCCGCGGGCTCAATCAACCTGGAAAATTACAAATTGTGGAAAAGGAGATGGAAAGAAAAAACCTTAACTTATTAGGGCTCAGTGAAACCAAATGGAAAAAGTCTAAACACTTTGTTTCTGAATCTGGTAACAAAATATATTTCTCGGGGCCAGAAAATTAGAGCAGTAATGGAGTGGCTTTTATTGTACCAAAACATCTGGACAAATGTGTCATAGGATATAATCCAGTTAATGACCGGATAATAACCCTTAAACTTAATGCATCCCCTTGCCTCATTAACATTGTCCAAGTTTACGCCCCTACATCACTATCCACAGAGGAAGACATCGATCACTTCTACGGAAATCTAGCTCGGACACTGAAAAACATACCTCGAAGAGATATAACACTAGTAATCGGAGATTTCAATGCGAAAGTCGGAAGTACAGTCGATGATGAACATCTTAGACGCGTAGTCGGAAAATATGGTATCGGAGAGAGAAACGAGAGAGGTGAGCGTTTTCTACAATTCTGCAGTGAAGAAGATCTGACGATCACAAACACTTGGTTCCAACATCATATCCGCAGGTTGTACACGTGGATATCGCCAGGGGACAGATACAGAAATCAAATAGACTATATCCTTATTAAATCTCGTTGGCGATCATCTATTTTAAATACTACTACGTTTCCTGGAGCAGATTGTGGAAGTGACCACCAGCTCCTTGTGGCTGTTCTAAGAATACGGTTTAAAAAACTAAAGAAACCGAAAAGAACACAAGACCTCCGAAAAGTAGACTACAGCGGCTTTAGGCAGACTTTCAAAGATAAGATCAGCAAATTGCAAGATAACTCGAGACACTCTGAGAACTCCTGGAGTAGCATGAAGGAAGTTATAATAGAAGCGGCTAAGGAAAACGCACTCCATAACACCTTAATGAAGAACTTTATTACAAAAGACACCGAGGATGTAATAACTGAAAGAAGAATGTTAAAGGAGAAAGGATTGATCTCGGACGAAGACCATCGGCGATACTCTGATTTGAGTGCTGAAATACAACGCCAATGTCGGAGAGACAAAACTGACCAGATCAATAATCTCTGTGAAGAACTTGAGCAAAACTCCATTAAACATCAAACCAAAGACCTTTTTCAGAAAGTTAAAGACCTTACTAGAACATTCGCTTTCAAAACATGTTCAATAAAAAGTAAAGAGGGTGTCCTACTCACAGATTTGAAACAAGTACTTAGCCGCTGGAATCAATACTGTAGCCAACTCTACGATGATATTTCTGCTGATTTATCGCCATTACCCTGGAACATACAAGAGAAGGAACCAGACATTTTACCAGCCGAAGTAGAAAGGGCGGTAAAAGCTCTAAAGCCTGGTAAATCTCCTGGAAAAGATGGAGTTCCAGCTGAACTAATCCAAAACTGTGGCCATGAAGGCATAATAATGCTTACCAACATCTGCAATGCCATATGGAACACTGGACAGTGGCCAGAAGAGTGGACTGAGTCGGTTTTTGTACCATTACACAAGAAGGGGTCTACCACAGAATGTAGCAACTATAGAACCATTGCACTAATCTCGCATGCCAGCAAAATTCTTCTGAACATAATAAACTATCGGCTCAATCATTACCTTGACCGACAGATACCTGAAGAGCAAGCTGGTTTCGTTAAGGGTAAAGGGACTAGAGAGCAAGTTCTTAACGTACGTCAGATTATAGAAAAGAGCCGTGAGTTCAACAGTCCCGTCGTGCTATGTTTCATAGATTACAGTAAGGCTTTCGACTGTGTGAGATGGAATAAACTGTGGACAGTCCTTGAAGAGATGGGAGTACCAAAACATCTTATTCACCTAATTCGTGACCTCTACGTGAACAACCGTTCCTTCGTAAGAATCGACACCGAATGTTCCGATGTGTTCGTTACTAAGAAGGGAGTCCGACAAGGTTGCATTCTCTCCCCAGTGCTGTTTAACATATATGGCGAATATATAATTCGCAAAACAATTGAGAACTGGGAGGGAGGTTTTCCGATAGGAGGGAAGCGTATAATGTAACCTCAGGTATGCCGACGATACTGTCCTTATCACAACACCCATGGAGGATATGCGTGAGCTTCTACAGAAACTGGAGACTGAGAGCTTAGCGTTGGGCCTAGCTATCAATAAGAGCAAAACAAAACTGATGATAGTAGATCGTGCTCAAAAGCTAAACAATATCGATAGCATTGGTGTAGACGTCGTCCAAAATTACATATATTTAGGATCCCAGATATCCAACGATGGCAGCTGCGAGCCAGAAATAAGGAGACGTATCGCTATGGCTAAAGACGCTATGACCCGCCTAAACGGTCTGTGGAAAAATAGAGGCATCACAAATCGAACTAAAATGCGCCTAGTCAGAGCATTGATTTTTCCGATATTCTTATACGGCGTGGAAACATGGACCATCAAAGCAAGAGAGAGACAAAGGATTGATGCATTCGAAATGTGGTGCTGGAGGCGGATGCTGAGAATTCCTTGGACTGCCAAACGCACAAATGTGTCGATCCTCTCCCAACTCAAAATAAAGGAGCGTCTCTCGGCAACGTGCTATCAACGTGTGTTGAGCTACTTTGGCCACATAATGAGACGCGGAGACGACAGCCTCGAAAAATTAATCATTGTTGGAAATACGGAAGGCAAAAGATCCAGAGGCCGCTCACCGACTAGATGGTCTGACCAGTTGAGGGATGAGGGAACGCCAAAGTTCTACAATGTAGTCAACATGGCTACTGATAGAAGCCGATGGAGACAATTTGTCCGTGCCAGACTTACCCACCATGACCACGATCTTCAGACATGAAGGACCGACCAGAGAGAGAGAGAGAGAGGACATTGAATGGTATATTATGTTAGACTATTTTGAGTACATTTATTTGTGCGGGCAATGCTTGTAGTAAATTCAGTATGTACGGTGTCCAGGCGTCCAATGAAATGTAGGACATTTCCTAGTATACGTTACAGTATTTTGAGTAGTTAGAGTCATTTATTTGTCTGTTTGAGGATTTGGTTTTTGAGTGCGACTAAATATTGTCTTTTGGAGTGTTTGGAAAATTATGGAATTGTCCTTGATTGTCTTTGTATTTATTAGGGTGAATTTATTTTTGTGAGCTATGCTAGCTGTAAATTCATGGGTCTTTCTTCAGCACCAGAGAAATCACTGTCTTGGCCCAAAATTTGCACATCTTGCTATTATAGAGGAACAGTATTTTTTATATGGTTAGTACGGCTATTACTGCGATTGGAGAAGCAATAAAAAATTATAGGGATGTTACGCTTTTTTTATAAAAAATATATATGCCCCCCAAATTGACGCTCTCTGGCGTGTCCGAAAGCTGACTTGCTACATTCATGGGTTTATATTTCGATAACTATTTATGATACGAATTTGTGACAATGTTCACAGACATTTTATATGTTCTAGTTTAACTACAATTAATATTTAACCATACTTTTAACAGTTTAACGAGTTACAGAATAAAATGTCTCTGTCCGCGTAAAATCCTGGGATTCCCTGGCGCGTAAAAAACATCGCACACATCACTAGTCTTTGTAGGTACGCTGTCGACATCCCGGCCGCTCAAAAGAGTCAGTAACGCCGCAGCAGCGGAGGTGTGTGCACTCGTGACTCGATGTTAGATTTTGGATTCATCGAGGTAATCAAGTGTTATTCTGGCTTTGGTACACCTATACATTTGATTTCTCTGGTAAAGTTAATAATTAATTGATCAGTCATAATGTAGTGATTTTGTTATAGAAACGTTGCTTTTTGGGTGGTGAGCTGGTTGTGTAATAACGATTTCTTATATTAGCTTTTACGGTTTAAGAGTTATTCTTAATAATCACTACTTTTTGCTTTCTCTGGCATTGATTTCTCTGGCGAAAATGCCAGAGAAGTCAAAAAAATTGCCCGAAAAATCAATGAAGTCTGTGACGAGCCTGCGAGCAGACAACAGCCACGCTATCCTGCCCAGTGGCTAGGTCTGTGGCCGCTTCTGCTCACAGCGCTACGAGCAGACAACAACCACGCTAGCTTGCCCGGTGGCTAGGTCTGTGGCCGCTTCTACTCGCAGCGCTGCGAGCAGACAACAGCCACGCTAGCCTGCCCGGTGGCTAGGTCTGTTGCCGCTTCTGCTCACAGCGCTGCGAGCAGACAACAGCCACGCTAGCTTGCCCGGTGGCTAGGTCTCTGGCCGCTTCTGCTCACAGCGCTGCGAGCAGACAACAACCACGCTAGCCTGCTAGGTTGCTGGGTCTGTGGCGAGCCTGCGAACAGACAACAGCCACGCTAGCTTGCCCGGTGGCTAGGTCTGTGGCCGCTTCTGCTCACAGCGTTGCTAGCAGACAACAGCAACGCTAGCCTGCTCGGTGGCTAGGTCTGTGGCGAGCCTGCGAACAGACAACAGCCACGCTAGCCTTCCCGGTGGCTGGGTCTGTGGCAAGCCTGCGAGCAGACAATAGCCACGATAAATAATGACTGACATTAGTAAATGATACAAATAACGAAATTCAAGTTACGAGTTTGATTTCTCTGTCCTATTTGATTGATTTCTCTGGCGAGATTTTTTTAAACTTGTTTTTCTCTGGAACTATAAATGGGAAACGAGGGCCAAAGGTATCATTTTTTATCTTTTGAGATATGTTTTCAATATCCATTGGTATTATTTCAATTAACTCAAAATTCAAATTCGCCAGAGAAATCACGTGAATTTGCATGGTCCGGAGAAATACTCTCATTCGGTATCAGTAGGGTGTCCAAGCGTTTGGTCAATTGTACTTACTTATTCTATTAGTGTACATTATTAGGACGAGCAGAACAACTAGCGTCGGTTCATAAATTCAGTATGTAGGGTTTCCAAACATTCGATAATTTGGGGTCATTGAATACCTACTTACATGTTAAAACACATCCTGTGTTAGGTACATAGGTGTGTTAGGTATTTTAGTTTAAAACCATTCCACCGTAAATAGGAAAACTATAAACCTATGTTTTAGATCGCCAGATTTTTATTATTCGAGAACTTTAGCATATTTTTTGCCATCCACTGACCTATAGTACCGTTCCACAAAATCCTCACAAACCGTAGGATTATTTCACGCAACAGGAAAGTCCGGAAGATTTTTATTGAAAC
Organism: Phthorimaea operculella; assembly: GCA_024500475.1. Classification (NCBI taxonomy): domain Eukaryota; kingdom Metazoa; phylum Arthropoda; class Insecta; order Lepidoptera; family Gelechiidae; genus Phthorimaea; species Phthorimaea operculella. Next base: position 3,186,214 of record JANFCV010000046.1, on the reverse strand, counting down.
CATGGTCACCCTACTCGTGCATAATGAAACCGAGCGAATGTTAACGAGTATTTATATTTGTATGCTCGACGTGGATAGGAGTTGTAGTGCATTAAGGAGATTGGTTAACATGATTACTTTATACTAGAAAATGTTGAAACTATTTTGCAAACTAAAATCCGTTCGCAACATTTGTATAAGTACAAAACATATTGCAATATACCGGTAGATGGAGCTACGCCGCGCTTCATAAGCATTATGTCTTTGCATAATTTACCAGGCAACGATTGAGCGGTAGCGCAGATGGTAGACGCACAAAAGTCGCAGGTTCAAACGTTCAAATGTTCCCTGTATACCTAACAGGAAAGTGTTTTTGAGTTTGGTATGTCATGCATACCTATTTGGACACAAAAATTTGAATATCTACAGTATGGCCATTCGAATAGATAATATTTGACGGCTCTATAAGGTCTATTTGTCTTGGTTGACATGTCTTCTTTTATAGGTTTGACAGCAGTGTCAAACATGGGCTCTTCGCAAAGAGTATAATAAGTAATTATGCTATTCGAATGGCCGTACTTTAGGTTTAGTTCATGTTTAGCAAGTGTTTAGCTCATGTCTCTTATTTTTGTAAGAGCCATGTTTTTCATAATAGCTTTAAACTATTTCGTTGAATAGACAAACTTGAAAAGTTATTGCTCAATTATCTCCAATAGCAGTTAATAATATCGTTGTCACGTAGTTAATTGCCCATTAATAACCGTTTCCCAGACGTATTGCTGTTTCAGATTTTGATTGCAAAACAGTAGTTTGCAGCGTTTTGAGATTCATGGTATCGGATAATAATAATTAAACTTCATAGTCCAGAAAGTAGCATATTCAAAAATCACATCACATCTGGATCTACTTCGATATTATTTCGCGCGTTTTTTTTGTTGAATACTGCATTCTGAACTGAACTGAACGGTACGCGAATAAAATTCCCTGTGTGGACAGACAGAGCCTTAGACATAACATGACCCATTCATGTCAAAGATCCGAAATATCTCGCAACAATTTGATTGCAAACAAAGGCTGTTTCTTTATGGATGGTGCAGAGCAATTTGACAGGGACCAACTTTTGAGGAGAACGGCGCATTAAAAGCAACATCATTATATATAATAAAACTAAGTTGATAAACTGTACGTGCCGATAAAACTTAAAAAGGATTCCCGGTACGATAAAGGGACTTACATTGTACAATAGCCCTTTATCTCCCCTCGAACAAGAAAGTTCCCGTTTTAACTTATAGGGCGTATTTTTAAAGATATAAGGGCGTTTACAATCCCTCAGGTAGTGGCGCCATCTGTTGTCGAGTAGTCGAACTCCACCTCCAGTTCGTGATCTTTAATGCAATGTGTCTCAATTGGATTTTAAATGCAATACTTTTTTATTAGACCAAACAGATAAATACCGCGAGTGAAACTGCGGGCGGAAAGCTAGGACTTTTATAAACATTTGTCTTAAAACATCATAGAAGCGAAAAACTATCTGATTCCCACAGTAAAATACGTAGAAATGTCTGAAACCGCTGTGTAGAGAAATAGCCTCACTCAGACTAAGAACATAAATTAATTGGCTGTGGTCTTTCCGAGTGAGTGCGTCTAACTAGGCAGCTCAGCTTAGAAGAGCTTATGCTGGGATAGCTAGATTTAATCTAGATATATTGCATATTGCACTACAGTCTGGTGAAGAAAAGCATAACCCCCTACCAAAGAAAACAAAATACTACAGATTGACCGTTACAAACGGTCAAAATCTGACCTTATTAAAACACCTTATAATCTTTTTAATGAGGAGCAAAAAATAAGGCTTATTAAAGGCAGCAGGGTCGATTTCTGAAATTTGACACACATTTGACTAATCACAGAAAAAATGGCTAATTCGAACGAAAGTGGTGGAAATTAATCGACAGTTTAATATACCTCATTTATTACTTTGACATAACTTACGGCACCACAAGATCTTTAATGCACACTACTAATTTACATAGGCATAGTTAACCCTTAAACGGGTAGTGTCTATATAGCGACCACATAGGATTTAATTTTTGTGGCCGTCATAGTCGCAAGTATCTGTAGCCAACCGAATTTTGAACCTCAGTATTCTGAGTTCTCAAAACCAAACAAAACCTCAATAGTCCAGTTTCTCACATTCCACAGAGGCACGGACTTACATTATCCGCGTAGAGCCCACGCATAGAACGCAAGTACGCGCAGATATTTACGTACTGCAAATTTTGTGATGAACATTTTCGTTTGAATATATTTCACGCGTATTACCTGCACCCTCTGAATCTACCTTAAGCCAAAGAGACTTGAATAATGGTTGTGGTCTCACAGTCGAATGCATCCAAGGCAACCCGTTTAGTTTGTGGTTTGTAAAACGGATCTGGCTGGGTTTAGACAGACATTCAGTTGAAATATATAAGTTTATTTTAAGCTACATTCTTTAATAGTGGTGTTGATAAGGGGTGTGATAGAGTCATTTAGATCAGAATACGGTGTAACACTATAGTGACAGGTTGTCAGCCCGACGTCTAAAATTGCAATACACGTTAATAACTCTTCAGTCACTCCTCACGATGGGGTGATTCAAAGCCGGCATCACACGACACTTTAAATTTTATCCAATAAAAGTGAGACAGCAATATAAAATTAGCAAAATCAAACGAGGAATATTTTTAAATTATTGGCAAGTGTTTTTACAATAATCTACTTAAAAAAGGCGCCAAAATCAAATCGCAATAAATATTAACGCTCAGAATTTTAATAGGTTCATTATGGCCCCAGAAATTTTGGCGCCAAACGGAAAGGTCATCTACACGGGCGCGGGATTAACAAAATAATTATAATTTATGCAAAGGCCAGACTTTTGAGACGATTGGCGCAGAACTAGCGCTGCTAAAGCTTGCACAATATTTTTTCGTAAAACTTTAATTTAGACGTATTAAAAACTTGAGTACACCTATGATCGTTTGAGAAGGCCATATTTGACAACTGTCAAAATCATGTTACTGCTATGACATATGGTAATTTTTTCTTTGTTTGGCATTTCCCCTTGTATGAGTTTGACATTTGTCAAATATGGCCTATTTGAATGGCTGTACCTAAGGAGTAAGCAAAGGTCTGTGAAAAGTCTGTAATATTTAAAAAAATATCTATCGCTTTTGAAGCACTCGCGATTGTTTTCACACATTTTAAGTATTGCACCTTAGTCAACCCGCGACCACAACACATGAAACTGTGTTGAAACGTCGGGACACAGGTAAATTATAAAGGTTTACCTAAATAATTATCGCGATAGACCCGGTTCAATACTTAAAATATCTATCGGCCTGTTCAAAATAAAATTCTTATAGATACCTACTGATTCCAACACAGTGCAGCGTGCAAACCTCTTGAAAACCGAGTTTGTTATGAATTGAAAATCCTCCAAAAATACCTTAGGTACGATGAGAAGACCAGATGTAGGAGTGTTGACTTACCTGAAACAAAAATAAATTGTTAAGCTGGGGATATAGGCGTGATTACTGTATGAATATTTTGTATTCTATTGGAATAAAGCAAGATAACACAAACATTTGTAATTAAGTGTGTATAATATTTTGTCAAGGTACGCAAAGTAGGTTAGGTTAGGTACCTTTAAATATTAACTCTAAAGGCCAAACTTCTAACAAGATCAGGTTAGCATGCCCAAGAGACGAACTTTGCTTCAATTAACAGATTATAGTTCTTCCAAGCGTTTATTTTGTATTTGACAGTTATCTGTTAAATAAAAAAATCCTTTGTCATTTTCATGCCAATTAAGATTCCTATTTGACATCCTGCAACTAAAAAGTAAACAAATGGATTAATAATATTATAGTCACTTATAATAACGAATGAGAAGAAAGACTAAATTCTTAAAAATAATTCTTGCATTTACATTATTCAAAATTTTAGGTTTTATTCATACTGTCCAATTTCCCAATTTATCCAGATATTTATTATTTTCTGAATAAAATGGCGCTAGTGTGGCATCATATTGGCAGAATAAGTGGGATATTTATTACAGACGCCTGGAACGGACAGATTTACGGCTTCGGGATAAAATCATAATTATGAAGTCAATTCCCTTGTGATGCTGGCTTGGAATAGCATCACACCATGACCATTTACTATATAAAAGCAACTAAGACATAAATCCAACAGCAGTTTTTCTTATAAATGCAATGCAACTTCTTCTTCTTCTTCGAGTAGGACACCGAGCTGTCCAACGAACCGATAAACCCGGATGCAACGCAACTAAAACCACTAGACAGAAAATGAGCAGTAGCAGGCGAGAAACAGACGTAACGTACGTTTGTGCGTTATTTTGACGCAGCGCTCGCACGCATTAAGAAAATGCGATTATCAATTTTATTTTCATCCAAATACGGTTCGTGTCAAACGTTTTGGTATTGTCCTAACGCATGGGTTACGGAGCGCTAAAATAACACACCAACGGACGTCATGTGTTTCTTTCCTTAGCCACAACACAAGGCACTATCTCCTGTTTGCGCCATCCAGTTGAAATCAGCCGCCTCCATTAAGTCCTTGGTACATCTGGCTGGAAAGCGCACAACGCCATGCTTGCTCAAGCGTGGCTTCCACTCGAAAACCCGAGGAGTATGTTTTTAACATAATGCGAAGTTAACAAAAAATGCTAAAATTCAGCGGCAACTCGCAAAATAAAAATGTCGGCTTGTGGGACGCTGTAGGTAATTACAGAAGCAAAGCCGCCCGCAGTGTGGTTACGCGTTAACTCGGAAATAAAAAGTAGGCAGCACACCAATATAAATTGTAGATTTGAAGACCTACAATTCTAGTCAGCTGATCGTGATTTGGTATAAGAGATAGTTTCATGGTCTGAATGCGCCCTATAAGTATTCAAAGAGTTGTTCCATACACCCTGTATTAAGCTGTTTCAGAAATATAAGCCAAAAGTTTCAGAATTTCAGTCGCAAAATGAAAATGTCGGCTTGTGGGACGCCGTAGGTAATTACAGAAGCAATGCCGCCCGCAGTGTGGTTACGCGTTAACTCGGAAATAAAAAGTAGGCAACACACCAATATAAATGTTGTAGATAGGTGTTTAAAAAGAAAATGCCTTTGCCCAGCAGTGGGACAGTCTAGGCTAATATAATAATATAATAAGGTGCTTAAAATTCTAGTGCTATATATACCTACCTACTGGAAGAAAACTCTATTTTAAAATATTAAGGGCCTTGGCTACAAAAAAGGTAGACGTTGTTCATGACATGTTCTAAATGCACCCTATCAATATTAGGAGAGCTGTCCCTTATATCCTGTGTTACATCATTCCAGAATTTCAAGCCAAAAGTTGCAGAATTTCAGTCGCAAAATGAAAATGTCGGCTTGTGGGACGCTGTAGGTAATTACAGAAGCAAAGTCGCCCGCAGTGTGGTTACGCGTTAACTCGGAAATAAAGAGTAGGTAGCTGGCAACACACCAATATAAATTCTAGTGCTATACCTATTGGAAGAAAATTCAATGTTTAAAATTTCTCTCTCTTCGTGTGGGACACCGAGTCGTTCATCGACCCGATGAACTCTGATTTCAGGGTTTTTCAACCGCCTACTGCAAGTAGCATGCCTCTGTCATGGTTGTGTAACGACCGCCATCATAGACCGCAACCGGGACCGATGGCTTAACGTGCCCATCCGTAGCACCACGGAACCATCTTGCTTTTCGGACTGCTATGTCATAACCAGACTGGAAACAAATTGTTGAACATACAGGGCGTATGAGGTTGCCTACATTTAGACCATGAAACTGAACAACTTCCCTAAAAAATAATTTCAACTGATCGTATTTAAATATGGCAGATAGTTCATGGTCTAAATGCAACCTATCAGCATTCAGAGAGTTGTTTCTTACCAAAAGTTTCAGAATATCAGTCGCAAAATAAAAATGTCGGCTTGTGGGACGCTGTAGGTAATTACAGAAGCAAAGCCAACCGCAGTGTGGTTGCGCGTTAACTCGGAAATAAAAAGTTGTTGGCAACACACCAATATAAATTGTAGATTTGAAGACCTACAATTCTAGTGCTATCATCATCATCTTCCTGCCCTTAGGCATCCCAATTACTTGGGGTCGGCGCAACATGTTTCGATGAACACAAAATCGTGTTGCAAAAGGATTTGGATGAATTTTACGATCGGCCGCCTACCAGACGTCAATTCTCCTTGGGAATGCTTTTGTGGTGGATCTCTTCTTTTCGTATGGGACACCGAGTTGTTCAACGACCCGATGAACCCTGGTGTCAGAGTTTTTCAACCGCCTACTGCAAGTAGCAGGCCTCTGACATGGTTGTGTAACGACCGCCGTCATAGACAGCAACCGGGACCGATGGCTTAACGTGCCCATCCGAAGCACGAAACAAACTTGCTTTTCGGACTGCTATGTCCTAACCAGACTGGAAACAAATCATTGAACATACAGGGCGTATGGGGCTGCCTACATTTAGACCATGAAACAAACAACTTCCTTGAAAATTAATTTCAGCTGATCGTAATTTGGTTTAAGAGATAGTTTCATAGTCTGAATACACCCTATCAGTTTTTGTAGAGCTATCCCTTACACCCTGTATTACATAGTTCCAGATAATGTAAGCCAAAAGTTTCAGAATTTCAGTCACAAAATGAACATTTTTATTTTGTAATAAAATAAAAATAAAATAAAATAAAATGTCGGCTTGTGGGCCGCTATTGGTAATTACAGAAGCAAAGCCGCCCGCAGTGTGGTTACGCGTTAACTGGGAAATAAAAAGTTGTTGGCAACACACCAATAAAAATTGTAGATTTGTAGACCCAGTGCTATATTAGAAGAAAATTAAATTTTTAAAATATTAAGGGCCTTGGCTACAGAAAAGTTAGACGTGCATTGGGCGCGTGATTAAAATTAAACTTCATAAAAGGTTTATAGAGGAACAGAAAAACGCTAGACAGCGTTTAACGCATGTTTAGCTTTTTAGTGGTAAGGCCCAAATTGTTGAATATTCAGGGTGTGCTCTCCAATAACTGATAGGGTTCATTCAGTTCCTTAAAAAATTGATTTCAGCCGATCGTACGAGAGGACGTTTTGTTGTAGAAACTCAGGTAGATACCTACTTAGGTAACAATAAAAAAAACCGGCCAAGAGCGTGTCAGACACGCCCACAAATAGGGTTTCGTAGTCAACGTTTAAATATCAGGTTTTTCAGCATTACAAACTTAATTTTGTTGCTGGTTTGTTAGCAGCAGTATGATGACCAACCGCAAATAGAAAAACTCAATTTTTCCTGAAACCTTTAAGGGTACGATATCCGTTATAGTTTTTATTGTAACTTCAGATTGTAAGCTATATTCCATATTTATTTCAAATTTTTAGCGTTTATACTTTAGAAGTTACAGCTGGAACAAATTATGGGTCAAAAACGCCCTTTTTAAAAGCAAATATCTCGTGACAGAAACATTTTAGAGAATTTGTTTCAAAGAAACCTCACCTTAATTTTAAAAGACCTATTCAACGATACCCTACTCAATATTACAGAAGAAAAAAAAATTTTTTGCCCCCCTTTCACTTGTATGGGAGGGGGTCCAAAAAACATTTTAAATATTTTTTTCTTAACATTTCTATATTTGGGTCAACACGATCTATCTTCTCGCCAAATTTCATGTCGATAGCTTTAAAACTGACGAAGATATGAGGGCGCGGCATACAGACAGACAGACAGACAGACAGACAGACAGACATGACGAAACTATAAGGGTTTCTAGTAGACTACGAAACCCTAAAAAAGTTGTTTAGTTTTATGGTCTGTTCTGTTGCAAATAAATCAGTATTCAGTGAGCTGTTCCTTACACCCTGTATTACATCGTTCCAGAAATGTAAGCCAAAAGTTTCAGAATTTCAGTCGCCAAATTAAAATGTCGGCTCGCGGTACTCTGTAGGTAATTATAGGAGCAAAGTCGCCCGCAGCGCGGTTCGGAATTAACTGAAGCGTTAACTCTGAAAATAAATACTAGTTGCACAATACTAGAGAGGCTGCGCATTTTCAGAGCAATTTTTAAAGGAAAATATGTTATAACTTCATATTAGGTATCGTAAGAAGCGACTAAGGGAATCGAGAGTGCTTTCTTCTTTTTCGAGTGCATAACACCAAGTCGTCCAACGACCCGATGAACCCTGGTGTCAGTGTTTTTCAACCGCCTACTACTTGTAGCAGGCCTCTGACACATGCACAGATGAAGTTAAATATGTAGACTAGCTACAGATACGACAGTCACTTGTCCCACTACCACAGATTACATATCCCACTACATTATTGTTCATCTCTTGGCGCTAGTGTCGCGCATTAACCATAGATGTTAATTAGGACCATAAGGAGATAGTAAATCCAAAAAGGTAGTATAATTAATAGTGCTGTCCATCGAAACATTTATCGCCATCGATTATTAGTGCTGTGCGGTCATTATCGATAAAACTGCGGCATTCTGTAGGGTATATATACTGTATTGATTTTTATTAAATTAATAAGAAATTGTGAATAAAACTTCAGAAAATGGGATTAAATTGTCAGTTTATTACATTTTCAAAATACAATTATTCAAAGTAGTTTACAAACTTACCACATTACCACTTACAAAGAGTTTTATCGGAAATTTCCATTGCGATGTTTGATAAGAATTAATTCAACATACATGATAAAGTTATTTCGGCCTGGCGTTTTAGGTAGATGTAGAAGCTTGTACAGTGTTCACAAAAATGGGCGAAGATTGCACATGAATATTTGCTTTTCCCACAAATTAGGTGAGGTCAGAATCATCATCATTATCATAAAAGATCGGGTCTTGAAGTAATTATGGTCACTCAAAGCATTTTGATCTGAAAGGAAAACCCTTCATGTTAAAAAAATTATTAAATGCAGCAAATTGTACACAAAAAATTGCTCTGCTCACTTATGCACACACAAAGAACCACGAGCAAACATATCCAAATGAAGAATCATCATATTTAGGTAATCACCCCGTAACCTAAAAAGGTACAGCTTACCTACCACGTTTCAGGTCATGGTCCACTCCTCAAGTCTACACATCCGAAGGTTTTGCGAAGGTAGAATCTCTTATCAACATTTCGAGGAATAAATAATGCGCGAATCAATCCACTAAAGCAAAATTTTGACTATGTGAGGATGAATTAACTCAAGCATTCATTAATGCGAGGACTACTCATAAAATTCCGTAAATTTCACCGAAAATTTAATCATCAACAATTTTGAAAAGTCTTGTCCCCAGATCACTTATATATATGTCCCTAGTCTTGTCATAGAAGTGTCTTTGTCACAGATGAATTGACTGACAATAATTTTTTTCATTCCAAATTTAAATTCTGCCGCTACAGTCAAATAAGCGGTAGCAGCGACGAGCGTCGAAATTTGGAACTACAACTGACACCCCCCTGGACACATGGTTGTGTAACGACCACCTGCTAAATGATCATCATAGACAGCAAACGGGACCGAAGAAGCTAGGAACCATCTTGCTTTTCTTAGAATGCTGACAACGTACCTTTGTGCTTGCTTTTTGAGCTGGGAAAAAAATACCTACCATAGACAATACCTACGTCGCTACGTCTAATTCTCATGTACATAAACTTACATATGGTTTACCTGTGTCAAACTGTTTGACAGACGCATCCGTTGACGCAACGTTGAGCGATATGTATGCACTAGCAAGGCGTCTGTCAAACAGTTTGACATAAATCGTATTTGTGTGAAATTATGGTGGAAAATCGTATTTATCGAACACAAAAATAACGCACAAATAATTTATTTAACAAGTAGAAAAATCCTTGATAACAACTAAAAATACGTTTTATCTTACTCCCTCAACAGAGGCTTAAATCTAATTTAAATAACAGAATTTACTCTGAATTTCTCAGAGATGTAGACATTGGATTTGCTTGAACAAATTAATCCTAATTCCCAAAATTAACTTTGTCATGGCCTGTTCATTCTGGAACCTTTTTCAGACCCCGAAAATTGTCGGCAGATTCACAAAGAAGAGGTTTTCACACAAGATTTTTACCGGATCCGGCGGTTTTAGGCGAGCAACATACGTAGAGTAACTACGTCCGTTTATGCGTTATTTTTGTGCTGCGTAACGCATGCGTTGAATATTACGAATTTTGACAATAATTTCATAAACATCAGTATAATTATGTCAAAGGGTTTGAGAGATGCATCTGTCAACGCAACGTAGTGCGATATTTTTACTGGTATGGTAGGTACTTGCTTGACAAGTGGATGGGCGAGCACAAAACTAGCATTCACAGGGAACGCTGCTGCCCATTTTCTGGATTAATAATTATTAGGTTAGATTAATAATTATTAACACACATGTGAACATTTGCGGAAAAAGTGTTTGTGCCTCAAAATCCGACTACTTATAATTGTCGGCCGTAAAGCAGCCATTTATAACACGTCTGACAAAAGTTTGAGAATCATTCAGAAGACTGTGTATCGCCATAGTGACAGGTTGTCAGCCTGTCGACTAGTAAGTATAAAAAGGTGGACATGGGCATTTCTACAGAAACAGTATTTTTTTTGTCTGGCTTCATAAATCGCCTTACAAGACAAGATAAAAATTCCAAAAAAAATACACATACTCCCTTATGTATATACTTGTTGGAGAACATTCAATTTTTTCCGTAGTTATACTCGTTTTCACAAAAATAATTCTTGAAGTCTAGAAATTGGTGAAATATCGTTAGTTTACCCCTGTCCCGTTGCCGAAATTTAATGAATTTTGTTTTGTAAATTAATAAGTCGCACAGTTTTCTTTAATGTTTTACTGTTCACGTATGGAGAGCAATATAGTGAAGAGGTGTATCTCATGAAAATTTCATTAAATGTATATTTGGATACCCTTTCAGATATTCAAAAATTTGTCCCAGACGTTAGCTTTTTTCAGTGTTTCTAATATTACTTTGAATATTTCATGAAATATTTACAATTTGCATGTTGTCAACAGATTCACGTAAACTAGGCATTGTTCCCATGAGGTCTAATAGAGTAAAATTGCGTAAATTTACAGCTTTTTACGATTTTCAAAAGGTTGAATATGGGGCCAATTTTTGGTGCAGGGTGTTTTCTCAACTCCGGATCGTCAATATTTTCTAAACTATTTATCTTTATGAGTTAATTCTTTGCCTAAATATAGTTCGCCTGAATATAAGTACAGGGGTCGTAATACTTTTGTCTCAAGTTAAAAAGAAAATGAGATTTTCCTGGTAGTACAACATTTTCTCAACTCCGTAACCTCAACTCCGTGTACATTTTGTATTCGGAGTTGAGAAAATTGCACACGGAGTTGAGACTTTAAAACTTAATTAAAGTTTTTTTAGCACTTGATATTCTAACAACAGTTTATATAGTATAATAATGCACTGGGATATATATTTGCTGTTTTCTGATAGTTATTTTCGCGATTTTACATAACCTACTTCAAATTGACAAAACAGCAAAAACAATTAACCAAGTGTTTGCAAATGTGCTATTTGTAACTTGGCTTGATTTTTTTATTCCTTTTCTTTACTTTCAATAAAATTTTTTACTTGATATTTCTGTGAAAACCCTGAAAAAAATAACAAATTTCAAAAATTCTCAACTCCGTGACCAATTTTCTCAACTCCGTGACCATACAAATTCTAAATCTGATTCTCGTAAAGCAATTAGTGGCAAATTAGCACCATTTCATCAAACTCATTTATTGGCAATTTTTCATTCTTGTTTACACCAGAAAAAGTGATAAAAAAAATTGTTCACGGAGTTGAGAAAATTTCACCATAGCCGTAGAAGTGCCCACATAAACCCTACGAAATAATCAACAAAAAATTGTTGCAAAGTGAAATTGTAGCGAAACCGTTGAAGTCCCAAATAGTTAAACATTTATTCACAAAATTGAGTTACTTTAGGTAACTCGCTGCCACTTTTTGCCTCTCACCGGTAACTCTCAAGTTGAACCGTGAACATCGGAAATTGAGGGTCTTTAGTTAGCCCCCCCTCCCCCCTTTTCTGGCTTGACCACAGTAGCTAATTAGCAGTAGGTCGAAACAGTTTTTTTTGGTGTTAAATTTAGATAGGCTGCTTTCACACCCCAGGAACAAATTACTTATTGGCTCACTGAGCACTAGCGATGATTTTGACGCGTACTGACCTTATTTGGAAATAACTGGAATCTCAAAGGAACTCAAGGTAACTAAGAAGATTGTTGCCCCGAACGTCATATTTCTTGGATTAAAATTAGCTCAGAATCATAATGACGTTCTTGAATCAGATTTTGCTATTTTGACATTCTTACATATTGAGATTTTTGACAGTAGCAACCCTAGCTATGTAACAAGTGACAATCGCGAAAATGTTCTATACACTCTGTCTTTTGTGCCCCAGGGCTGGCAGATAGTAAGTACGCCGCCGAGGCTGTCATATTGATACATCCTTGCAAAGGCTGTTTTATAAAGTACTAGCAGCCCGCCCAGCGGTTTCACCCGCTGCTACTTACCTGTTTTCCCGTAGAAATTGGATCTTTGCCCGTAGTAAAAAGTCCATTACTCCGATCCAGCAGAGGTAGATGTGCGAGCAGAAGCGGCCCGTCATGCTGAATAACTTTTACTTTGAAGCCATGGCCGTATCTCTTATAGTTTAGATGGGATGCTGGTGGTCTTCAACAGGTACTCCAGATCCTCGATGACCATGTGCCAGCAGAAGCGGCCCGTCATGGTGAACAACTGGGATGCTGGTGGTCTTCATCAGGTGCTCCAGATTGTAACAAACTCGAACCCGGCCTATGAAGGACTATACGCCTAAAGGCACCGGCATCTGTTGTTATGAAGATGATGTCTTGAGTTCTAGATTTCATAGAAACCCATACCTCAAGCAGTTTAAATAAATGGCTCGTGATATAAAAGTGACCGTCTAGTTAATTATTAACCCTTACGTTGTGTTTAAATAAAGTAATATGTAACCCATAAGTTCTTTTAAAGGTAATTGAGACATCTCTGTACTAAATATTGTAATAAAGTGACTCTGATGAACAGGAGAGGGAAAAGGGCAGGAAACTGAACTCCAAACGGGCCCCCAGAACTGCATCGCCCGAGGAATGTGGAATCCCACTCCAACTATACCTATTTGTATTCATAAACACTCCGCAGCCATCTTCACATAACCAATTTATGTATGTAAAGATAACTCTTAGAGTATCTACCAAATACAAATGGTAAATTACCTGATTCCCCCAGAAGAAGGATAAAAATATGGTGAGACGTGCGTCTCTGCTAATAGATGCGTCAGCCACAGACGCTTGTGGTATAACTACCACGAAGTAGGATAGGAATCATTAGATTCAGATGTCCTTTGCAGAACAAATAAAGTAGTTTAAAATAAACAGTCTTATGACTGACCAAGCCGACACCCAAGTGTCTAGTTGGTTAAGTAAGTATGTATGTTGTAAATAGATATGTTATCAGTCAAATGACATGATTTCAACAATTTATCTTTAGGTTTCCCTAAAGAGGTACCGGCAAGGCCGGTAAGCACCGAATATGAAATTGCACTGGTCAGTCAGTATCCACCCACATTTAACTTCTACGGAAGTCAGAATATAATATGAGAATGCTTTATGCAAGTCCCAAATCACATGTGAGCATACATGCTTATAAGTTGAAGACGGGAGAGCAATATTTTGCCCATCCCAATAGAGAGTTGTAGAATAAGCCATGATGTTCACATGAACCTCCTGAGAGAATGTGGATTTCTACGACCAGAAGCTGCCATTACAACCATACCGAATGCTAGGTAATAAATAGATGGGTATTCGATGAAGATATGATAAAAGTTGTCCCATGACATTTGATGACAACCATTGTAATTAGTAGGTAAGTTATAGTCATAGTTTTACTATGATGGGCACCATTTTAGCCAGTCATAAGAAGAACTTTAAGAACTTCATGACTAGAATATTACTTTAGATATGATTCATCTGAATCTGTCATAGGATAGGATGATAGGAAAGGATATTATCCATTCTACCAGCCATACATATTCTTAGATAAGAGTACTAACTAAGATATTATAGCAAGTACCATAAAATATTATTGTGGTAAGTACAAGTTGTCCACGGCTGGACATATTCCCATTCTGAAGAACATTTTGTTTGTATAACAAAATATTGTTATAAATAAATGTTCGTCCACTGCCGGACATATTCCAATACTGAAGACTGTTTTCTTTGTAAGACAAAGAAACTGTTGTAAATGATTATTTGTCCACTGTTGGACATAACCAATAAATTAGTAGATATTTAACAATATCTATTTATGTATATTTCATAAACATTAATCAATTAAGTCCATAGTCGCTCAGCAACCATAGTACTTAAAATAGAAATCTGTCCACTGGTGGGCTAAGCCAAACATTATGTAAGTATGTTAGGAGCTTTATGAATTAAATCCTTAATCGCTCAGCAAGAATAGATCACTGATGACCACAGCAAATAATAGATAAGTAGATACTTAACAATATCTACTTATGTAAGTTTAACCCAGGAACTTTATGCTAGTAGCGCATAGCAATAATAAATTATGTTATTAATTTGGTTATTAAAGTCATATATATGGCATGATAGATAGACAAGTAAGGAATAGGAATAATGGATTATAGGGTATCCTACCTATTCCTAACATCTAATTTACCTATCTACCGACACACTAAATAGCCCAGATTTCCCTAATTAAAGATTAGATGCGAACACTACAAAGTTTGTGTGAAACAAGCAGAACGCAGGTTATTTAAGACATTCTGAACCGACAATAAAACAATATGAATATAAGGAGAATCTACTAAAAAACATAAAGATTCAAAGCGAAGGTTCTTCTCATCTTATCAGCTGCATTGTAAATGCTGAATTGACTAGAAACTACTACCTATTATAACTTATTAGCATGTCTGCATACCTGTATATAAGTACATACTGCTGATAAGACAGAAGAATAGCAAAGATTATACTTATCTATCGCCTGCAGGAAGCTGACGTCCCCCAGAGACCTAACAGCTTACTCTCGTGACATTATCCACCTGGCAGGTTCCAGAGCACGCTGAAGCACGCATCCTCTGCATCCAACACCACACCCTCCACGTGCACCAAGGGTTCCAAACACTTTTCACAAACCAAACACACTCGCGAGTACCGAGAAACAGCTTGAACGCCCAAGACAGCTGTTTAGCACACGGTTCTCTCTAACAGGACACACAGCACTATATTAGTTTCACTTCACTTACTTTCACTTCTCTTCTTGTCCTGTGAGACTTCGCGATTAAAATTGAACTGAACGCAGGCCGTATGGCTCGCTTATTTATACCAAAAAGCTTCGAACTTACGAGAAGAAGAATCTTCTAGAAATCTGCTACTCATTACGAAAGAAGATATTCTCCTCTCTTTCATACACATTTTAGAAGACATTCGACTATTCTAGAATTTTTTAGAATGTCTTGTTTCGCTACTTGTTGCCAGACACCAATTCAGGGGGGGTCCCTAGGATCCACGACCCATCCTGACATCCAAGAAAAACTTATAGTGTATATTGAGTAAATCATGGGTTTACCAATATTATTAAACATTTATTGCTGGTTTATAGAATTTTTAGAAAATACATCAATTTTCTATAAACTGAAAATGTGATTAATAGAATAAACCTTAGGTATTTCAGTCGCTATGGCACTATAATAGGCCTAGTAGGGCCCTGTCTAAAGTGACACCTTGCAGTTTCCGCTACTCGACAATAGATGGCTCTTAAAAAAAATAGCAAAATGTTATGTCCTGTATCATATAAGCACGAAAAATTATAAATGCTACTGCAAACGCTGTGCAACTATCAGCTAATCATCCAAAATTATTTAGACTTGCCTATATGAACAATATGATGAGAAAACCAAGAAAATAACTTACAACTTCACTGTTTCATACACATAGCGCCATCTATCAGCTGTGTTCCTGAACTTCTATAACAATTTTGACAGAACAGAACCAAGTACTAATCGCATCTTATACCAATAGATGTCGCTGTTTTGAAATCTTTATAAAGGTCGAAACACATATTAATTAATAAAGGCCGGGACACATATGTGACAAGATCCTCGATGACCATGTGTCAGCAAAAGCGGCCCGTCATGGTGAACAACTTTGTCTATGAAGCCATTGCCGTATCTCTTATAGTTTATATGGGATGCTGGTGGTCTACATCAAGTACTTCAGACCCTCGTGACCATTAGCCAGCAGAAGCAGCCCGTCATGCTGACTTTTACTTTGAAGCCATTACCGTATCTCTTATATTTTATATGGGATGCTGGTGGTCTTCATCAGGTACTCCAGATCCTCGAGGGCTGACAAAAAGTAGTCTATGTCCATCTTTACTATGCTAGTAATATCAGTGCCAAATTTCGCGAAGATCGGTAAAGCCGTTTGGCTTATTTGGGTAATATCCGCTGTATTTCCCGCTTTTCCTGCTGCTTACCGTTTTCCCGTGGAAATGAGGAATTTTCCCGTGGTAAAAAGTAGCCTATGTTACTCAGGAATGTTGTAGCTTTCTAATGGTGAAAGAATTTTTGAAATCGGTCCAGTAGTTTCGGAGTTTATCGATTACATACATACAAACAAACAAACAAACAAAGTTTTCCTCTTTATTATATTAGTGTAGATAACGGCGGAAATGGTAGGTAGGTACTTTTTTGGAAAATTTGGTATTCCAGGTAGGTACTTATCTTGGCAATCTGGGGATGGTAGCTTTAGGATTTGGCTAACACCGTATTTATATGAGAATACAGTGGAAATTCTCCTTTTTCGGGTACCCGCCCCGCGTCAGAAGCGTGCACAATCGTTGCGCGTGTTTCATTTCTTTAGCTTGTGTTTTAGTAGCAACTTTTTCGGTAGGATATGTGAACTTCAATATTTTTTTATCGAAACAATGCAAATTCCGCAAGGAGCATTCCGATGTATTATTTAATGACATCAGCATAGCGCCACCAAGACGCTATACTACCTGATTCATAAAAGAAAGGGAATATAAATGGTGGCGGTTCCATAATAATTAGTCAAGTAAACTATAGCCAACTAAACGAGATAATTAATGTAAACAACTTTTGCATGACTCGGTGACAGTTATTACAATCTGTCTTTATCTGTCATATGGTATAATGTCAACTGTCTCTTTCAGATTTGTTTACACTTTTTATCTCGTCTGGTTGGCCTTACTTTCATGAGCGCCTGATGTATGTAAGAGCATTAATCCGAGTGAGAAAGCATGACCTGCGGCTGCCATTTAAGCACTTTCTTCTGTGAATCAGCTGATAGTACTGCACATAATTCCTACTGTGTCCATACCGCTCGAATGCCCTCATTTCCTCTCAGTAAGATAACACCAGACTAATAGTCCTAATTCCACAAAGGATAGGAATTTTAAATTAATAGCTACGGCTTCGGATGCGAACAAAAATAAAAGCTGTAGAAAATTGGCGATAAGGCGGATATCATATTTGACGACCGAAGCTGCGATTTTTTAACACATGAGTCAGAAACAGGCAATTTTCTCTCTTTTCATACAATGGTGTGTCAACCGATTTGGCAGATTTATCCGTCGACGCAGCGTTTCGTGACGGACGTCAAACGTGTTACGCCAAAATACTGAAACTGAAACTTTTCCCGATGAACATTGGTTGAAATATTATAGGTACGTGGTGGTACGGAATGACCCACATTCCCAAAAACCCTAAGCTCAGCAAGTTAAACTGAACAGCCTTCCCTAAGGACCCAATTTTCGTATCAACTTAGGTCCTTAGGGAAAGTTTAATTTTCTGTTTGATTGCATTTAAATTAACACTCTGTATGTATACTTGGTGATGCAATACTGTACATAAAAGTAGTACCGTCATTCGAATAGGCCATATTAGACAACTGTCATCATCATCATCATCTTCCTGCCCTTATCCCAATTACTTAGGGTCGGCGCAAAACGTTTTGTTGAACACAAAATCGTGTTGCAAAGGATTTGGCTTAATTTTACGACCGGCCGCCTACCAGACGTCAACCCTCCTTGGGAATGCTTTTGTGGTGGATTAACCGCCATCATACGGTTGGGCCTGGCTGTTTGGGTCAGGTTTATCCCTCGGTCGCCTCTTACGACCCCCACGGGAAGAGAAGGGGTGGTGCTATTCTACTCTGCCGGCACCACACGGCTTATTTGACAACTGTCAAAATCATAATGCTATGACGTAAGGTCTATTTTTTTTTGTTGACATGTTTCCTAGTATGGGTTTTATAGCTGTCAAATATAGCCTATGCGAATGGCCGTAATTTAGTAACAAGTAAAGACAGTTAAGACGAACATCAATCATTGTCAATGAATATTGGCGATCACTTACTAAATCATGTAACACTAAGTTAGGTTGAAATCAAACCTATGACATTCATGACAGGAAAATCAGACCTGGATATAATGTTGTAAATAAATTTTATATTAGAATTAAGATAGGTACTTTATTTGCACACATATAAACAGTTTATAACTTTTAAGGCCTTAGGCCATATTGTAATTAGGCAATCTCTTCCAGGCAACCTAGGTAGGGGCATGAAATAAATACAATAGTATTCGCGCGCGAGTGACACTAGATAGATAAGTAATATATCGAAATTTCATATATTCAACGTGGCGGATTTTTATCGCAAAATACAACTTTGACCCGACCGCAATCAGGTTTTTCTTTTTTCTTACATTTTATACAAATTTTATACGACTAGAATGTGTTTAGTTCAAACTAGGGATATGTGAATGTCAATGTAGTACTTGTGAAGGGATTTATAAAATAAAACGAAATACTTGCTAAATTGATTCAAAAATAGGACCCTAGTTAGATGAGAGAAGATTAATCACTGTCAGCCAACATAACATTGGCCATCTCTCACTAAATCACGTGCCTAATGGGTGCTCGCTCAGTGTCCTTAGCTGTCGATTTGTCACGTCAAGACATAGACTGTTAATGAATGTGATTATCGTTTGTTGGTTCTATCTCTCTCTCTCTCTCTCTCTCTCTCTCTCTCTCTCTCTCTCTCTCTTTCTCTCCTCTTTCTCTTCACGATGGACATCTAAGTACAAGTAGCAGGCCTCTGACATAGCTGGTAACGATCGCCGTCTAAGTAATCATAGACAGAAATCGGGACCAAAAACTTAGAGTACTTTTAATGGTTCAACCTGCAATGTCTTATAATCATAGTGTAGCTTTTGTTGAACATGTTAAAAATTATTCTAAAATATTCAAAAATGTTTGCATACAAGCTAAAGCAATTTTCACCAAAAATAAAATATACTCTGCTGAAAATGTTATTAAAACTGTTTGGAAAGTTGTCAATTCAGAGACTGGTCGAACTAAACCAATCGAAAAATCTCATTCTTTAAAGACTGGTCAGGGCATTGTTACTGCAGACGCTGATGTAGCTAATGAGTTTGAAACTTTTTTCAGTAACATCCTATTTACAACTACTGAGTCACTTAACTCTTCGCCAATCATCGCGTCAAATCTTCTTAAAACTAATGTTCAGACTTGTATTAATATATTTGAGTTTAGGCACATTAATGCAAACGTAATATTAAAAACTTTTAAAGATATAAAAGTAAAAACTACAGAGGATCTATGGGGCATGTCAGTAAGACTATGTAGTTCTTTTATAGATACATTAGCACCATACTTAGCCTGTATATTTAATGCTTGCATTGATCATGGCGTATTTCCTGATCTCATGAAGCACAGTAAAGTAATACCTCTTTTTAAAGCAGGAGATAAAACGGATCCCAGTAGCTTTAGGCCAGTATCTGTACTACCAGTTTTGAGTAAAGTTTTTGAGAAAATTATACTTAATCAAATGCTCCTACATTTTAATTTGAATAAATTACTACATGATCAACAATTCGGTTTTACGAAAGGGCGCTCGACAACCGACGCTGCTGTTAACCTCCTGCAACTTATTTACGGTGCTTGGGAGGAGTCGCAGGATGTCATAGGGGTGTTCTGCGATTTGTCCAAGGCATTTGATTGCGTTGATCATGAGACACTGTTGCTGAAACTGGACCATTATGGTATAAGAGGAAAAGCGCTTGATTTAGTTCAATCTTATCTCGGAGATAGGACGCAGACAGTGCAGATAAATGGTGTGAAGTCGCTAGGATCTGCCGTCAAAATTGGTGTACCGCAAGGATCAATTTTAGGACCGTTTCTATTTTTAGTATACATAAACGACTTGCCGTTCATGGTACAGAATCTAGCCAAGATAGTGCTTTTTGCTGATGATACTTCTTTAATATTTAAAGTGAATAGAAAGGCTGTAAATATTGACGAAGTATATGGCGCACTTGATCAGGTTCATAAATGGTTTACGTCAAACAATTTAGTGCTGAATTCTAAAAATACTAAATGTATTAAATTCTCTTTGGATAATGTAATAAGTATTATACACGATGTTGTTCTTTTCAATGAAAAGCTTAATTTTGTATCTGAAACGGTTTTCTTAGGATTACACTCGACGCAACCATTCAATGGGATCCACATATACTAGCACTGGCTAGTAAACTTAGCTCAGCGGCATACGCTGTTCGAAAAATTCGACAATTGACCGATGTTGCTACAGCCAGGCTTGTGTATTTTAGTTACTTTCACAGCATAATGTCCTACGGATTATTGTTATGGGGTCAAGCCGCTAACATTGAAACTATCTTTGTGTTACAGAAAAGGGCTATAAGAGCAATATATAAACTTCGAAGTCATGAATCCCTACGAGAATTGTTTAAGGAAATTGGCATTCTTACGCTTCCTTCGCAGTACATATTTGACAATATAATGTATGTACGTAAGAATTCCAGTTTCTATTTAAGAAACTCTGATATTCATTGTCGTAATACAAGAAATAAAAATAAAATTGTACCGCCACAAACCAGATTAAGTAAGATCAGTAAATCATTTATGGGTAACTGTGTACGCTACTATAATAAAATTCCAGAGGAAATTTTAAAGTTAAATGATAGGCAATTTAAAATTAAAATAAAGAAAACTTTATGTTCGAAAGCGTATTACAATACTGAACATTATTTAAAAGACAAAGATGTCTGGTTAGTAGCAACAGTTGCTCCAACACAATGCAAGAGATAGGCATTATTTAAAAATAAACTTATACTTTTATGATATGCAAATTGACATGTACCTATAGTGGTTAAATTTGACATTTCATACTTATTATTCTTAAATTTTTGACATGTATTTTTTACATTTACTGTAAATTTACTTTTTTTGTTATGTTATTTTATTGCTCGTATGTTTAAAGTATATTTTAAAGACGAAACAGTTAGAATAATCTACTGTAATATTATTTTTATTTTGTTGAGCCAATTTTGGCTATTACTATTATACTATTAATTTATTTTCTAACTTAGCTAGGGTCACATAGGGCCTAAAATATTGTCAACTTTAGAATAGGTGCACTTCTGGGCAGGTTTTTGGGGGGGTTTCCTGTCCAGGGGGTCCGGCTAACTATACACATGGAACACCTTTTTAAAATATTGACAGAATTTAATTCCATTTACTTGTCATTTACTGAGGCATAAAGTTACATGCTGTGTGGTTGGCCTGGCCAGCCCCGAGGCAGTGCCTTTATTTTTATTTTTTTATCCCGCCCGAGCCGCGTATAGAGTAGGAACAAAAATTGTAATAAAAAAGAGAAAATTTTTGCATTAGAAATTTTCTCTTTTTTAAGTTTGAATTAGAATGTGACTTTCTTAAAGAGAATCTTGTAAATTCCTACTAAGAAATAAATTATTGAATTATGAATTATGAATTGTGAATAAATGTCCTAACAAGACTGAGAACAACTTCACAAATTAATAAATACCTATCAAGTTTGTTAGTAACCCACCTAGAATCGAACCCGGAACCTTCAGTTGCACTACCACTGCGCCACATTGGCTGTCAAATAGATAGATGAGAGAAGATTAATCACTGTCAACCAACATAACATTGTCCATCTCTCACTAAATCACGTGCCTAATGGGTGCTCGCTCAGTATCCTTAGCTGTCGATTTGTCACGTCAAGACACAGTCTGTTAATGAATGTGACTCTCGTTAGTACTTAGAGGCACACACATATCACGCCATATCCAATGCTGGAAAGGTAGAGCGTAAACGGCTGTAAAAAACGGCCAACACCACGTCTGACAAAAGTTTGAGTCATTCAGAAGACTGTATATCACCATAGCGACAGGTTATCAGCCTATTGCTTAAATTGCAATAAACATCAATTCTTAAATCCCTTAGTCGCTTCTTACGATACCCACAGAGTTAAGATATGGGGTGATGCTCTTCTAACCCGGCATCACACGGCGAAGATAATTGATTCAAAAATAGGACCCCGGCTAGATGAGAGAAGATTAATCACTGTCAGCCAACATAACATTGGCCATCTCTCACTAAATCACGTGCCTAATGGGTGCTCGCTCAGCATCCTTAGCTGTCAATTTGTCACGTCAAGACATAGTCTGTTAATGAATGTGAATCTCGTTAGTACATAGAAGCATACATATATCACGGCCATATCCAATGCACGGTAGGCAGAGCGTAAACGGCTGTAAAAAACGGCAATTTACACCACGTCTGACAAAAGTTTGAGAGTCATTTAGAAGACTGTGTATCACCATAGCAAAAGTGTATCACCTATCGCTTAAATTGCAATAAACATCAACTCTCAAATCCCTTTGTCGCTTCTTACGATGTCCACGGAGGTTTAGATCTGAGGTGATGCTATTCTAACCCAGCATCACACGGCGAAATTGATTCAAAGGTAGGACCCCGGCTAGATGTGAGAAGATTAATCACTGTCAGCCAACACAACATTGGCCATCTCTCACTAAATCACGTGCCTAATGGGTGCTCGCTCAGTATCCTTAGCTGTCGATTTGTCACGTCAAGACACAGTCCGATAATTAATGCGCAAATTCCAAAGACTAGAAGTGAAACGTGTGACGTAGACGTCTGTCAAACAAGTGATCTCCGGAGACGCAAGAAGAGCAATATAGCGACACGCTTGAAATAGTTTTCATATAAAATGTAAGAAACAGTTAAAACAAAGCTACTGTTCTTTTCTTTACCTATTTGACAGAAAGAGACAGATTTAATTACCAGCATTGTCAGCCAACATAACATTGTCCATCTCTCACTAAATCACGTGCCTAATGGGTGCTCGCTCAGTATCCTTAGCTGTCGATTTGTCACGTCAAGACATAGCCTGTTAATGAATGTGAATCTCTTTAGTGATGTGTCTGATAGGTTGTCTCCCTCTCTCCACGTGGAACACTGAGTCGTTCAACGACCCAATTATCCCTGGTAACAGAGTTCTACAACCGCCTGCTAGCAGCAGGCCTCTGACATGGCTGGTAACGAACGCCGACTAAGTAATCTTATACAGCAACCGGCTGCTTAGTGTGCTTTTGTTGGTTCAGCCTGCAATGTCCTATCCAGACTTAGTAAAAATTCACAGTAATAACCTATCACGTTTGTTAGTTACCCACCTAGAATCGAACCCGGAACCTTTAGTTGCATTACTACCACCATCGGCAGTCAAATAGGTAGATGAGAGAAGATTAATCACTGTCAGCCAACATAACATTGGGCATCTCTCACTAAATCACGTGCCCAATGGGTGCTCGCTCAGTATCCTTAGCTGCCGATTTGTCACGTCAAGTCGGAGACTGTTAATGAATGTGAATCTCTTTAGTGATGTGTGTGATAGGTTCTCTCTTTCTCTCTCTCTCTCTCTTCACACGGGATACCGAGTCGTTCAACGATCCAAAGAACCCTGGTATCAAAGTTTTACAATTGCCTACTAAGTACATGTAGCAGGCCTCTGACATGGCTGGTAACGATTGCCATCTAAGTAATCATAGACAGCAACCATAATCGACGGCTTAGTGGAGGTTCAGTCTTCAATGTCCTAACAAGACTGAGAACAAATTAATAAATACCTATCAACTTTGTGAGCAACCTACCTAGAATCGAACCCGGAACCTTTAGTTGCATTACCAAGGCGCCACATTGGCTGTCAAATAGTAGATGAGAGAAGATTAATCACTGTTGGCCAACATAACATTGGGCATCTCTCACTAAATCACGTGCCTAATGGGTGCTCGCTCAGTATCCTTAGCTGTCGATTTGTCACGTCAAGACATAGTCCGTTAATTAATGCGCAAATTCACAGAGTAGAAGTGAAATGTGAGACGTAGACGTCTGTCAAACAAGTGATCGCCGGAGACTCAAGAAGAGCAAAATATGACGCTTGAAAGCGTTTTCATATAAGTACAATGTAAAATCAAGAAAACAAAGCTAAACACGTGAGACGCGATGTTGCGCGGCGCGTCGCGCGTCTTTTCTGTGGAGGTTGCCCCTATTTGGCATTTTGGGAAACAATTTCTCTTTAAATTTTTGGCTATCTCTCACTAAATCACGTGCCTAATGGGTGCTCGCTCAGTATCCTTAGCTGTCGATTTGTCACGTCAAGACGTAGACTGTTAATGAATGTGATTCTCTATAGTGATGTGACATAAAATGTCTCAAAATGACAGCCTGTGACTGTCGCAAGTTTATGCGGCGACGACGTATCCGTAGCTGTCATTTTATCACGTCATCACGTCAATATCTAATACACATCCAATGCGGGGTAGGCAGAGCGTAAACGGCTGTAAAATTGGCCTCTAAATGGCTACGTCTGACAAAAGTTTGAGAGTCATTCAGAAGTCTGTGTATCACCTTAATAACTTTGTCGCTTCGTACGGGGATAAGGGTTAAGATATGGGCTGATGCTGTTCTAA
The DNA here is from genome assembly GCA_024500475.1 of Phthorimaea operculella. NCBI lineage: Eukaryota > Metazoa > Arthropoda > Insecta > Lepidoptera > Gelechiidae > Phthorimaea > Phthorimaea operculella. Next base: position 3,161,222 of record JANFCV010000046.1, on the reverse strand, counting down.
TCCAGCATCACACAGCAAAATGGATTCAAAAATTCATTAGCTATCTCTCACTAAATCACGTGCCTAATGGGTGCTCGCTCAGTGTCCTTAGCTGTCGATTTGTCACGTCAAGACGTAGCCTGTTAATGAATGTGAATCTCTTTAGTGATGTGTTTCATAGGTTCTATCTCTCTCTCTTTTCACAAGGATCACTGAGGTTCAACGAACCGATGAACCCTGATGTCTGAGTTTTACAACCGCTTACTAGATACAAGTAGCAGGCCTCGTCTAAATAATGAATTATAGACAGCAACCAGGCAGGACCGACGGCTTAGCGTGCTTTTGGTGCTTCAGCCTGCAATGTTCTAACAACAAATTCACAGTAAAAACCTATCACGTTTGTTAGTAACCCACCTAGAATCGAACCCGGAACCTTTAGTTGCATTACCAATGCGCCACATCGGCTGTCAAATAGATAAGAGAAGATTAATCACGGTCAGCCAACATAACATTGGCCATCTCTCACTAAATCACGTGCCTAATGGGTGCTCGCTCAGTATCCTTAGCTGTCGATTTGTCACGTTAAGACATAGTCCGTCAATAAATGTGAATCTTACTAGTGATGTGTCAAAATGACAGCCTGTAACAGCCGCAAGTTTATGCGGCGACGACGTATCCTTAGCTGTCGATTGTCACGTCAAGACATAGCCTGTTAGGACCTTACCACAAAAAAGTTAGACCAGTGTCGAACGCGTGTTTAAAATAAAACTTCATACAAAAAAACGCTAGACTCGCGTTCAACGCTGGTCTAACTTTTTTGTGGTAAGGATCTTGTTAGTACATAGAGACATACACATAATTATCACGCCTATATCCATACGGGGTGGGCAGAGTGTAAACGGAGACATAGACTGTTAATGAATGTGAATGAATCTCGTTAGTATATAGCGAAATTCACATATCATTCCCATATCTAATGCGGGGTAGGCAGAGCGTAAACGGCTGTAAAAACCAATCATATTCTGTTACTTTATAAGCTAAGTGACTTTCCATTTAGATTCAATTGCCTTTAAGAAAGTTTCGTTCATTGATTTATTATTGAGCCCGCCATAAAACGACTTTAACATCTTACATTCATAAAACAAAGTTTAGAGTATAAATACCTATAAGTACTGTTATTCGAATAGGCCATATTTGACAGGTGTCAAACCCATTAGAAAACATATGTCAACAAAGAAAAATAGACCTTATGTCATAGCATTAACATGATTTTGACAGCTGTCATATGGCCTATCCGAATGACGGTACTAAGCAAGCTATAGAGTGCGCGTATCGCCACGCGCCGTACGTGACGAAACGTAAGCAGTTGGTAGAGACCTACGTCAAATGTATGAGAAGCATTGATCTACAACAACCCTAGATTTAGCGCCTCATACAAAATTACGCTAAGATTTTGTCACCTACTCAACTATACATTCATACTTATCGATATATAGATTCATTGCATCCGCCCAATTCAAAATATCACAACGAACCCGACCATGATTTATTGAACTCAGCCTTATTTGTCCACTATTACGGTCGAAATTCTAGTGTCTACGCTCCGAACTTACGACTATTCGCAAATACTTTTCTAATATAAGCAGCAATTAGGCTAACCTTTAACTAGACTTCATACACTGCTGCTTATATTGAGTAGTTCACTTCAAGTAAAACCAGTGCAGCAGCAATGTATATTAAATCGGAGCCTACCTTTAGAGTTTTACTCCGTCCTTTTCATACGCAACGCTGAGTTGTCATGTAAGAGAAGGACAGCTGCGAAGTAGTTGTTTTAGATTATTAAATGATAAAAATTATTATTTTTATGAGTATTACCACAAAGTAAGTATTGGCTAGCGCAATCCAGAGAGTCGGCTTCGAGCAAACGCGGCTAAACTCACTCAGACATCCACACGCGTCGTTTACGCGCTCTGTGGAACCGTGTCGAACCGGTAATGGTTGAGTGTGAACGGCGCGTTCGGTACGGGCGGACGGAATGGCAAGTAAAGAAAATTATTTTTGTGATGTGTTTGGGTGTAATAACACCATAGAAAATTGTGCATTATAATTTTTCAGTTACCCACGAAATAATGAAAAGTAAGTCCTCCTCCTCGCGTCGTTGTCCTCATTACTGAGGGTCGTGATTCCCCCGATGGGCAGGTAATTTTTCTTTTATGATGGTCCTCCATCTATGCCTATCCTTGGCGTCATGGAGTGCGTCATGTAGCTTGGTGCTCAGCGTAGAGCGGATTTGGTCCGACTACCTTGTTGGAAAAGTAAGTAGAACTCTTTTATTTGATAAATAAATAGATACCTACTTGAAAACACTAGAAATGGATGGATTTCTTTTTAAAAATCTTATTTTTCGTTCGTAATATGTGCATAAGCGTTTTAGGTACGTACGTAGAAGTAGGTAGGTTGCGCTTTAGTTTGATTTGGTAGGTTAAATGGGTACCTAAAGGTACCTACCCAGTCAGCATTTGAGGTGAAGCTATGAGTACCGAAATACCGATAGCAAAAGGTCCAAGTTATGTCATCTTCATTTCCGATCATCTGGTAGGTACCTACCTACCTACCTACCTACCTATGGTAGTCTACATGGACTATTATGATCCTGGATATTTTTTAAATTTTTTCGTCATGGCAGCTAGTGACCTTCAAAACTATAGTAGGTAAGTAGGTATACTTCGAAACTAAGGTAGGTATAACTTACAGCTACAGATACAGCTTCCATGCCGGCATTGTTTCCGTGCGCGTCCCCGCGTTTGTCATATCGTCATACATGATAGATATACTTACCAACCTACCTACCTACCCCGCCCGCCAATACATTGGTAGGTAGGTAATCTGTGTGCGACTGACTAGTGACGGTACGTTTGACTTTCATGATGGCTTGACGCCCTGTTCAAAATTACCTACCTACCCCTTTGTCGTGTAGGTCATCGCCGCCGGCCGGTCCTCTACCTACCTACTACCTACTTACTTACCTGCCTACCTATGGGTCGCTTCGCTCACCACCTAGTCTCGTGACCCAAACCCATTGCCTATCTACCGATTTAGGTGGGGCCCTACTTATTTCCTATTAGAAATATGACTTTCTTCTCAGGTACGTACTACCTACCTACTTCCATATGGTAAAACATATTTCATATCGGCCAGGTAATTTAGGAGTTAATCAATTGCATATACCTAATTCATACTTACAAACGATTGGTAACTTCATTAAAAAATCAGAAAGTAAAAGTAGCAACCCTAAAGAGTAGGCATAAGTAATCGAAAGAAGGGGCGAGCTGGCCTTCTGTAAATTCTCTATTTTGTGGTATTACCGCATAAATTGCAATAATTATACCACAATAAGATGATTAATGTATATAATTATTTAAAATACGACATACCGTCCTGTTTTTTCTACTTTGTACTGACATTTTTGCAGTTTTTTAGCGCGCACTTGGTCATGTTTACGGCTTCGCGGCCAGCCACGCACTGTGGAAAAGGAGTGCTCGCTTGCAAATTGTGCACCCCTTTACCGGCCCACCTTTTGAGCGTACGCGCGTAATCTAGGGTTGTTGTAGATCAATGATGAGAAGTAATATACTCGTAGGTTCAATAGTGTAGTCACCGGCGTTTTGCTACTGATGGACAGAGAGGTTGTGTTCTTACTACTGCTACCTGTTCTGACTTTTAAACGCGCTCTATAGCTTGCTTACATAATATTCTCTAAAGGCCCGCTATAAAACGACTTTCACATCCAAGTTTCAGAAAATTTGTGTTCGCTTCATTAATTTCTTGGGAGTTTTCTTATCTAAAGAAGACAGTAAGTAAACTCGAGACGAAATCACCTAAGAGTTGGAAAGAAAATTAGTTAAAGAAATAGAAATACGACCATTTTGTTTTGTGATTTTCTTTTTCACTTTCAAACTGTCGTAGGAATTCTGAGGTGGTTTGGTCACGTAAGTATAGAGCCTCGAAGAACGTACTTACCTCGATCAAATTGGAGACGTTTTAAAGAAAGGCCAGTACCCCGAACCGACGAGCGTGCATGTAAAGATTGATGAATTTTGAAGGCGAAAGGGTATCAGTATCGTAGCAAGTGGAAGGATGAAGTCTCTGCCTACCCCTCCGGGAAAGAGACGTGATGTATCTATGTAAACTGTCGTATACTGGGTGAAATTATAGTTACCGATAGTGAAAAGTCAGAACCTAAATTTTAATGTCACCTACATTCCCAAAGAGGGTTGACATCAGACAGGCGGCTGGTCATAAAACAAAGCCAAAACATTTCTCTACATGATTTCTTGATTCTTGGTAGAAATTGTTTGCAAATAATTAAATGACTTGGTAGATACTAATCTACAATGGTAGGTAATTATATAAAGGTTCTAGGTTGGTTAATACTGTGTCAAAATAATACAGAAACTATACAAATCCAGAAGTCCAATACCAACCTTCAAAGTTCATACTAACGGATGAACCCGGAAATAAACCAACAACAGTTTAAAGCAATTTCCAGAACGATTCCTGACCTCTGTACCAGACAATGCCGCCAACAGAACAATAATAACGTTAACGATCCAACCGGAAGCGACGCCATCTTGCGGCGACTCTCATTTCCGGCCGGCTTTGTTCGGTTAAGAGATTATTTTGTAATGAACGGGTGTAATATTTTAATAATAGCATAAATAATGGTACGGGGTGGTAAAGAAAGACTAGTGTTCTCCAAAAACCCTAAGTTTACCAAAACATTGAAAAATATACCTAGTCTCAATACTCTCGCAGAAAATTGCTTGTAAGGACGATAGATTAGGCGCAAACTCTACCGGGAGTAACAGAAAGAGTATAACAAGCCGAAAGGAGGTCAAGGTTCTCATGAAACTGAAGAACTTTCCCTGTGGAACATGGTTCAAAATATGAAATAGAAATTTGGACCTCCCATAGTAAATCAATCAACTGATCGGCAATTTTGTATGGGATATTTTTTTTTTTCATATTATGATGACATCTGTCTGACAAGTGATCGTCAGCCGGCATCGATGCGTGGCGCGTCTCGCGTGTAAGCTCCACAGAGAGGACATAAGACATGCCCTACGACGCTTGACGTTTGATATCGCGACGCTTTGGCGACGCTTGAAACGGTTTCCATATAAAATGTATGAAAACGTATTGACAAAGGCACACACAAGCGTCGCCAAAGCGTCGCATCTATGACAGCTAGCGTCAAAAATTAAGAAGAATGTTTGACGATAACTTGTCTGTCAACTGTCATTCTTACGTCTATGCTCTTCGTCTTTTTGGTGGAGTTTGCGCCTAAAGCTTTGGCTCTTCTGTTTCAAACATTTTATAGAAACCGTTTCAAGCGTGGCGATGTCGCACGTCTCACGTCTCCGACGATCTCTTGTTTTACAGATGACATCTTACATCTCACGTCTCACGACTTCTCTATGGAGTTTAGGTCATAAACAACTTAAAGAAATTATCTTGGTTTTGGTAATGATCAAAAAACTTGTTTGTCCCAAATAAAACCACCTCATTTTAATTCATGAAGCGTTCTTTTAAGCTAAGAAACAAATTACTCTTTGCGGCGTCCATTTTTTACGATCGACCAACTTTTTACTACTTATTAATTCGGAGTTGAAGGCAAATTATGGCTGAAAAACAAACTAGGACTTACTTATCATGCCGCAAAAATTAGCGTTATTTTTATTGTGTCTGGTGTCAGACTTTTTTTAGCAGAAGTGGATTTGCTGGCGATAGTAGTAGAAATTATAAGCAGCAACCGGAAATGACGGCTTAACGTGCTTTCCGAAGCACGGAGCCATCTATCGCACGGACATACAGGTTGCTCAACATGCAATGTGATAAGAGTCTCAAATAAACTGGGAACAAATTCAACTTTAACTGACAGACTGCTGGACATGGGCTTCCCCTTATTGGGAGATATTGTCATATTCACCTCGCTTGGCAGGCAGAATGGCGAGCGCATTGCAAGATGTTGCAAGAATTCTTAAGGAACGCTGCTGCTTATTCGTTAGATAATTATCCCGGTCAATTTTTGCGACACCCACGGGTAGAAATGGGGTTATGCTATTCTTATTTCGCATCATGGCGTCAACCAAAGAATAATATGTTTCTTCAACAATGGGAAATGAGTGTGTTTTACCCATTGTAGAAAAAATAAACATGTGTCCAAAAGAGAGTTTAGTGTAAAATCCAATTACAATAAAATAAAAAGAAAAACCACAAAAAGTTAAAATAAACCGTTTTCCGGTCGGATTGCCGCCTACGTGTGCGAAAGTCATTACAAAGGGGTAAAATCAAACATCACTCTCGGAAACAAAAAACAGATTAAAAATAAACCATGATAAATTCGTGTACGTACGATGCTGAGATAAAATAATTGTGGTAGAAGGAGTTCTACGGTGAAAAAGAAAATGAAACTTTTGTTGCAGATGACAGCTGCAGACGGGGTTGTGCCTCAATGCACCAAAAAAGAGTACACTTTGACATTGGCTTTCGATCACAAAATGGAAACTCGAAAGTAGCGCGAATGGTTTCCCTTTTTGCAACCTCTTAGTATCAAGTCGCACATAAGATTAATTAGTTTACTGTAGTCATCAAATTCAGAAAGAAAAAAGAAAATACAAAATCATCATCTACTTATATATGTTACCGGCCAAACCCGATTTTAGGATAAACTAGTTTTTCCTAGGCTAAAGTAGTTTATCCTACATGCGATTGGATAAACCGGTATAGACTAGGCTAAACCGGTCCGTCCGATGGCCGATAGGAGAAACTAGTTAATCCTAGGCTGAACTAGTTGAGCCTAAAATGAATAAATGCGCTTCAGGATTAACTGGTTTGGCTTAGTTAAAAATGATTAAGGCTACAGTGACGGAACTCTAGAGGATAGAGGGTAACGTCGGACATCCTGGAAACATCAGACATCCTAGAGGCTCGAACACCCTAGAGGCTCGAACACCCTAGAGGGTGGGGTATATCATCGGACATCCTGAAGGCTTGGACACCCTTGGATGCCCTGGTTATAATCGCACACCCTGGAGGCATGAAACGCCTGTAAAGCTCGATTGCCCTGGAGGGAGCGGGGTAGCGTCGGACACACTGAAGGCTTAGACACCTTTTAAGCCCTAACGCGAGTACTTGCAAGGTCACCGTCGGCGATAGCTCTCACGAGCTGTCACATCACAGGTGTCGCTGGTCTGTGGGAGCCCAGCCCACGGCAGGCAGCGCCCGAGCTTTTAGGGTGTCCTACGCTACCCCGCACCCTCCAGGGCGTCCGAGCCTTCAGAGTGTCCAATGCTACACCCTACCATCTAGGGTGTTCGAGTCTCCAGGGTGTCTGATGTCTCCAGCATGTCCGACGTTACGTTAACCTTTACCCTCTAAAGCTATGTCACTGTAGCCTTAACCATTTTTAACTAAGCCAAACCAGTTTATCCTGAAGTGTTCTAATTAATTTTAGGCTCAACTAGTTCAGCCTAGGTTTAACTAGTTTCTCCTATCGGTCATCGGACGGACCGGTTTAGCCTAGTCTATACCGGTTTATCCAAACGCATGTAGGATAAACTACTTTGGCCTAGGAAAAACTAGTTTATCCTAAAATCGGGTTTGGCCGGTAACATATACACAAAATCCTATTATACATGAGTAGTATGTACATACTCCTTTTTTCATGTTCAGTTGGATTTTGGCTAAACCTTTTATTATGAAGAATAAAATAAATGAATTTGATGATTTTGAGGCTAGCCGCGACGAAAGTAGTAAGTAAAATGGTGAAAAAACGGATGGCAGTCAATATGGATTAAACGGGAGTGCGTGCCTTGCTTGTGGCGTAGCCTAGAGGAGGCTACGTCCAGCAGTGAGATATGATGTGGTGTGAAGTTCTTTCAAAGATGCATTTGCCTTCAGTTCAGACGGCTTCTTCTGTATTATAGACTCTGATATCCGTGTTCGTACAACAGATAAACTGCGCATACAGCATGAGCCGCGATTTATGTTCCAATGAACGTCACAACGTGATTTGTACCTCGCACGTGAAAATATACCAATTTTCATCGTATTACAGTACGGCCGCTCGAATGGGCCGTATTTGACAGCAGCCAAACCTATACTGGATAACACAGCAACAAAGGAAAAAGACCGTATGCCATAGTATTAACATGATTTTGACAGCTGTCCAAAAATCCATCTTAGAAGAGCATCACACCATATCTTACCAGCGGGTGTCGTAAGAAGCGACTAAGGAATTTGAGAGTTGATGTGTATCGTAAAAGGCGAAAGGATGACAACATGTCACTATGGTGATAACAGTCACACTCAAACTTTTGACAGACGTGGTGTTAATAGCCGTTTACGCTCTACCTACCCCGTAAGGGATGTAGGTGTGATATATGACATATGGTGTGTAAGGGACGATGTAACGACAACTTTGCAGGCGTGCTCAGACAATAAAACTGAACAACTTTCCCCATGAAACATAAGGCGGTAAATGAAAAAAAAATACTACCCATACAAAGTCAGTCAGCTGACCGTGGCTTTTGTATGGGAGGCCGGTTTTTTTTCTCATTTCCTATGATTAGCTCCATAGTAAAAGTTGTTCAGTTTCATGGTCTGATCATGCCCGCAAAGTTATCGTAACACCGCCCCTTACACCCTGTATATGAAGCCGGTCATTGTATTATGCATGTATTTTATCCGGTTCCCAGTACTAGCATAGTTCGCAGTTTTGTTTGTAGATTTTCGTTGTTCATGTTTTCTATTGGGCCACTCGATTTTTGCACGTTTATAAGATTGTGTATTTACGACGGACCCGAGAAACAAATACGGGTCCAAATACAAAAAGGCGAGTCCCACACTTGAATTTCGTTGTTGGGCATTTTAGCGCATTAGTAACGCGTGCGACTGTCAGATCCAAAGTCGTTTTGAATTCCCCATAATAAAAATTTACGTACAATTTCAATATACTAATTCCAGAAACATGCGTTGGCGCAAGACCAACGCATAACTTTGCATTGTCTAACAGACATGGCGTGTGATGCCGGTTTATAATAGCATCACCCCATTTCTACCCGTGGGTGTCATAAAGGGCGACTAAGGGATGGGTCCAGGGAATGGGCTGCAGCATTCTCTGTAAACATCTGCAACACCTTGCACTGCACTTGCGAATCCACCTGCTAAGCGTGGTGAGTGTAGCACTACCCCCCAATTAGGAGAGGCCTATATCCAGCTGTACACTGTTTTGGCTGTTATAGTAGTCTAACAGATGCATCGATTAAAGCATCATCATGTGTCTACGTCAGTTTTTTTGTGAGGAATTCAAAATCTCCTTGCATCTGATCTGAGAGACCCATGAGTTACGCATGCGCTAGAATAGCTTGTTTTTTTATCGGGAAAAGGTACTTTTTTTTGCGTAGAGCAAAGCCCTATAGGTACGGGTATTCTATACATCTACCTGAGCCAAAAACGCTGGGAGGACTGTACTTTAACCCCCCCTCCCCCCTCCCTGCACGGTGTTGAATCCGGCTACCGGGCGTTTTTGGCTCAGGTAGGTGTATAGGATACCTGTTACGGGTAAGCCCTATAGGTACGGTACCTATAGGGCTTTGCTCTACGCAAAAAAATAAACGTTCCCATACAAGCCTTCCCTATAAAAAAACAAGCTAGAAATGTGTCGCCTAGTGTGATTCCCGCCAAACCCTACTTTTACAAGTGTGCATGTAAAATGAGCACATTTAAACTAGTATGTTTATCTAAGGTTCATAGAAAGCTTCTGAGCGTATTTGAATATTTAGATCCCACCAAAAACATAAACGTGAAAATTGGTAGCCAAGTTCAATGTTCTACAGAAAAAAGTATTGATATGAACATGGTCGCCAAGTTCAGTAAACATTCCTGAAATTAATTTCTTTATAAGGTCGCTTAACATTCTTTAATAAAATAAAACAAACACCTTAAAATCTAGAGCACTTCACAGTTTGACTGGGCTAGTTTTCACAATTTCCTAATTGTTTAATATCTTGTTTATTATCTACTCTAATCAATATTTGAAGTCCTATTAAAAACTAGCCAAGCAAAACTATGAGGTGCTCTAGATTTTAAGGTGTTTTTTTTTTTATTTTATTAAAGAATGTTAAGCGACCTTATAAAGAAATTAATTTCAGGAATGTTTACTGAACTTGGCGACCATGTTCATATCAATACTTTTTTCTGTAGAACATTGAACTTGGCTACCAATTTTCACATTTATGTTTTTGGTGGGATATCATTACTTTTTGTTAGTGCTAAAGACGATACAAAGACTTTTAAAACATTTGACTTTTCTGCGTTTACGCTGTGTCACGTTATTTTTTGAGTAATTTTCTTGGACTTTTGACATATTTGAACGCATTGCCCATTCATTATCACTAACATTTTTTTTGCGTTTTCTGCTTATTATTAAACTTTAAATCAGGGTGGTAAAGAGTTCGCAGGCGATTGTACTCTATTATAGAAGTCTCTTGCGCTTTAATTTGGCTTTTAACACCCTGTATACATCCATGATACTTTTAACACCCTGTATAAATCCACTTTTTACCCCATGTATATAGCCACTTTTAACACCCTGTATACATCCATGATACTTTTAACACCCTGTATACATCCATGCTACTTTCAACACCCTGTATACATCCACTTTTGACACCCTGTACACATCCACTTTTGGCACCCTGTATACATCCACTTTTAACACCCTGTATACATCCACTTTTAGCAGCCTGTATACATCCACTTTTAACATCCTGTATACATCCACTTTTAACACCCTGTATACATCCATGATACTTTTAACACCCTGTATATATCCACTCTTAACACCCTATACACATCCACTTTCAACACACTACATACATTTTTAACACCTTGATATTTTAAACACCCTGTATACATAAACTTATAACACCCTATATACATCCACTCTAGAACCAACCTGCTGAGTAGCTCTACTCTACGTTATTATCTACAGTTCATTCAAATCTTACTCGGTCGGTACTAAAGACCAATTTACCGTTGCCGCTGCGAAAATAAAATCCCATACATTGTATATGGGAGTTTCAGAAGTTTAGCTTCAAATATAAGTTTGTAATCACCCTGTAATCACAAATTCGTATTTTTTTTGTGATAAAAGTGAAAAATTATAGATTTTTGATTTTTTCCTGTGTATTCACATAGTTATCTAGGTGTATGCGAAATTTTAAGTCTCTAGGTCATCTAGAAGTGAGTTAGGTTTTTGATCTATATGTATGTATGTCAGTGAATGATAAAAATGCCGATTATTGATCGTCAATATTTTTATAACCATTCAACCTATGTTTATGAAATTTGGTATACTAGGTCATCTCGAAGATCTGAACACGTTAACTTAATTTGGTGTGCCTATCTTAAATAGATTTAGAGTTATGAGGGGGTAAAAAGTTGCTCTAAATGGTTCGTGTAAATATACACACGGCCCGGTCCGCCAGTTCTTTGCTTGAACTTGGCTGGACACGCTGCCGCGTGTCTTGATAAGTAGGGATTTTGTTTACAAATGTTATATTTGAGATAGAGCCATAGATTCCTTTGTTTATTTAAATCTTTGTTGTCTGCATGTTGGCCTCATTGGCTGATCAAAAATATCAGCTGCTTGAGACCTAAATAAAAAGTCCACAAGCATTGAAAAAAGGTACCGCTGGAGAGATATGATGGACAATGACTTGAATGATCTTTAAGTCAACAACTGGCAGGAGATAAATAAAATAAATAAATAAATATCCCTGGACGCGACACACAGCGCCAGCTAGCCCCAAACTAAGCGAAGCTTGTACTATGGGAACCTATATTTACCATTGTACTATCAATGATAATTATGTAGGTTCTAGTGTACTGTGGTATTTTTTTGCATCATCAGATAGAAGACCAAATATACTCAAAGAAGGTCTCTTTTAAACAACAGTTTCCAACAGCCTTAAAAAAGCAACACGAAACTTGTAAAATATTAAGAAAGCAGTCGAGCTAAATGGTGTTTTTCAGCATAAAGGCCCGCCGGGCGCAGATAACGTCTGAATATGGTAGGTGTGAGAATTTACAGCCATAATAAATGTCACACGGGTAATTTGTGGCCTTGGCGGTCTGGCTGGCTGTTTAGTCTATGTCATAGACTAAACAGCCAGCCAGACCGCCAAGGCCACACATTGTGGTCTTAGTTTTGTCATAGTTTTGTTGAGTCTATTAAAGTTAGTTTTGTCTTTTGTATTAGTAGTCAATCGGCGGTTAAAAAAATAAAGATTTTCGTTTGCTAGTTAGTTTGTGCTACTCTCCTCTATATGGAAGCACAAGGAGTCTATCGATACCAGTCTAATGGTACCCTTATTTTCCAAGCGTCGCGACAACGACGCGCGTCCTGTAGAAAAACCCGACCGCATCCCATACAAACTCTAAGCTCTCAGCGCGCTGTCAATGTGACGGCGTCGTGGCGCGCCGCAACGACGCCGACGCTCGGTCTTTCTGGTTCCCCATACAAACCCATACAAACCAGTCATTTGACAGCGACAACGACGCGCGTCGTTGTCGCTGTCGCTTGGTTTTTAAGCCTACCATTAGCCATACCTATAGAGGTAGATAAATAATAATAAGAAATTATACATTTATATCTCAAAGATTTATTTCACAAATTAACTTATTTACCTACTAAGCAAAAAATTCATACATCTAGGATAAACCTGTGTCTCAGGCTGAAATAGAGAAGAGTGGCAAGGAATTCGAGACGAAGCGTGATATTATTATGTGTGTATGTACGTATAGTAAACTTGTACCCCTTACTTGCATACTTACAGAAAAGTACTACCAGTTTCTGTAGATACCATTTTTATCTTTCTTTTTCTGAAATTTTTTCTATCAAAACAAGCTCTGCAGCCACAATATTACCTAGCTAGATACAGTAGTGAGCATCAAAGCCCTACCTGCCTATTAAAAATGCTCGGCCGTGACTTCTTGCGACCTACATTCCTTTGAACATAGCTGCTTCCCTGGTCTAGTGGTCTAAGCTTGTACCTCAGGTTCAATTCTAGTTTATTACCTACTTTATGAACATTCCAGGATATATTTTGCTGTTTAGTTAAAACATTGCAGGTTGAACCACACTTGATTTGATTGTTCGCAAAAAGAAAAATGGTTCCTTGCTTCGAAGCGCTCGTTATGCTGTCGGTCCTAGTTTCTGTCGATAACTTAGATAGATTTTACCTATAACACATTTCAGAAGTGTTTGAAAAACTTTGAAACCCTTCATCGGTTCCCACGTGTCCCAATCGACAGAAAAGCATCTAGTAAGTACCAAAGCCCTACCTGCCTATTAAAAATGCTCGGCAGTGACTTCTTGCGACCTACATTCCTTTGCTAAGCTATAACTGCTTCCCTGTTCTAGTGATCTGAGCTTATACCTCAGGTTTGAATCTTGATCTTTTATTAGGTAGGTACCTACTTTAGGAACATACCAGGATACATTTTGCTGTTTAGTTAAAACAAACATTGCAGGTTGAACCACATTTAATTTGGTTGTTCGCAAAAAGAAACATTTGTTCTTTGCTGCGAAGAGCGTGATACGCCGTAGGTCCAAGATGCTGTCGATAACTTGGACAGTTTTCGTTACACAACCATGTCAGAGGCCAGCTACTTGTAGGAGGCGGTTGAAAAACTCTGATACCAGGGTTCATCAGGCCCTTCGTCGATTCGGTGTCTCATTCGACAGAAAGCATCTTGTAAGCAGCAAAGCCCTACCTAGCTATTAAAAATGCTCGTCCGTGAGTTCTTGCGACTTACATTCTTTTGGACGCTTCTCTAGTCTAGTGCATAGTGGTGTAAGCGTTCGCTTCAAGATCTGGAGATTGCAGGTACGATTCTTGATATTCGTCGCATCATGAAGTGGTTTTCAGTTAAGTTAAAACATTAGGCTGAACCACATGTATGATTGTTCGTAAAAGAAAGATGTTTCCGTGCTTCGAGGGGCACGTTACGCCGTCGGTCCCAGTTGTTGTCTCTGATAACTTGATGGCAGTCGTTACACAACCATGTCAGCGGTCTAGTGGCGGTTAAAAACATCGATGGTTCAAACAATCGGGTTTGTACCTCGGGTTCGATTCTAGATATTTCATTAGGTAGGTACCTACCTACTTTACGAACATACCAGGATACATTTTGCTGTTTAGTTAAGCAAACAAACACGCTGGAGGACGTTTTTTATTTGTGACGGTAGACATTTTTCTATAATAGTTTTTCTAAGTTTTATCTTGTATCAATATTTGTAATAAACTTACATCATCACTAGGATTCTTCGAGTCGTTCGTCAACTCTGTGTCCCACTCGACAGAAAAGCATCTAATAAGTAAGTAGGTATCGAAGCCCTACCTAGCTATTAAAAATGCTCGGCCATGACTTCTTGCGAAGTTGCGACCCACATTCCTTTACCGACGACGTAGCTTGTCTAAACAATCTTCTTTTTACATACTTACATACATACATACATACATCACGCCTTTATTCCATCCGAGGTAGGCAGAACGTAAACGGCTGTAAAAAACGGCTATTTACACCAATGACTGTGCCAATACTGACTGACAAAAGTTTGAAAGGCATTAAGGAGTCTGTGTGTCAGCCTGTCTCCTAAAATTGCAATAAGTAGGTAGGTACACATTAACTCTCAAATCCCATAGTGTCTTCTTACGACACCCATGGAAAAGATATGGAATGATGCTATTCTAACCCGGCACCACAAGGCGGCGTTTTTCGATCTCAAATACTGCAAAAATACGGGCTAGAAACTCCGCTTTTGAAAGTGAAATATTTTTTCAGGATTCCGATTTCTATTGGAGCGAGCGTTGGTAGTTTGGTACTAAACTAGCAGATGGTTTGGATTTTAGGTTTAGCCATCTGCAATTTCCAAATATTGCAGTAATTTATTTTGGTTTTTTATTTTGGTCTTTTTTTATATTTTCTATAGACCTATTCATTCTATCATAGTGTATCTAGTCCATCCATTCATACTAACTACACTTCCCATCAGAAAAATCGAAACACCTCGGTTTTTCTTGTTTTTGGCCGAATTAAACACCAAAAAGTATTGTTTGCATTAAAAAAATTATATGACTGTGTAGCTGGCAGTTTTGTCTTTTCAGTGTGTATAAAAAAAACAAAATTCAAATTTGGAACCCCACCTGTTTGTTCTGTAAATGAGTTGAATGACTGAGACACGTTTGCAGTTTGCGCCGTTTAACGATTCATAACATTTTCAACATTAAAATTTAGAGCTTATCTTATCTTAGCTTAAAATTTTTGTTTTTTAATTGTTTACTGTGACTTTGGAACGTCTGAAAAAAGTTAGATTTTGTCTGACTCATGGGTATTTTGCCCGTAGAAGCCGGCCAAGTGGTGATATTGCTAAATTTTGAACTTTGTCATCGTTTTGTGACTGAATGTTTGCATTTAAGCCTGTCCGCCTGCCCGGAACGTAGACTGGTACCGCAATAGCCGGAAAACGGGCCCAAGTTAACTGCAGACACGAAGACAAAAATCTGTCATGCCATCGGCGCTGATTTCTCCCCAAACCGTCCACGAACAGTCACCATAACTGACCTTTTTGTCAATGCAGCATTGTCTGAACCATTTTTAATCCCTTCTGTAGTCCATACTGCTTCCGTGGTTACCATTCCGCGTAATTCTACACTCAGCAGAAAAGAGGTATTTGATCCACTGGGTATACGACCAATTTAGGGGCTCACTTGCAAAGTTAAGGCGCGCTATTCAATTGTCTGCAGTTGATTTGGACTCGTTTTCTGGCTTTTGCGGTACCAGTCTACGTTTTTTTAACCTTCTTCTGATTGTAGAGCCACTTTCAACCACCTTTTGTACATTTGATAGCTTTTTCCGCAGTTGAAAAGCACTAAGGCGTCGATTTTGCAAAGAACTCATAACATTAATTCGATCATGTCGGTCAAAACTGACCCGATTTCCGACAGATTCTGAATGTCGCGTAAACAGACCAGTCTTCTGATAGCGTTTGTAAGCTTCATGAACAGAGGACAGGCTTAAATGCAAACATTCAGTCACAAAACGATGACCAAGTTCAAAATTTAGCAATATCACCACTTGGCCGGCTTCTACGGGGAAAATACCCATGAGTCAGACAAAATCTAACTTTTTTCAGACGTTCCAAAGTCACAGTAAACAATTAAAAAACAAAAATTTGAAGATAAGATAAGACAAGCTCTAAATTTTAATGTTGCAAATGTTATGAATCGTTAAACGGCGCAAACTGCAAACGTGTCTCAGTCATTCAACTCATTTACAGAACAAACAGGTGGGGTTCCAAATTTGAATTTCGTTTTTTTTTACGCACACTGAAAAGACAAAACTACCAGCTACACAGTTATATAATTTTTTTAATGCAAACAATACTTTTTGGTGTTTAATTCGTCCAAAAACAAGAAAAACCGAGGTGTTTCGATTTTTCTGATGGGAAGTGTAGAATCGAAAACCTAACCTACCTACTTCCAATTTTAATATTCTGGTTTCATATTTTAAATAGTGCATTCGCGGTTCACAAATTAAGCTGGCTGGTTCTGTTTAAAATATTTGACAGGGATGCTGTTTACCAGCAAAAGAAAAATAATGTGTTTTTCTTTTTTGTAGGAAAATGGCTGAGTGTGCCAGCAATTTGTAAAGGTGGAATACACTCCTAAAAATTAATTAAGTATTTTTTAATATTATTGATTGTAATTTCATTTATCTATTTTTAGCTTTTGTATTAAGTATATAGTGAAGTACTTACGTGGACATTTTAACATTCCATTTACAGCCATTTAACTTGTTTTTCTTAGTATTTGTATCAAAAATTAGTATAAATTGGCATAAATGGCTACGGACCTGTAGCCATTTATGGAACAATTTATACAGGTGGATTTGCTGACGATAGCATTTAGTACCTCTACATTTTTCTCAGTTTTTTTCGTATTTCCTTTCATTTTACCAAAACGTAACTAGTTTCATGTATCACCAACCCCTGTCAGATCCAGTGTCAGCCGGTTTCCATTCACACGCGTTTTTTTTTCTGAGGTCTTCATGACGTAACTCCCATTGAGAAATGGGTTGGAATTCTTGTAAAGGATTTTGAGTTCGCTATTCAAGTACCTATAGTCAGTGCATCATCATCTTCCTGCCCCTATCCCAATTGCTTGGGGTCAGCAACACTATTCGTTGAACACAAAAATATTGTGTTGCAAAAGGATTTGGCTGAATTTTACGACCGGCCACCTACCAGACGTCAGCCATCCTTGGGAATGCTTTTGTGGTGGATTAACCGCCACCATACCGTTGGCCCTGGCTGTTTGGGTCGGGTTTATCCCTCGGTCGCCTCTAACGACCGCCACGGGAAGACAAGGGGTGGTGCTATTCTACTCTGCCGGCACCACACGGCAAACTAATACATTAACTAAAAATCTATATTTCAGCAAACAATTACCGTCCAGACGTCTAAAACCGGGCATCGAACACAGCTACCGTAACTGCCGTAACCGACAGCCGATGTGGCGCAGTGGTTAGTATGACTGCCTGCCACGCAGAAGGTTCCGGGTTCAATTCCCGGTGGGGTCACTCACAAAGTTTTATCACTTTGTGAATTTGTTCCTAGTCTGGTTAGAACATTGCAGGCTGAACCACCTGATTGTCCGAAAAGCAAGATGGTTCCGTGCTTCGAAGGGGCACGTTAAGCGGTCGGTTCAGGTTGCTGTCTATGATGGCGGTCGTTACACAACCATGTCAGAGGCCTGCTACTTGCATTGCAGTAGGCGGTTGAAAAACTCTGACACCAGGGTTCATTGGACCGTTGAACGACTCGGTGTCCCATACGAAGAGAGAGACCGTAACCGTTGTATGTAAGTTTCACAAGTATTTTGAATAAAAACAGTTCTTCCGCCAAACTACCAACTTAACTAAAAATCTATATTTCAGCGAACTATAACGGTCCAGACGTCTAAAACCGGGCATCGAACACAGCTACTGTAACCGACAGCCGATGTGGCGTAGTGGTTAGTATGCCTGCCTGCCACGCAGAAGGTTCCGGGTTCAATTCCCAGTCGGGTCACTCACAAAGTTGATATTTATCACTTTGTGAATTTGTTCCCAGTCTGGTTAGGACATTGCAGGCTAAACCACCTGATTGTCCGAAAAAGCAAGATGGTTCCTTGTTTCAAATGGGCTCGTTAAGCCGTCGGTCCCGGTTGCTGTCTATAATGGCGGTCGTTACACAACCATGTCAGAGGCCTGCTACTTGCAGTAGGCGGTTGAAAAACTCTGACACCACTCTTCATTGGATCGTTGAACGCTCGGTGTCCCATTCGAAGAAAGAGAGTTCTTCCGCCAAACTCTACCGCCAGGACCAAATCTATATTTCAGGTTATTTCAGCGAACTATTACCGTCCAGACTTCTAAAACCGGGCATCGAACACAGCTACCGCAACTGCAGTGTATAGGATGTGACCCCGTTTCCGAAAAACGCCGAGCGCGAGCGAGCGCGGCCGAGGGAAAATCGATATAACAATACACATATCACGCCTGTATCTCTTGCGGGGTAGACAGAGCGTGAAAGGCTGTACAAACGGCCATTTACACCACGTCTGACAATAATAGAAACACTAAAGGTGCCCACAGACGTAACCATAATTCCGATTTATGTAGCTATAAATCCGCTAGTGTTTTGGTGCCTTACTTCTCCATAAACTTACAAAAATTCTGTAAAATAAATACACATAACACGCCTATATCACTTGCAGGGTAGGCAGAACGTAAAAGGCTGTACAGTACAAACGGTCGTTTACACCATGTCTGACAAAGGCTTGAGAGTCATTCGGAAGACTGTGTATAACCGAAGTGACAGGTTGTCAGCCTGTGCATCAACTCTCAAATAGTTGGTCGCTTCACATGATACCAACGGGAAAGACATAGGGAGATACTATTCTAAGCCAGCACCACACGGTGTTAATAATACACACCGTATACCAAAATACACAGACTTGGCGTAGTTTGCCGTGTGATGCCGGCTAAGAATAACATCACCCATCTTTCCCATGGGGGTCGTAAAAAGTGACTTAAGAGGTTTAAGGGTTCCTGAGTATTGCAAGTTTAGGCGCCAGGCTGATAACCTGTAACTATGGTAAACACAGTCTTCTGAATTACTCTCAATATAGGTACTTACTATGTCAGAAGGAAAGGCCGGTAGTGTAAATAAACCTGTAAATGTTACTGGCTGGATTATGCTGACATTCACTTCCATAAATTAATTTTTGAGAGTGTGTTCCATAAATAAAAATAACTGGCACGAACTACATGATCGCAGAAAAAAAATAAAACCTATTTTTCTTTTTCACCGAACATGGCATCCGTAAACATTTTTTTGGCAAAAGTGGCCAGGTGTTTGTAAAATGAGAAGTCACTTCTTAAAAAATATTTATGAATGTATTTCAGAGTGTAGCGACAACTAATGAACAATCATAAAATTGGATATTCGTAGATATTCCAATCGTAAGGGATATTAAGACGGTACTTAAAAAAATCGGAATTCATTTACTAGGCCGCGGTGATGTTGAATGAAAAATTTTACCTACCACTTGAAAATGATACCAAAATTTTTTTAACACTGCTGTTTGTAAATCCAGAAAATGTACTTCAGTTTTCCAAAAGCTAGGGTCTGGGGTGGAAAGATAAGAGTTTTAAATTGAATTTCCGAAATTGAATATTCAATCCAGAAGACTTTATAAAAAGTTGATGTATAAAAAAACAAAATCCCGTCTGCGGTCATTTCAAAGCTCTATTTTGCGATAAGTACAAATCGGCCATCTTGAATTTGTTAGTTTTTAACGTTTTTAATACACCCAATGTCTCTCACGCTGCTGAGACAAATCTAACGACACTTCATAATGTCAAAATCCAACTATCTGTTTGGGCTGTAGCTCGTGAAAAAGAATTTTCTTGTCAATATACATACCTACATAAAAACATACAGTAAAGTAAAGTAACGTAAAGCAACTGTAATCTTGCACTGCGCTCGCCAATTCGCTGGCTAGTAGATATGGCAAATATGCGCAAATAGAGGAAGGCTTTCATCTAGCAGTGGACTGTTGTGGCTGTTACGTCATACTTTTGTAGTCTTCTTCTTAGAGTGGGACACGAAGTTGTTCAACGACCTGATGAACCCTGGTGTCAGAGTTTTTCAACCGCCTACTACAATTAGCAGGCCCCTGACATGGTTGTGTAACGACCGCAATCATAGACAGCAACCGGGACCGACGGCTTAACGTGCCCATCCGAAGCACGGAACTATCTTGCTTTTCGGACAATCAGGTGGTTCACCCTCCAATGTCATTACCAGACTGGGAAAACCCCCACCGTGAATTGAACCCGGAAGCTTCTGCGTCGCAGGCAGTCGTACTAACCACTGCGCCACATCGCCACTTTGTAGTTAACCCGATGAACTCTGAATATTTTCCCTATCTAGTAAGTATAAAGAAAAAAACTTAATCCCATTACATTTTTCTTCATAAAATGGGAAGACAAAAGTTTGGGTGTTTGGTGTAAACAAAATTTGGGAACCAGGCCTTTCGGGGCTTACTAGGGATGTGACAACGTAATCGATTATTGAAATAATTGCTGTCTTTCCGATTATTATAATAAGGTTACTTTGAAGTACAAATATTTTTTCTACTTGCAAAA
The DNA here is from genome assembly GCA_024500475.1 of Phthorimaea operculella. Lineage (NCBI taxonomy): Eukaryota > Metazoa > Arthropoda > Insecta > Lepidoptera > Gelechiidae > Phthorimaea > Phthorimaea operculella. The sequence goes on along the minus strand of JANFCV010000046.1, from coordinate 3,140,420 downwards.
CTGAACAACTTTTATAAGAAACTTTTCATCGAAATAACTATGAAAATAAAATTACAAAATTACAAATCCACCACAAAAACATTTCCAAAGAGGGTTGACGTCTGGTAGGCGGCCGGTCGTAAAATTAAGCCAAATCCTTTGCAACACGATTTTGTGTTCAACAAAACGTGTTGCGCCGACCTTAAGTAATTGGGATAAGGGCAGGAAGATGATGATGGTGATGAAAATAAAATTAACTTCCATACTAAGTAGCGAACTTTTTCTACACGTTTGTATGGAAGGCCCAAATTTTACTTTTCATATTATTAAGAGAAAATGTTGTTCAGTTTTGAACACGCCCTTAATATACAGGGTGTTAGGGACGGTGTACCGAAAACTTTGCAGGCATGATCAGACCATCAAACTGAACAACTTTTACTATGAAGCCAATCGTGGGAAACGAAAAAAAATTTTCGACCTCCCATACTAAATTCACGATCAGCTGACAGACTTTGTATGGGAGGTCGGAAAATTTTTTTCGTTTCCCACCATTGGCTCCATAGTAAAAGTTGTTCAGTTTTATGGTCTGAGCACTCCTGCAAAGTTTTCGTTACACCGTCCCTAACACCCCGTATTTGTAATTAATTAAAAGTAATTTTGTATAAAAAAGGTTTTCTGAATCGAATACTTATGCAGTTTTTCAATTATTTGATAAATTCAATTGAAAAATTTAATTTTAAGTTAGAATGGTTAGATTTTTGCGCCCCGGTTTGCATCTTTACCCACAAATAAATACCTACTAGAGTCTGGCTAGCGAGTCTTTGGACGTCAAATAATTCAAATATTTCAAATGGCAACATGTTAACACTGAAAAACTACAATAAAACAATTTTGATACTTACTATTTTTTTGTTTTCTGCTCTTTAGTTTGTGTTTACCTTGCCTACCGGTATGATGTATGATGTATCTACCGGGAGTAACAGAAAGGGAATAACAAGCCGAAAGGAGGTCAAGGTACTCACGAAACTGAACAACTTTCCCCATGGAACATGGGACGAAATATGAAAAAAAATTTGGACCTCTCAGAGTAAATCAATCAGCTGATCTGCGATTTTGTATGGGAGGTCCAAATTTTTTTTTTCATATATCGACCCATGTTTCATGGTGAAAGTTGTTCAGTTTCATGAGTACCTTGACCTCCTTTCGGCTTGTTATACCCTTTCTGTTACTCCCGATAGATATATCATACATCATACCGGTAGGCAAGGTAAACACAAACTAAAGAGCAGAAAACAAAAAAATAGTAAGTATCAAAATTGTTTTATTGTAGTTTTTCAGTGTTAACATGTGAAAGATTTTTAAAATTGGCGCCATTTTCGTGTCCAAAGACTCGCTGGCCAGACTCTATACGACGACACGACACGGTCTTTTATAAAAATAAAAAACTTTCTTTTCTGATAAGCATTAATCGATTTTTATAATATTCGATATTTTTTACTAAAGTTACATCCTCGGGGCCAACTTAAATACAACAACGGAAAAACTTTGAGGCTCACTTATTTTTTAGGCAGATACAAAAAGTTTGCAATACTTAATGGTTATTGTCAAGAAAAAGGAAAACTTTAGGAGGCAGAGATAGACAATAGCTTGTATCATAACATAACATGTTTTGTTTGTTTAATAAGTATAAAACAAGTCGTATTTTAATAAAAACGAAACCGACGTCATAATGAGAAAACATTTAATTTTAAACTAAGTATTTAGCCGATTTATTGAGGCTGTTGTTCTGCCGTGTGGTACCGGCTTAGAATAGCATCACCCCATATATTTCCTGACTAAGGTGTGTGAGAGTTGATGTGTATTGCAATTTTAGGCGACAGGTTGACAAACTGTCACAATCGTGATACACAGTCTTCTGAATGACTCTAAAGTTTTTGCCCGACTTGCCCGAATGTAATAGACGGAATTTAAAGAACTAGGTATAATTTATTATTGACAATAGAAAAAGTTTCCTTATGACGTCACAAAATCATAGATTTATTTCTGGGAAGGTCCTTGACATACCTCCTTGCGTTTACATTGTGCCTACCCCGCAATGGGTATAGGCGTGATATACGGGGTGTAAGGGACAGTTTACCGAAAACTTTGCAGGCGTGATCAGACCATGAAACTGAATAAATTTTATTATGGAGCGAATGGTGGGTAACGAGAAAAATTTTCCCACCTCCTACACAAAGTCAGTCAGCTGATTGCGAATTTTGGATGGGCGGTCGGAAAATTTTACTCGTTTCCCACCATTAGCTCCATAGTAAAAGTTGTTCAGTTTCATGGTCTGATGACGCCTGCAAAGTTTTCGGTACACCGTCCCTTACACCCTGTATGTATGAATGTAAATAGCAACGGTAGGTTAATAAAACAAATTGCATACGTAGGAAGCTGTAGAAATGTATCTAATTAAAAAACTTTCTCCATGAGCTCGAAATCTCCAGACATCCAGAAAATGCAAGCAAGTTGAGCCCGAGTAGCAATTGAATTGAATTTAGTGTAGAAAGGACTCAGTTCCATTTCGCCACTGGGCCGGTTTGCCGCAGATCCTGGTTTAGGAAAACTTGCAAAATTTTCACTGCGGGCTGGATTTGAACCAGCGACCTTCGCCATCTGTACTGGCGACGCCTCTACCAAATGGGCTACAGCGGCTCACTCCAAGCCCGCGAATTAAGCAAGTGCATTTGACCACTAACGGAATTAGTTGTAAAACTATCCCAGTAGATAGAGCCCTACCTAATTGCGGGCTTTGAGTGAGTCGCTGTAGCCCAGTTGGTAGAGGCGTCGCCAGTACTGATGGCGAAGGTAGCTGGTTCAAATCCAGCCTGCGGTGAAAATTTTGCAAGTTTTTCTAAATTGTATTCCTAACACTAGAAGTGTTTTAAAATTTGGGTATTCGATCCTAGTTTGTCATGGCTTTTTTCACTTCAACCTGAAGAGCCTTCAAAGTCCATGGATCTCTCACTATTGGGGGTATTGTAATAATCACCATGCTTGGCAAGCGGATTGGCGATTGTAATGCAATAGACCTAGTAGATATGATCAGGAAAGAGCAGTGAAAGATGTTGTATTTACAGGGAACGCTGCTGTCCATTTGTTGAATGAATTTGTCTCTTAGTTGCTTTTAACGACACCCAAAGCATTTATTGCTTGCTTGGAAAATGCAGGTGAGTTGAGCCCCGAATTATAGAAATGTGCCGAATAGGGACCTAGGCAAACCGGACCTAACTCCTAGATCTGAATGTCCCCCCCTCCCAACTGTACCCAACAGTTCCCAACTGGATGTACTGCACGTAAACTACAAGACGGGACAAGTTGGACTGGTGCTGGCATTGTTTTGTTTGAATATACCATATTTGACAGCCGTTCAAAATAGTTTTAATGCTTAGACTAAAGGAAATTTTTTGTCGTGTCTTCTTGTATGACAGCTGTCAAATATGGCCAATTTTATCAGCCGTTTTTAGTTTGAAAGACTTTCCAGTCAACTTCTTTTTTGAAAAAATGTATCTTAATATTAAAAAATATATAAAATGTGCCCAATCGGGAACAAGACAAACCAGACAACTCGTAGATCTGAATGCCCTCCCATCGTCCCTTCAACTGTACCCAACAGTTCCCAACTGGATGTACTGTACGTAAACTACAAGACGGTACAAGTTGGACTGGTGCTGGCATTGTTTTGTACAGGGTGGAGTTTAAGGTAAAGTTTAGTCAATAATTTTTTGAAAATTGTTTAAGTAATTGGTTTTTGACCAAATCGCTGGAACCACTGGACCACTTCAAAAAACTGAACAACTTTTCCTTAACTATGCTACGTTGAGTTATGAAAAAGAAATTTGACCTCCCATACAAAATGCTTTGATCCACTGGGTCAGTTTGTAGGGGAGGCCAAATTGTTTGTGTTATACTATGTTGCTTGGGGAATGTTGTTAAATTTAATAGTATACAGATTCACCCCTTAAAAAGTTTATTGTCAAAAAATATACCTAACATAATGTCAATCAAAAGTCCTTATCATACTTGCGGTTAATTTTTTAAATCTTCTATGTACCGAACGGCTATCTTCATGACGATATTTTACTGTCAATATTTTCTTTAAAAACTGTGTCTAAACATAAAAAATAAGGTAAATTGTGAACTGCAACTATTTTAAAGGGTCAACCAGTACAACTGAACAACTTTCCTTAACCTATGGTAGGTTGAGATATGGAACATAAATTACATCCTATGCAAAATATGTGAGCCGACCGGGTCAAGTATGGGAGGGTCTTTGTTTTTCATTTGTTGCTTGGGGAATGTTGTTTAGTTTAATATACTGATTCACCCCTTAAAATACCTTCCTTAATTTTTTTTCATTTTCTATGTGCCGAACCCGCCTTAACTCCTAGATCTGAATGCCCCCCCTCCCCTCCCCCTCCCCCCAACTGTACCCAACAGTTCCCAACTGGATGTACTGTACGTAAACTACAAGACGGGACAAGTTGGACTGGTGCTGGCATTGTTTTGTACAGGGATATAGTTTGATATACTTTTTAGTATCTACAGTACGGCCGTTTAAATGGGTCATATTTGACAGCTGTCATAATCATGTCAATGCTTTAACATAAGGTCTATTACTGAAAGTATGAGATAGTTGGTCAATGTTTCTTTGACGAAATATATAATATGTGCCGAACCGGGACCTGGACAAACCGGACCTAACTCTGAGATCTGAATGCCCTTCCCCCCCCCTCCCCCCAACGGTACCCAACAGTTCCCAACTGGATGTACTGTACGTAAACTACAAGACGGGACTAGTTGGACTGGTGCTGGCATTGTTTTGGACAGGGATGGAGTTGGGTGGTTTTTATGGAAATATCGTTTGAAATTTAACTAGTGACCGATAGCGAAACCACAGAACCGGCTGGTGATAAGGAACAACTTTCCCAAAGGAACATAGGTTGAAATACGAAAAAAAATTTTTGACCTCCCATAATAACTCAAATCAGCTGATCGGCAATTTTGTATGGGAGGTCCAAAATTTTTTTTCTTATTTCGACATATGTTCCTTGGGGAAAGTTGTTCCTTGTCACCAGCCGGTTTTGAGTTTTCGCTATCGGTCACTAGTAAAATTTAACCCTATATATTATTTCATTGAAAAAGTTTATATAAAAAATTACATCTTCAAAATACGAGTACCTACGTCACAAATTAGGAAAACGGCGCGCGGGCGCCTAAATAGGGCCGAGTGAACCTTCTGTAAACTCTCTATTTTGTGGTTGGACGCTCGTATAAAAAGGCGACTGGTACTTCAAAAATTCTCATGTTTTTCTGTATGTGTGTGTGTGTAGACACCTCATGACTGAAATTATGCGACCGAAATTCAGCGGCTGAATTCCGTTCCGTCTGTTTTCGGCGTTTTCGGTTGGGATGACACACTATAAGCGCCGAAATTACGTAAAAATCACGCCGAATGACTTAGACTGACATTCGGCAACGGAATTTCGGCTGAAGCGTGTCATCCGTAATGCAATTAACATTGCTGGCGTGATTGCGCCGAATTCCGCCGCGTAATTTCGGTTGTACTGTGTAGAGACGCTATAACTTTCTATTCTTAACCTGAATACATCCGTAAAGTTTTCAAGAAGCGGAACAAAACTTTACAACAGACGACGGGCAGTTCAAGCCAAGAGGAATTTTAAGATTTTTACCACTCTGTACAATAATACGACCTAAGTTTATAAAATTCAAATTCTTCCCGGGAATTCTTCTTCGACTAGGGAATGGGCAGCAGCCACAGCTCAATAAAAACTGGCCAAGAGCGTGTCAGACACGCCCACGAATAGGGTTTCGTAGTCAACTTAATTTTGCTGCTGGTTTGTTTGTAGCTGTTACCAACCGTTACCAACCAAATAAAAAAAACCGGCCAAGAGCGTGTCAGACACGCCCACAAATAGGGTTTCGTAGTCAATGTTTAAATATCAGGTTTTTTAGCATTGCAAACTTAATTTTGTTGCTGGTTTGTTAGCAGCAGTATGATGACCAACCGCAAATTAAAAATTTTTATTTTTATAAAATTTTTAGTGGTACAGTATAGTTATAGTTTTCATGATAACTACAGATTGTAAACTACATTCAATAAACTTTTAAAAAATTTAGCATTTATACTTTAGAAGTTACAGCTGGAACAAATTAAGGGCCTAAAACACCCCTTTTAAAAGCAAATATCTCGGGACAGAAACTTTCCATAAAAACCATACAGCTGCGCATTGTTTGCAGTACCTAACAAAATTAACTTTGTATCGCTGAAAAACTTGATATTTAAACGTTGACTATGAAACCTTATTTGTGGGCGTGTCTGACAGGCTCTTGGCCGCTTGTTTCTTTTTTCTCTTTTCATAGTGTTTTCGTTCCGGCTTTCCGCTGATGTTTTTTGACACCTTATCTTACACAACACGAAAGTAAACTTTTAAACGGATAAAGCCTCAAGCTGAAGTTTTATCAAAGCGAGTGAAACATCTTAACTTGGCCGCTGCGATCAATCGTCTAACTTCTAACTTCTACCTGTCGAGAAGAGCAACTTGAATATCTAAGTTAGTTTAAGTGTCAGGTCACATCAGCTGAAGTTGATTTAGAGCTTAGGGTATATAAGGTTACATTTAATTAAGTTACTCATAAAACTGAACAACTTTTGTTAGAAACTTTTCTTTGAAATATGAAAAAAGAAGTTGGATCTCCCATACTATTTTTGTTTAATTGACACACTTTTTTAACATTTTTACGTATGGGAGGCCCAAATTTTTTTCCATATTTCGAAGAAAAGTTTCTAACAAAAGTTGTTCAGTTTTGTGAGTTGACCTCACCCTTAAGAGATTTGTACTTAATTAAATGTAACCCTTTAATATTAAGCAAGCTATACGTAAAACTGCGCGTAAGACCTCGAGCCGTACTGTCAAAGCGTAAGCGTAAGCATACAGACGTCCAAGTCAAATGTATGAGAAGTAATAGAGGTTCAATAGTGCTGTCACTGGCGTTTTGCTACTGATTGACAGAGAGCTTGTGTGCAGACTAGTGCCAACCGTCCTAAATTTTGCTTGCTAGCTTGCTTATATACGGTTACATTTAATTAAGTACAAATCTCTTGAGGGTGTGATCTACTCACAAAACTGAACAACCTTTGTTACAAACTTTTCTTCGAAATATGAAAAAATGAAATTGGACCTCCCATACAAAAATGATGAAAAAGTGTGTCACTTAGTATGGGAGCTTCAAATTTTATTTTCATGTTTCGAAGAAAAGTTTCAAACAAAAGTTGTTCAGTTTTGTGAGTAGATCACACCCTTAAGAGAGTGGTACTTAATTAAATGTAACCTTATATACTTTATGGTTTAGAGGCTACCTTCATAGAAACGTGCGACAAATTACCATTATGTGCATAAGCAATAAGGTTGCTTTATGATGTAAATCTTGCAAGGGCTTGGGTCTGAACCACTACAAACCTACATACCTTTTAAAAGGCATCTGGGCCTTACGAGGATTAGAGGCTACCTTCATAGATGAAACGTGCGACGTGAGACGTAAAATGTCATCTATCAGACAAATGATTGTCAGACGTCAGCGACGTGACATGTCGCACGTGTGTATACAGAATCTCTTCTGATTCATCTTTTTTAGATGGAAACAGTTTCAAGCGTCGCTATGTCGAATATCTCACGCCTCCGTCTCACGTCTTACGTCTCGCCTGTGGAGCTAGTGCTATTTTGCGTATGTTTCAGCTGATGTTTTTTCACACATATTTAAAACAACTTCAACTGATTGTAAATATTATTACTTATTGTAATTATGTAATTAATTTGAAGTTGTTTTAATCAAGAGTGATAGTTGTACAAACAAAAGAATATATTATAATTTTTCACACATTATCTTGCACAACACGAAAGTAGCCTCAAGTTGAAGTTTTATCAAAGCGAGTGAAACATCTTAACTTGGCCGCTGCGATAAATTGTCTAACTTCTAACTTCTACCTGTCGAGAAGAGCAACTTGAATATCTAAGTTAATTTAAGTGTCAGGTCACATCAGCTGAAATAGAAATTGTAACTAGCTTCGTAGCAAGAAAATAAGTTTCTTTACACGAAACCGGTTACGTAGCATTGGTTGCGTAGACGGCCGAAGGGGTTCGTTGAAGGTGCAAGATCCACAGAGTAGACGTGAGACGTGTGACGTGCGACATCGCGACGCTTCAATCGTTTCCATATGAAGTGTATGAAACACAAGAGCCAAAGCTATACACATGAGACGCGCGCGCGTTCCATCGATAACGGCTAGCGATCACTTGTCTGACAGATGCTATGTTGCGTCGCGTCGGACGTATATTTTGTATAGCTTGCCCCCAAATTTCAGGCATCGGGCTGACAACCTGGCACTATGGTGATACACAGTCTTCTGAATGACTCTCAAACTTTTGTCAGTCGTGGTGTAAATGGTTGTTTTCCGCTCTACCTACTCCGCAAGGAATATAGGCGTGATATATAATGTTTACCCCTAAACTTTTAAACGGTTAAAGCCTCAAGTCAAGTTTTATCAAACCGAGTGAAACATCTTAACTTGGCCGTTACAATAAATTGTCTAACTTCTAACTTCTACCTGTCGAGAAGAGCAACTTGAATATCTAAGTTAATTTAAGTGTCAAGTCACATCAGCTGAAGTTGATTTAGAGCTTAGGGTATATAAGGTTACATTTAATTAAGTTACTCATAAAACTGAACAACTTTTGTTAGAAACTTTTCTTTGAAATATGAAAAAAGAAGTTGGATCTCCCATACTATTTTTGTTTAATTGACACACTTTTTTAACATTTTTACGTATGGGAGGCCCAAAATTTTTTCCATATTTCGAAGAAAAGTTTCTAACAAAAGTTGTTCAGTTTTGTGAGTAGACCTCACCCTTAAGAGATTTGTACTTAATTAAATGTAACCCTATATATTAAGCAAGCTATAAACTGCGTGTAAGGCCTCAAGCCGTATTGTCAAAGCGTAAGCGTAAGCATACAGACGTCCACGTCAAATTTATGAGAAGTAAAAGGTTTAATATTGCTGTCACTGGCGTTTTGCTACTGATTGACAGAGAGCTTGTGTGCAGACTACTGCCAACTGTCTTAACTTTTGCTTGCTAGCTTACTTCTTTAGATAAAGACTTTTAAAAGGTATGATTTTACAAAGTGAAATTAACTTTATAATGCATAAGCAATAAGGTTGCTTTATGATGTAAATCTTGCAAGGGCTTGGGTCTGAACCACTACAAAGCTACATACCTTTTAAAATGCATCTGGGCCTTACGAGGTGGTTTAGAGGCTACCTTCATAGATAAGGCGTGCGACGTGAGACGTAAAATGTCATCTATCAGACAAATGATTGTCAGACGTCAGCGACGTGACATGTCGCACGTGTGTATACAGAATCTCTTCTGATTCATCTTTTTTAGATGGAAACAGTTTCAAGCGTCGCTATGTCGAATATCTCACGCCTCCGTCTCACGTCTTACGTCTCGCCTGTGGAGCTAGTGCTATTTTGCGTATGTTTCAGCTGATGTTTTTTCACACATATTTAAAACAACTTCAACTGATTGTAATTATTATTACTTATTGTAATTATGTAATTAATTTGAAGTTGTTTTAATCAAGAGTGATAGTTGTACAAACAAAAGAATATATTATAATTTTTCACACATTATCTTGCACAACACGAAAGTAGCCTCAAGTTGAAGTTTTATCAAAGCGAGTGAAACATCTTAACTTGGCCGCTGCGATAAATCGTCTAACTTCTACCTGTCGAGAGCAACTTGAATATCTAAGTTAGTTTAAGTGTCAGGTCACATCAGCTGAAGTTGGTTTAAGGCGAAAAACACATCCAACGTCCATTTGTGCGTTTTTTTGGGCTGCGTAACACATGAGTCTATAAAATACGAATAACGACCTTATTTTACGTTCAAATACGGTTTACGTCAAACGCGTCCATCATTCGAATTCGCCATATTTGACAGATGTCAAACCCATACTAGGAAACATGTCAACAAAGAAAAATAGACCTTATGTCATAGTATTAACATGATTTTGACAGCTGTCAAATATGGCATATTCGAATGACGGTACTATAGCGTCCATTTGTGCGTTTTTTGCCCTGAGTAATACATGCATTTGGACAACACATTATAGCGTTTTACGCGTATTTTCTTCTGATTTCCATAAATCTATTCATATTTTCATTGTTTTACTTGTTGACATGATTATTTACTACTACTGACAGAATGTCAACGTCTCACCTTTGACGGCTATCTCATAGAGCCGCGTAGTTCTCTATTAAAGTTATTATACTATAGCCCTTTACCTCTTTCCTATTTCTGACCTCCTGGTACTTGATTCTAAATTTATCTCGCGCTGGCACTCTTTCACTCCTCCTGGAAACGAGACCTCCGAGCCCTCCGAAGCCACAGGACTGCCCTCGTCGCCTGGACAAACCACTACATCATCAGGGCGACAAACCTTCACCATCAACACTGGCAACTTGCTGGAAGACTGGCCGCTGACAAATCTCAAGGTTTTGAAATTCGAAATCAGAATGAAGACTGGAACATTCTCGAACACCTAGCAAGCATATAAAAGCCCCGTCAGCTGCCAACCTGACAGTTCTTGACCAGCCACTGAAGACTTCGGAAGAAAATCAAGATTATGAATACTGACAAGAAAATCTAATACAGCAAGTCTGCAACTATGTCTGCCGAAGCGCATTACGTCGTGGTCTACGCGCCGAAGACTCAAGTCCGCTGAACCAGTCCTCGGTCTGCGCCCTACGCTCCTCAGCTGCCCTGCGAGTGCCAAGAGGACCCCTATGTGTGTCATGCGCTACCCTTCGAGGCCCTCTTCCGTTCCAGGAGGTCTTTTGATTCTCTGTAGTTAATAAAAGCCCTCTCTTTTATTTACTATCTTTTCCTGCCACGGTTCCCCGCTGCTCGTGAGGATACCAGGCTTGTTAGGGCGCCTACACACAGGACACTCTACCCACACCTACTCACTCACGCCCCCCGGGGCCACAGGCACTCGTGCTAGCGAGACCACTCCACCCTACCTAGCTACTAAGTTACACCTGCGGTTACCTCGGTTCCCTGAGTGCCGGTGCCTCTAGGAACCTGGGTAACACGACAACATAAAACGCCTTTATTCAGATACAAATACGGTTTATCTCGGACGCAGCGTTGAGCGATACGCAGCGCTAGTAGGTGCGTCTATCAAACCGTTTGACATAAACCGTATTTGTGAGAAAATAAGGTAGAAAATTGCAATTTCCTGCGCAATAATGACGCACAAATGCCGTGTGGTGCCGGCAGAGTAGAATAGCACCACTCCCTCTCTTCCCGTGGGGGTCGTAAGAGGCGACCGAAAGATAAACACGACCCAAACAGCCAGGGTTAACCGTATGGTGGCGGTTAATCCATTCCAAAAGCATTCCCAAGGAGGGTTGACGTCTGGTAGGCGGCCGGTCGTAATATTCAGCCAAATCCTTTTGAAACACGATTTTGTGTTCAACGAAACGTGTTGCGCCGATCCCAAGTAATTGGGATAAGGGCAGGAAGATGATGAAATAGACGTTACATATGTTTCTCGCCTAAGTGTCAAGTCACATCAGATGAAGTTGGTTTAAGTTAAAGGCCAGAACACACTGCTTGCGTATGCACATCGTTTGCGTGCACGTCAGCACGCGCGAACCTGTTATAATGTATGGGATTGTGAACTGCCTGCGTATAACGCACAAGGGCTGCATACCTACATAGGCAGCGTGCAAACCACATCAGTTTTATAAGGTGTTCCAAAGGAAATACATTAATTGGAAACGTAGTGTAGACCATTGTACTAAACAATTTCCATTATGGCACCAAGTTTGAATTCTTAACAATTAAGAAGTTGAATTTCCATACAAACTAAATGCCTATATTTACTACAACCATTATGTATTACCCCTTATCCAAGATTGCAACCTTGCATTTTTAACTTGTTGAATTTGAATCTTCGAAAATTCTTTTGACTTAGAGAACCCATAGAGGCGCAAAGACAAAGGGCCAATCAGAGAATCCAGTGGAGTCTGTAGTGTCAGTTGTGTCAGTTTTTGACAAATATGACATTTGACCTTAGTCTACGCCACAAGGCCACAACACGCCACAACTGTTGCCTTAGCAACTAAATTACCACCAAAACCGTTGCCTTGGCAACAGTTGTGGCGGTAATATCAAAAGTTTTTCCAAGACGCAAACATGACATAAATAGATAAAAGTCATAATAAATAAAGCTCCTTTCATAATGTGGGACTCAATTAAATTTAACAAATTTAAGTTGCTAATTACTTCTAAACAAGGGGTTTTCATAACTTGGCCCTATAATGAAAAATATTCGGTACGATGGCCTACACAACGTCTCTAATTTAATGTATTTACATTGGAACACCTTGTATAACCCGCGATAAACTTTTGACATGAGAAAAGTCTTGTGTTTATCATTCATTAATTTTTAACTTAACCTACCTCCTTCGTTCGGTGTGTTCCATGAAAATTAATACCTACACCTACGACAAAAAAAAAGTTAAGCTGGTGCTTAAAATATTGGAGGGTAAATAAACCAAAACATCAGCAGTGTGTGTAGAAACATCTTTGAAATATAAGTAATAAAATTGTGATAAAATCACACGACAAAAGTCTGGGCGTTATTAAAATCTAATAAAATAATACACAAAACATTCGTTGGGCTGGAATGGAAGTCGCAAAATGGACGTCAAAATTATACTTAGACAGCAACAGATGTCTTTTATTGACAACTTTTTCAGCAAAATTATGATTCTAGAAGATTAATAAACCGACTTAAAAAACAAGGAGGTAATTTATTACGAAGGCCAGCACGGGATCTGTTGATTTCATAATAAATTATAGTTAAAATAAATTCCAAACAATGGTTAAAACAGTTTTTAGTTTTCCTTCGGAAACGGCTCCAATGATTTTTACAAAATTTCGTATTTAGGAAGTTTTAGGGTCGAGAAACGCTTGGTCAACCAGGTCACAGAATAATAACTAGTACCAGGTATGTATTTTATTAAAAAGCTTTTTGCTTTCCGGCTTTACCCACGGCGATATGTGAGATATTTATATAAGTCATTTTTTGGCCTCTCAAAACTTATCTACTAAGTACACACTAAAATCCATAACATCAAAATTGGTCTTTGTAGTGGTAAATTAGAACAAGTAAAAGTTTCAAACCTTCAAATAGAACTCATACTCCCCACAGATACTTACCTAAGTATTTCTGCCAACAGCTGATGTTTTTCCAATGAAAGTAAAAGCAAAATTCATTGATAATATTCCTAGTATTGAAAGATATTTTCCTGAACGTTTTTGAATCGGAACGTAAATGTATCCAAGCGTTCCGTTCATGGTTTTATGTTATTTTTACTTAGTCGTGTGGTGCCGGCTTAAAATAGCATTGCCTTAGGTAATATACTTACCTACTTATCTTTCTCGTTGGTGTCATAAGTTGATCATAACAAGCGACTAATGGATTTCAGAGTTGATGTGTATGTATTGCAATTTTAGGCGAGTCTTCTGAATGACTCTCAAACTATTGTCAGGCGTAGTGTAAATAGCCGTTTCTTTTCAGCCTTTTACGCTCTATGCCTACCCCACAAGGGATATAGGCGTGATATATTCAGGTGTGTATTTATGTATGTATGTATCTCAGTATGTATTGTATTTGCGATAAGTGTATGCTTGCAATTTAAGTTCTTGAGAGTAAAATATTTTCCGTGCAAAACTAGCAACTTTTCACGTAAAACTTATAAAAATATTTTTTTCTGAATATTGTGGAATGCACTTTTAAATAAAGTTTAAAGAAGTGACTTCAGATTTTATAAACGACTGGCCATTTACGCTAGAAACATTTTTATGGATGCCATAAAGTTATGAAAAAAGAAAAATTCATTTTTATTTTTTCTGTTGTTGTTTCATTTGTGCCAGCTATTTGTATTTGTGGAACACACCCTCGTAAATTAATTTGTGGTAGTGAAACTTTTACAAAGAACTGGCCACTTTCGGCAAAAATATTTTGACGGATGCCATAAAATATGAAAAAAGAAAAATAGATAATTTGTTTTTCCCGCCGGCAAATCTTTTGTGCCAGCTATTTGTATTTGCAGAACACATTCTCAAAAATTAATTTATTGAAGTGACTATCCTCCATAATCCGATTATATTAGGAGTATATATAAACTGGTCTTTTATACAGCTACTATGGAAAACCAGAATAAATTGATCCATTAAATGGTTATTTTCTCTAAACTAACTTAATTTGACTTGATTAACATCTTCGTTTACATGACAAGAGACTGTACTGAAGGGATTAAACGAAGATCAATTAATTTTAATCAAAAATGCGTCTATTATTTAAGGTTCTAGCGAAACTGAAAGACAAAATTAATGAATTTCGTGAAGGCTGTACAGTACGGCCATTCAATAGGTCATATTTGACAGCTGTCAAAATCATGTTAATGCTATGACATATAAGTAAGGTCTATTTTTCTGTGTTGATGTGCCTTTTAGTATGCATTTAACAGCTGTCAAATGTGGCCTATTGGAACAAACGTACTATAGGAGATAAACTCGTCCAGGGAATGGACAGCAGCGTTCCCTGTGACAAGCGTGCTGGGAATGGCAATTATGCAGAAACCTGTGTCCAGCAGTGAACTGTTTTGGATGTTGATATGTTAATACGTAGGTATGTTATGTTTGCCTTGTGATGCTAGTTCAGAATAGCATCACCTTCATTCTACCAGTGGGTGTCGTAAAAAGCGACAAAAGCAATAATTATCCTAGGGAATGAAAAGCAGCGTTCCCTGTGAATGCAACATCTTGCTCTGCGCTCGCCAATCCTACTATCGATCGTGATGGGAATGGCACCCATGTCCAGCAGTGGACTTTAGTGGCTGTTTGTATGTCAATTGATTCTATAAGTATAATATAGAATCACATTTCATAACCTAAAAGTAATAAGAACATAATATAAATAACTAAAAACAACTTATGGACTGAATTCACTGAAAACGTTACGTATTGTATTAAAACGAGTAACTTACTCGCTAAAAGCTGTTATAGTAAAAGCCATTTTTGTTAATAGCTTAATGGAACAAGTTTTATATCATTCCATGGAATGCGTATATGGAGTAAATACGTTAATAGTTTTATTATGTTTTCAGCGATACGTCCATTTTGTGAAGGTACCTAACTATTTGTTTACTGCATTTTGGTGGCGAAAATTCCGAACGTTTTGAGGTAGAAATCTATGTTTGTCGGGATTTTATTTGCTAGTCAACAGACCATCATCATTAATTAGGAACTGTCTAGGGATCCGTCAGGTATTGAAAAGAAAAAAGATGGCGCCCTCTATAGTCACATTATACTTATTTATTTACTTACATGGTGATGGAGCGAGCAATTTTATTTTTCTTTTTAATAACGTGACCCTGGACAGTCCTTCATTGTATTCTAAATTAATTTGTTGAATTGATCTCTCTTATGTCACAAAAATATGCGTTTCTTAATCTTTTTTACCTACTTAGGTAACTTTTAGGAACCTAAAGCATTGGCGATTTCCATCGGCTTTCATTGCAGAAAAGAAATCCGTTCTCTCAAATCAATCTATTATCTTTTTGTTCATGTTTTTGTTCAAGCTTCTTTAAGCCGTGTGGTGCTGGCAAAGCCGTGTGGTGCCGGCAAAGCCGTGTGGTGCCGGCAATGCCGTGTGGTGCCGGCAATGCCGTGTGGTGAAGAATAGCACCACCCCCTCTCTTCCCGTGGGGGTCTTAAGAGGCGACCGATGGATAAAACCGACCCAAATAGCCTGGGCCAACTGTATGGAGGCGGTTAATCCACCACAAGAGCATTCCCAAGGAGGGTTAACGTCTGGTAGGCGGCCGGTCGTAAAATTTAGCCAAATCCTTTGCAACACGATTTTGTGTTCAACGAAACCTGTTGCGCCAACCCTAAGTAAATGGGATAAGGGCAGGAAGATGATGATGATGTTTTTGGTCAGGCCTACCTTCATCTTTTCAGTAGAGCATACACCATTCAGTTCAGTTCTCCGCCAGTCCACTTTTATTTTTTCTTTTCCTTATATCTTGAAGCCGTGTGATGCCGGCTTAGAATAGCATCACCCCATTTCTACCCGTGGGTGTCGTAAAAAGCGACTAAAGGATATTGTTAGGGGCTAGGTATTCATCCAGGGATTGGGCAGTAGCATTCCCTGTCAATGTCAATGCAACATCTTGCACTGCGCTCGCCGATCCGTGTGCCAAGCGTGGTGAGTATGGCAATACCCCCCGATAGGGGGAGGGCCATGTCCAGCAGTGGACTGTTGTGGCTGTTGTGGCTGTTGTGGTTAAGGTTATTTCTTGTCTACCTACTTACTTGCGATCGGTCGGATCAGACCTTAAGCAGGTGTTTTATGGGTGTTTTCGTTTGAAAGGTGGCCTATTCCAGTGAATAGGCCCCTTGCCGGCCGCCAGTCCACTAATATAACTAAAAACATTAAACCAAATTACAGTTTTCATGAGTGTAATTAAAGTTTGTTTGACCCAAAGGTTATTTTTTAGGGTTCCGTACCGAAAGGGTAAAAACTGAATCAATATTACTGAGACTTCGCTGTAACTCATAATCTTATTCGTCTTTCATGTGGGACACCGTGAATGATAGAGTTATTTATAATTAAATAAAGGGGGCGCTTTTATATCCACAAAAACGTGTACGTTTTGCTCATTTCCATATGTAATGGATTGGCTGATTTGATTACCTACATGAATGGTAATAGTTAGTTGAAATTTTCACAGACCATATAAAATACATATTTTAATGCCACTATGGTTTGTATCCCTCCGTGCGTGAGTCCAACTCACACTTAGCCGATTTTTAAGGATATTAAATAATAATAATGTAGAAATAAAATGTTTTGCTATGTATACTGTACCTATAGGTAATTTCTGAAATTAATCCCGAGGGTAGGCCGGCAAAATTGGCAGCACTTAACAGCACTTTCTAGGGTGATAATTGGTTTAGTAGTCCATTTAGAGGGTCGTATAAATGCACGCATACCTATATTTAGGCTATTTCGAAATTATAGATATGTACCTACTTTTACTAGTGACCGATCCTCAAAACTCATAGTTGATCAGTGATAAGATAGTATTTTTAGAGCAAATCGACTGTATTATCAAAATCCTGTACGCCGAGAGGCCAGAAAAAAGATGGACGTTACAAGTATTCAACGCTACTCTTACAACGGACAAAATATGAAATTTGTTTTTTCTAATAAACTTACAATTTCATATCTTTATGTTGAATATTTAACTGTTACAAAGATTATCTCCAACCTGCAAACGAAAAAACTTAGATCTGTAAGAGAGCAAACATAGGTCAGGGATCAGGACCAATATTTCCCTAAGGAACTAAATTTGTAGAGTGAAGGGGAACTTAAGGTTAGAAAGTGTGACTAAACGCATATGTCGACTTACATTTAATCCCCAGGCAATTTCACACAGGCAAAACTGCAAAGGGCTATTTGAAAACGCAATCGGTCCATCCAAGAGGCTTTTATTTTTATTTTTTCCTCTCTCAAAGCCGTTGATGAAAAGGCATTCGGTTACAAAATGGCTGACGGGCGGAGGCGTAAGGTACCGGTTGAAGTAAATGCAGTGAACTTTTAGTTTTTATTTTTATTTGTGTTTAGAAAGCTAGATTACACTTACGAGTATTGAAGCGAAGCGGTCTTCTTGTGGAATGTCTTTGAACTGACTTTTTCTTCTTTTAGTGGAACACCAAGTCGTCCAACGACCCGACTAACCCTACGGTGTGAGAGTTTTTCAACCGTCTATTTCAAATAGCAGGACTCTGACATGGTTGAATTCAAATGGTGAGTAGCTCAGTCAGACAACTAAAAACGAGCCGAGCCTGCTATGTAGTTTTTTTTAAATCATGTAAAAATATATCTACCTTACTAATAAATTAAAAGGGACCTATTGTGTATATTAGGACAATCGGCTTCGGATGGGCACGTTAAGCCGTCGGTCCCGGTTGCTGTCTATGATGGCGGTCGTAACACAACCATGTCAGAGGCCTGCTACTTGCAGTAGGCGGTTGAAAAACTCTGACACCAGGGTTCTTCGAGCAACGCATGTTTCCCGTCCCGTTTGCCCGTGTTGCTGGTCTAAAAATTCCTGCTTGGCTCGCAAATACCATAAGGTACAATATCGTGCGGCATGGTACAAATGCCTTATTAATTTCTTAAGCTCTTGCTCGAGTGCACAATATCTTGGCCAGCTCACTAGACTTCGGCGTTTTACACACAAAACGTCCGTTTCGATGTTATTTTTACCCGACTGCCTCAGAAGGAGAGTTATGTTTTTCGAGAGTATGTATTTATGTTTGTATTATGTATTTATGTATGTATGTGGAAAAGAAAATTCGTTTTCACGGGCTACAGCCCAATCGGATAGGTAGTTGGATTTTGCCATAATGAGGTGTCGTTTGATTCGTCTCAGCATCATGGGTCACTGGCTATATTAAAAATTCGTAAATTTAAGATGGCGGATTTTTATCGCAAAATACAACTTTAAAATGGCCGCAATAGAGTTTATGTTTTTTATTACTTACATCTGCTTGTTGTGCGGTGCTATCGCAGCGTTAAGAAGTGTGAATTTCTACCTTAATCCCATATAAATTAGACGACGCAGGCCCAACCCTGGATGCGCCTGTAAATTTCAATTTCAATGACAAGTCAATCTGACAGCCGCATCCGTCAACGCACCGTTACAGCCGATGTGGCGCAGTGGTTAGTATGACTGTCTGCCACGCAGAAGGTTCCGGGTTCAATTCTCGGTGGGTCACTCACAAAATTTGATATTTATCACTTTGTGAATCTGTTCCCAGTCTGGTTAGGACATTGCAGGCTGAACCACCTGATTGTCCGCAAGTAAGATGGTTCGGATGGGCTCGTTAGGTAAGCCGTCGGTCCCGGTTGCTGTCTATGATGGCAGTCGTTACACAACCATGTCAAAGGCCTGCTGCTTGCAGTAGGCGGTTGAAAAACTCTGACACCAGGGTTCATCGGGTCGTTGAACGACTCAGTGTCCCACACGAAGAGAGAGAGAACGCACCTTTTAGCATGCAATGGCGCAGCGCAAGAAATAACGTCGTAACGGAAGTTATGTGTGTACAGCGCCTTCCATTTGAGGTTGTCTGCAGGAATTCAAACCATTCCACCCATTCCTTAATGCCAGCAGTGGAGCTAAATACCTACTAGACATACCGTACTGGGAATCGGTTCAGATATTCTATGATTAAAACCTATTGAAATTTTAAAATTGTTGGGTGCTATCTGGTCCTTCTCTCTTTTGTCGTGTGGGACACCGAGTCGTTCAACGACCCGATGTACCCTGGTGTCAGAGTTTTTCAACCGCCTACTGCAAGTAGCAGGCCTCTGACATGGTTGTGTCGACCGCCATCATAGACAGCAACCGGGACCGACGGCTTAACGTGCCCATCCGAAGCACGGAACCATCTTACTAGCGGACAATCAGGTGGTTCAGCCTGCAATGTCCTAACCAGACTGGGAACAAATTCACAAAGTGATAAAAAAAAATTTTTGAGCGACCCCACCGGGAATTGAACCCGGAACCTTCTGCGTGGCAGGCAGTCATACTAACCACTGCGCCACATCGGTTGTCAGTGTCAGTGTTGGATGTTATGTGTGTAAAGCGCCTTCCATTTGATGTTGTCTGCAGGAATTCAAACCATTCCACCCATTCCTTAATGCCAGCATTGGAGCTAAATACCTACTGGACATACCGCACTGGGAATCGGTTCAGATATTCTATGATTAAAAACTATTGAAATTTTAAAAATGTTGGTTGCTATCTGGTCCCATGGACCAATGACTTAAAATGTCAATGCTACGCAATGTACATCGAATTTCGCCTGTAGGATTGTAGCATGTAGTTTCGAAAAACCGGGCACTGGTAACTACTGGATGGCGAAAATGGAGTAGGCTTAAGTCCTACAGTGGACTGTTGTAGGCTCACATGAGCCTGATGCCTGAGAATGGGTGATGTCATAAAATTACAAAAAAATGAGAGGGAATAGTGAATATAAAAATCCAACCAATTAAGGCGCTCTACACACATAACATTGTGGCTGTTATGGTTACACACACGTCCGATTCGATGTTATTTTTACGCTGCGTACAAGAAGCTGCGTAACACATCCGTTGGGAGAATACGAATTCGACCTTATTCTAATACAAATATGGTTTAATGTCGAATTGTTTGTCAAATGCTTCCGTCAACGCAGCGTTGTGTGATATTTTTGCGCGAACGGATACGTCTGTTAAACCATTTGTATGAAAATAAGGTGGAAAATCGTATTTCTTAAACGAAATGGATAAAGTTGCGCAAAAATTATGCCAAACGGACGTTTTATGTGTGTAAAGAGCCTTAACTAACCTACTCAAATAAAAACGTATTACGGTTGAGCTTAGTATTTTCCTAAAAATGGGTCGTTTGGTACATTTATATGTACCCTGCATATTTTGTAACTAAGCAAGCATGTTTCGACACTAATATGACATGCCTGTCAAAGTCTGACAGGTCATTAGAGTTCTTTATTGCACACTCAAAATGTAACGAGCCTTTATATTTCCTTTGAGATCATACATAACACTCGTAGAACATTCTCATTATTCTCTTTCCTCTTGAAATGTGTTGGTTGGTACAGTTACCTACACAAAGTAAATATACCAGGAGTAACAAAAAGGGTACAAAAAGCCGAAAGGAGGTCAAGGTACTCAAGAAGCTGAACAACCCATACAAAATTGTCAATCAGCAGATTGATTTACTATGGGACATCCCAATTTTTTTTTTTCATGTTTTGACCCATGTTCCATGGGAAAGTTGTGCACTTGCATGAGTACCTTGCAGTGGCGAAGGGTGACATTTTAGGGAAGGTAGGCCGGAGCAGAAAAATGCACAAAATTAAAGTTGATTGATGTGAGAGTAAGGATTTGTAAATGTATGAAGGGAAGTCGTTTCAACTGAAACGATTTTTATTTAGCAGACTTCAGCCCCAGTTCATCTATTTGCAGTCTGCAGTAGTTCGGTCGCAGAATTTCAGACTGTTTGAATAAACAATCAAGCAGTTTTGACAACATCATTTCACTTTTGCACATGTCTGTACTTACAAAGAGCTTCCTCAATCACTTTTGTTTCCTCAATATGAGCAGCAGACGGGAACTTATCGCATCTCCAAAAGGATATGGCAATACGGATGCGGATATTAGCCGTGTCGAGTTTGCCAGCCGTGTGGTGCCGGCTTATAATAGCATCACCCCATTCTTTCCTGTGGCTGTCGGAGTTAAAGATTCCACGTTTGTATTTATATTTCTCAGCGTTTTCTCAACCACCTTGCCATGTGCTGCTTTACAGAATCCGCTACTTGACTCACAGGTGACAAAATGAGCTACTTTTTAAGACGACCGAAAACGATATTTTGTATGAAATTACTGAAATATGACGTCACGATTCAATATTTGGGTGGAGTCAAAACAATAACTATTAAATAATTTTTGTTTTAAATAATTTGAACTGTTAATATGATGTAAAACGATAAATGAAGACTGGGTATTTTTCGACAATAGTTTTAAGCACACATTTTTAGGGTTTCGTAGTCTACTAGAAACCCTTACCTATAGTTTCGTCAAGTCTGTCTGTCTGTCTGTATGCCGCGCCCTCATATCTTCGTCAGTTTTAGAGCTATCGACATGAAATTTGGTGAGAAGATAGATCGTGTTGACCCAAATATAGAAATGTTAAGAAAAAATTATATTAAATTTTTTTTGGACCCCCTCCCATACAAGTGAAAGGGGGGCAAAAAAAAAATGTTTCTTCTGTAATATTGAGTAGGATATTGTTGAATAGGTCTTTTAAAACTAAGGTGAGGTTTTTTTGAAACAAAGTCACTAAAATGTTTCTGTCACGAGATATTTGCTTTTAAAAAGGGCGTTTTTGACCCATAATTTGTTCCAGCTGTAACTTCTAAAGTATAAACGCTAAAAATTTGAAATAAATATGGAATATAGCTTACAATTTGAAGTTACAATGAAAACTATAACGGATATTGTACCCTTAAAGGTTTCAGAAAAAAATTAGATTTTCTATTTGCGGTTGGTCATCATACTGCTGCTAGCAAACCAGCAACAAAATTAAGTTTGTAATGCTGAAAAACCGTAATATTTAAACGTTGACTACGAAACCCTATTTGTGGGCGTCTCTGACACGCTCTTGGCCGGTTTTTTGTATTTTATTCAAGACCCAGTCAAGTAGCGGCATTTTGAAACTTTCTGCTAAGGGAACAATTATTCCAACTGGATACGGTGCAAATCACCTCACCAAAGTAGCGCAGGATGTTGAGTGAACTTACCTGGAAAAGAATAATAAAAATAATTAGACAACTATAGGTACTAGGTTTCAACATTAAAAAAAATGTTATGTAAAACTAGTCTATTTTCACTTTACGCAAAGGAGCGCATGATTCTAGTTTTGGCCGTATATTAAAGTACACCTAGTTAGTATATCATTATGCATATACGCTGCATATCTATAAAAAAAAACTTTTATTTAGGGCATAAGTGCATAAGTACATAAGTGGGACTGTTGCGGCACAACCTCTTTAGTGATTTTATAATTTTTCTACTGATATGAAATCAGAGTGTCATGTGCTTATGTCAGTCGTCAATAAAATTTGGTCAAGAGATGAATATCGCATTTTTCATCAATTTCCTCTAAAATCCTAATTTAGATCCAAAACATGGCCCAATTGCGTGCCGGATCTGAATAAAAGTACCAGGGACCAGGAGTAATACACGGATCGTGGGATTCTGTTGCGGCTTCAGATGGAAAGTCGCCGTACAAGGAAATTGGTGCTTCATTGATGCTGCGATCATCTACTTATCCTGGTGTTGAGCAATATAATTATTACTAAAACATAAATTCCAACACTCTAAGGTAGTATTTGGTAAAATAAATTCAAATTAACTACTCATGTTCTACAGGTTTGCTTGTATTAGTTAATTATTTAAGGATTTTGTTTTGCCAACTTATATTTTCTTACTATCTGTTATTATTAGGTGTTAGGATTTTATTGCTCAGTTTGTTCTGTATAACTTCCCAGGCTTAATAACCGTTGACCAAAGATGACCGAAGGTGATACTATGGAGACTCTGAAAAGAAGGAGAGCCAACTATAAAGGGCAAGTGATATCGTTTAACAAATATATCGAGCGCATCGCTGCTTCGACGTCGCCGTTGTCTCCAGTTGAGGTAGGCGAGTTGCAATTACGTATTAACACGTTCGAAAGTTTATTGTCTAAATATGACGACGTACAGACAGAGATTGAATGCGCGGCTGATGATGTGGAAGCGCAGTCAAATGAACGCGAAGATTTTGAGAATTCGTATTACAAAGCGCTAGCCGTCGCAAACAATCTTGTTTAGTTTCGTATAAAATGGGCGCGCGGCGCTGGCAACACTGTTTGTCTTTGCCCCGTCCTGTGGCCGTGAGCGCGCGTCGTTGATGCAAATTTTAATTATAAATGGTGTAATTTAGTGTGCTTTCGGTTTTCTCGTGTGGTTTTCCCTGTTCGGTGGGGAAGAGAACCAAGTGGATTTGGTTCCGGCGCTTTGATTGTCAGTCGGTTCGATAACCACGCGGCCGTCGGAAAATATAACCTTACTTTTTAGTCACTCGCGCGTCCAGTGTTAGCCACATATTTTTAAGTAATTTCTCCATGCGGGAGAAGTCCTTTGGTTCGCGTATTGTACAGTAAAGCGTGTTGCTGTCGCGAGCAGTAGTGTGCGGGAGAAATCTTTGTTATTAGTGTGTTAAAACATTATTCGATGTTTAGTACGGCTCCTTAGCTGGAAGTATGGTCCCATCTGGCAGAAATCATGAAACTTGGCATGTGTGTAGCTTACATGTGTAAGCTTCAGGAAAAGAAGGGAAGCAAGTTGGACACCCCCTGCTTCCCCCCTTTACCCCCCCTTTTATGGCCCAAATTTCAGTTATCTTTATTTTTCTCGGAAACTATTAAAGATAGGAGAAATTTGTCAAGGTAAGAAATATTTCTTATAAAATTGTGTACATACCTGTTCTTGGGTCGATGTTGATAGGACTTATACTTTTCGAGTTATGCTTCTGGGAAACCCATCATTTTTTTGAAGGTGACTTCCAGCTCTGAATTAGCCATAACTACCATGCGATAGAATATTCTTTCAAACTTGCTATTGGCTTTTATTAGTTAGGTAGTCTACAAAGGAAACCCGCAGAGACAACACTTCAATCACGCCTGTGGGGATGGGGGGAGGGGGGCAAAGTTTATTTTTTCCGAGCTGAACTTGAGGACTTCTGACTCCTTAAGTAAATATGACACGAGAAATTGAATATCATTTTCGAATATATCAAAGACGGGAGTATTCATGTCTGGAACGCTCTTTGGTACATTTCATACAAAAATATAAAAATATTAAGTGAAATAAGAAAAAAATATGTTTCGTTCTCATTCAAACGCAGTTTTCATCATGACCTTGAGACATATTTATTAGATAGTAACACATACGCAAAGACATACTCACCCGAATTATAAAGCCATATTTTATTTTCGAAAATATTAGAAAATACCTAGCCTACAGAAGCCTAAATATTTTTTAAAAGTTATGTTTGTAGCTGGAAAAATTTCAAATTCATAGATTTTGTATGCAAAAATAAGATTACCAACCGCAAACGTATATTTCTCAATTGTCGCTAAACCATTCCAGATAGAGAAATGCCCTCATACGAAATGTTGTTTATACTGAAGAGTTGTTTATGCTGATATATAGAAATTGAAGATCTGGAGTACTTGATGTGGAACATCAACAGCCCAGCTAAACTATTCGAGATACTGTAATGTCTTCTTAAACATCAAGTACGCCAGATCCACAATTTCTTTATTCCAACAAAAACTATCCTTCAGTATAAACAACATTCCCTATGAGGACATTTCTCTATCTGGAATGGTTTAGCGACAATTGAGAAATATAAGTTTGCGGTTGGTAGTCTTATTTTTGCATACAAAATCTATGAACTTGAAATTTTTCCAGCTACAAACATAACTTTGTAAAATATTTAGGCTTATGTAGGCTAGGTATTTTTCTAATATTTTCGAAAATAAAATATGGTTTTATAATAAGGGTGAGTATGTCTTCAGTATGTGTTATTATCTAATAAATATGTCTCAAATTTCAGAAGAAAACAGAGTTTGAATGAGAAAGAAACATATTTTTTCAATTTCACTTAATATATTTATATTTTTGTATGAAATGTACCAAAAGCGTCCCAGAAATGAATACACCGTCCTGGTTTATTCGAAAATGATACTCAATTTCTCGTGTCACATTTACTTAAGGAGTCAGAAGTCCTCAAGTTCAGCTCGGAAAAATAAACTTTGCCTCCCCCCACAGGCGTGATTGAAGTGTTGTCTCAACGGATTTCCTTTGAAGACTACCTAACTAACAACAGCCAATAGCAAGTTTGAAAAAATATTCTATCACATGGTAGTTATGGCTAAATCAGAGCTGGAAGTCACCTTCAAAAAAATGATGGGTTTCTCAGAAGCATAACTCGAAAAGTATAAGTCCTATCAACATCTTCCCAGAACAATTATGTAGACAATTTTATAAGGAATATTTCTTGCCTTGACAAATTTTTCCTATCTTTAATCGTTTCCGAGAAAAATAAAGATAACTGAAATTTGGGACATAAAAGAGGGTAAAGGGGGAAGCAGGGGGGGTCCAACTTGCTTCCCTTCTTTTCCTGAAGCTTACACATGTAAGCTACACACATGCCAAGTTTCATGATTTCTGCCAGATGGGACCATACCTCCATACAAACTGCCAATCAAGAACTCGGACTAGTTGAACTGTGAAATAGTGAACTCAAGTGCTGGTGAAAATTGTTGGACGGAGTACCACGCGAGCTGGTACCCGGGTGCAGTAAGTCTAGTACCTAAAATCCAATCCAAATGTCTTCCTCCAAAACCTGATACCTTTTTTCCTGTCAAAAACTAGACTTACAAGGAAACGGCGGCGTCATGGTTCGCACGGTAAGCAATTCGCTGCTAAGCCCTGTTTAAGTAGACTTTGGAAACAAAATTTTTCGGCCGGAAACTTTCCGGAACAAAATTCTCTCATTAAATTTATTTTATTTAGCTATAGTAAAGAGCACTACGAATCGTAGTCAAATGTTGTTCCGAGGCTGATCGACCATTTAGTTTTAGATTTTAAGATAACTTTAACTTGCTTCCACTGCGCTAAGATCAGCTTCGGAATCAAACATTTTTTGGTAGCAGAGCGTGGTTGCTTTATTGCAACATAGTTAGCCGTAATTTAGTATTAAGCGTGTTTTTTATATTACCCACATATTTTATTAATTTTGGAAAATATTGTTTCGGTTTTTTTTGTGACTGTATTGTTTGCCTAGTGAACGGTACCTTATCGGTAGGGTCTAGGCCAGTCAACTAACATTTATTTTGTGGTATTTGTTTATTGGTTTTCGTTTTATTAAGTCGAGTGTGTAAAAGTTGGTACCATGGCTCCTCGATCGCCAGGTATAAGGCTGCTATAAAGACAGAATTAAGGTGGTTTACTACCACAGCGGCAATGATCGGCCGCGAGGACCGGGAGGACGCGCTCTTGAAAAGTGCACTACAGGCAGATGAACGGGTTCGGGTTGTGTCGGAACACCTCACAGAGTGCCTCATGCTCCTTGAGGAAGCTCCTAACCCTGAAGATAAGGAGCTGGTTGAGGGCGATGTAAGCCAGTGCTTGGAGCTGGCACAGGACATTGCGCAGGCAGCTGCGGACATATCTAGGCGACGTGACGGAAAGGAAAAGCCATTCCGTGGTAAAGTGGGACAAGGATTACAGGTGCCTCTTCCGCCTGTTACGGTTCCAGTCTTTGCAGGCGATTACGCCGACTGGCCGGCGTTTGAGGACCTGTATAGCAGTGTGGTCCACACACGGACGGACATAACGCCGGCGTACAAGATGGCTCAGCTGATGTCCAGGCTACATGGAGAGCCTCATGAATTGCTGACGCATTTGGCTGTCTCGGATAGCAATTATGAGGTGGCGTGGAAGATCCTTACCGACCGGTATCGAAACAAGCGCCTGATTGTAGACAGGCTGTTAGACCAGTGGCTGTCAATACCAACCATAACGCGAGGTACGGACCTCCGCGAGAAAATCTTCCACCCAGTCAGTGTCGCGGTCAGCGCACTAGAGCGACAGGGTTTGCCAGTGGCGGGCTACGGTTATATCTTGGTCCACACAGTGCTTCGCCGCCTGCCGAGCGAAATGGTCGCTCGATTCGAGCAGCTCCATGGGGCAAGTCCTCGGACCACCTCCCGACCTACGAGGATCTGAAGTCGTTCCTCGAGGCCGAAAGCAGGCGAGTGGACGTCCAGGCTGGTGAAGCCCCTCGCAAGGAGACCTCTGCCCTCGCCACCCGGAACGGCCGGGTGCACCGGCGCGAGGAGGCAACAGTAGGCAACCCAGGCGGTACAACACCGCATTGGAATCATGGTGTGCCTACTGCAGGGAGACAGGCCACGGGGTGGCAGCGTGTCAGGAGTTTGCTGCGCAGCGGGTTCAGAGGAGACGGGGTGTGGCACAGCAGAGGCGTTGGTGTTTTTGGTGCCTGGGGCCGCATCGGGTGCGAGAGTGCCCTTCAAGCACCAACTGTAGGTACTGCCAGGGTGCACACCATCCGCTGCTTTGCATGAATCGCTCCGGAGACGCCGGGGGCAGCGCTGGATCGGATCAGCGAAGGGAGCCTGCCCACCAAGGAAGGAGCAACGCTCCCACCCCCTCAAGGAGGAGCCCACCTCCGCATCGGTCACGGGGACAGGCAGGGGGACGTCAACAGACGGAGCCCACTTACCCAAGGACGTGGGGACGATCCCCACCACGGCAGCAGGTGCCGGATTGGGGAAGAACGACACAGGGACATGGTCAAGGACACCCATCCCAGGTACGGGATCCAACGGGCGGGTGTCAGGAGAGCACTAGGCAGCCACCAGGGTACATGCAGTATTCTGCGGGCTTGAGCCACCTGGTTGGGTCTCAAGACCCACGCATGCCTCCGCCTATGCCTGAGTACCCGCGGCTACAGGCGCAACCTCGGTACGGACGTTTGCCGTCGGGGTACTATAGAACTCCAGCCATGGCCTTTATGGGCAGACCTCCCTACCAGCAGGAGTGGGACCCATACACAGGTTTGGGTAGTGAGGATACCCCGCGGGACGCGGCCTCACCGCGTTTAGATTCCCGCTAGGTAATCGCCGCCTACTCATCAGCTTCGGCTCCCCGTCCAATCACGGTACTTTTGCCAACGGCTAAGATTTGGGTATGGGGATACGGTGGCCGGACCATTCAAGTAAGAGCCCTACTGGATACAGGGGCTCAGGGATGTATTGTATCGAGTAAGCTGGTGAGTAGGCTAGGCCTAAATGTACAGCCAAGTGCGGATGAAGCTGTAGGCATCGGGGCCTAAATGTGCCTGACATTCGGGGTCAGACGAACTTTGAGTTCGCATTAGGTAGCACATGTACAGGGTCAGCTATCAAGTCTCAGCCGTGGTGCTGGATGAAGTGGTTGGGAAACTCCCTCAGGTTAGGTTACCACCAACGGTACGAGGGTTAACCACAGGGTTGGAGTTAGCTGATCCTGATTTTGATACTCCTGGTACGGTGGACGTACTTCTCGGGTCAGACGTCCTCGGAGATTATGGTGCAGTAGGAAGAAGGTACTCCAGGAAGCTGGTTTGGTGGCCGTAGATACCACAGGGGTATGTTGTTTTCGGCCCAGTTTGGAGACCTCAGGACCTACCAGAAGGGGATACGGTCCTCTATGGTAGTGTGCTGTCAGAGGTGCTGCAGAGGTTTTGGGAGTCTGAAGAGCCGCCCACGGCGGACAGACGGAAGCCAGAGGATGACGAGTGCGAGTTGTTCTATCAATACAACACTGCGAGATGCCCGTCAGGCAGATTCGTGACCAGGCTACCTTTTCTCCCAAACCGCCCCGCTTTAGGTAGTTTGCGACAGCTCGCGGAACGGAGACTACTCGGAATGGAGCGGAAGATGAGGCGAGACCCAGCACTTCGGCAGAAGTATATAGAATTCATGCGGGAATATATTCAATTGGGCCACATGTCGGTGTCCAGCCTGGATTGGAGGTGTGTCGAGCATTATTACATTCCACACCTGGCTGTCTTGAAGTCACCTGAGGCGAAAATACGGGTGGTGTTTGACGGTTCTGCTCCTACCTCGAATGGTGTGTCTGTGAACCAATGTTTGCACGCGGGTCCTAAATTGAACCGGGACATTGTGGACATTCTCACAGACTTTCGGTTACACCAGGTAGCGTTCGTCGCAGACGTCAAAATGATGTTTCGCCAAACCATGATACATCCGGATGACCGTCGGTATCAGCTGATTTTGTGGCGTGAGAGCCCAGATGAGCCGATGGTCACATACGAACTTAACACGGTGACGTATGGACTTAAGCCAAGTCCGTATTTGGCAGTACGTACGCTGCGAGAGTTGGCCGCACAGGAAAGGGTAAGATATCCTCGAGCCGCAGCAGTACTGGATCGCGACGTCTACGTGGACGATATCTGCACGGGTGCTGATAGCGTGGAGCAGGCGCTAATTCTACGAGACGAGCTGATCGCGATCATGGGTTCAGGAGGTTACGAGTTGCGGAAATGGTTGTCCAGTTGCCCAGAGCTCCTGGCTGGTTTGCCAGGCGAGTTCCATCAGGACCCGCACCTCTTTGAGAACCCGGACAATCCAAATACGTTGGGCATCCTCGGGGTGCAATATAGGCCAACGCATGACGTATTCACGTACAAGATCGAGCCCGACCTTTTGGAGAAAGCTTGGACTAAGCGGTCGGTACTGTCGACAATCGCTAGAACGTTCGATCCTAACGGATGGATCGCCCCGGTTACGTTCATGGCGAAGTGCTTTTTACAAAGGTTGTGGCTAGCCAACTTAGGATGGGACGACCAACTCTCCGGAGAGTTGTTGAAGGATTGGCTCAAGTTTGTGACCACCCTACCAGGGATCGTGCACATCGCGATACCCCGCAAGTTAGTCCCATCGGTGGGATGTAAGGCTACCCTACATGGGTTTTGTGACGCCTCGGAGCGAGGGTACGCGGCAGCTGTATACCTTCGGACAGCAAGTTCAACGGGAACTGTGCACGTGCGTCTGGTTATGGCCAAAAGTAAGGTGGCACCAGTCAGAACTAGATGGACCATCCCCAAGTTGGAATTGGCAGGGGCAGCTCTTCTAGCGCGCTTGCTAAATCATGTAACCTGCAATCTGCGTGGTACCATCAACTTGGATGAAACGGTGTACGCGTGGACTGACAGTCGGATAGTTTTGTGCTGGTTGCAGACGTCGGTACATTCACTTGAGGTTTTCGTGGCAAATCGGGTGTCACAGATTACGGGGTCGGAAACTCCGTTAGTGTGGAGGCACGTACCGGGAGAATGGAACCCAGCGGACTGCGCTTCGCGCGGGTGCAGGGCACCTGATTTGGTGAGTCACCCACTGTGGTGGGGACCTCAATGGCTGACTGAGTCGCCGCAGGAATGGCCATTCAACGAGTGCAGGGCGCCGCTTGGGCCACCTGATCGAGGTTTGCGAGTGAACGTGGGGCAACTCGTACCGAAGCCTAACCCAGCTTTCTTGCTGGAACGGTATAGCTCCCTCGACAAACTTCTTGGGGTGACAGGTTGGATCAAACGGTTCGGCTCTATGCTCATTAGTTAGAGTCGTCCAGGCGGATCATTTTGAAGAGGAGGTCAGGCTGCTCAGGGATGGACGTGGAAAGCTGAAGGGAGGAATTGTGCGCCTCAACCCATTCCTGGATGAGCAAGGTATGCTCAGGGTTGGAGGCAGACTTCGGAACGCTAGCCTGCCCTTTTCGGCTCGGCATCCACTGTTACTTCCAAAAAGGGGACCCTTAGTTGAGCTCTTAGTCAGGGATCGTCATGAGAAAAACTCGCACGCGGGCTGTAATGCGCTATTGGCCATTCTACAGCGCGAGTTTTGGATCTTATCGGGACGACGAACGGTACGTAGCGTTGTGTTTAGGTGCTTGCCTTGTTACCGCTTGAAGGCAGCCACAATGCAGCCACAGATGGGAGATCTTCCACCGGACCGGGTGACGGAGGCCTGGACGTTTGCAGGTGTGGGAACGGATTTCGCAGGCCCTTTCATGGTGAAGGCATCACGCCTGCGGAACGCAAAGTCTATCAAGGCGTACTTGTGCGTGTTCGTGTGCCTAGCCACCAAGGCCGTCCACTTGGAGCTCGTGGCCGACCTTTCTACGGAGGCCTTTTGGCAGCGCTGGAGAGATTTACGTCGCGACGAGGGCGACCAGCGCTGATCAGGTCGGATTGTGGTACCAACTTTAAGGGTGCTGATCGGTGTATGAAAGAAATTGTAACGTTCTTACGGGAGAACGAAGAAGCCATCAGCACGGGCCTCTCCCGTCAGGGCATTGCCTGGGTGTTCGATCCACCAGCGTGCCCTCACTGGGGTGGTATTTTTGAAGCGGTTGTAAAGTCCGCTAAGACGCATTTGTTGCGCGTTGTAGGGTTAACAATTTTGACTTTCGAGGAGCTGGCGACCGTGTTTTGTAAAATTGAGGCTGTACTCAATTCGCGTCCTTTGTGTCCGCTCAGCTCAGACCCAAATGATTTAGAGGCCCTGACGCCAGGGCATTTCTTAATTGGCCGCCCACTTAACGCCTTGCCGGAATATCCCTATACGGAGGTGAATAGCAATCGTTTGTCGCGTTATCAGTTGTTGCAGCAAATGACTCAAAACTTTTGGAAGCGTTGGTCGCTTGAGTACTTGCACATTCTGCAGCAACGCCTTAAGTGGACGGACAGGACTGAACCCCCCTGCATTGGGGATCTCGTTCTGGTTAAGGATGCCAACCTACCGCCACTGCGTTGGCGCCGGGGGCGCATTCTCAACCTGTTTCCGGGTAGTGATGGCACTCCTCGAGTTGCAGAAGTTCAGGTGGGGGATTCAGTTCTTAAGCGAGCAGTAGCTACATTATCACGCCTGCCATGCATAGAGCGGACCGATGGGTCGGTCCGGGGCGGGTGAATGTTTAGTTTCGTATAAAATGGGCGCGCGGCGCTGGCAACACTGTTTGTCTTTGCCCCGTCCTGTGGCCGTGAGCGCGCGTCGTTGATGCAAATTTTAATTGTAAATGGTGTAATTTAGTGTGCTTTCGGTTTTCTCGTGTGGTTTTCCCTGTTCGGTGGGGAAGAGAACCAAGTGGATTTGGTTCCGGCGCTTTGATTGTCAGTCGGTTCGATAACCACGCGGCCGTCGGAAAATATAACCTTACTTTTTAGTCACTCGCGCGTCCAGTGTTAGCCACATATTTTTAAGTAATTTCTCCATGCGGGAGAAGTCCTTTGGTTCGCGTATTGTACAGTAAAGCGTGTTGCTGTCGCGAGCAGTAGTGTGCGGGAGAAATCTTTGTTATTAGTGTGTTAAAACATTATTCGATGTTGAACTGTGAAATAGTGAACTCAAGTGCTGGTGAAAATTGTTGGACGGAGTACCACGCGAGCTGGTACCCGGGTGCAGTAAGTCTAGTACCTAAAATCCAATCCAAATGTCTTCCTCCAAAACCTGATACCTTTTTTCCTGTCAAAAACTAGACTTACAAGGAAACGGCGGCGTCATGGTTCGCACGGTAAGCAATTCGCTGCTAGGCCCTGTTTAAGTAGACTTTGGAAACAAGAATTTCTCGGCCGGAAACTTTCCGGAACAAAATTCTCTCATTAAATTTATTTTATTTAGCTATAGTAAAGAGCACTACGAATCGTAGTCAAATGTTGTTCCGAGGCTGATCGCCCATTTAGTTTTAGATTTTAAGATAACTTTAACTTGCTTCCACTGCGCTAAGATCAGCTTCGGAATCAAACAATCTTTTGGCTGAGTGTGATAAACTTTTGAAATTAGACTTCAAGTCAGTTGCTGGTAGCGAACGCGGAAATAAACAGAACCTGGTTAAGTTACCTACCATTCAACTGCCTAAATTTAACGGCTCCTATGAAAACTGGCTTCATTTCAGAGACACATTCTCCAGTCTCATCGATTCGGTTGACAATATTGACGATATTAATAAATTTCATTATTTACGAGCATCTTTGGAGGGCTCAGCTGCTGTGGTAGTTCAATCCATTGAGTTTTCAGCTAAAAATTATAGCGTCGCTTGGAAACTTCTCAAAGAACGGTATGACAACAAAAGGTTGCTGACCAATAACCACGTTTCAGCTCTTTTCAATATAGAGCCGATTACTAGGGAATCTTCTCTTTCAATCAAGCGTCTCATTGATAACTTGAATAAAAATCTCAGCGCTTTAGAGTCTTTAGGAGAACCTGTCAAGTCGTGGGACACTCTTCTTATTTATATTGTAGTTCAAAAGCTAGATTCTAAGACGTTTCGTGAATGGGAAGGTTATAAAGGTCGCCAAAGCAACACTGAGTCGATTACGCTTTACAAGTTCATTTCGTTCTTACGAAGGCACGCGGATTTACTCGAGACTTTAGAGTTTTCGCGTAACCCTCCACAGAGTCAATCAATTTCTGCTCCTAAAGGTAGTAATCCTAAAATTAAGACAATGGTTTCAGTGCAAAAGACTGATACTCATGAAACGTGCCCAAAGTGCAACGGTGCGCACCCCTTGGCTAAATGCTCTCAGTTTCTCGCCTTAACTAATGAAGCACGCCTTAAGTTGTTGCCTCAGTTAAAAATTTGCTTCAACTGCTTCAGTGGGAAACATTTTGCTAACCGTTGTATGAAACCAGGGTGCAAGTTATGTAAACGTAAACATAATGTGCTAGTTCATTTAGCAGATTATAAATATACTCCCGGTACTTCAAACGACGACAGCTCCACTGCGCGTTCTGATAACGAGACCAAATCTGGGACCGCACCTCATAATGCAGCCCCCTCAAACCCTGATGTTGTGTTCTCGGCGAGCGCTACCTCATCGGCTCATGGTGGATGCCGTCAAGTTCTGTTGTCAACAGCTTTAGTTAAATTATACGATAATGAACATCGTGAGCATCTAGCTCGCGCGCTGTTAGACAATGGAAGTACTGGCTGTCTTTTGACAGAAGGGATGTTAAGTAAATTGAATCTGCCGACTAAAAAAGTTAATAAAACGGTTCTCGGCGTCAATGGTGTTCTTTCTCACGTTAAGAAAGAATGTCATGTTAAATTGAAGTCTTTAAATGAAGACTATTCTACTGTCTTGCAGTGTAGTGTTTTGCCTACAGTCACCGATGACGTGCCTTGCCGTCCTTTAGACATCTCTAACTTGCACATTCCTTCGGACGTGTGCTTAGCTGATCCAGACTTTCATACTCCTGGCTCAGTTGATTTAGTTATAAGTGCAGAGATGTTCTGGAGCATGCTTGGTTCGCATAAAATTGAGCTCGGTGAAGGCAACCCTGTTTTAAGGGACACCCAATTGGGGTGGTTAGTTACTGGCTCACTACCTTACGATGATAACGAAGACTATCCAGCCCGATGCAACTTTACCAAGGTTGACATCGTTCAAAACCTACTTCCGCGTTTTTGGCAGCTTGAAGAAGTTAGCCCTCAATTCTCAGAATATTCTACGGAAGAAAGGTTATGTTAGGAACATTTCGTGAAGCATACTACTCGTCAGGAAGATGGGAAGTTCTGCGTAAGAATCCCATTAAAGGAAAGTCCAACTGTTTTAGGTGATTCATTAGCTAGAGCAAAGCGATGTTTGTTTTCTCTAGAATGCAGACTAAAGCTTCAACCAAAATTACTCGAAATGTACCGCGCGTTCATGAAAGAATATGAAGATTTAGGTCACATGTCAGAATGTCACGATCCTGAGGCTAAAAGTAACGCCTATTACGCACCTCATTTTGGCATCCTCCGTGAAAGTAGCACTACAACCAAATTGAGATCTGTCTTCAATCATAGCAGCCTTACCACATCAGGTGTGTCAAATAACCAAATTCAAATGGTTGGACCTGTGGTGCAAGACAGTCTCTTATCAATTCTTTTGCGCTTTAGGATGCACAAATATGTACTCTCAGCTGATGTCGAGAAAATGTACAGGTGTATTATGGTACATAAAGATGATCGGCATTTACAAAGAATACTCTGGCGTGATGATCCTAGTAAGGACATTAAGGTGTACGAGTTAAACACCGTCACATATGGCACTGCTAGTGCACCCTTTCTAGCCACTAGATGCTTAAAACAAATAGGCCTCGAATGTAAAGAAAAGAAGATCTCTGACGTCATTATTCATGATTTCTACGTCGATGATCTGCTCACGTCAACTGACGATTTTTCGAGTGCTTTAGAGATTCGTGACAAAGTGTCCGCTGAGCTCGCTTCAGCGAAAATGAACTTAAGGAAATGGAAGTCAAATGATCCACGACTCGTATCGGGTCTAGACGATTCAGTAGTCAACTTAGACATCGGAAACGATTTGCCTTGCAAAACATTAGGTCTTCTGTGGAATGCCAAAGGAGATGAGCTGATGTTTCCAATTAAGGGTCCTTTGTCTAATGCAAATACAAAACGTAGCATACTTTCCACGATATCTCAGGTGTTCGACCCTCTAGGCTTGTTGTCACCTTGCATCATAAGTCTTAAAATGATTCTGCAAAAGCTATGGCTAGAGAAGCTTGATTGGGATGACCAACTGCCATCTCAAATCAGTCACGAATGGGCTACGATTATTAAGAATTTACCCGTTTTAAACGAGGTCCGTATGCCCAGATGTGTGACTTGTGATTGTCATAAAAAATTAGATATTCATATCTTTGTTGACGCTTCTGAACGTGCTTATGGGTCTTGCGTTTACGTGCGTAGTATCAACGACAAAGGCGAGGTCTCAGTGAAATTATTGATAGCCAAGAGTCGAGTAGCGCCGTTGAAGCCTACAACGATACCGAGGCTTGAGCTTTGCGCCGCCCTGGTTGGTACTCGCCTTTATGAAAAGGTCATCAGCTCACTTCGCACACCCATCGATAAAGTAACGTTCTGGAGCGACTCTATGATTGTTTTAGCGTGGCTGAAGATGCTGCCCAATAAGTTGCAGCCTTTCGTGCGCAATCGCGTAGCGGAAATTTTGGACAAGGCAGGCAATTGTGTTTGGCGGCATGTGCCGACTGCAGACAATCCTGCCGATCTGATTTCTCGCGGTGTTGATCCACGTGCCTTAAAAGACCTTGAATTATGGTGGACAGGTCCATCATTTTTACAGCAAGACGAGTCTCAATGGCCGTCAATGCCCGGTACAGTTTCATCAGTGCCTGAAGTCAAACCTGAAGTTTCTTTGCTCGCGTGCGACGTTAAGTCTAATGAATTTAAAGGAATTATAGATTTTAATCGGTTTTCTAGTTATTTGAGGTTGATACGTGCCATTGCGTATATGATGCGCTTTATTAAGTTATGTCAGAGGCACTCACCTTCAACTCCCTACATCAGTAGCGATGAGCTGAAAGATTCTCTTAATTTTATTATTCGTACCAGTCAACGCGAATCCTTTCCTGAATACGACATGTTGTTGAATGAGCAATCTTTGCCAAAAAAGAGTTCATTGCTAAAGTTAAATGTGTTTTTGGATGAGAACCTAATCATGCGCGTTGGTGGACGATTAGAGAACAGTAATTTCAGCTATTATAAGAAACACCCTATTTTAATACAGTCCACTCATCGATTTACTAAACTATTATTCAATTATCAACATACAAAGCTTATGCACGCCGGTCCTCAATTATTGTTAGCTTCAATAAGAGAAACTTATTGGCCGATCGGTGGTCGCAATTTAGCGAAAAACACTTACCATCAATGTCACCGTTGCCGTCGTTTTAAGGGTCAGGTTGTTGCTCCACTCATGGGTAACTTACCACAGCAGCGACTCAAATCAGATGGTTTCGTCTTCGAGAGCGTTGGCATTGACTACGCAGGTCCACTCCTGTCAGCTAGTCGTCAGGGTCGCGGATGTAAACTAGTTAAAGTTTATGTAGCCGTTTTCATTTGCTTCACCACCAAGTCAATACACCTTGAATTGGTTGGTGATTTAACAAGCCACTGTTTTATGCTTGCGCTACGTCGTTTTATCTCTAGAAGAGGAAAGCCAATTGACATTTTTAGCGACAACGGCACTTCGTTCGTAGGCGCGTATAATGAGCTGTCTAAATTTTTAAAGACGAATTGCAACTCGCTTTCTGAGGCTGCAGCCAATGAACAAGTTAATTTTCATTTTATCCCGGCTTATTCTCCACACTTTGGTGGTCTTTGGGAAGCGGGCGTTAAGAGCGTCAAGCATCATCTTGTAAGAGTGTTGGGAAATAGTAATTTAACTTATGAAGAGCTCAACACCACATTGACGGAAATAGAAGCAATTCTTAATTCGCGACCGCTCACTCCGCTTACAAGTGATCCAGAAGATATGAACCCGTTAACTCCTGGACATTTCTTGATTGGTCGTCCATTGACCAGTCTACCTACTGCCAATGTAATGGACAAATCAATGAATGCTTTAACCCGTTATGAAAAGATGGAGCGTTACCGTCAAGAATTTTGGACTCGCTGGCGTACGGAGTACATCCATCAACTCCAAGAACGGAAAAAGTGGAGGACTAATAATGATAACCCACTGAAAATGGACGCACTAGTCCTTATTAAGGAGGACAACGTCTCTCCTCTAAAGTGGAAACTTGGAAGGATTGTTGCCGTCCACCCTGGTGCTGATGGGATCTGTAGGGTGGCGGACGTCAAGACTTCAAATGGGATCATACGAAGATCATTTAGCAAGATCTGCCCTTTGCCGTGATCTGTTGGCAGCATCAGCTCCCAACGCGGGGGGGCATGTTGCGGCACAACCTCTTTAGTGATTTTATAATTTTTCTACTGATATGAAATCAGAGTGTCATGTGCTTATGTCAGTCGTCAATAAAATTTGGTCAAGAGATGAATATCGCATTTTTCATCAATTTCCTCTAAAATCCTAATTTAGATCCAAAACAGGGACACGGCAGGCTGTTAAATAATAAGTACTTACTGTGTATGGTGTACCTACCTATATCGGGTGTTAACTAGTGACAGTAGTGAGTGACCGATAGAAAAAACTCAAAATCGGCTGGTGATAAGGAACGACTTTCCAAACATAGGGCGAAGAACGAAATAATAAATTGGGCCTCCGATACAAAATTGACAATCAGCTGATTTGATTTAGTATGGGAGGTCCAAAATATGTTTCTTGGGTAAAGTTGTTCGTTTTCACCAGCTGATTCTGACTTTTTCAGAATTATTAAAGCAAAAGCGCCAAATGTTATGTGTTTAGTTTTAAATAGATTACATTACAAAACTCTAAAATTAAAACTAAATAGTACATTACTAGACATCGTTATCTTTGGAGCACGAATGACGTTGTCATGTCATAGAGATGAGTTGCGGACTTTTATCGTAACACAAGTTATCGATGTTTTCATGCTTCTAACATATAAACATGCCCTTGACATGGTGTAAAACAATCCTTGAAAAATATTCTATTTTTTTAGATACCGACCTATTTTCCTTAGGGAAAGTTGCTCAGTTTCATGGGGTGGTTCACCCCTTAAAGTATTTGCAGTAGTTTTTTTGGTGGAATTACATTTTTAAGTTAAATGTTATGTTTGTTGGTCTTCTTATCCGTTGCAATTTTAAACGGACGTATATTTTTATAAACTCTTTGGTTTCGCTTTGACAGCAACTAGGTACTTGAATTCTATCTGTCGATACTTAAGGTGTCGATAAAGTACGCCACCTCTACGAATTTTTTGTTAGTGCTCCAAAGATAACGATGTCTATACAATTCGCATTTTGACAGTATGTTTTTGTAACAAACAAAATTCTTACACCTGCTAAAACGATGGAGCCAATAAGACGGAATAATACCCTGTCGAAGATGCGGATTCAGACGAGCTCCGTCAACAAAGAAGCTTTGTTCTACCACGTATTACCAGCTACCCTCCATTTAATTTGTGCATTGATCTTTTTCTACTATTTGAAATGATGAGGATAACAAACCTTATTATTTTAGACATTGTAAAATGAATTTTAATTTGTTTAATTCAAGTTTACATACATATATTATATCATATCATACATAAGTATATCTCTTGCGGGGAAGGCAAGTCTATTTAAACGGCTGTAAAAAATGGCCATCTACACCGCGTCTGACAAAAGTTTAAGAGTCTTCAGAATTTCACAGCATTTTTATAGTTAGCCACACTTGTTACAAAACTAAAGTCCGCACCTAGCCCCAAAGTTAGATCAAATGGTTAATTTACGAGTTCTTCGATGTTTTTGAAAAAAGTTTCAGGTATTTGATGAAAAAAGGAATAGAAAAATGTAAGTTTTATTATATTATTTTATTTTGTTTCAGCCTAAACATATTTAAATTAAACTATAAATAATTAAATAATAAAAATAACAAGGTTAGTCGTTAAAATAATAAATATAACTTAAATAATTAACAAAGGCCATTACCTATAATGCATATTTTCCCCAATTTAGGAAGATTAACAAAGTCAGACAGGTTAACTTAACGATGGTCTATAAATAAAGCGCTATCGACTCCCACCGGTAGAGTTTAACGATCCGAGCTAAGTTAGATTTATGTCTAAACCAGGTCGGTGTAGTCCGGTTATTTGAGGGCATACCTTACAAAAATTCTAAAGTATCTTATTTTTTGTAGGATTGTGTAATGTGTGTCTCTAAACCACATATTTCAATTTCTTTTTTACGCTTTACCTCAGTTAATTTTTTAAGTGTGCATAGTGTAGTGTTCGGCACCGAACATTCGCGTACGTTCAGTTCGCTCGTAGCTGTCACTGCAAGCGGACGTGATTTACTGTGTGTTTGGTGAGTGCCTTACATCTATCAATAGTACTGTGTGTTTTACTATTTAAATACCCCTACCTAAAGCCCACGATATTACATTGGCGACGATCGGGTTTTCCGCGAGTGGTTTGTAAACATAACCTAAAATGGAAATAAAATCGAGAAAAAGGGGGAAGCTCTAAGAGGTTGGTAAAAGGGATGTTTGGTCGATCACACGTATAACAATTTCATTATAATAATCATGTATTTTTATAAACCTTAGAAATTACGTAAGTAATATTTGTTTGCGTAACCTGCCCTGCCTACGTGTGCCACGAGAATTTCTTGTAAGGATTTGCCATGAAAATGTTATAAGATTGATGACATGTTATTAAAATAATACTTATACAATGTGAACATCTGTAAATGTCAGGCAATCTATTGTAATTTTCTTGAATTATGAGTTCGATTATTTCTTCGGCGAGCGCCTGCCGGTTTCAATCTAGCAATCTAATAGTTATCATTTGGTATTGCGTCCAGGCAGTCTAATCACGCGTTTTAAACTTTTTGGCAGACGTAACATTAATTCTTACTGATTACGGCACAATGTAAAACGCCCGCGGGTGGCCAGCTAGCATCACAACATCTTACCAACCTCGAGCTTTGTTTCTGGTTAATAAGGCACTCACACACACACACACACAACTTGCAAACGTTTTTCCACTTTACTTGCGAAGTCACCATGCTACCAAATCAGAAAGATATACTTTTTATGATGAATAGAAAGTGTAAACAAAGTGGAAAATAGTACCCTCAGTAGCAAGGTGCAAAACTGTAAAAAATTGCTGAAATAAGAAGCAAAGTGCCTACAGGCAGATACAGTTTGTTTACTATTGGTTTATTCAACAATTAATTGGAACGTTAGTTGGTCGGAAGGGCTTATCATTCCTGAAAATGGAAGTTATGTTACCTAACCACGACTAGTACCTTTAAATTTTGGAACGTTAGTTGGTCAGAGGGGCTAATATCATTCCTGAAAATGGAAGTAATGTTACCTCAACCACTACTAGTACTTACAAATTAATAATGGGTGACCGATAGTAAGCATTCATCAAAAATGTGTACCGTACTAAAAACGTACTAAGTAAATGTGCCAGTAAAATTTACTGAATGTGTACCCGTACTAAAATGTACTAAGAAAATGTTCTAGTAGTAAATCTATTTAATGTGTACCCGTATTAAAATATACTAAAAGGTGCCAGTAATTATTTACTCAATGTGTACTTAATGAAAAAGTGTACAAAAAGAAAATTACTCAAATGTGTAACAGAATGAAAATAAAACGTGTTCCAGTAATGAAACTAGTGCGTTCTTAAAAAAAAAAAAAAAAAGGTTCCAGTAAACAATTACCTAATGTGTGCTCATAGTAAAGAGTTCTAGTAATTTTACTTAATATAAAAAAAAGTGTTTCTGTAATTTTACGTGTACCTATAATGAATACATCATAAAAATAACTATTCCAGTATATAATTCAGCTGAGATACCTACTTGAAAATATTGTGCCAGTATTCAAGTTCCTAAAATAAATGCCAAACAAGTTATCTGATTGTTGTGAGCATGACATACATACCAACTTATAGATTTCCTAACAAGAATTTAATTAATGATTTAGTTAAAATAAAGCTATTTCTGGTTAAATAATTATTAACATTTCGATGTGTATACTATGTATCCAAAACCTTATAGGTGATTGAAAATCAAATGCTAACTAGGATTTGAATGTGTAAATATTTAAATAGTACCAGCTTTACTGTGATAGCTAAACTGATCTTCTTCTTCATCGAGTCGATGAGCAACAAATTAAATCTTAATTGACCTAAACTGATATAAATCTTTAATGTACTCATTAAATATGAAACTACAGCGTACCTTACAATTTAATGTGTAAACGTGTTTCAGTATTCAAAATACTTAGTACCAAAACGTGCCAGTATTATTTTACCTAAAAATCCTATACAGTACCAACATTGTTAAAAAAAAAAAATTGTATTCCGGTTCCAGTATCTAAATTAAAAATTATGATAATCAAACTATAAATTACTAAAGACCTATAAATTGGTAATGTGTTATGTACCTATGTTCTTGAATTGAGCATAAAATACTGAATACCTATAAACATGTAATGAGTTATGTACTTATGTTCTTGAGTTGAGCATAAAATACTGAATCCCTATAGGTAAATATGTAGAGGTAATGTGTTATGTACCTATGTTCTTGAGTTGAGCATAAAATACTGAACACCTATAAATATGTAATGTTTTATGTACCTATGTTCTTGAGTTGAGCATAAATGACTAAATGCCTATCAATAGGTAATGTGTTATGTATGTACCTATGTTCTTGAGTTGAGCATAAATGACTAAATACCTATAAATAGGTAAAGAGTTAGTAATTAATCACGTCCTCAAGGTTATTACAAATACTTGAATACTTCAGATAAAGGCTATTATGAGTTAGTTTACATTTGGCACCCATAATCTACTTAAAATCGGCTTAATAATTTGGCCGTGAAAACAGTTATAAACATAAGCACCATGGAAATATTATAAATGTTAGTTACAAGAACTAGAAATAAAGCTAAGGTAAAAAATGAGTACCTATGGAGGACACATAACATTAGTCAAACAAAATAATTTTCTTTAAACGTGCGGGTAGTACGAATTACTTACTTAAAAATCTTGCTGCTGCGAAACAGCGAAGTACCTATTATGGTGCTGCATAAATACCTACCTAAATAAAATTAGATGTAATTTTGAATAAGCATCAGAAGTTTACTTTCAGTACAAAATGACGTCTGATAAATTTTCTAACATTGAATTACTAACTATCTACTTAAGAACTGTTTTTGATGCAACTAGACAAGGAAAGAATAATGCCTTATTTCTTCATTTATTGAAATGAAGTGATTAAATTACTTTGTTGAAGTCTGAAATTAATAACTAATATAATAATAATTAGAATTTAGTATCTATTGCAAGTACGTCATACGTCATTAACTTCACAAACTCTGATAATAATAAACTATGCAATCATAAACAAGTTTTTAATGTTACATTCTTCTTCATGGCGTGTTGAATGTTTGATTGAATTAATTATAAAATAATCATTTTTATAGATCTCCGCCTCCACCAAACTGCGATATCGTTGCTTACGTACGTTAGTGGCGTGAAGCATCGCATTGAAAAAAGAAAAAAAATATATACATAATAAGAAGATGAGGTTAACAAAGACAATGGAATGGAACAAAGGTCAAAAATAAAGAAATAAATAAAAAGATCTTTAGTTATCAACAAAGTACAAGTACAAACATGAGCTTTAAACTTATACATATTATGTTGATAAAAAGGTCAATCCAAAAGGTTGATAAAGTCAATCCAAAAGTCAAGTGTAAGTCCTGTGGGACTTAACGTGTCATATAGAACCAACCAGTATCAGTCTAAGGGACTAAATAGTTACCTACCGCATTAACAGAGTGCCGGTAAAGCAAAGCGTGGTTGGCGTTTCACGCGTGTGTAGGTATTTGGCAAGAAAACGATTTAAAATCGTTAATAGCGCGGCCGCACAGTCAGCACAGTTGTCCATCAAAATATACCTACATAAAAGTTCATTGTAAAAGATAAAATAAAAACATGTGGATAATCTCGGTCCTCATAATCAATAATCAATGTCTAACGAATGAAACTGAAGTTTTACTTGAATAAAATAAAATAAAAGTTCTGTCAAAAAAAAACAGAAGTAATCGTAAAAATAACATAAGTAAATTTGGTCGTTATCTGTGTCGAAAAATAAAGTGCTAGTTAAGTCAAGTTCTAAGATCATATTATTATGCAAACTATGCAATTGGTGTAGTGACCGGCCTAAGTAAAAAAAAAAAAACTAGCAACCAAATAAATTAACAATAATATCTGGTTTATTTATCCGAGCTACAGTAACAAATCGCGAAGGCTGTGGACACTGTGGACAGTACCTTCATGACTACATGTGCCAATATGTACTTTGGTTCTTGATATCTGACAAAATCTAATATACGACATTTCAATAAAACAATATACAAATATCAGTCAGTCAAATAGATCTTGCAACATTGTATTCCCGTGTGGGGTATGGTAATCAAAAATGGTCATAACTTCAAACATTTTAAAGGTTTTTGTTATAATTTGTCCTATGATCTAACGGTTACCTATACTTTAGTTTGAACTATATTCATTCAGAATCCCAAGCTACAGAACTTAGCAGAGTAAAATGATCGTGAGATTACAAAGTTAGTTGTAGAAATAAATAACTCCCCAATATTCAGGAAATTGATGATTCATTATCATGATGATCTAGTCGCTTCAAGTTACTTGTAAAATGCAAATAACTTTCAATCAAATTTTAATAAGGGCTATTGATTGAGAACCTACTTTTTCAAAGTTAATTTCAATAGTGCATTATTTTGCTGGAAACAAATGGGTGACCTTTGGTGCCAAACAGTTTTACTTGATGTAATTTATTTTTCAGGTACCTTTGAAAACAATTGTGGAAGTCTGGAAATTAATTCATAAATTGATATCATACTATGTACCTATCGATGATAAATGATCTAAAAAACACTAATGTGGTGGTCGTTAGAACCAACTGCAGAAAGTAGGTACCTATTAGTATTATCAGTTAGAAAAAACTATTTGAAATGAAATTGTTTTATATTAAACTTATACATTATCTTTGCTAGAGATTTATGCAGGCTTCTTCCGCTTCTGTTTCCGCAACTGAACCACGTTCCGAAGGTGT
This sequence comes from Phthorimaea operculella, assembly GCA_024500475.1. NCBI lineage: Eukaryota > Metazoa > Arthropoda > Insecta > Lepidoptera > Gelechiidae > Phthorimaea > Phthorimaea operculella. Next base: position 3,095,457 of record JANFCV010000046.1, on the reverse strand, counting down.
GGTAGTTTTCGTAATAATAATCATTTACAAAACAGTGCTGATAATAATAATTTAAATTAAATAAAACAAAATCAACAAAGAGGAAGAAGTAAGAGTAACGATCATTTGAGTACTTACGTGTAAATATAAATAGTGGAGTACTAGTAATACATATGTATCTATAGACATAAAATATGAATAATAATGAAAACTGTAAAGATATTTAAATAACCGTTAAGTTGAATTTACTATTATTTAATATCATAGTCATACAGCTGAATATTGTTTTGCAATATTATATGGCAGTGCAAAGTTGTTTTATATAATGGAAAGAATAAAACATTATCAACCTAACTCAGAAAGACCAGCACAGATGATATTAGCTAGCGTGAATTAGTTTTCTATACGTTTAAGACCAGAAACTTACGGAAAGCATGCTGAACTTATTTATTAGATAAATAATAAAATAAGACCTTTTCTTAATAGTTATTTAGCTAGTAACGAGAAGTGGATCAATTTTGGGGTTTCCAATATGCTGCGCATATGGTATAACCTTGTTAATACTTAAATTTAATAAGATCAAACGACAATACATACATATAAAATGTTTCACGTATACTGGCACCAAAACATGTGAAAAATAAATAAACTTTAAAATAAAGGAGAGATGTAGTGTTCGGCACCGAACATTCGCGTACGTTCAGTTCGCTCGTAGCTGTCACTGCAAGCGGACGTGATTTACTGTGTGTTTGGTGAGTGCCTTACATCTATCAATAGTACTGTGTGTTTTACTATTTAAATACCCCTACCTAAAGCCCACGATATTACACATAGTTAAATAAAAATTAGGAAACATACCAACATCGGCTATGTGAGAGTTTATACAGTGAAATGTAATCCATTTTGAGTTGTGTTTTTCCAATAAAAATGAAAGAATGTTAGCAACCTGTCTCTCCATGACCTTATACCTCCGTCACCATTCCATCTCCGGTGCACGAGACGCCGGTTGGGATTCCACCCTTATATCGTAGACATCCCGCAAATTCGCACAAAGCGCTTCGCTTCTACATTTTTAATACGAACTGCTAAGGAGTGGAACTCCCTGCCTGCGGATCTGTTTCCGGAACGTTATAACCTGGGCCTTTTCAAGGTGAGAGTGAATAGGCATTATCTGGGCGAGCATGTTCCATCATCGTCTGCATCGTCACTTAACATCAGGTGAGATTGCGGACAAATGCTTACCCATTGTTTTTAAAAAAAAAAAAACCTAAAATGACACAAAATAATAAAATGGGTTCAGCGATTGGTCCCGAATTATAAGCTTAAGATAAAGACTCTAATATTTATGGAACAAGAAAAGCTAGCCGTACTGGGCTATAGCGTCAAGGCTTAGCTAACTGAAATTAAGCTATTTCAGCAACGCTTCAGAAACAATTTTATCTAAGTTATAGGCTGAATACCATATTTTAAAACACTTCCCGTGTTAGGTAAACACGTTTTGGAAAACTTGCATAATTTGCCACCGCATGCAGGATTCGAGCCTGCGACCTTCGGCATCTGGTATTCTATAGGTATATCGAAGGTTATCTCTACATTCAATCTATAAAGAATGAAGGGACACTCTGTATATATGCACACAAAATAAATAAAACAAAACGTTGCTCCCATAGACAAATGAAAACTTTTTCGCGCAGCGCCGCGAATGACATTTTGGTGCTCTGTGGTTGTTCCTATACAAAAAGCTAAAAATCATTTTACAAATATTAAAAGTATTTCTTGCGAAATCTCTAACTCGAAATTTGTCGTTTTTGTATGTTTTTGTAGAACCTGCAACAAGAAAAGTATAGAAAGAAAGACTGAACCGACTCTGGCGTTTGACACTGTGATGTATACGAACCAATTGAAGAGAAAGAAACCTATTTGTTACTGTGGCAAAAACAAGTGTATTACGGAATTTCTTATTTCGCTTTCTTATTAGCGATGGCCCGAATATTCGCTTGGTGTTTGGTGTTCGGCTGGTTTTGCGAATATTCGGTAAATATAGCTCACTCATGAACAATCCAAATTGTATGGTTTAGAATTTTTCAGACCTTCTACAATAATCATTGTTACTTATGCAGCAACATTTATTGAATCGTCAACATAGTTTTTATCAGGTTTGACCGTATCAGTCACAAGAAAATCGAAACCTTGCAGAATTGTTCATAAGTTAGTGTAAAAGACTGTACGTAACATTAGACAGCCGATGTGGCGAAATCTATAAGGCGCAAACTCCACCAAAAAGACGAAGGGCATAGGACGTAAGAATGACAGTTGACAGACAAGTGATCGTCAAATATTCTTCTTAGTTTTTGACGCTAGCTGTCATAGATGCGACGCTTTGGCGACGCTTGTGTGTGCCTTTGTCAATACTTTTTCGTATATTTTGTATGGAAACGTCGCGATGTCAAACGTCAAGCGTCATGCCCTACGTCCTATGTCCTCTCCTTGTCCCCTCTGTGGAGTTTGGGGCTAAGTCTATGGGCGAAATGGTAGTGCGTGCAACAGCCTGCGACGCAGAAAATCGATGTCAAGCACACTAACGAAAACACAGTTGTCATAGCTCGATACAGCATAGACAAAGTGTCAAAATAATCGTAGAAACGAACAAAAAATCCGATGATGTGTCAGGCTTTCTATAGAAATGACTTGTCAAACTTTACCTATACCTGTATCTACCAAACTTGATATCTCGCCAGGACTCGGGGCTAAAAAGAAACAGGGCGAAAGGCGTGATACAGAATTGCTTTCTATACAAAACAATCCTGCGGAAAGCTTTCGTTTTTCAACATTTTAGGCCCCTCTCGGTTCATTGGATCGTTCGTTGACTCTAAAACAAGAAATGAACGATTACTAAGTACTAATAGTATCTAGTATCTACTTAGGTGGGAACTAATAGCCCTAGATATTGACCGAGCGAGTGAGACGACCGTGGGTAATGTAATGTAGTTAGAGTTAAACAGAGACAATCAAACAGTATCACTCCTCTAGACATTATTGACAGCCGATGTGGCGCAGTGGTTAGTACGACTGCCTGCTACGCAGAAGGTTTCGGGTTCAATTACCGGTGGGGTCACTCACAAAATTGATATTTATCACTTTGTGAATTTGTTCCCAGTCTGGTTAGGATATTGCAGGCTGAACCGCTGAACCACCTGATTGTCCGAAAAACAAGATGGTTCCGTGCTTCGGATGGGCACGTTAAGCCGTCGGTCCCGGTTGCTGTCTATGATCGCGGTCGTTACACAACCATGTCAGAGACCTGCTACTTGCAGTAGGCGGTTGAAAAACTCTGACACCAGGGTTCATCGGGTCGTTGAACGACTTTGTGTCCCACACGAAAAGAAAGAATAAATAAGCTGGGAACTAATAGCCCTAGACATTGACCGAGCGAGTGAGACGATCGTGGGTAATGCAATGTAGTTAGAGTTAAACAGAGACAATAAAACAGTATCAGTCCTCTAGACACTTGCGGTGTTATTAAATAAAAATTTAGGCGCGCGCTTAAACAGTTTAAAATAAATTTTCCATACAGTTTGACTTTGTCAAGCGACTTAAACCAGAAAAAATAGACATGTCTACCACAAAACAGATAGACGCGCGTTGAGCGTGTGTTTAAAAATAAACTTTGTACAAAAAACGTTAGAGACGCGTTCAACGTGTGTCTAACATTTTTGTGCTTGGTCCATAGATTTTATGATTTCCAAACGGCCATAAAAAATTTAAAACATCCATTTACACCATGTCTAAAATAAATTACAGAGACTTTCAAAAGACTGTGTATTACCATAGTGACAGGTTTTCAGACTGTCGCATAATATTGCAATACACATCAACTCTTGAATGTCTTAGTCGCTTCTTACGACACCCATGGAAAGATATGGAGTGATGTTATTCTAAGCCGGCACCACACGGCACTGCTTCTATGAGGCTGGTCATGTCTATGTTTACGAATGGACTATACTAATAGTATCTACTTAGTTGGGAGCTAATAGCCCTAGACATTGACCGAGCGAGTGAGACGACCGTGGGTAACGTAATGTAGTTAGAGTTAAACAGAGTCAATGAAACAGTAGCACTCCTCTAGACATTTACAAATGCAGTGCAGTTTAGTAGCTTGCGAAGTGGTTAAAAAAATTAGGCGTGTGTTTAGACAGTTTTTTTAAAGTTTTTAAAGGAAAACTTACTTGACTTATCTTAAAAAAAGGGGCCGAAGAAAAAAAAAACAAAATTTAAGGAAGTCTAGTTATCCAAGGAGTATCATAAGAAATATACTTAGGCTTACCAACCAGAATAACCTACAAATCTTAGTACGGAACCCTCAATGGGCGAGTCCACCTCGCACTTCGAAGGTTTTTTTGTGTTAAGGCCCATAGATAACCATGACTGTAAAACTGCCATTTACTAAATAAGAGAGACATAAATACAAAATACAAAATACAAAAGCCTTTATTGCTGATAAAATACAGTTACAATAAACTTAATTCTAGTAGTTTTTGCACATCAGTCCGGTTTATCAGCGTGTCCTTTCGACACGTAGGCCTCCTCTAACGCCTTCCATTTCTGTCTGTCCTTGGCTGTCCTTAACCAGAGTGAGCCAGCAACCTTTTTGAGGTCGTCGGCCCATCTTTTAAGCTGTCTACCTCTTTTACGCTTGGTGTTGTACCTTGGAAGCCATTCAGTAAGTGTTTTCGCCCATTTTTCGGGTGGCTGCCTTAGCATATGACCAGTCCAGCGCCATTTCAGTATGTTGCATTTTCTGTTGACATCCTCGAATTTAGTGATTTTGCGTAGGTCAGATGCACGTTTTCTGTCTATTCTTTTGTATCCAAGGATGCTCCTTTCCATGCGTCTCTGGGTGGTTCTTAGTTTATTTTGTAGTTTTTGGGTAAGGGCCCAAGTTTGGCAACCATAGGTCAGTATTGGTAATATACATGTGTTGAACAACTTCCTCCTTATATCTATCTTGTATTTTTTGTTCTTCATGATATCCTTGAGAGCCCAATATCTCTTCCATGCATTTGTTACTCGTCTGTCGATTTCTTGAGGCATCTGGTTTTCGAATGAGATGAGCTGTCCCAGGTATATATAGTGTTCTACATACTCTATTTCTTCGTTGTCAACACAGATTTTGAATTTGATACTATTAGTCATTATTTTGGTTTTTGACTTGTTGATGATTAAACCCACCTCTTTACTTCTGCTACTCAGGTCTTGGAGCATTGATTGTAGTGTTCTTGGGTTGTCTGTCAGTAACACCAGGTCATCTGCGAATCTGAGGTGGTTGAGTTTGCGGCCATCAATGTTGATTCCAATATCATCCCACTGCAGCTTCCTTATGATTTCTTCTAGCACAGCAGAGAACAACTTAGGGGACAGAGGGTCTCCCTGTCGCACTCCTCTTTGGATTGCGAAGCTTTCTCCACACGTCTCAAGTTTGATTTTTGCCGAGCTGTTGGAGTACACATTTTTTATGAGTATATTTAGATTCTACTCCTTGGTTTTCTAGGGCTCTCCAAATATGTCGATGTTCCAAACAGTCGAAAGCCTTACTGTAATCTACATATGCTAGATATAGTGTACATCCATATTCTTGGCTTTTCTCTATTATTTGTTTCAGACTATGCATATGGTCTGTAGTTGAATATCCTGCCCTAAATCCTGCTTGTTCAGGAGGTTGGTGAAACTCCAGGGTCTTACTAATTCGGTTAAGAATAAGTTTTGAAAAGACTTTATATACGTTTGACATAAGACTAATAGGGCGGTAGTTGTTCATATCATCTTTGTCGCCTTTTTTGTATATTAGGATGATTGTGCTACTTGTCCACTGGGATGGTATATATTCAGTCTGTAATATGGCATTGTAGAGATTGGTGAGTCTGTGTAAGTTCTCTTGTAGAGTTATCATTTCGTTTGTGATGTTGTCCTGTCCGGGTGATTTATCATTTTTCTGAGACATAACCGCGTGGATTACTTCCTCTTCTAGTATGAGTGGAACTTGCTCTTCGTTTTTTGTTAGATATGTTTTGTCGCTAGGTGATTGATCTAATGCTTCTGGGTCTTTGGTTGAGTATAGATCTTCATAGAAACTAGTGGCTATGTCAAGGATGCCTTTTCTATTTGTTTCTGTAACTTTCTTTTTGCTTCTTAGTTTAGGAATCCATATTTTGGCTTCCCTTAGTTCTTTTAGAGCTTTCTTAATGCCCCCTGTTTTAGTTATATGGTGGTTAATGGTCGCCATTCTTTTCCTGTTTCTGTCTTTTTTAATGCTGTTGCTAATTTCTTTACTAATTTTCGTAATTTCTTTTAATATATTTTTGTCTGTTTTGTATTCCAGTAAAGCCTTTCTCATCTCTATTAGTTCCTTGGTATTTGCGCTTAGTAGTTCTGGTTTCTTATTTTTTGGTTTAGTTGTTGTCTTTGTATTGTACATGTCGTTTATTTCTTTGTTGTATTGTTTTTGGATTTCATTTAGATTATCGTCGGTGTTTTTGCCCTTTACCATTTCTTTATATGGCGAGTCGTAGCAATTATGTTTACCGTAGTTTCTTCGACAATTCTTGCGTTCGTTATAGCTTATGGAAGCTCTCACCATACGGTGATTTGTGTTGAAGTTTAGTTGGTTGATGGTGTCGACGTCACGGAAGACTAATGGTTGGTTGCTTAGGATGAAGTCTATTTCATTGCGGTAGCGACCATCAGGTGAGGTCCAGGTCCACTTTTTGGATGGCTTTTTTAGGAAACAGGTATTCATAATCTTCAGTTTGTGTTCAAGTGCCATATTTATTATTCTTTCCCCATTGTCATTCCTCTGTCCTGTTCCATGTATACCTATAACTGACTCTTCACCTTGGTTTTGTTTTCCAATTTTGCCATTAAAATCACCCATAACAATTATATTTTTCTGGCAGTCTTCAAGAGTCTCATTTAGTTTTGTATAGAAATCGACCTTCGTTTTTTCTTCAGAAGTTTCTGTTGGCTCGTACACCTGTATTATGGACCATTTGTCACTATACCCTGGTAGGTTTATGGTGAGTACTGCAATTCTCTCGGAGATCCCTTTGAATTCTATTATGTTGTTTTTGAATTCTTGCTTGACCATGAACCCTACCCCATAGAGTCCTTTAGTCTCGCCTTTATAGTAGAAAATGTATTTGTCGCGTTCTTCGATTGAATCACCTAGTCTTCTTATTTCAGAAAGTCCAATCACATCCCATTTGATTTTTTCGAGTGCGTTTTCTAATTCCAGTATTCTTTCTTCGGTTCTTAATGTAAGTGTGTTGATAGTTGCTATGTGTAGGTTTCTTTGTGTAGTTTTATCTTTTAGTTTTTGATACGTTAGAGGGTTGCGGTCGTTAACCCCCACGGAGACCGCTGTCCGGCTTGGGGGATATGATTTATTATTTGTTGTCGAGGTATTGTTGTCGTAGGTTGGTGTATTCCGGTTGCTGATGTGCATAGGTTGCTATTGTTTCACGCCACCTGTGTTCGGAGAGTTGCGAATGGGAAGTCCTAGTGTACTTGTTTTGTTGATTTTAAAAGGAGTCTTCTCATTGTTGGTATTTGTTTGAGTGGGAGAATCTGTCGGCATTCGTTTTCGTTTTTCGCTCTCTTTTGTTTTGTCGTTGGGTTTCTTCGGCTTAACTATCAGCTTGTCGTAGCGGATGTAGGCTATGTTCCCATTCATCTCTTCTTGCTTCTTCTTAGCTTTCAGCTCGTTTCGTTTTATTTGAATATCCTTGGGGTAGTCTTCGGTCGCATATATACCAGCAGGGAAGTTGTTATTATTTTTGAGTAGCTCGAATTTTCGCCATAAAAGTGTGAGAGTTATAAGTATCGGTCTCGATTTATTATCATCCTTTTTCCCTAATCTTCTCATGTCGCTGATCTCCCATTCGTCCCACTCGCGCATGTTAGATTTTTTGCTCAAGTCGTCTAGGATTGTTATCATTTTACCTCTCAGGTCAGTGTTGTTCCTTTCGGTTTCTTTAATTCCATGTAATATGACATTGTTTTTTCGGGTCTCTCTCTGCAAATTTTTAACTTTTTCTTGCAATGTTACAACTTGCTTCTTGAGTTTATTATTTTCCTCCACAATAGGGTTTAGTTTCTCGTCGATAGTTGCAGCAAGGTTATCCTTGAATTTAGCTGCCAAATCGTCGTTATACTGTTGGAACTCTAATTTCATTTGGTTCATTTTCTCTACTATTATTTTGGTCTGAGGATCCATCGTTTCCATAGTTTCACCGTTTTCTACTAATTGGTAGTAATTTTTTTTGCACTGGCAACACTTTTAGGTTGGTAACTTTCTGCGTGTCTATGGTTCGCTGTCAGATGCCGGAAGTCGTTCTGATTGGGACCGATTAATATGTCAGTGCCAGACGTCAGAAACAGCTGTTGTATATGTATAGTTGTTGCTGTATAGCTAAATATTTTACCGGGATTCTCCTGTTTTCCGCGATAATCGGTGTTAATGGTGTGCCAGATGTGCCGAAATATAATTCCAGACGTCCACTTTAAACACTGGAACACTTTTGTTTGTGAACTGCTTCGAAACTGCTTAGAAATTCACCAAAAATGTAGGGAGCAAAATATCGTTAACTTGACTTGACAAGATCGCACCGGAAGCACATAAAGAGAGACATACTTCCTAATAAAAATAAGAGAGACATTCAGAAGACTGTGTGTCACCATAGTGACAGGTTGTTAGCCTGTCGCTTAAAATTGCAATACACGTCAACTTGACGTCAACTCTCAAATTATGTCTAAGTCGCTTTTTACGATGGGTGATGCTATCCTAAGCCGGCACCACACGGCACTGCTTCTATGAGGCTGGTCATGTCTATTTACGAATGGACTATACTAATAGTATCTCGTATCTACTTAGCTGGGAACTAATAGCGCTAGACATTGACCGAGCGAGTGAGACGATCGTGGGTAATGTAATGTAGTTAGAGTTAAACAGAGACAATAAAACAGTATCACTCCTCTAGACATTTACAAATTGGAGTGCAGTTTAGTTACAAAGGACCTTACCGCAAAAAAGTAAGACGCGCGTTGAGCGTGTGTTTAAAATTAAAGTTTAACTTTTTTGTGATAAAGCCCATAGATTTTATATAGGGTAAAACTATACTAGTAACCGATAGCAAAAACTCAGAACGGGATAGTGATAAGGAACAACTTTCCCCAAAGAACATAGGTCGAAATACGAAAAAGTTTTTTGGACCTCCCATAGTAACTGAAATCAGCTGATCGGCAAGTTTGTATTTGAACAGTATGAATCCTTGTTCCTATCACCAGCCGGTTCTGAGTTTTCGCTATCGGTCACTAGTAAAATTTCACACTATATTTCCAAACGTCCAACAAAAAAACGGCTATATACACCACGTCTAATAAAAAATTAGAGTCTTTTAAAAGACTGGGTATCACCATAGAGACAGGTTGGCAGCCTTACGCCTAAACTTGCAATACACAGCAACTCTCACTTCTTATGACTATGACTCCTATGGAAAGATATGGGGTGATGCTATTCCAAGCCGGCATCTTCTACTTCGACAGATGTGTCTGTCAAACCATTTGACATAAACCGTGTGTATCTATCTAGCGGGGTCCCCAGAGGTATAATGATGAAATATATGAAAATGAATAGGCTTTTCAATGTACTTCACGACTTTGATAATGAAATCCAATGTACCTCACTCCTTTTTGAAAAAAACTCAAAAAACTACGTGATCTGGCTAGCGGGCTACTTTTTCATTTCAAAACAAATATAAATTAAAATTATACAGTTTGATTCGCCTTCCAATGTACCCCCCAAAACAGGTTTTAAATCTTTAAAAAGTTTGTTATTTTATGCGAAATACCACAACAAAAGATTTCTCTATCCAGCGGGCTACTTTTTATATTTACCACGTACAGACTTGAGAAATATACCATTTGGTTGCATTTTCAATGTACCCCTCAGTTTTGCTAAGTTTGATGTGAGATAATATCCTGATGCAAAAATATTTTGAAAAAACGATAATGCCTTATACAGGATGCTGTACAAACGTAAAACTCCATTATGGTTATGTGTGTGTTCAAATGTCAACCAATTTTAGCAAGGAATTTGAAATGAAAGTGAGAAACGTAGTTGACTTTCACACAAATTTACCATATCAATGATCACCTAACTGATTTACTACCTGATTTACAATATTTTTTATCATGCTTGTAGATGTGACCCCCTGTACTAAAAAACTCTGAGGCATGTCGGTATGGCTTGCAAAAAAGTTGCAGTGTTGTTGTTAAAAGTGGCCTCTGTCAGGAAAGGACAATTTTGCCAATGTCCAAGTTAGAGGTTACAAGGGTTCAAACGAAAATATTATTAGGTCGGTTGACCCTAAAACTGCTACTACTACTAACTAACCGAATAAATAAATGAGCTGACATAGTTAACAAAAAAGCTAGGTGGGGCAGGGGGGACTAGGTGGATGCCCTAGTGTAGCGTCGTACGCCCTGGAGGTAACGGATGACCTAGAGGGAGCGGGATAGCGTCGTATATGGAGTCGTTGGACGCCCTGGGATAACGTCGGAATAAGACGTAGGTAGAGGGAGAGAGAAATACATCACAATGCAGCTGGTACACTTGCTGCTCAAACAAAATACTTTGTTAATCCCCTACGAGCACGCGGGTGAAGCCATGGGTAAAAAGCTAGTATTTTTATAATAACACTTAACTATTTTCTGATTTTATCCCTAACTTCAATGCTAACATCTATACGATGCTCAGTTTCAGATTTAAGTCTAATCTCTGCGCTTTGACCTAGACTTCCTTCATCTTTTATAGTTTTTTTATAATTTCTTCCGTTTTATGTTTAACAAAAGTTTTTGTAAAGCTAGGCAAGGCAGTATAGTCTTTCATCGTCGCCTGTTCTGAATGGACAACCATGAAAAAAAAAGTGGCAACCCTAACCATTGCACTGGTATTTTTCTTTTACTTCTCATAAACATTTTCTTTTATCCGTCAATGGCAGACGTATTTTCAAATCAAATTGTTTATTTTATTTTTACTCGGATATTCAATGATTAACTTAAATTGTATTAAAAGCAGTGAAGTACCTACCCTACAGTGCAGCAAAAAAGAGTAGACAAAAAATGAGGGCGCCACTATGTATGAAATTTAAAAATTAAATGGCAACATTGGCTATGAATAATCAACATTGGCTATGAATGGTAACAATCTATCCGCGCGGTGAAGATAATACCAGAAAATGCAAAATGATTGCCATTGGTTAGCGTTAACGAGTAGAGATGGGCGGTGGGTATATACCCATTCTACCCATTTGGGTATTTACCTGGGTAATTGGGTATATACCGGGTAAATACCCGTACGTACCCAATTCGGTGGGTAGATTGAAAAATTAACTTCCTTTGTATAAAATTGTCGTTATTTTTTATTTTAACCATCACGATTGGTTACAAAAGATACCTTCTATGAAAGATAATTTATAGATAAGCCTTGTAAAGGCGGACAGAATTAATTTATAAGGGAGCAAGGAGTCAACTTTTAGTGTTTGTTGAATCGTTAGTGTTTGATGGGTGGGTTTTTAGTGTCTGTTGGGTGGCAAGGATTTTCTGGGTGAGTCTTTGGGGATTTTTGGGTCTGAATGGTTTGTAGGGTGGGTCGCTAGTGTCTGTAGAGTCTTCAGGGTTTGTAGTGTGGTTTGTAAGTGTCTGTTGGGTCGTACTTTAGTGTTTGTAGGGTAGTGAGGCTTATTTGAATGGGTCGTCAGTGTTCGTTAACTCGTAAGGGTTTGTTGTGTGGGTCGTTCGTGTTTGTTGGGTTGCAAGGGTTTGTTGGGTCGTAAGGGTTTGTTGAGTGGGTCGTCAGTGTTTGTTGGGTCGTAAGGGTTTGTTGGGTGGTTTGTTAGTGTTTGTTGGGTCGTAAGGGTTTGTTGGGTGGTTTGTTAGTGATTGTTGGGTCGTAAGGGTTTGTTGGGTGGGTCGTTGGTGTTTGTTAAGTCGTAAGGGTTTGTTGGGTGGGTCGTTATTGTTTGTTGGGTTATAAGGGTCTGTTAGGTCGTAAGGGTTTGTTGGAAGGCTAGTTAGTGTTTTTTGGGTCGTAAGGGTTTGTTGGAAGGCTAGTTAGTGTTTGTTGGGTCGTAAGGCTTTGTTGGGTGGGCCGTTAGTGTTTGTTGGGTCGTAAGAGTTTGTTGGATAGGTCATTCGTGTATGTTCGGTCGTAAATGTCAGTTGGGTGGGTCGTTAGTGTTTGTTGGGTGGGTCGTTAGTGTTTGTTGGGTAGGTCGTAAGCATTTGTTGAGTGGGTCGTTGAGTTTGATGGGTCGTAAGGGTTTGTTGGGTGGGTCGTTAGTGTTTTTTGGGTCGTAAGGGTTTGTTGGGTGGGTCGTCAGTGTTTGTTGGATCGTAATGGTTTGTTGGGTGGGTCGTCAGTGTTTGTTGGGTCGTAAGGGTTTGTTGGGTGGTTTGTTGGTGTTTGTTGGGTCGTAAGGGTTTGTTGGGTGGTTTGTTAGTGATTGTTGGGTCGTAAGGGTTTGTTGGGTGGGTCGTTGGTGTTTGTTGAGTCGTAAGGGTTTGTTGGGTGGGTCGTTATTGTTTGTTGGGTTATAAGGGTCTGTTAGTTCGTAAGGGTTTGTTGGAAGGCTAGTTAGTGTTTTTTGGGTCGTAAGGGTTTGTTGGAAGGCTAGTTAGTGTTTGTTGGGTCTTAAGGCTTTGTTGGGTGGGCCGTTAGTGTTTGTTGGGTCGTAAGGGTTTGTTGGATAGGTCATTCGTGTATGTTCGGTCGTAAATGTTAGTTGGGTGGGTCGTTAGTGTTTGTTGGGTCGTAAGCGTTTGTTAAGGGGGCTGTTAGTGTTTGTTGGGTCTTAAGAGTTTATTGGGTAGGTTATAGTGTTAGATGAGTTGTAATAGTTTGTTGGGTCGGTCGTTTGTGTTTGTTCGTTTGCAAGGATTTGTTGGGTGGGTTTTTAGAGTTTGGTCGGTCTGTAGACACTAGCGAACCACTAAACAAACCCTTACGATCCAACAAATACTAACGACCCATCCAACAAACCTTTACGACCCAACAAACACTAACGACCCACCCAATAAACCCTTACTTACCACCCAACAAACACTAACGACCCATCCAACAAACCCTTACGCCCCAACAAACACTAACGGCTCATCCAACAAACCCTAACGATCCAACAAAAACTAACGACCCACCCAATAAACCCTTACGAACCAACAAACACGACCCACCCAACATACCCTTACGACCCAACAAACACTATCGACCAACCCAATAAACCTTTATGACCCAACAAACACGAACGACCTACCCACCAAACCCTTACGACCCAACAAACACTAACAAACCACCCAACAAACCCTTATGACCCAACAAACACTAACGATCCACCCAACAAACGCTTATGACCCAACAAACACTAACGACCCACCCAATAAACCCTTACGAACCAACAAACACTTACGACCCACCCAACAAACCCTTACAACCCAACAAACACTATCGACCCGCCCAACAAACCTTTATGACCCAACAAACACGAACGACCCACCCTCCAAACCCTTACGACCCAACAAACACTAACAAACCACCCAACAAACGCTTACGACCCAACAAACACTAACGACCAACCCAACAAACGCTTACGACCCAACAAACACTAACGACCCACCCAACAAACCCTTAATACCCATCAAACACTAACTACCCACCCAACAAACCCTAATGACCCAACAAACACTAACTACCCACCCAATAAACCCTTAAGACGCAACAAACACTAACTACCCACCCTCCAAACCCTTACGACCCAACGAACACTAACGACCCACCCAATAAACCATTACGACCCAACAAACACTAACGACCCACCCAATAAACGCTTACGACCCAACAAACACTAACGACCAACCCAACAAACGCTTACGACCCAACAAACACTAACTACCCACCCAACAAACCCTAATGACCCACCAAACACTAACTACCCACCCAATAAACCCTTAAGACGCAACAAACACTAACTACCCACCCATTAAACCCTTACGACCCAACAAACACTAACGACTCACCCACAAAATCCTTTCGACCCAACAAACACCAACGATCCACCCAACAAACCCTTACAACCCAACAAACACTAACAAACCACCCAACAAACCCTTACGACCCAACAAACACTGACGACCCACCCAACAAACCCTTACGACCCAAACAACACTAACGACCCACCCAACAAACCCTTACGACCCATCAAACTCAACGACCCACTCAACAAACACTAACGACCCACTCAACTGACATTTACGACCGAACATACACGAATGACCTATCCAAGAAACCCTTACGACCCACCCAACCAACCAACCCAAACTACCCACTTAACAAGCCCCACGAGCCAACAGGCACTAAAATTGCCTCGAAACTTTGCAGGCATGCTCGGATCATGGAACTGGTAAATTTTTTGTATGGAGGTTACGTTGGAAAACGAAAAAGAAATCAACTTCCCCATACATTTTATCTACCCACCAATTTGGGTGCATACGGGTATTTACCGGGTACGTATGGGTATTTACCGGGTAGTTGGGTAAATACCCGGGTACGTGCCCATCTCTATTAACGAGGCAAGGGTGCGTTTACATGGCGGTGCAATTTCAGTCTACTTCTGTGGCTTGCACGGAGCGGACGCGTTCTTTTGTTCTTATATCGATTGTTTTATTTCTCCTACGACCTAGCGCGTGTTTTGGACTATTTCCTGTGAAATATACACAGATGTATTTACCTAAAATTATTTTTACTTATTAAATATTGTAATAGACCAAAGAAAACCAAATTTAATAGTAAAAAATATTTATGAATGTTCTTTAACCAAAGAGCCATGTAAACGCATCTTTACGTTTTTACACAATTGTTGACGCCCACTTACCTGGAAGGGCGATCATTTGTCCCTTTCACTTGCATACAAAAGTGCGGTTGAGAGGACGCTATATTATCTTCATCGCGCGGATAGAGTATAGTATGAAAATTTTGTAGTTCCATTTTATGTAATTTCTACTCTTTTTTGCTGGACTCTAAGTGTAAACATTGAATTAAGAATTTCAATTAAAGAGGTAACAAGACATTTCCGGATAGATCAAGAGGATGTTCCTAGCGCCTGCAGAAGACACTATTATCTCCCTGCTGGAGCCATCACTCGTCCGGCGCAGCAGCGCTGGAATCTTATACTGCGTGTTACAAAACAACCTTACCTTACCTTAACAGCCACAACAGTCTACTGCTGGACATGGGCCTCCCCCGTATAGGGGGGTATTGCCATACTCACCACGCTTGGCAGGCGGATTGGCGAGCGCAGTGCAAGATGTTTAATTCACAGGGAACGCTGCTGCCCATTCCTGGATAATTATCCTTAGTCGCTTTTACGACACCCACGGGTAGAATTGGGGTGATGCTATTCTAAGCCGGCATCACACACAAAACAACCAATAAAGCTTAAAGTAGGTCAAGGTACTCGTAAAACTGAACAACTTTCCCCATGGAATATGGGTCGAAATATGAAAAAAAAATTGGACCTCCCATACAAAATTAACTCCATTTTGTATGAGACATTCATTGGTTGTTTTGTAATACGTTGATTACTGACACTGGCAGAATTACCCAAGATGGGTAAAAGTCGATATTATAAAATAATAAATGAATAAATAAACATTGAATGTTTTTTGCTGATCTTACAGATCTGTTTTTAGATATTTTACAATTATTCAATGCTTTTATAAATAAAACTTAGCAAAACTGAGGGGTACATTGAAAATGCAACCAAATGGTATATTTCACAAGTCTGTACGTGGTAAATATAAAAAGTAGCCCGCTGGATAGAGAAATCTTTTGTTGTAGTATTTCGCATAAAATAACAAACATTTTTAAGATTTAAAACCTGTTTTGGGGGGTACATTGGAAGGCGAATCAAACTGTATAATTATAATTTATATTTGTTTTGAAATGAAAAAGTACCCCGCTAGCCAGATCACGTAGTTTTTTGGCTTTTTTCCAAAAATGAATGAGGTACATTGGATTTCATTATCAAAGTCGTGAAGTACATTGAAAAGCCTATTCATTTTCATATATTTCATCGTTACACCTCAGGGGACCCCGCTAGATAGATACACACACATAAACCGTATTTGTGTAGGAATGAGGTGTAAATTCGTATTGACCTGACGAATGCGTTACGCAGCGCTAAAAGAGCGCAGCAACAGATGTTATGTGTGATTCTCGCCCTTATAGATATTCTGGCGAAAGTGCACCTTTTAAGACGTTGTTCAGCATTTTGTTTTACATTATTTTCATCTCTTATACTGAAAGAGAGCACTTCGCAGCTTTCTAGTAAATTACAATTAGATGAAAGTATGGTCTGAGCTAGTTTTTTAGGGTGCTGTACTCGAAGCGTCGCAACGAGACCCTATTACTGAGACTTATCTGTCTGTCTGTCCGTCTGACATCAGGCTGCATCTGATAAATTGTCATAGTTAGAGGGTTTAAATCTTCACAGATGCCGTATTGACGTGATTTTTACAGCTGGTAAATATGGCCCATTCATACGACTCTACTATTCAATATGTCTATGGCGCAAGTTCCATAGGGTAGACATGCGACGTGCCTCGTAAGATGGTATCTGTCAGACTAGTAATAGTCAGCCGTCATCGATGCGACGCGCGTCTCATTTTGTGTTTTCTGTTTCATACATTTTATATAGGAACGGTCTCAAGCGTCGTGATGTAGCACGTCTCCTTCCCATGTCTCCTCTGTGGAGCTTACGCCTAAGACAACTTAAATAATCTTGTGCTTCATCTATAAGATAATTCTCTATCACAATACCACTTACGTTTTTGACAGCATAAATAGCTATTTGACTCTAACCCCGATCCTAAGCACACGTCTTCCATTGTACCCATATATTGGCAAGACCAACGGCAAAACAAGAGACTGTATCTTATAGGCGTTTCACACACGCATCGCTTGTTTTTCCGGATCCGGTCTTTTGGCGAAAGGATTTTTTATTCGATCCCATACATCATCATAATCTCCCTGCTTTTATTCTAATTAATTCGCAATATTACACTTAGTTCAGTTAGACAAATCGCCAATGGAAGGATACACCGTCGTCAACATGCAATGCAAGACAGATATTCAGTCAATACCAAATAAAGACTCAAATAAACGGACATCATCGCAATAAGTGGGGTAGCTAACTGGAAAAGTAATGGTACCATCGCTGACTTTTTTTTCTGTGATTGGGCAAAAATGGTGTCAATGTCCAAGTCCAGTTAGGTACTTCGTATTGGACCTTTTAGGCACAGTCGGACTCGGGCATGGCTCTCATCTACAATGAACTTTAAATTTTCCTCACATTGCGAATTTCATAGTTTGTTATTTGAATGATGGCTGTCACAAATCACAATTTATTCTGGCGTGTGTGCGATCCAGCTGAGACAAAGAGATATTGTGATATTGTTCAGAGTGTGTCCCTAAACCCACATATCTTCCCATTGACAGGGGTTTATCCTTATCCCCGCCTTAAATGGATATTCTCCAACCAAGCCGTGTTATATCATGTTTTCGTTGCATATTTTAAATTCAGCGAAATATTTTCTTGAGCATTTCGTTTAAGAATATCTTTGAGAAGATTCGGAGATATTGAGCAATACTCTTTAAGTTGCCTAAAGTTTAAGTGATGCTGATTTAGAATAGCACCACTATATGTCTAACCGTGGGTGTTGTGAAAAGCGACTAAAGATTAAGAAAATGGGCGAGCGATCGGCGATGCATGTCAAATATAGCACCTTAATAATTGACTGTCAAGCGTTGTGAGTAGGTATAGCAAATACCCTATAAGCCATTTATGTATTAAATTGTATTAAAAATACAAGAAATAGGACGTTCGTGACAACCCAATGAGTTCCCCTGAAATTCCAGTTCCTTCCAGTTAAAGTCAGTAAGTAAGCGTAAAAATTACCGCTAGTACTGAGTGAGCCATCTGTAAAGGCGCCCCGCGCGCCGTGTCCCTAATTTGTGATTATGACATGAGCTATAACAAATAATAGTATGAGATAACAGTCCCAGTATTTTTTCAGAGCAAATATTTTTCCAGAGCCATTGTTATCTTGGGCCATAACCTGAAAATGATCCGTCCTGGCGTTTGTCCAAAAAAACTTGTTTTTCACGCAGACTCTTTTACCCGACTGCCTCAGAAGGAGGGTTATGTTTTTCGAGAGTATGTATGTATGTATGTATGTGGACAAGAAAATTCTTTTTCACGGGCTACAGCCCAAACGGATAGTTGGATTTTGACATATGAGGTGTCGTTAGATTCGTCTTAGCAGCGCGAGTGACACTGGCTATATTAAAAAAATTGTAGATTCAAGATGGCGGATTTTTACAGCAAAATACTACTTTAAATTACCACAGTCGGGTTTTTGTTTTATCACATCAACTTGTTATTTTGGATTGTCACTTGAGTACTTAATGTAATAAAATGAAGTCACAGTTTGTTTGAGAAAAACATTTAGTTACTTAGGTAGTACGCAGGACAAATAAAGTTTTGATTGTCTGGAAAAGTCTTTTTTCTAGCTATAAGTTAGATGACTCATACGACTTCAAAGATTTTAACCGTGCGTGACACATCCAAATACGAATTCGAACTCGAGTTTCACATTCAAATACGAATATTTTTTATTTGAAATACCTACCTACCCCATAACTACTTTGCTGTGTTTTTTTATTTTTTGTGATTTCGACTTTCCGCTGTTTTACACAAATTGAAAAATATAGTCGATGGGACGCAGACATCAGACGCAAAATTGTATAAAAGGGCAAAGATTTTAACAATTATTTTCTACAGTTGTATTCAGAAACTTATCTTTTATTTACTAAGTACAATATAACCCAAAAAATAACTACATTATACCGAGTTACGAGCAAAATAGGTTCACAACGGTATAATATGATAAAAGGAAAGGAACGTTACGAAAAGTGGATTTTCAGAGGTTTCCACACATGGGCCCTTTCATTATGATAGACATGATTTTTTTCGTCAAGATAGGTAATAAGTAAGTATTACGAAATTGACAAGCAGGTGGTTCAGTTTTCCTTATCCTAATCAATTTGGGACTCATCTTACAAAAAAGCAGTAAATTGATAAAATATATATTTGTGTCAAGTATGCTCTTCAAAAAAATCGAGACACTTTCGTTTCCATAGTCAAACAAAACATGAAATCTATGTAATAAAAAAATTAATGTTGAAAGTCGACATTAGGGTATTTGAAACCTCGTATAATACCTACTCACTATTAAACTACATTAAACATTTATTCGGATAAAACATATGTCTCAGATAATGTGATCCCTACAATACGTAAACTTGCTAAGTGTCTCGATTTTTCTGATGAGAAGTGTATTTTGTTCTTCTTTTCATGTAGGACACCAAGCTAGTCTAAAGACACGATAAATTTTGGTGTCAGTGTTTTTCATCCGCCTACAAGTAGCAGGCCTCTGAAATGGTTTTGTAACGTAAGTAAGCATAGACAGCTCTCTTTCTCTACGTGTGGGATACCGAGTCGTCCAAGGACTTAATGAATCCTCGAGTCAGAGTCATTCAAGCGCCTTATAAAAGTAGCAAGCCTCTGACATGGTTGTTTAACCACCTTCGTTTAAGTAATCATATACAGCTCTCTCTCTCTCTCTTCGCGTGGGACACCGAGTCGTCCAAGGACTTAATGAACCCTCGCGTCAGAGTAATTCAAGCACCTAATAAAAGTAGCAAGCATCTGACATGGTTGTTTAACCACCTTCGTTTAAGTAATCATATACAGCTCTCTCTCTCTCTCTCTTCGCGTGGGACACCGAGTCGTCCAAGGACTTACTTAATGAATCCTCGCGTCAGAGTAATTCAAGCACCTAATAAAAGTAGCAAGCATCTGACATGGTTGTTTAACCACCTTCGTTTAAGTAATCATATACAGCTATCGGGACCGACGTAATGTGCTCTCCAGAGCACGAAACCATCTTGCTTTTCGGAAAATCAGGTGGTTCAGCCTGCAATGTCCTTACCAGAGGTTATGAAATTTCTTAACAAGAATTTACACTCTCTTATAAACAATGCAGCATCACAAAGTTGTTGATATTGCAAATTTCACTTTAATAAATTGTAGGCGAGGCCCACACATAACTTTTTTTCTGCGTATTTTTAGCGTAATGCGCTAACGCAATATAATTTAAGCACTAGCGATTATTTTCACACATTGTAACATCTTTCCATCATCTTTCAGATACACACTTAAAACCAACTCTATGGCGCAATTCTCTGCTTTGCTTTAACTTTGGTTTTCAGTATGCACCTAAGTCTCTGACAGATCTATGCATCTGACAGACGCATGCGTCACCATTGCGCTGAAATAACGCAGCATCTTACTTAACGTGTGGGTCGCCATTTTCGACTTGTCGGCGACGAGTTTCATCGGAAATATTTAACAACTTCGTTGTAATAGCTTTCAACTAGATTGGAAGTTGATTAAAATACACTCTCGTAAGTTAAATATACTTAATAGCTGCTATTATTTTAAGACATTCTTAATGTTTTAATTAATATAGCCTACAAAGCATAGATTTATCGGGCGCCATTACTGTAGGTTAAAGTGAAGGATAGGGAATACAAGAACCTTTAGAAAACCCAATTCTACCCGTGGGTGTCCTATTAAGCAACTATGAGATAATCATACAGAGAATGAGGAACAGCGTTTCCTGTCAATGCAACATCTTGCACTGAGCTCGCTAGTCCAACTTTCAAGCGTGGTGAGCATGGCAATACCCCCTAATAGGGGGAGACCCATGTCCAGCAGTGGACTGTTGTGGCTGTTATGGTAAGGGTTAACGTCTTAACTTTGGTTCCGATCAGTACGTAAAAGTTTACTAAAGCAGCCACAACAGTCCACTGCTGGAAATGGGCCTGCCCCTATACAGGGAGTAACGGAAAGGGTATAACAAGCCGAAAGGAGGTCAAGGTACTCATGAAACTGAACAACTTTCCCCATGGAACATGGGCCGAAATGTGAAAAAAAAATATGGACTCACATACAAAATCACCGATCAGCTGATTGATTTCCTATGAGAGGTCCAAATTTTTTTGTCATATTTCGACCCATGTGCCATGGGGAAAGTTGTTCAGTCTCATGAGTATCTTGACCTCCTTTCGGCTTGTTACTCCCGGTATAAGGGTACTGGCCATAATCACCACGATTGGCAGGCGGATTGGCGAGCGCCGTGCAAGGTGTTGTATGAATAGAAAACGCTGCTTTAGTCGGTATTACGACACCCACGAGTAGATATGGTGTGATGCTATTCTAAGCCGGCAGCACACGGCTAAGAATAGCATAACCAGATAAGTAAAATTTTATTAGTTACGCACCTAACTAATATTCTATAATGATTTTCATATCTGTTTGTTTACAATAAGGTTTTGCTTGACCTACTTCAGAAAAATTGTTAACCGCATTTTTTTCCCAAAAGCTAAAAAGCGTCTTGAGTCTCAAATTAAGTAATTTTTCCTCCAGTTTATTATTAACTTCGATGGAAGCTCCAATTCTAAGAAAATCTTTTTTAAAACTCTTTCAAGAGAATCTCAAATTCTTTTCCAGTAACTCAATAACTACCAATCTTAGACAGTTAGCACACACGCTGCTTGTATTTCCGGTGTTCTGCCAAATCCGGTTTTTAGATTAAAGAAAATTACAAAATCTCTTAAACAAGACATCAAGTTGGATCATTGGTATGGCACAAACATACATATATCCCTTGCGGGGTAGGTAGAGCGTAAACGGCTGTAATAAAGGCCATTTACACCACGTCTGACAGAAGTTTCAGAGTTTGTGTGTCACCATAGTGACAGGTTGTCAGCCTGTTGCCTAAAATAATGACTGACGTTTATGTAATCAATCATAGACGGCAACCGGGACCAACAGCACAAATTAGGGAAACGGCGCGCGGGGCGCCTATACAGATGACTCAACTCAGTACTAGCTCAGGACGATTTTGACGCTTATTGACTTTTACTGGAATCTCAGGGGATGGCAAGTAACTAAGAAGGTGGTTGACACGAACGTCATATTTTTGGATTTAATATTGGTTCACAATATGACTTTCTTTATCAGATTTGGCTGTTTTGATATTTTTATACTTGAGATTTTTGACAGTAGCATTCCTGGCTACGTAACAAGCCCCAATCGCGATAATCCAAAATAGAGCCGAGTGAACCTTCTGTAAACTCTCTATTTTGTGCCTTTGTCTAGTGCGTGTGCGATTCGAATTGTCTCGGGTACTCATTTACTCGAATATTGGGAGCATTCGTTTTACAAAAGGCATTTTAGAGAAAGGGTGAAGTTCTTATCTATTCCACATTTGCGGAGGGTCAGGAAAGGGTGGAGGGCAGGAAAGGGTTAGAGTGGCCCGATATTGTACTACAAATTTATGGATTTGACTTCTGTGTGTCCAAGCTAAGGTTCTGATAACTGAATGGGAACAGTAAAATCTGATACAAAAACGTCATTTATGATTCAAAAACGTCATATGATTCTGGGCCAATTTAAATCCAAGAAATTTGTTAGTTACCTTGCCATCCCCTGAGATTCCGGTTGTTTAGTTTCGTATCAAAAACGGTTTCGTATCTTTTTGAGCGGACGGTGCTGGCAACACTTTTCGGTCCGCCCCGTCTGTCATCTTTACGCTAGCGTTGTTGAAGCGAATTTTAGTTTTAAGTGGTGTAAAATTAAGGTGTTTTGGCGGTTTTCTCGTGTGCTATTTGCCACAAGCCATGGCTTCCCTGTGCGGTGGGGAAGTGAACCAAGTGAATTTTGGTTTCGGCTTTTTGATTGAGGCCAACGTGGTCGCCGGTAACATAACCTCACTTTGAGTCGTCGCTCGCGTCGTGGCTGCCGATAGCTACGTATTTTAATTATAAATGATTGGAGGCCAACGGGGCCGATTTCTCATTCGGAGAGAAATCTTTTAGTTATTTTGTGTTAAAAAACATTATGTGATGTCGAACTGTGAACTATAGTGCAAATTGGAGGAAAGGAGTTCGAGAACGAGCGGATGTTCCAGTGCTGTGAGTTTAGGTTATTCCCTATTCCTGCGCTCCTAAAATATCCTGAATACCTGATTCCTGTCATACTTAAACTCACAAAGAAACGGCGTCATCGTTTGCTCGGTAAGCAATTCGTTGCTGGGCCCTGTTTAAGTAGATTTTGGAAACAAGAATTTCTCGGCCGGAAACTTTCCGGAACAAAATTCTCTCATTAAATTTATTTTATTTAGCTATAGTAAAGAGCACTACGAATCGTAGTCAAATGTTGTTCCGAGGCTGATCGACCATTTAGTTTTAGATTTTAAGATAACTTTAATTTGCTTCCACTGCGCTAAGATCAGCTTCGGAATCAAACATTTTTGGTAGCAGAGCGTGGTTGCTTTATTGCAACAAAGAAAGCAGTAATTTAGAATTAAGCGTGTTTTTATATTACCCACATATTTTATTAATTTTGGAAAATATTGTTTCGGTTTTTTTGTGACTGTATTGTTTGCCTAGTGAACGGTATCTTATCGGTAAGGTCTAGGCCAGTCAACTAACATTTATTTTGTGGTATTTGTTTATTGGTTTTCGTTTTATTAAGTCGAGTGTGTGAAAGTTGGTACCATGGCTCCTCGATCGCCAGGTATAAGGCTGCTATAAAGACAGAATTAAGGTGGTTTACTACCACAGCGGCAATGATCGGCCGCGAGGACCGGGAGGACGCGCTCTTGAAAAGTGCACTACAGGCAGATGAACGGGTTCGGGTTGTGTCGGAACACCTCACAGAGTGCCTCATGCTCCTTGAGGAAGCTCCTAACCCTGAAGATAAGGAGCTGGTTGAGGGCGATGTAAGCCAGTGCTTGGAGCTGGCACAGGACATTGCGCAGGCAGCTGCGGACATATCTAGGCGACGTGACGGAAAGGAAAAGCCATTCCGTGGTAAAGTGGGACAAGGATTACAGGTGCCTCTTCCGCCTGTTACGGTTCCAGTCTTTGCAGGCGATTACGCCGACTGGCCGGCGTTTGAGGACCTGTATAGCAGTGTGGTCCACACACGGACGGACATAACGCCGGCGTACAAGATGGCTCAGCTGATGTCCAGGCTACATGGAGAGCCTCATGAATTGCTGACGCATTTGGCTGTCTCGGATAGCAATTATGAGGTGGCGTGGAAGATCCTTACCGACCGGTATCGAAACAAGCGCCTGATTGTAGACAGGCTGTTAGACCAGTGGCTGTCAATACCAACCATAACGCGAGGTACGGACCTCCGCGAGAAAATCTTCCACCCAGTCAGTGTCGCGGTCAGCGCACTAGAGCGACAGGGTTTGCCAGTGGCGGGCTACGGTTATATCTTGGTCCACACAGTGCTTCGCCGCCTGCCGAGCGAAATGGTCGCTCGATTCGAGCAGCTACATGGGGCAAGTCCTCGGACCACCTCCCGACCTACGAGGATCTGAAGTCGTTCCTCGAGGCCGAAAGCAGGCGAGTGGACGTCCAGGCTGGTGAAGCCCTCGCAAGGAGACCTCTGCCCCTCGCCACCCGGAACGGCCGGGTGCACCGGCGCGAGGAGGCAACAGTGGGCAACCCAGGCGGTACAACACCGCATTGGAATCAGGGTGTGCCTACTGCAGGGAGACAGGCCACGGGGTGGCAGCGTGTCAGGAGTTTGCTGCGCAGCGGGTTCAGAGGAGACGGGGTGTGGCACAGCAGAGGCGTTGGTGTTTTCGGTGCCTGGGGCCGCATCAGGTGCGAGTGCCCTTCAAGCACCAACTGTAGGTACTGCCAGGGTGCACACCATCCGCTGCTCTGCATGAATCGCTCCGGAGGCGCCGGGGCAGCGCTGGATCGGATCAGCGAAGGAGCCTGCCCACCAAGGGAGGGAGCAACGCTCCCACCCCCCAAGGAGGAGCCCACCTCCGCATCGGTCACAGGGACAGGCAGGGGGACGTCAACAGACGGAGCCCACTTACCCAAGGACGTGGGGACAATCCCCACCACGGCAGCAGGTGCCGGATTGGGGAAGAGCGGCACAGGAACGTGGCCAAGGACACCCATCCCAGGTACGGGATTTAACGGGCGGGTGTCAGGGAGCACTAGGCAGCCACCAGGGTACATGCAGTATTCTGCGGGCTTGAGCCACCTGGTTGGGTCTCAAGACCCACGCATGCCCCCGCCTATGCCTGAGTACCCGCGGCTACAGGCGCAACCTCGGTACGGACGTTTGCCGTCGGGGTACTATAGAACTCCAGCCATGGCCTTTATGGGCAGACCTCCCTACCAGCAGGAGTGGGACCCATACACAGGTTTGGGTAGTGAGGATACCCCGCGGGACGCGGCCTCACCGCGTTTAGATTCCCGCTAGGTAATCGCCGCCTACTCATCAGCTTCGGCTCCCCGTCCAATCACGGTACTTTTGCCAACGGCTAAGATTTGGGTATGGGGATACGGTGGCCGGACCATTCAAGTAAGAGCCCTACTGGATACAGGGGCTCAGGGATGTATTGTATCGAGTAAGCTGGTGAGTAGGCTAGGCCTAAATGTACGGCCAAGTGAGGATGAAGCTGTAGGCATCGGGGGCCTAAATGTGCCTGACATTCGGGGTCAGACGAACTTTGAGTTCGCATTAGGTAGCACATGTACAGGGTCAGCTATCAAGTCTCAGCCGTGGTGCTGGATGAAGTGGTTGGGAAACTCCTCAGGTTAGGTTACCACCAACGGTACGAGGGTTAACCACAGGGTTGGAGTTAGCTGATCCTGATTTTGATACTCCTGGTACGGTGGACGTACTTCTCGGGTCAGACGTCCTCGGAGATTATGGTGCGGTAGGAAGAAGGTACTCCAGGAAACTGGTTTGGTGGCCGTAGATACCACAGGGGGGTATGTTGTTTTCGGCCCAGTTTGGAGACCTCAGGACCTACCAGAAGGGGATCCGGTCCTCTATGGTAGTGTGCTGTCAGAGGTGCTGCAGAGGTTTTGGGAGTCTGAAGAGCCGCCCACGGCGGACAGACGGAAGCCAGAGGATGACGAGTGCGAGTTGCTCTATCAATACAACACTGCGAGATGCCCGTCAGGCAGATTCGTGACCAGGCTACCTTTTCTCCCAAACCGCCCCGCTTTAGGTAGTTCGCGACAGCTCGCGGAACGGAGACTACTCGGAATGGAGCGGAAGATGAGGCGAGACCCAGCACTTCGGCAGAAGTATATAGAATTCATGCGGGAATATATTCAATTGGGCCACATGTCGGTGTCCAGCCTGGATTGGAGGTGTGTCGAGCATTATTACATTCCACACCTGGCTGTCTTGAAGTCACCTGAGGCGAAAATACGGGTGGTGTTTGACGGTTCTGCTCCTACCTCGAATGGTGTGTCTGTGAACCAATGTTTGCACGCGGGTCCTAAATTGAACCGGGACATTGTGGACATTCTCACAGACTTTCGGTTACACCAGGTAGCGTTCGTCGCAGACGTCAAAATGATGTTTCGCCAAACCATGATACATCCGGATGACCGTCGGTATCAGCTGATTTTGTGGCGTGAGAGCCCAGATGAGCCGATGGTCACATACGAACTTAACACGGTGACGTATGGACTTAAGCCAAGTCCGTATTTGGCAGTACGTACGCTGCGAGAGTTGGCCGCACAGGAAAGGGTAAGATATCCTCGAGCAGCAGCAGTACTGGATCGCGACGTCTACGTGGACGATATCTGCACGGGTGCTGATAGCGTGGAGCAGGCGCTAATTCTACGAGACGAGTTGATCGCGATCATGGGTTCAGGAGGTTACGAGTTGCGGAAATGGTTGTCCAGTTGCCCAGAGCTCCTGGCCGGTTTGCCAGGCGAGTTCCATCAGGACCCGCACCTCTTTGAGAACCCGGACAATCCAAACACGTTGGGCATCCTCGGGGTGCAATATAGGCCAACGCATGACGTATTCACGTACAAGATCGAGCCCGACCTTTGGAGAAAACTTGGACTAAGCGGTCGGTACTGTCGACAATCGCTAGAACGTTCGATCCTAGCGGATGGATCGCCCCGGTTACGTTCATGGCGAAGTGCTTTTACAAAGGTTGTGGCTAGCCAACTTAGGATGGGACGACCAACTCTCCGGAGAGTTGTTGAAGGATTGGCTCAAGTTTGTGACCACCTTACCAGGGATTGTGCACATCGCGATACCCCGCAAGTTAGTCCCATCGGTGGGATGTAAGGCTACCCTACATGGGTTTTGTGACGCCTCGGAGCGAGGGTACGCGGCAGCTGTATACCTTCGGACAGCAAGTTCAACGGGAACTGTGCACGTGCGTCTGGTTATGGCCAAAAGTAAGGTGGCACCAGTCAGAACTAGATGGACCATCCCCAAATTGGAATTGGCAGGGGCAGCTCTTCTAGCGCGCTTGCTAAATCATGTAACCTGCAATCTGCGTGGTACCATCAACTTGGATGAAACGGTGTACGCGTGGACTGACAGTCGGATAGTTCTGTGCTGGTTGCAGACGTCGGTACATACACTTGAGGTTTTCGTGGCAAATCGGGTGTCACAGATTACGGGGTCGGAAACTCCGTTAGTGTGGAGGCACGTACCGGGAGAATGGAACCCAGCGGACTGCGCTTCGCGCGGGTGCAGGGCACCTGATTTGGTGAGTCACCCACTGTGGTGGGGACCTCAATGGCTGACTGAGTCGCCGCAGGAATGGCCATTCAACGAGTGCAGGGCGCCGCTTGGGCCACCTGATCGAGGTTTGCGAGTGAACGTGGGGCAACTCGTACCGAAGCCTAACCCAGCTTTCTTGCTGGAACGGTATAGCTCCTCGACAAACTTCTTGGGGTGACAGGTTGGATCAAGCGGTTCGTGAACAACTGCAGGAAGCCTCAAGCAGAACGGAACTTTACACCTGTCCTCTCGCCTGCGGAGCGGAATGCGGCTCTATGCTCATTGGTTAGAGTCGTCCAGGCGGAACATTTTGAAGAGGAGGTCAGGCTGCTCAGGGATGGACGTGGAAAGCTGAAGGGAGGAATTGTGCGCCTCAACCCATTCCTGGATGAGCAAGGTATGCTCAGGGTTGGAGGCAGACTTCGAACGCTAGCCTGCCCTTTTCGGCTCGGCATCCACTGTTACTTCCAAAAGGGGACCCTTAGTTGAGCTCTTAGTCAGGGATCGTCATGAGAAAAACTCGCACGCGGGCTGTAATGCGCTATTGGCCATTCTACAGCGCGAGTTCTGGATCTTATCGGGACGACGAACGGTACGTAGCGTTGTGTTTAGGTGCTTGCCTTGTTACCGCTTGAAGGCAGCCACAATGCAGCCACAGATGGGAGATCTTCCACCGGACCGGGTGACGGAGGCCTGGACGTTTGCAGGTGTGGGAACGGATTTCGCAGGCCCTTTCATGGTAAAGGCATCACGCCTGCGGAACGCAAAGTCTATAAAGGCGTACTTGTGCGTGTTCGTGTGCCTGGCCACCAAGGCCGTCCACTTGGAGCTCGTGGCCGACCTTTCTACGGAGGCCTTTTTGGCAGCGCTAGAGAGATTTACGTCGCGAAGAGGGCGACCAGCGCTGATCAGGTCGGATTGTGGTACCAACTTTAAGGGTGCTGATCGGTGTATGAAAGAAATTGTAACGTTCTTACGGGAGAACGAAGAAGCCATCAGCACGGGCCTCTCCCGTCAGGGCATTACCTGGGTGTTCGATCCACCAGCGTGCCCTCACTGGGGTGGTATTTTTGAAGCGGTTGTAAAGTCCGCTAAGACGCATTTGTTGCGCGTCGTAGGGTTAACAATTTTGACTTTTGAGGAGCTGGCGACCGTGTTTTGTAAAATTGAGGCTGTACTCAATTCACGTCCTTTGTGTCCGCTCAGCTCAGACCCAAATGATTTAGAGGCCCTGACGCCAGGGCATTTCTTAATTGGCCGCCCACTTAACGCCTTGCCGGAATATCCCTATACGGAGGTGAATAGCAATCGTTTGTCGCGTTATCAGTTGCTGCAGCAAATGACTCAAAACTTTTGGAAGCGTTGGTCGCTTGAGTACTTGCACATTCTGCAGCAACGCCTTAAGTGGACGGACAGGACTGAACCACCCTGCATTGGGGATCTCGTTCTGGTTAAGGATGCCAACCTACCGCCACTGCGTTGGCGCCGGGGGCGCATTCTCAACCTGTTTCCGGGTAGTGATGGCACTCCTCGAGTTGCAGAAGTTCAGGTGGGGGATTCAGTCCTTAAGCGAGCAGTAGCTACATTATCACGCCTGCCATGCATAGAGCGGACCGATGTGTCGGTCCGGGGCGGGTGAATGTTTAGTTTCGTATCAAAAACGGTTTCGTATCTTTTTGAGCGGACGGTGCTGGCAACACTTTTCGGTCCGCCCCGTCTGTCATCTTTACGCTAGCGTTGTTGAAGCGAATTTTAGTTTTAAGTGGTGTAAAATTAAGGTGTTTTGGCGGTTTTCTCGTGTGCTATTTGCCACAAGCCATGGCTTCCCTGTGCGGTGGGGAAGTGAACCAAGTGAATTTTGGTTTCGGCTTTTGATTGAGGCCAACGTGGTCGCCGGTAACATAACCTCACTTTGAGTCGTCGCTCGCGTCGTGGCTGCCGATAGCTACGTATTTTAATTATAAATGATTGAGGTTAACGGGGCCGATTTCTCATTCGGAGAGAAATCTTTTAGTTATTTTGTGTTAAAAAACATTATGTGATGTCGAACTGTGAACTATAGTGCAAATTGGAGGAAAGGAGTTCGAGAACGAGCGGATGTTCCAGTGCTGTGAGTTTAGGTTATTCCCTATTCCTGCGCTCCTAAAATATCCTGAATACCTGATTCCTGTCATACTTAAACTCACAAAGAAACGGCGTCATCGTTTGCTCGGTAAGCAATTCGTTGCTGGGCCCTGTTTAAGTAGATTTTGGAAACAAGAATTTCTCGGCCGGAAACTTTCCGGAACAAAATTCTCTCATTAAATTTATTTTATTTAGCTATAGTAAAGAGCACTACGAATCGTAGTCAAATGTTGTTCCGAGGCTGATCGACCATTTAGTTTTAGATTTTAAGATAACTTTAATTTGCTTCCACTGCGCTAAGATCAGCTTCGGAATCAAACACCGGTTATTTCCAGTTAAAGTCAGTAAGCGTCAATGTCGTCGCTAGTACTGAGTGAACCAACGGTATAGGCGCCCCGCGCGCCATTTCCAAACACAGCTGACAAATATGGGCCATCCGAAGTGCGTGTGCGATTCAAATTGTCTCGGGTACTCATTTATTCGAATATTCGGAGCATTCGTTTTACAAAAGGCATTTTAGAGAAAAGGGTGAAGTTCTTATCTATTCCACATTTGCGGAGGGTCAGGAAAGGGTGAAGGGTAGAAAAGGGTTAGAGTGGCCCGATATTGTACTACAAATTTATGGATTTGACTTCTGTGTGCCAAGCTAAGGTCCTGATAACTGAATGGACACTTTTATGGTTATTATTTGACAGAAAATGTGGCACAGTGGTTGTGCGACTGCCTGCGAGGCTGCCTGCGACTCAAAAAGTTCCGGGTTCAATTCCCTCACAAAATTGATATTTATTTATCTTTTTTTGAATTTATTTCCAGTCTAGTTAGAACATTGCAGGTGGTTCAGCACCTGATTGTCCGAAAAGGAAGATGGTTCCGTGCTTCGGAGGACACGTGAAAGTGCGTCATTTTCTCTCCCCGCAGTTTTAAAGACATTCCATGTGATAGGTGGCCATGCCAAAATGACGTTTCTGTGGCTGGGCCACCAGTAAATCAGCCACTTGACGAAGATCCATGGCGAAGATCTAATTATTCTAAAAATTGCCCATATATAATTGTACATTTTTGTAAAATGTCATTAGTCTCTTCTATTGCTTATTTAATCAGCATCATCTTTCTGCCATTATTCTAAATCAATTGGGCACAATTGGTTTGTTGTAGAACACAAAAACAAAATCATGTAGTAAAAGACGGAGAAAATTCTAACCAAAACCAAGTTTTTGGACATATAAGTTGGCTCCAAAAGTATGCGTAAGTGATGCCATACTTTGTAACAAGACCTGAACTAACAAAATAGTTTCCTAAACAAACTAAAACTATCTCGTAACTACTTCACTTTGTCGCAAGGTACGGTTAAGTATTCTTATGGTACATTAACCTGGTGTCTATTTCACATACATAAATATATCACGCCTATATCCCTTGCGTGGTGGGCTGACCGTAGACGGCTATAAATAAGGGTTTCTAGTAGACTACGAAACCCTAAAAACGGCTATTTACATTTGCTATTAGACTTCTGCTACGAGCGTAGACTGCGCTACGCACGTAGTCTTTAGCTACGCTCTCGGAATTAATTCAGGCAGAATATTTTCAAATCGACACGCCTGATGAAGAAAGTCGTAACCCAATATTGCAACTTTTCAATAGAGCTATTTAAAGTTGGACAAATAAAAAAAAACTATCTCATTTTCCAATTTAAACCTAAACATACGTTACAATAACCACGTAAAAAAATATTGTAAGCCGATGTTCATTTTTTCTAGCTGCATTATCGTAAGTACCCATGAGTTACGACTTTATCCAGTTTCTAAACTTCGTCATTTCTTTAGTTGTTAAAAATAATTGGATTAGAAATAAATGTAGAGAAAATTCAGAAGATGCTTAATATAGGATGAAAAGAGACATCCGGAAAATGTGTGAAACGCGGGCGGAGAATTTCGACTGAAGTGAGAGTTATACAGGTTTAAAGTACATAATTAATAAAGCAAAACTCCTAAGGTATATTTTAGAAAATTATCCCCGTTTTTATTAAAATAAGTTTTAAATAAGTGAAGTGGTAATCATAATGATAATGCTGGCAACACTATGGTAAAATCTCAGTTTGGCACCGCTAAAAGAGCTCGTATCCGAGCCAGAAACCCTTTAATTAAGGCTCCAGCAGACCAATGCTACGTCGCGTAGACGCAGACGCATGCAACGGTTGTAATGTATGGAGCTGTATTAAGTGGGCATATACGCGTCATTTTCTGGACTTCTTATTTTAATTGCATTGCGTGCCGTATCCGGTATGCGGGAGCCTTAACGCAGACGGAGTGCAGCGCGGGTGCTTTCGTGCAGTAAATAGTATAGAGATGACAGTGCCCCAAGTCTGCTAAATGAAAATCGTTTCACTTGGATGTCGATGGCTTGTCAGTTGCATGGTTTTGGTCATTTCGTAGTCTGCTAACAGTTTTTAATGGAAAATCACAGTGGCAATAGAATGACAGTTGTGTGTCGCTGGCATTACAATGGCTAAAAATTAGCAGACTTGGGGCCCAGGTGTTGCGTTGCGTGCATACGTCTGTCATCTGACGTCTCCATTCCATTACTGCACGCACGCAAGCGTGCTACGTTCGGTCTGCGTTAGCTTTAAGGGCGTGCTCTGCGTCGCTGGGACTATCAATGCGAGGACCTGCACTGCTTGAAGTAAGGGCATGCGCTGCGTATGCTTGCCGGTGTGGCAGGGTCTGCGCGCCTGCGTAGAAATACACGCTACGCGACGTGACGCGACACAAGGCGACGCGTCCTGTCTGCTGGAGCCTTTACTTTTTCTACCTACTCTACACATGCAACCTCATTAAAAAA
This sequence comes from Phthorimaea operculella, assembly GCA_024500475.1. Classification (NCBI taxonomy): domain Eukaryota; kingdom Metazoa; phylum Arthropoda; class Insecta; order Lepidoptera; family Gelechiidae; genus Phthorimaea; species Phthorimaea operculella. Next base: position 3,062,698 of record JANFCV010000046.1, on the reverse strand, counting down.
ACTCTTTAGATGCAAAAAATATCCTCGGTTGTCAAGTAATATGTTTGACAATTGATTTGTTTACTTTGAGCTTTGATAATTATTTTACTTATTTTGTGCGATTTTTATAGTTTATTACATATTTTACCGTTACCTGCAGACCAGGGCATCGTCAATAATAATTACAACAGTAGGTTTTAGTGATTTATTGTGCTTTTATCGAATAACATGATTTCTTGTTTTTGCCTCTAAATCAGTACAATCCTGTATACAGAATGTGCGAATGAAGTCCTATTTGAATACAATTTAGGTATTAAATAATATTCGATGCATAGATAAGTGTAAAAATGTTCTAGGGCATTAAAATATACCTATTTATAAACAATGAAATACAATGTTTGTGTTTGTTTTGGTTTAATGACAGATATGAATGACAGTTTACTTTTTAACATTGATACTTCTGCCATAATTCATAAAGGTTTTATAGATACTATGCCGTCATCTAAGAAGGTTTCATATGATTTCGATGGCAATGCAACAAAAATGCATGTTCGTTTCATTTCATTTCATTTTTAGTACCACAATTTGTTTTTATTAAATATAAAAAAATGGAGGTTTTTTAAATAAAATTAAATATATGCTTTAGTAACATTTCAACTAAGCTTTAAAATGATATACTTTTTATATCCCAATACAATAACTCATTTTTACTGTATGGGCATGTCGGAATGGGTTATTCAGTCCAAATGCCAAGTTAAAATTCAGTTCAGTCCAAGTTTAGTAAGAAATCGGTTCCATTCCGATACTCTGCGGTGTCGCGATATTACTTGCGATCGAGGAATAGAAAAATTATCATATAGAAAGGCTGTATGTCATTCCATTTAGTTGTTTTATGGGTTGACTTACAATTTCATGAATTTGACTTAGCAATGTAAAAAGCTAGTTGGCTGGTTCAAATTTTCATAAATACAATTATCACGCCCACGCCTATATCCCTTGCGGGATAGGCAGAGCGTAAACGGCTGTAAAAAACCGCTAACACCACGTCCGACAAAAGTTTGAGAGCCATTCAGAAGACCGTGTATTATATAGTGACAATTTGTCAGCCTGTTGCCTTAAATTGCAATACACATCAACTACTCTCAAATCCCTTTGTCGCTTCATACGACACGGCATCACACGGCAGGAATAAGAAATACTCGTATGTACGCACTAAACTTATAAAAGTATCGATGGCCTTCCATAAACCGAGTGTTGCCGTTTTAGCGCTTTTCGTGCTAAATTTAGCGCTTTTTTAAGCCATACATGCCAAAAATTTACACATTAGCCAAAATCTAGAGGAATCTGGTGAAAAATTGAAAAATGCATTTTCCACTAACAAATTATTAAAAAAGTCGGAATCCAGACAAAATCATGACGATGGAATACAAAGATAATAATGACGATACTACTAATAAATACGATTATAACAGTAAAATAAAATAACTTTATTTTAATGCCTTTGTGTTTCTCTTATAATTTTAATTTATAGCAAAAGAAAACGTTTTAAAATTTTATATTTTCAAACAAAAAGTTTGGTGGTTTTTAGCGCTCTGTTTTAGCCTCGTTCATACATAATCTAGCCCTTTTTTTGGCTAGAGTCTGTCGCTTTTCATTTTTCTCTAACGGCAACACTGTAAACCTTCCAGGTTAACGGGGCCGTAAATCTGTCAGCTGTCGACTTGAGTTATACCCACGGTCAATGGTCAAGATCACTGGTCATATAAGTTAACTTTTGAAGCACTTGGGTCTATCGCAATAATTATTTAGGTAAACCTTTATAATTTACCTGTGTCCCGACGTTTCAACACAGTTTCATGTGTTGTGGTCGCGGGTTGAGTCAACCGAGTTGCGATAGACCCGGTTCAATACTTAAAACACATAAAGTTAGCCGACAGCCGATGTGGCGCAGTGGTTAGTACGACTGCCTGCGACGCAGAAGGTTCCGGGTTCAATTCCCGGTGGGGTGACTCACAAAGTTGATATTTATCACTTCGTGAATTTGTTCCCAGTCTGGTTAGGACATTGCAGGCGAAACCACCTGATTGTCCGAAAAGCAAGATGGCTCCGTGCCTGAGATGGGCACGTTAAGCCGTCGGTCCCGGTTGCTGTCTATGATGGCGGTCGTTACACAACCATGCCAGAGGCCTGCTACTAGTAGTAGACGGTTGAAAAACTCTGACACCAGGGTTCATCGGGTCGTTGGACGACTTGGTGTCCCACTCGAAGTTACGTTACGATGACATAAGTTAGCTTTAGGCGGCTGATATCACTACCAAAAATTAGAAAAACGTCGCGCGAGTCACCATTACAGATGGCTCATTTAGTACTAGCGACGATTGTGACGCTTACTGGCTTGAACTGGGAATAACTGGAATCTCTGAGGAGTTCAAGGTAGCTAAGAAGATAGTTGCCACAAACGTCATTATTTCTTGGATGCAGTGGATTTATTTAATGGAACTTAAACTTGTGTTAATGTACAATTACAAACTTACGCGCTAACTATGATAACTATATACAGTAAACCTAAAAATTGGCTCTCTGTTATCAGATTTTGCTGTTTTGATATTCAATAATGCCTTATTATTAAAACAGGGAAATAAGTTTGTTTTAAAAAATGCCGTTCGGGAATCATCTAAAATCTCGGGTATGTCAGAGTGCTAGCTAGTATGTATACGTATTTCTTACCTACCCCAATAAAAGTTTCATCGGTCGGTCGACGGGGCGTAAACTATCCAGGTCAAATGGAGTCATAAATCTGTTTCGCTCTGCCTAGACGGCTATGATTCTGAGCCAATTTTAATCCAAGAAATATGACGTTAGTGGCAACCAGCTTCTTAGTTGCCTTGAGTTCTTCTGTAATTCCAGTTAAAGTCAGTAAGCAAAATAGTTGCGAGTGAGCCATCTGTAAAGGCGCCCCACGCGCCGTTTCCATTTGTGGTGCTGGGTAGTATGAATACGTCTTTTTCCTTCTCCAATAAAAGTTCCAGCGGTCGGTCGACGGAGCGTAAACTATCCAGGTCAAATGGAGCCATAAATCTATTTCACTCTGCCTAGATGGTGCGAGACATCAGGTAGACCTATATCACGGTACAGGTAATAGAATAGTAGCACTTCTAGAGGTATATTGAAATCTTCTATCTATGGGTAATTTATTATTATACAAAACTGTAACTACCTGTAGTTGAAAAGGCCAATTGCTGCATTTTCTATCGTATGACAAATTGTATACCGCTTATTTTTCTTGGTGGTAAATTCAATAAGAAAAGGAGCGCCATATGGCCGCGAATGCAGCGAGTGGTCTTCTTGACTATTATAGTCCGCCCAGAGGTTATATCGACTGCCACAAATAAGGGAAACGGCGTGCGGGGCGCCTATACAGATGGCTCACTTAGTACAAGCGTCGATTTTGACGCTTACTGACTTTAACTGGAAATAACCGGAATCTCAAGGAACGAATCGTCATCGATAACATGGCTAAGGCTACCTAAAATTTGGATAATTTTCATCCTTCTAACTTTAGCTTTTTTATAAAAACATTTTGGTGTTCTGCATAATCTGTTCACTGTTTAGCTAAAATCTATATCAACTAGTGAATTTAATGGGTTCCTAAAATACACAGCACAAGCTACAGCTTATATTACTTGGGGTCAGACGCTCCCGAATCTGTCTGCAACTGACGTCCTAAGTCTGCACAGATAATAAAATAGAAAGAGGTTTCTAGTAAAGATCACCGTAGAGTGGTTCATCATTCATCATCATTGGCCTCATACGTCTGTGACAGACGATTTATTCAGTGTCTGAGGCAAGATTTTTCATGGCTGTATAAGCCGATACGGGAGCGGCATGACTTTCCGCACGCTCTACAAACGAAGGTGGAATTAGAGACTGGCACATGCATGTTTAGATGTCGTTTTTGCCTTTTGTTTGCGAGACCAGCGAGTGGTTGTCCATACATTTATCAAGAAACATCAGTGTAAATTGACCTTTAAAATGCATTTGAAGCTGTAGTTATATTCACAGCACAACAAATTAAGGAAACGGCGCACGGGGCGCATAACTCACCCATTGATTATTTTTTAACAGATCTACATTTCTAAAATTATTGTTTAAAACAGGATTATTACCGTGATAATATTTTTGTTGATCCCGATATCCCGACCCCGAGTAACCGTGTAGAACGCAGTCGACGAATCCGAAAGAGGGTAGACAGATATGTTTGCCCTTAGAAAGATGACATCACTCGCCAAGCTAGTCTACGTGACCATGGGGCGTGCAACCGCCCCGAAATATCGGGATCAACAAAAATATTATCACGGTAATAATCCTGTTTTAAACAATAATTTTAGTGTTGTGAACAACCGTGAAAACCTAAAAACTTAGATCTACATTTACTGGTTAACTAAACAGTTATAAAGGGTAACTAGTATAGAAAGACCCCTAGTTCAAGCTACACAAACTACACTAGAGGTCAGACATTCCTAAAGGGAAGTAAATCTGTCTGCAACTGACGTCCTAAGCCTGCACAGATGGGTCTCGATAAGAAAATGCTCCAAAAAATAGGAAGATAGGTATCTAGAAGAATGGTTGTCCATACATTTATTAATAAAAACCAGTATAAATTGAACTTTAAAATGCATTTGAAGCTGTAGTTATCGTCCTCTTGCATTCATTATTTTTTAACAGACCCACATTCACTGGTTACCTAAACAGTTATAAAAGGTAGCTGGTATAAATAGACCCCTCATTCAAGCTACACATCTACACTAGAGGTCAGACGCTCCCGAGGACAGTAAATCTGTCTGCAACTGACGTCCTAAGTCTACACAGAGGGGAACCACAATGCACGACATACTCAATGCACAGCAGGTTAACGCACGGCAGCGTATTGTACAGCAGATCATTGTACGACATGATGGATGGATGGTCTTGAAATACGGGCCCGGACCGATAACGTACAGGGGTGGAAATGGAATCAAAACAAATGACGTCACAGCGGATGTAGTGATGTGACAGTGTTGACTTTGATCGACTTATCGATTCGTTATTCGAACATGACTTGCAAGGCAACCCACGGAGGGGGGACGGGGGGGCGAAGCCCCCCACAAGGGGGGGGTTTGGGGGGCGCAGCCCCCCGCTGTAAAAAAACACTTTTAACACAAATCCGACACAGTAGGTTAGGTTAGGTTAGAACAGTGACCCCCTGGAGCGAACGAAGTGAGCGACCAAGCTTACTAAAGAATACATTTAATGTAAAAACCATATCGATTAAGTTAGAAATGCATATAATATTATCGATCTAGTCACATCACTATTCTACCACAACACGTGATGTCTCCATCTATCATGTCGTGCAATCCACCCCTGTACACTTTCGGTACGGGGTGATGGATGGCGACATTGTTTTGATTCCATCCATCATGTCGTGCTTCATCACGTCGTACATTACTCTGACGGCCAGTATTATGGTGTACAATACTATGTTGTACATTGTAGGGACTCTACACAGATGGGATGGGATCAGGAGATACTCCAGTGAATACAGAGAGAAGAGTTCCGTGAGATGCTGGCTTGGAACAGCATCACCCTATTACTTCTCCACATGCGTCATTAAAGGAGACTACTAAAGACTCAAAGGTTCGACTGTCTAGCTGTCGACGATCTTGTTGTTTACAAGAGCCACATAATGAAAGTTCTAAGCGGTAACGTTTAGATGCAACTATGAAGAGTATCTAGTATAAATTGGCCCCCAATTCAAGCAGCATCTGATACCTACCAGGGGTCAAACGCTCAAGAGGACAGTAAATCTGTCTGCAAGTGACGTCCTAAGCCTGCACAGATGGGGTTAGACAAGGAAATGCTCCGGTGAAAAGGAAAATGCGTCTAGTTGATGGTGTAGCTATTTGAAATACATCTTGTTGGGTAACTGCTACGACGGTACTTTTAGGAACATTCTAAAAAGCTGTTGTATGAAAAGAAATAATATAAGGATTTATTTTAGCAGCACCTTAATTTGATTCACTTACACTAGTTTTTTATACAATTACCTTACAAATTAAACGGACAAGTGTAGGTGGATAATGTGGGACGTTTCCTATACAAACTTTCAATGGACTTACGTTTGTAAAGGAGACAAAAGCCTGATTCAAAAAACTTGATGGGCATTCCCGTGGTTATTGAACATTTTCGCTGGATGTGCTGGATGATATTCTTAATTTATAGCTTAAATATTAGCCCGTAACTTTGTAATTGTATATAAACACATCTAGTCGTTCTATTAAATAAAGAAAACGGATACAGCACGCCTCTTAACCATCAGGTTTTCCAATAAAAATCGAAAACTAACTAAAGTTTTTGAAGTTAACACATTTTCGGCCAAGCACAAAAAAATAACGCACTCGACAGTGGCGCCGTTAGTTCTCCAATTTTCTACCTCATTGAAGAAATACCAAAATCCACATTCCAGTGGTTAAAACTCAATTAAGACAGACATACAAAAAAACCGGCCAAGAGCGTGTCAGACACGCCCACAAATAGGGTTTCGTAGTCAACGTTTAAATATCAGGTTTTTCAGCATTACAAACTTAATTTGTTGCTGGTTTGTTAGCAGCAGTATGATGACCAACCGCAAATAGAAAAACTCAATTTTTTCTGAAACCTTTAAGGGTACAATATCCGTTATAGTTTTCATTGTAACTTCAGATTGTAAGCTATATTCCATATTTATTTCAAATTTTTAGGTTTTATACTTTAGAAGTTACAGCTGGAACAAATTATGGGTCAAAAACGCCCTTTTTAAAAGTAAATATCTCGTGACAGAAACATTTTAGTGACTTTGTTTCAAAGAAACCTCATCTTAGTTTTAAAAGACCCATTCAACGATATCCTACTCAATATTACAGAAAAAAAAATTTTTTTTGCCCCCCTTTCACTTGTATGGGAGGGGGTCCAAAAAACATTTAAAATATTTTTTTCTTAACATTTCTATATTTGGGTCAACACGATCTATCTTGTCACCAAATTTCATGTCGATAGCTCTAAAACTGACGAAGATATGAGGGCGCGGCATACAGACAGACAGACAGACAGACAGACATGACGAAACTATAAGGGTTTCTAGTAGACTACGAAACCCTAAAAACGCCCAACCCGCCACCACAACCACATTACACATGACGACAAAATTATACAAACTTTAAGTTTGAAACTAGTTACCCTTTCTCTGTAAGCGGTTAATTCGGCGAGGAGATTTGGCGAAGTTTAAATAGTTTGTTGACCCTGAGATTAAGGCCGGTTACACCAATGCAAGATCGTTAAAAAGAAACAACAAAATAGAGAGTTTACAGAAGGTTCACTCGACCCTGTTTAGGATTTTCGCGATTGTCTCTTGTGTTGTGAGTTGTGTGTGACATAGCCAGGGTTCCCATTGTCAAAAATCTCAAAATATAAGAATTATCAAAACAGCAAAATCTGATACAAGAAAGTAATATGATTTGAATGACTATGACATTCGCTCGTGTTAACCACCTTCTTATTTACCCTGACTTCCCCTGAGATTCCGGTTTTTTCCAGTTTTCGTCAGTAAGCGTCAAAATCGTCGCTAGTACTGAGTGAGCCATCTGGTAAAGGCGCCCGCGCGCCGTTTTCCTGATTTGTGCTAGTACTAAGTGAGCCATTTGTATAGGCGCCCCGCGCGCTGTTTCCCTGAAAATACCCTGTTCTTGATGAAAAATTGGTTCTCTTGTGTATGCCAAATCGGAGTTTTAACTTCAAAACGCGGGTTAAATATTGGTGAATCTGGGCTTCAAAGACACAGGATAAGGTTAGGATTAAATGGCGCATACTACAAATAGTTGAGTTGGTGTTCAGTTGGATTGAAGTAATTAAGTTCTGTGCAAATACTTACATACAAACATACGTCACAACTACATCGTTGACTATAATAATAGGTATATGCAGTTAGTTTTTTTTTTACCTTTAGAAACTTCTATGATTGCAGTTAGTACGTATATCTGAAAAATAACTAACATTATTATTGAATACCAAATTCACACACTTCCCGTGTTAGGTATAATTTTTAGAAAACTTGTAAATTAGTTGCAAAACTGTCCCGGTAGATGCATCCCTGCCATGTTAGTGGCTAAGACACGCTTGCTTATTTTGCAAGCTATGATTGAGACGCGGTAGCCTAGTTAGAAAAGGCGTCGCCAGTAACATGGTGTTTGTTCTTAATTATTGACTAGGGCACATTTTTAGGTCATAAGACGGTTTTCCTCATGAAGGAAATTGGCATATAGAATATTATTTTCCGGATATGCCCCATAACGTAAATTTTACTGCCTTCATAGACATAACAGAGAGGTATAAACTAGATGAAACGAGCAGACCTTAACAGCTAATAAAGAAACGGTAATTACGTTAACGGGCACTCAATGGCGACTAAAATATTAGCTTAGCTACTGAAGTATAGGGATACCATTATTTTTACTGATAAAAGACACGAAAAATATCCTGATATACAGGGTGTAAAGGACGGTGTACCGAAAACTTTGCAGGCGTGATTAGGCCATGAAACTGAACAACTTTTATTATGGAGCCAATGGTAAAAAAGGAGAAAAAAAAATTGACCTCCCGTACAAAGGTAGTCAGCTGATCGCGAATTTTACACAGTACAGGGTGTATGGGACAGCTCTCCGTAAGGTGCATTCAGACGATTGAAGACGAAGAAAAGAGGAAAACACGAGAATAAGGTTGAAATGCGTATTGTCCTCCCTAACGCATGGTATCACGTAGCGCAAAAATAATACACAAACGGTCGTAACGTGTGTTCCTCGTCATAAGGGCAAGCTCTATAGAATTAACGCGCGACGTGACGCACAACATGACATCTGTCAGACAAGCGATTGTCAGCCGTCATCAATGCAAAACGCGTCTCACGTGTGTAGCTTTGTCACTCCTGTTTCATACATTTTATATGGAAACGGTTTCAAGCGTCGCGATGTCGCACGTCTTATGACTTTATGTGTCTGACGATCTCTTGTTTAATTAATGCCATCTTACGTCTTACGTCTACTATGTGTAGCTCGCGCCATAAGATTTCTGAATTATAATCACAATCACAAGAGTCAAGTGTCAACCAAATCCGTCTCTAAATTCTAGATGGGATTCAATCGAGGTCAACTATGTCTGCCAAATTAATTATAAATTCAATAGCTATCGATTCAGCGGAATTGGCACGCCAAATGCCAAGTGCCAATTCGGAAATTGTAAGATAAACCATAGGATGGGGTATAGTTTTGTAATTCAATTTAATAACTTTGATAGACTGTCTGAAGTGAGCAATGTTTTGATATACGAGTGGGAAATGAATGATTTTAGACGGAGAAGTCTAAAATGGAAAATTATATTATGATAAAACTTTGTTTGCCGGAGAGTAGAATAGCACCACCCCCTCTCTTCCCGTGGGGGTCGTAAGAGGCGACCGAGGGATAACCCGACCCAAACAGCCAAGGCCAACCGTATGGTGGCGGTTAATCCACCACAAAATCATTTCCGAGGAGGGTTGACGTCTGGTAGGCGGCCGGTCATAAAATTCAGCCAAATCCTTTTGCAACACGATTTTGTGTTCAACGAAACGTATTGCGCCGACTCCAAGTAATTGGGATAAGGGCAGGAAGATGATGAAAACTTTGTTTGGACTAATCTCTCTCTTCGTGTGGGACACCGAGTCGCTCAACGACCTGATGAACCCTCGTGTCTGTGTTTTTCAACCACTTACTGCAAGTAGCAGGCCGATTTGGACTAATGTAGAGACAAACATAGGTATTAAAATACTCAACCCCTCGGAATTTATACGTAAAAACGATGCGTTGTACACCAAGGCTCTTTCCATATACATACACCTATATTATATCACAGCTATATCCCTTACAGAATAGGCAGAGCGTGAACGGCTGCAAAAACGGCCATTTACATCACGTCTGAAAAAAGTTTGAGAATCATTCAGAAGACTCTGCATCACCAAAGCGACAGGTTGTCACCTAAAATTGCAAATTATTTTTTAGGCGACAGGCTGACTTCTGACGACAGGTACTTTTACTAAACCGTGTTTTTTACAAAGCTGGAAGGTCGCCCTACGCAGCTTTTTCCAATGCGTATTATGAGTCAGAAGTAAGTGCGTTTAATTGACATGTAAGTTATTCATCATCTACCTACAGCAACAAAATCAACAGCCACAACAGTCGACTGACAGATGTAGTCTTTCAAAAGAGTTGTTGATCGGTTGATATGCTAGGAGTTGAAATAGTCACCATGTAATCATACATACATCACGCCTCTTTCCCGGAGGCGTAGGCAGAAGCTACATCCTTCCACTTGCTACGATCCTGACACATCTTTCGCTTCTTCAACGTTCATCAATCTTTTCATGGACGCTCATCGGCTTAGAGTACTCTTGACCTGGCCTTTACGTACGTTCCCGATTTGATCTAGGTACGTCCGTCTAGGTCTTCCCAACACTCTGTCGGAAAATTAATCACCATCTCACTATCACCAATATCATCATCATCATCACCACATGCTATTAAACCCTGCATCCTGTAGCACACGGAAACTATCCTCCTTGCTTTAATATGCTCCACCACTTCAATCTATTATTCCCCCCTCCCCCCAGTTCACTTACAAAGTTAGTTGCCCTATATTCGTGCCTCTATATTAATTACTTAGGCTTTCGATGTGGCGCAGTGGTAGTGACGTGATACTAGGGTTCATCGGGTCGTTGGATGACTCGATCGATCTAAGAAGAAGAAAATGTACCGGTTTTGATTCTCTGTGGGTCACTCACAAAGTTGATATTTATCAGTTTGTGAATTTGTTTTTAGTATAGCTAGGACATTGCAGGCTGAACCACGCTAGCGGTTGCTGTCTATGATTATACTTAGACGGCGGCTATTACACAACCGTGTCAGAGGCCTGCTACTTGTTGTAGGCGATTTAAGAACTCTGACGCCTAAAATGTTGAAAAACTACAGCAATTGGAGTGTGACAAGTAGGTAATTTGTACCTTTTCACGATAATTTTGTCACTTTGTCTATGCTCTATCGGATTAAAATCGAGCTATGGCAACTGTGTTTTCGTCACCAGTTCATCGCTCCGTTGGGCGACTCAATGTCCCAGTTCACTTACAAGTTGGTTGCCCTACATCCGTCGAGGCTATATTAATTACTTGGGCACTCCGGCTTCCTGACGAGGAAACGTCATTTGCCAAGCTGAGAGTTGGTGCTGACATAATTATGATACTTAGCTATGTATACTGCGTTATCTAACCTAGTAAGTTATTGTGAAACGGATGTTTAGCTCAGAAACTAAAATTGCTTAGCAATCAAAAGTTAGGTCACTTCGAGAAACAAATTTAAACAAATTATACTTGTTTACCTTAAAGTAGAAACATTACGGAACAATCCCTGAAACAAAATCTGTGAATATTCTGCACGGATAAAAATCGCTAAAATAAAACACGTAAAAAAGGGGTGAAGCAATGATTTTTGGAAATGAAACCTGCCTTGATCGATTTATCTACCCCAAAATTTTGTAAAAATCGTTGGAGCCATTTCCGAGATCCCGATTATATAGGTGAAATTTTACTAGTGACCGATAGCGAAAACTCATTACCGGCTGGTGATAAGGAACAACTTTCCCCAAGAAACATAGGTCGAAATCCGAAAAAATTTTTTGGCCTCCCATAGTAATTCAAATCAGCTGATCGGTAACTTTGTATGGGAGGCCCAAAATTTTTTTTTTGTATTTCGACCTATGTTCCTTAGGGAAAGTTGTTCATTATCACCAGCCAGTTCTGAGTTTTCGCTATCGGTCACTAGTAAAATTTCACCCGATATACAAATCCTGCTATTCAAAAGGTATTAGATATAAGTAGGTAGATGTAGCGTAACGTGAAAAATTTCTAAGGACTCAGTTTAGCCCGCATGCTCAATTCTATTAAAGTTCTCCTACATAATGTTCGCTCATAAACACAGATAGATAACATAAATACCTATAAGTAGCTGGCTCAAATATATATTCTACTTACTATAAATCTTTTTAACACGAAAGCTGACATAAATATGAATAAACTGCCATACCATAATATGCCCCTCAGTTACCCACTTGCGTAATATGCAGAAGCATAACTTGTTGATGTGGTTGGATCCATGCCAAGCTATACCGAACGGGTACGACGCGTTTTTACCCGACTGTCTCACGAGGGTTATGGTTTTCGAGAGTATGTATGTATTCAAGAAATTCGTTTTCTCGGGCTACAGCCCTCACGGCAGGGCGGACATATTGTGAGGCACAAAATAGGGAGTTTACAGAAGGTTCAGGGCATTTTTTAGGATTTTTGAGATAGTCACTTGTTACATAGCCAGGGTTGCTTTTCTACTGTCAAAAATCTCAAAGTACTATAAGAATATCCTAACATCAAAATTAACATCAAAACAAGAACGTCATATGATTTTGATCCAATTTTAATCAAAGAAATATGACGTTCATGGCAACCATCTTCTTAGTTATCTTTATCTATGTTCCTCTGATATTTCAATTAGGCGAGGAACACACGCAACGTCGGTTTGTGCGTCGTTAGTTCGATTTTCCACCTTATTTTTATACGAATACGGTTTATGTCAAACGATTTGACAGACAACGCAGCGTTGTGCGATGCCGTTTGACACAAACCGTATTCATATGCAGGTAGGGTGGAGAATCGAATGAACGACGCACAAACCGACGTTGCGTGTGTTCCTCGCCTTAAAGTCCACACCGTTTCCCTGATTTCGTACAGAAAGAATGTGGCAGGCTTTGCATGGCATTTCTTTCGACAATATAGGTACCTAATTCGATTGGCAACATACCGTAAAATCATAAAGTAGGTACCTATGTGAATGTCTAAGAACTAATAACGAAAAACTTATAAAGATATGAATAAAGTGTCATGCAGTGGCATAACTTGTTGATGAGGTTGGAGCGATGCCAACCTATACCGAACGGGAATAAGGAAAGACTCATTTTTCATGCATTCCGTCTCGTTTGAAGGGATATTGCCATTTTGGGGACATTTTTGGAACTATCCATATCTTTATGAGACAGACAGACCGCTCACGTAATGCACTTATTGCGGCTTTTTTACAATCAATAAGCGAATCGCGGTTTTTTACAGCCAGCAAGAAATGACAGCGTCTAATATCTGAATGCAACGTTTCCTCCCTCGAATAAAACAAGCAGAATTAATTTCAAAGTTGTATATTGACCTCCTAAACAATGATCTATCGTTATAGCATACTTTCAATCGGTAGACTTATGAGGTAAGACTTTGTCAATGGGAGCTTAGTCTAATACTCTTGAAATACATAATCCTCCATCTGAGGCTGTCGGGTAAAAAGGATCGGGATAATATCGTTAAGTGCGTCTGGAAGTAGGTAATCGTCTTAATAATAAGTTAACCACTTAGTATATGAATAAAGTGTCATTCCGTTATACCATAATATGCAGTAGCATAACTTGTTGATGAGGTTGGAGCAATGCCAACCTATCTAAGTATACCGAATGGATGTACGCGTACGACCAGCGAACATGTCCCATTTTTCACGGGTTGCGTCTCGCCTCTGGGGATATTTATTAGGGATATTGCCACTTTGAATGGGATATTCTGAAATATAACATACATACATGTATCACGCCTATATCCCTTCATCTGAAAAATTGCCATTCACCGTGACTGATAAAAGTTGGAGAGTCATTCAGAAGAATGTGTATCACCATAGCGACAGAATGTCAGCCTGTTGCCTTAAATTGAAATGCACATCAACTCTCAAATCCAATAGTCGCTTAATAGGACACCCACGGGAAAGATTATGGGATGATGCTATTCTTAGCCGACACCACATGTATTTTTTTTTGGCACAGCCGGCACCACACGGCATATTTTCAAAACATTCATTAGTACTCGGTGAGAAAAGATCTGTAAAAAATTAGGACAGAAGGTTTATGCTTTACTGAAACCCAGATTTACCACCATTTTGAGCTTCCTAATTTAGGTCGCAAATACGATAAAATATAGCCATCAAAACCTTCTCAAATGCTGTCTAGTCCAATGAAATTTTATTAAAAGCAGGTTATTGGATATAAATACTGCCGTGTCTACCCTAGTCCACTCAGGGCGTTTCATAAAAGACGACGTAGAGTTTTGACCTCGGCTGAATATCAATCGACTATGGTCAACCGCATGGTGGCGCTGATACCACCAACAATAGCATTCCCAAAGAAGGTTGACGTCAAGCCGGTGGACGCGAATAAAAAACATGTCAAATCCTTTTGCTTGCTACATGATTTTGTGCTTTGACAATGTTGCGTCGATCGATTTGGGATAGGGGCAGATACATGATGAATAAAAGAGACAAAATAAGAATAATCTTTCTAACTCTACACGGCCAAATAAGGCGAGGAACACACGCAACGTCGGTTTGTGCGTCGTTTGTTCGATTTTCCACCTTATTTTTATACGAATACGGTTTATGTCAAACGATTTGACAGACAACGCAGCGTTGTGCGATGCCGTTTGACACAAACCGTATTCATATGCAAATAGGGCGGAGAATCGAATGAACGACGCACAAACCGACGTTGCGTGTGTTCCTCGCCTAATGTATGAAGCAAATATATCTGAAATAACCTTCTCTAGTCGGGTAAATAAGGCTGTGAGAAAAGTTTCTTTGATACACCTAACAACCTATTAGTGTTACCAATAAACTCTCAAAGCAAATTTATTTCCATTTATACACACACACGGTAGATAGTTAGCGATGAATTGGAATCCTTTGACTATACTACCTTAACTATCTCCTTTGAGGAATTCGTTAGGATAATTTCCACGTGCTAGTTTTCTGAAGCGTAGAGGTAGATAGGTAAGACAGGTAAGGTAGGTAGGTAGGTACTGTCATAAACGAGCCAATAGTTATTAAAAAACTACGACAAAAAAACTCGTATAACCCATTTGCTGTAATTTTAAAATTATATTTTGCTTTTAAAAGACATTCTGAATTAACGACATTTTAATGCCATTCTCTGCAATTATTTCAAGGGATGAAATATTCCATGAAACTAAATAGCTTTCTCTAGTAAAATAAGCCTATATATAAAATCTGTACCCCTATACAAAATGTGTTGGCCGGCCGGGTAACAGTTTGGGCCGGCAGTGTGTATGGGAGGTAATATTTTCTCTTTTTTCGGCCTATGTTTCCAGGGAAAAGTTGTCCAATTTCTTTGCCGGGTTCGCGCCTAAAAACATTTGCATTAAAATATTTTTACAGTTTGTATCGAGCCATAACCATAACACGTAAAGTACATTCGCAGAATTTTAAAGGTTTACTGGAAAACCTGTTTCTGCGCAAGTTCTAATACAATCTGAGATTCGACGACGCCTGCACCTTATTTGTGTTCAAACCAAGAAAATCTAGGTCAACTTGAATTTTTCACTTAGAAATTCAATTCCAGAATTTGTAAGCCAGCAAGAGTCTACATAGCACTGGCACAAATAAAGGAGACAGATGGCTCACTCAGTACTAGCGACGATTTTGACGCTTACTGGCTTTAACTGGAAATAACTGGAATCTTAGAGTAATTCAAGATAACTAAGACGATGATTTTACGAAACGTTGAAATAGTTTTGGCTAAGAATCATGTTACGTTCTTGTATTAGATTTAGCTGTATTTTGTCCTCGTATTGAATTTAGCAACCCTGGCTATGTAACAAGTGAGACAAGTGACAATCACAAAAATCCTAAACAGGGTCAAGTGAGCCTTCTGCAAACTCTCTATTTTGTGGCACTGGTATACCCATGTTCTGACAAGTATCTGTAACATTTGGCCTTTAGAATGGAACTATTTTCGAGTAGAGTGCCTCCTGAAAACGAAGCGTAGGTAAGAGCTTCTATTGAATAGTTGGATGACTAGGAGATGTATTCAGGCAGAAAATATTTTTGTGGGTTTGTTTAGGATCCTAGTTAGGTACTGACGCCAGCGAATCCACCTACTTATTTAAGAAAATTTTACTTTTACTGTTTGGGATTGGGATTCTATAGTTAGATACTATCGCCTATACTATTTTACTGTTTTTTTTAGTATTTGTATGATAAACCAGTAAAGTTGATCCCATAAATGGTTCGGTGAATTTTGGTACATAATAGCATGTTTTTGAAACTAACAGCAACTTACGTCTCTCGACATCGCCTCTCTAATAAACAGCTAACTGCTATAACTACTAAAGCTAACCGTCGTCGTGAGGCAATTTTGTTTGTTAGCATATTCAAACATAATTATAGCGAGTTTTAGAAACTAACAGCGACATCTCTTGGTAACGCCACTCCAACAAACAGCTTTACCCACTAAAGCTTACGGGCGTGAGGCAATTTCACGGTGCACTACGTCCAAATGTACTGGGCAATTTTATTTGTCAACATAATTGAACATAATTATAGCGAGTTTTAGAAACTAACAGCGACATCTGTCTTGGCAGGCGGGTTGGTGAGCGCAATGCAAGATGTTGCTATGCGATTGCGAAATTCCCTGGATGAATTTATCCCTTAGTCGCCTCTTACGACACCCGCGTGAAAGATATGGGATGATGCCATTCTATGCCGGCACCACACGGCTCCTAACCATAATCTAACATAATTATAGCGAGTTTTAGAAACTCACAGCGACATCTGTCGCCAGCGCTGTTCTAACATACAGAATCAGCCACTATAGTACGGTCATTCGAATAGACCATATTTGACAGATGTCAAACCCATACTTACTAGGAAACTATCAACAAAGAAAAATAGACCTTATGTCATAGCATTAACATGATTTTGACAGCTGTCAAATATGGCCTATTCAAATGACCGTACTATAAAGCTTACGGGCGTGAGGCAATTTCACGGTGCGCTACGTCCAAACGTACGGTTTCGGCAAAACTACCGCGCGAAGGATTTGTGGGCGGACTGGAATAGGCACATGTGTTGGATTGGCTAGTTTGGGCGGCTATTAGGTGAATGCTTAGTTAGTTCCGGCCTTGACCTAGGTGGATAGATTAATAGATATAAGGAAAAATCATAACTATATCTGAAGTCATTTAGCTAGAGTTCACATAAAGATCACTCGACTCTTTTTAAGAGTTTCGCGATTGTCATTTGTTACATAGCGACGAAACGCTTGCTGGAACATTTTGCTAAATAAATTTTCAAGATGGTCACATTTAGGGAAATTTATGCTCACACAATGAAACCGGTAAGTTGGCAGCATTGGACTAGAAAATATCGATTATAAACTCGTTCCCACTAAATTAGTTGAGAACGACGATTACCTAAAGCTCAAGATACTCGTATGATGAAATTGGCGTTATTCAACTACATTACCTAATGTTTCAGGGCATGAAATTTATAATCTGCAGATAAATCACCACTTGTTTTAATTAATAATTAACAAAATGAAGGTTGATTTCATGTATTTAAATTAGAGACCTTAATTACTGTGAGGCAAGGCACAATCTCTTGGGTCATATAAACTTGTAGAGAACTTTGGGGATAATTAATATTACGCTGTACTTAGAAGGCGTTGGTTAAGCTTATAATCACGTCAGAGCGACATACATACATAAATCAACCTATCACAGTCCACTGCTGGACGTACTGCCCTAGGGTAATAATAATCATAATAACGCGCGATCTCCCATATTAACCATCCAGAGCATACTTGCATGCAGTAGGCGGTTGAAAAACTCTGACACCCCTGGTTGGTTCATAGGGTCGCAGGACGACTTGGTATAGCAGGTTCACTCGACCCTATTCAGGATTTTTGCGATTGTCATTTGTTACATAGCCAGGGTTGCTACTGTCAACAATCTCAAAGTATAAGAATATCAAAACAGTAAAATCTGATACAAAAACGTCATATGATTCTGAGCCAATTTTAATCCAAGAAATATGACGTTCGTGGCAACCAACTTCTTAGTTACTTTATTCCGTTTTTCTTTCAGTTAATGTTGTAAGCGTCAAAATCGACGCTAGTACTGAGTGAGCCATCTGTATAGGGACCCGCGCCGTTTCTCTAATTTGTGATTGTACAACGTTACGAACGACCACCGCCGCTCTACCATCTATGTTACAATAGTCAGAACCGACGTCTTAACTTGCCCTCCGTAGCACGCAGTCCTTAATTTATCCCGAAGTCGTAAGCATTTTCGTCACGTCTCTGTAATGAAAAGGGTTGACCGTGGCTTGCGAAATAACCTTCTCTAATTAGCAGGTATATTTAGAGTCAGGGTCCCATAGGGCCAGTTAATGATACGGTGACGTAGTATACTCTGATTTACAGAAAAATCCCTCGACCCTGTTTAGGATTTTGCGCGATCGTCTCTTGTTATATAGCCAATTAAAATCTCAAAGTAGTTATAAGAATATCAAAACAACAAGATTGTCATATTATGATGTTCGTGGCAACGTTACTTTGAGTTCCCCTGAGATTCCAGTTATTTAAAGTTAAAGTCAGTAAGCGTCAAAATCGTCGCTATCACTGAGTGAGCCATCTGTAATTTTAATTCCTTAATTTTTGGTCAGGGTTTTATAGGGCCAGTTATACAGTGAGATAGATTGTGTGTACTGGTTGATTTTGTTTATAAACACATAGCGAGTTTTAGAAACTAACAGCGACATCTTTCGGCAGCGCCACTTAAACAACTACAACCACTGAAGCACTAACTTTCTCTAATAGGTATATTTAGAGGCATGGTCCCATAGGGCCAGTTAATGATAAAGTGAGATAGGGTGGATTGTGCTGAGACGACGAAATCAGACATAATACCAGGAGTAGGAGACGGCACTACGCGGCAAAATAAAAACTGCAAAATAATCATTAAAATACGAATCTTTTAAACTCATGTGAAAAACGGAGGAGGTTCTCATTACGTTGCTTGTTATCGAGTGTGCCAACTTCACACCCTTGCACGTTCCTCTCGCCAGTCGCCAGTGTTCCTTGACTAAAACATTAGCCCCATTACAAGACCGTTTCCCGCTGCGCTCGCCTACTCGCAGTTGTAAGTGGGAATGTGCTGACTATGCATTACGTCAGTATGCTGGCAGTATGCCGAGACGCGCCATATTGTAGCCGCCGGCACTTTGTGCACATGTCCGACTTGGAATGGGGAGCTTTTTATTTCCTTTATCTACGTAGTCTCAATGGATCACCAACGGTAAAATTTCTGCGGAATAAAGCTACGTAAGCAAAGGTAGACTTTGGATCAAATCACTGAACTTATTATTTGATCCGCCCTTCGTAATACACGCAACGTCCGTTATTACGTCATTCATTCGATTCTCCACCCTAACCTTCATACGTTTACGGTTTATGTCAAACGGCATTGCACAACGCTGCGTCGACGGATGCGACTGTCAAATTTGACATACACCGTATTTATTAACTTTTTGGTTACAAAGTTAATACAAACGAAGCAAGCGGAAAAATTTCACGCCGCCAGCGGGATTCGAACCCACGTCTTCTGACAAGCCGGGTCAGACGTGTTAAGCCGCTACACCATGGCAGGCTCTGCCCGAGGCGGCGAAATTGTGATCCACTTGCTTCATTTATATTTCTTTTGTCACTTGACTACTCACGGGTAGCTTGAGCGCCATCTATGACTTTGTAGTAGAACTATATAGTCACTCAACTGACAACATTACGTATGTACAAGTTGACGAGAGATGGAGCTTTTTCCGATTTGTAAATGTTTACTATTTTTTCCGCTTGCTTCGTTTGTATTAACTTTGTAACCAAAAAGTTAATATCAATATCTAGTGTTTGATTAAAACACCAAGTGTTCCAATAACACAGGCCTACAATGGTTTTCCCCTTTAATATCTAAATACCGTTTCCGATAGATTATGATACACTGATTATGGGAAAAATAGTAAAAAAAATCCATCACGTCAGTTTTTTTTTAAATTCCAAGACTTAGATTTTGCTTAAAACCGCCCGGAGAGTTCAGTAAAAAAATAATTAAAAAAAAACAACGAGTTAAATCTAAATGTTACTACATTTAATGAATCTATTAGTATGATTAGTATAATTTCAATTCATAATGTGTTAATCACTACATGATTAATATGAGAAATATGTCTTTGTTACCCTAAAAATGGGTAATTTTAGGCTCGTTTACTAATGGTCCTATTATTAAGAGATAAATAGATTGTTTAGTACCCTTTTTGTATCAGTCATTAGAAGAGGGTAAATTAAGGTGATTATAATGATTTTTTAGTATAAATACCCACAACATTTTAAAAATATTACAGTTGCTTTACGCACTAGACAACCAACGTAAAGTTAAAAATGTCTTTACGAAATTGCTTAAATTCTCCGGATAGTTTTTGTTATATTTGTGGTAAATTTATGCTGGTAAAACAAAGAGCAAGCATAACAGACTTCGTAAACTGAAAGAAGGAATTTTTGTTGGTCCTGATATAAGAAAATTAATGAAAGATGAAAAATTCGATGAAAAACTTTCACACATTGAGCTTGCAGCATGGATATCTTTTAAGGAGGTTGTGAAAAATTTCTGAGGAAACAGAAAAAGCCCTGACTATAAACATAATGGCCAAAATGATTACAAATTTCGGCTTGATGGGCTGTTCTATGAGCATTACACTTCATTTTCTGAATTTGCACATTGACTACTTCCCATAAAATTTAGGAGCCGTTAGCGATGAACATGGTGAAAGATTTCATCAGAACTTGAAGGACATGGAAAAGAGGTATCAGGGAAGATGGAATACTAGCATGTTGGCGGACTACTGTTGGCTCCTGAAGCGAGATGAGCCAAACCGAAAATTTAAGAGAATAGAAGCTTCGCAGAAAAAAGGACAAGATTTCACAAAGATGAATAACATGTTTTCGAAATAAGTACTTATTTATAAAACATATTTTGATATTTATTAAATATTTTACTACGTACTTTCAAATAAATATATTTTTTTTTAAATAAGGGTACGTTTTTTGGCAATTTTCTTTCTTTGTTGATTATAAAAAAACTGGACGTGATGGCGAAAAACTAATTACATATTCGTGATCAGCGTGTCAAATTTATCCAGAATCAGTCATCTGATCGAAAAGGGGAAGTTATGACTTGAAATTTGTAGGCCTGTGTAATTACTATCTTGTGGAAAATGTCTACAAAATAGTAAACATTTACACCGTATTTGTATGAAAATAAAGTGGAAAATCGAACAAACACCGCACAAACGGACGGTACAGTGTGTATCTCGCCTTCGGATTTAACATTGTTATGTTTCATGTAATTGAAAAAAAGAATCGGTATCTTGATTCTAACATTTAAAGGAAAACCGCGTTTGACCCCACATTATGATTCCATATGGCATTATCCCAGTTCCAAACGGCACTCCAGATGGAATTTATAATGTGGCAAAGATTTATACACATTCGCTACCAGTTGGTGGAATCTTTAGCTATAGCGTAGTAGTATACAGGGTGAAATTTTACTAGTGACCGATAGCAAAAACTCAGAACCGGCTAGTGATAAGGAACAACTTTCCCCAAGAAACATAGGTACGACAAAAATTTTTTTTGAACCATACCGTGTTATCCTTATTACAAAAAAAGTTAGACAACGTCAAATCGTATGTAAAATTAATTTGAACACTGTCTAGTAACCGAAATCGGCTCATCGGCAAGTTTGTATGGGAGGTACAAATTTTTTTTTCATGTTTCGACCTACGAGTATGTTCCTTGGGGAAAGTTGTTCCTTATCACTAGCCGGTTCTGAGTTTTCGCTATCGGTCACTAGTAAAATTTCACACTATATGTTCAACGTGCTGCTGATACTTCTATCCTTACTTATATTGAGAATACTTCTACAGTAGTTATAGAACACTGACTGTAATAAATAACACCCCTCCGGTTGGTTCGTCGGGGGTTAAAAAGACGACACTTTGATAGACTAGTTGGCCCTGGCTCAGTTCCAATATCCTTCATATTATTGGAAAATCTAGAAGAGCTTTTAAAGCGCATTTGCTTGATATGAGTACTTCCGGGACCGGGGCATATGAGAAAGGGGTTGTAATCTACTCTGACTAAGTTCTGATGGAGTAGTAATCGAAAAGGGGGCTATGAACTTTTTTAAGAATCATAACAATACCTACTACGCGCACCACAACTTCCCGGATTTCTCGAAAGCATTTTTTATACATAATTATAATTAATATAAATTTAAAAAAAAAAACATGATTATTTTTTATAAAAGATCCTTAGCTTAAAGAGGCAATAGTTTACCTGGCGAATTTAATAAAAGGTCAATAAAAATGTTATTGACGTTATATGAAAAAAACATTGATCGTTTCTAATCAAAACTCTTCAAAGACTTAAGTTTTGAATAACTTTTTTGAAAAACTTATATATAGAAAAGTATTAAGAAATGCAAAATCTTTGGCAGTCCAAAACAAAATAAAACTCGCTAAAAACTCCCAAAAAGAAATTTGGACCGTAGTCAATAAACATAAAAACAAAAAGAACAATAATATTACAAGCAAAATCATCTTAAAGAATAATGAAAGGCTGATTAGCAGGCCAAAAGATATTGCTGATATTTTTGTTGATACTTTTAACTTAAGCTGTAACACGAATTTGGCACAACAACCGCAAGAGGCTCAGAGTTTACTCACTAGTAGCGTCAAACGAGTAGATACAGATATGACCCTAAGAATGACGAATAAAACAGAAATAACAAACATAGTCAAAAACATGGCCCCTAAAAGATCATCTGGTTATGATGATATACCAAATTCTATTATAAAAGATAATATTGACTGTTTAAGCGAGCCTTTAACATACTTTTTCTACCTTTGTTTAAATCAAGGTATCTTCCCTGACCAACTTAAGATAGCCAAGATAGTACCGATCTATAAGAAAAGTTGTAGAGTGGACCCTAAAAACTATAGACCGATTTCACGGTTACCTATATTATCCAAAGTGCTTGAGAAGTTGCTGAAAAGTAGAATTTTAGAGCATGTTCATTTGAATTCTATTCTACATGCACGTCAGTTCGGCTATCAGAAGGGCATTGGAACTAACACTGCTATTGACACTCTAATGGATGATGTGCTGCAGTCAATAAACGAGAAAAAGAAAGTTGCAGGGTTGTTCCTTGACCTCAGCTCGGCATTTGACATGGTTGACCATAATATATTGCTATATAAGCTGGAGCATTATGGTATAAGAGATAAATCTCTGGACATTTTAGAGTCGTATCTGGGGAATAGGCAACAATTTGTACAAATAAAACAAATAGAAAACGGTAATGAGATGGAATATAATTCTAAGATGACGAAAGTGACACGAGGAGTGCCACAGGGCTCCGTTTTGGGTCCAATTTTCTTTATTTTATTCCTGAACGATCTAATATTACACGTGTCTAACAGTATTTCTGGAATTAAAATAGTTGTTTTCGCTGATGACACGAATGCCATACTGTCAAGTGACAATGTGTGTGATCTCAGTCTGAAGTTAAATAATGCCCTAAAAGTTTTTAACAGGTGGTTTCAATGCAACAATTTAAAGCTCAATTCTAGCAAAACGAATGTGCTGCTTTTTAAAACTACTGCGCGTAATAATGAAAAATTAGTTAATATTACTAACAATGAAGAAAAAGTACAAGAAGTAAATAAAGTCAAATTTTTAGGGGTGTACATAGATGAACATATAAACTGGAAGCCTGAACTGTTATCTATCGAAAAATCCATAAGTTCAGCTTGTTATGCGCTTCGGTCGTTGCGAGAAGAGCTAACAAGAGAACAATTAAAATCTATTTATTTTGCTCTTGTCGAATCAAAGTTACGCTATAGTATCAAATTGTGGGGTAATAGTTATAAGTATAACATTGAAAAAGCTTTTGTAGCCCAAAAACGGGCGATACGCACAATTGTACGAATACCATCTTATGAAACTTGCAAGCCTCACTTCAGAGCCTTAGGTATACTTACAGTCCCTAGTCTATATATCCCACCCAAAACATAAATGTGAAAGGCTGCCAAGTTCGATAATATTGGAATGCTTCGCCTATAAAAGAAGTGAGATCTAAATAAGTACCAAGTTCCATACACAGACCTCAGTTAAAAATAGTTACAGGAATGCATACTTGATTTTCCGCAGTTTGGAAAGTAGGTTTATTTTCTTTTTTTCTTATGATTAGGTAAGGAAATATCTCATTTATACTTTACTTTGACTAAATACCAACCTTCCTAACGAATTTTAGGTCGGTACGACGATTGGAAGATATAGATAATTTTTTTGTTTTAGTTCCTTAGGGGTATGAATTTACACCTTCATTATTTTTAAAACCGACTCACACTTGGCCATTTTCAGATTTTTTCCTTTACCTTGACCTAAAGACCTACCTCCATGCCAAATTTCAAGTCAATACGACCATTGGAAGTGGTCTAGGTTTTTGATGAGTGAGTCAGTCAGTCAGTCAGTCAGTCAGTGAGTGTATAGTAAAAAATAGCGATTTTCTGACGTCAATATCTCAAGACCTACAATAGGTACATTAATGAAATTTTGTATTTTAGATAAGTAAGTAGATCTCGACAGATACTAGAAATTTCATATGCGTAGATAAAATAGATTTTAAGTTATAGGTGGGTCGAATTTGGCCCGAAATGGTTCGTGTAATATAACCCACGGCCGGTGTGTCGCTTTTTTTGCTCGAACTTGGCGGACACACTGCCGTGTGTCTAGATCCTTGTGCTATTAACAGATGTAATAAAATATCGTGGAGTTTTTGAGACGGATAAGGACACTGTTATTAGGGAGGCTACGAGGAGAAAGGATCTTAACAACACTATAGCCCCTAAACTTGAAGTTGACAAACACTGCGCTCGATATCAGGCAGTCAAATTTTTTAATAAATTGCCTACTGACCTGAAAACTATTAAAAACATAAATAGCTTTAAATCTAAATTAAAACACTTCTGTTAGAGAGATGCTGCTACACATAGATGAATTTTGATGTGTTTTTTGTTTTCTCATTTTATATGTCAATAAAAAATATACTATTTAGATGTAATTATTATTGTATTTTTTCTTATTGAATGAATGTTGATATTATTAGTTTTTGTGTTGTTAACTTTTTTATGTTGTTTATTGACATTCAAATGTCTAGGCGATGATAATAATGAGTAGTTACTTTTTTTTTCTATGTTATTTTTACTTTATTGACTTTATTCTTTTTATTTTAATGTTTATTTTAAATGCCTTATTGTTATGTTCCCTACTTTGTTAATTTTATTATATTTCAAACACAAATGTATTTTGTTAATGAATAAACGATTGAATTGAATTGAATTGAATTGAAATAAAAGTAGGTACGTTTTTCAAGTTGAAATAAAAATGATTAATGGAAAGGTGTGAAATGAGATTTTTCTGTAT
The DNA here is from genome assembly GCA_024500475.1 of Phthorimaea operculella. Taxonomy (NCBI): domain Eukaryota; kingdom Metazoa; phylum Arthropoda; class Insecta; order Lepidoptera; family Gelechiidae; genus Phthorimaea; species Phthorimaea operculella. The sequence continues at coordinate 3,037,162 of JANFCV010000046.1, read as the reverse complement.
ACGGAGTACGGAGTTGTATTATAAAGTGTTTGGTGCATAAGCCAAACTTCGATTAAGGTACTCATATATAGTCCGTGCGCGATCTGAAGAGATGACTTTCGAAAGCAAAGACAATAATATTGAAATGTGCAATATATGAAAATAGGTATTATCGCCAGCAAATCAACCTAGGTACCCATTTAATACTATTTTTTCTCGGTATCTGTATGAAAAACAGTAATCCCAAAGTAAAAATCAAACGGATTTCCATTACTGCTATTTCAGCACAAAGCGTCCTCTAGGGGGTTTAGACATACTTTCACTTCAGAAACATTGTAAAACCAATTGTCAGATTTTCTACCAAGGGAATTCGCGCAATAACGACTAACGATAAAAACGTAAAGCTGATTTACAGCTTTACTTTTTTTACTTTTTCGTGAAAATATTATTAGGTTCAATCAAACCACACAGCAAAATTCAAACAGTTTTTTTTATACCTGTGATGATGATGATGATCTTTCCGGCCGGTTTCGGCCATGGCGACCACTTCTACTCCTAATCAAGTCGGCGCTGATGCGCTCGTAGGTGGCTATTGTAGCCTATTTTGGCAGTAAACTCCCGTGCACAGTGTGGGCACGTGAGTTTGCCATTGATATAATTGTAGTTAATGGCGGCGGGAGGACGGGCCTTCAGTTCATCGCGTTTAGCGTCAAGGTCTGCTTTACGCTGCTCCTCGAAGTCGCGGATTCGCCTCTTTACAAGACCGCGCCATTCTGGCCGTTGTGCTGCCAAAACCTCAAATTGAGAGGGTTCGATATTACATCTTTTCATGTGTCTCTTCTGAACATCTTTAAATCGGAGGAGTTGACCGCCATGCTTTCGCTTGCCCTTCTCTAGCTCAGAATAGAAGATGCGCTTCGCCACTCGCTCATCCGCCATCCGGGATACGTGACCGCACCACCGAAGCTGTCGACGCATTAAGTAGGCTTCAATGCCACCAACATTGGCTCGTCTTAGAACTTCGGTGTTTCGCACTCGGTCGGACCATCTGATCTTCATGATAGTGCGAAGGCATTTGAGGTGGAATCGATCCAAAGTGCGTATGTGGTGACGATACACACACCAGGTCTCGGAAGAGTACAGAAGGTTTGGCAGCACAATCGCCATATATACAGATATTTTTGTGGCTAGTTTAAGGTCGTGCGAGCAGAAAACCTTGGAACGCAGCTTCCCAAATGCTGCAGCTGCAGCACTGATTCTGCTATTGATCTCAGCATCAAGGTCACACTTAGCTGTAATAGTGTTCCCCAGATATCGGAACTTGTCAACCTGTTTCAACATATCTTCACCAAGCTTAATTGTCAGTGTCTCACGACCTTGTGTATCCAGGGACATCACTTCCGTCTTTTGACACTAATCTTAAGGCCGAATTTGCAGCAAGCTTGGTGAAAAACGGTCATCAGTTGTTGTAGGCCTTCTGGGGATTCTGCAAGAAAGCACAAGTCATCGGCATACATAATTTCAGTAATAAATGCATGCGAGACTTTGGTGCGCGCCTTAAGTCTAGCCAAATTGAAAAGACTGCCATCAGTGCGGAAGCGGATGCGGACTCCTTCGGAGACAGTATTTAGGACCTCCTTGACTACTACCGCAAAGTATAAGGCGAACAGTGTGGGCGCTAGAACGCACCCTTGTTTCACCCCACAGGTGACGGGAAAAATCAGACTGTTCACCGTCTACAGAGACGCAGCACTGCATATTGTCATGCAGGAGTCTCAGGAGGCGCACAAACTTCTCCGTGCACCCCAGTTTTCCTAGCACCATCCAGAGAGCCTCACGAGGCACACTGTCGAACGCTTTCTCCAGGTCAACAAAGCAGAGGTACAACTGACGACCTTGTTCTCTGCTTTTTCCTGCAGTTGACGTACCGAGAAAATAGCTTCACATGTGCCTCGGTCAGGTCGGAAGCCAAACTGGGTTTCGGGCAGAATCTTTCTGATAAGTCCTTCAAGCGGTTTAATAGGACTCTTGCAAAGGCCTTTCCGGGGACCGATAATAACGAAATACCGCGGTACGAGTTACAGTCAGAACGGTCACCTTTGTTCTTGTAGAGGGCACTAATGCGAGACACTTTAAAATCGTCCGGGACTCGCTCCTCCTCCCACATTCGAACAAAAAGTTTCCATACCATAGAGTGCAGCTCCGCACCGCCATATTTAAGTATTTCGCCTGGTATAAGGTCAATGCCAACCGCCCGTTTATTATGCTGCTGTCTGATGGCAGTAACAACCTCATCACACGACAGGGGCTCGTCCAGCTCGCTGGCTAGGGGGAGTTGAGGTAATAAACTGATGTGATGCAGGTTAGCTGATCGATCTACGTTAAGCAGATCGTTAAAATGTTCAGCCCACCGTTTGAGCACATCCTCTTTGCTGGTCAAGAGTTGCGAGCCATCCAGAGACCTCAAAGGCACTTTTGCTCTGTGGGGCGTACCTGTCAGTTTACGCACCTCGCAGTAGAACTCCCCAAGCTGGTTTGTATCGGCAAGCCACTGCATCTGACAAGCTTTTTCCTGCCAACACTTGTGTTTTATTTGCCGAGACAGCCTACGTAATTCTTGGTCACTTTCTTTGACTGCCGTTACACTTCCACCTCTCCGATGATGCTGTCGCAGGAGCTCTCGATGTTTGTCGAATGCTGCCTTGAGAACTTCGTCATTGTCATCGAACCAATCTTCACTACGCCGGTCTTTTGTACCTAAAGTAGCGGTAGCGGCTTCTATGAGATGACATGACAAATTTCGCCAAGCAGCATTGACATCAACTGTCTCATTTGTTGGCAACAGATTTTCGGTTAAGGTTTCAGCATACTTTTCTCTCATCTCGCGATCTTGCAGCCTATCCACGTTTAAAGACGCAGGCTTTTTTATCATAGATCTACGAGGTCGACGAAGGCGGAGTCGCAGTTTTGTGACAATAAGTCGGTGGTCAGTCCAGCAGTGAGCACCGCGCATGACGCGGGTGACTTGGACTTGACTGATGTCTCTTTGCCGCATAATAGCATAATCGATCAAATGCCAGTGTTTGGATCGCGGGTGCATCCACGTCGTCTTGTGCTTAGCGGCAAGTCTGAACATAGTGTTCGATATCGCTAGATCGTATTGAGCACAGAGACTGAGTAGCAACTGACCATTGCTGTTCATGTTGCCGACTCCGTGTCGCCGCAGAACTCCAGGCCAAGCCTCATAGTCCCGACCAACTCTAGCATTGAAATCGCCCAGCAATAGTATCTGCTCTCTGGCGTTTATGCTTTCAAGGCATTGAGATAGTTCCTCATAGAATTTGTCCTTAATGTCATCAGACTTGTCTAGCGTTGGAGCATAGACACTGATAACATTAAGGTAGTTGTCTTTGTCCAAGTGAAGGCGCAGTGTGGTAACGCGGTCCGAGATGTGAACAGGACATTCTTCAAGTCGCTTTACTAAATGATTTTTGATGGCAAATCCTACCCCTAAACGTCGAGGTTCAGATACGGATGTACCTTTCCAGAAGAAAGTGTATCCCCCTCCATCTTCCACTAGTTCTCCTTCATCGGCAAGATGTGTTTCGCTGAGTGCAGCCACATCCACGTTATAGCGATGAAGTTCCCGAGCTACTATAGCGGTTTTACGTTCAGGACACGCGTTGCCATCTCTATCAATGAGCGTTCTCACGTTCCATGCGCCAAATGTCATTATAGATGGTGTGTTATTTATTTTATTTTTGTTGCGTCGACCACGTGTTAAGTGATGCGATGGCAGCCGTGGTTACTACCACCTTCCAGGAAGGGACGAGCATTTGTTTAGGGCACCTTTTCTAGCCCCCCCCTCGACTGAGCGAGGAGAGCAGTGCTTCCCTAAATAGGGCTGCTCTTGTCATCCCAGGTGCTGCCGAATTCGCATTGTCGTCCCGATTTTTCAATGCAAAAGCGACCACGGCGTGTACTCACACCCCTGGGACCGCCTGCGTGCAGGAATCAGACAAAGCCCAGCTTGCACCACGCTAGACCTCTCTACTTCAACCCATCGCCGCAGGACTTAGCGTCATCGGAGTCCATTATTCGGAAGCGGTCAGTTGCGCAGGATATATTAGGGTGCGCAGACGTTCGCGCAAACGCAAGCGCACACACTTAGTCCTTCCCCTCCCCGGTTCAGTGGAACGGAGAACCGCTACGACTGAAGGAGAGGTCGGATGCAGTGTCTGGCCGACAGTAACTACCCGCGCCCTCTACCGTCGCCCTAGGCCATCCACCTTGCCTGTATACCTGTATTGTTACCTCTAAGGCGCATCGTTACGTCATAAAAACGAAATTCTGAACTTCAACCGAGTTAAACATAAGCTAAACAACAATTTTATAAAAAGAACTTTGTGTGAAATGATGAAGGCACACATAAATTTGTCGCAAAACTGCTTATGGAAAAATAATATTAAGTATTTTCTCTACAAAAAAATTAAACATGTTTATTGCAGCAGTAGCTTCATCTATGTTCAAAAAGTGGCGAAACGGTTTTTACAGAAAAATCTGATGGTTAAAAAATAATTTGTTTTATTTTGCGAAAATGTTATAGAAGCACGGGACTTTCCATCAAGTTTCTTAATCATATTTTTGTCTCATTTGAAGACGTAACTCCAATTAACTTTTGTATGGAAAACGATCCACCTTAACAAGATTTTAGACGAAGTACACGTAAAATTACCTACATCATCCATCATCATCATCAATGTCATCATCATCTACCTCCCCTTATCTATCCCATATTAGTTAGGGTCGGCGCAATATTTTTTGTTGGAACACAAAATCATGTACCAAAAGGATTCAGCTTTGTTTTATGACCGGCCGCCTGCTCGAGGTCAACCCTCTTTGTTACCCAGTTTTTGCGCAATAAACAAGCAAACATAAATAAGAATATTGTTCAAAGTTTCTGTAGAACTAAATCAGTTCTGTCAAACTCAGGTATTGCAAAACCACCACCATTTTATCGACTACGAAAACTTAATCGAACTTAGAGGAGAGGTGAGTTAAGGTCGGCGCACACTTGTCGACCAGTGCCCGATTTTACAAAACTACAGGCTACAAATTCTACAGGTAAAAATCGATGTACATTGCGTAGCCGGTTTAATAATGGGATAATAATGGCTAATCGACTACGCAATGTACATTGAATTTCACCTGTAGAATTGTAGTTCGTTGCATAGGCCACTGGGAACGGAACTGCACCGACCCGCTTTCAAGAACTACTGGGGTAGGATCGAAAATAAAAGCAGCATATTATGGTACCTGAATTCTTGAAAGGATACTATTTAAAAACATAACTTTTGTTCCATAGTGCAAGTTTTGCTACGGTGGAGACTTGATGAAGCTTGTCCAGAGAAACTACCTAATTTATACGCGGTGTAAGGGTATTTTTGTCAATGCAATATCTTACACTGCGCTCGCCAATCCGCCTGCCAAGCGTGGTGAGTATGGCAACACATCCCGATAGGGGGAGGCCCATGTCCAACAGTAGACTGTTTTAGCTGTTATGGTTATGGCAAGGGACAGCTTTCCGAATACTGATCAATGCATTGAGATCATGAAACTGAAAAGCTTCTCGTAAAAAATACTTCAAGAGACGTACGTAACTACCATGTAACTACATAATTTTTTGACTTTCGATACAAAATCACAATTAGCTGACCGCATTTAATACGGAAATGCTAAAAATTTTTTTTTTAGCTTGTTGTATGTCCCACTGCAGGGCAAAGGCCTCCCCTCTCCCGAAGCACAAGCACAAGACCGGGACCGGAGGTGCAAAAAAACGCCTACATAAATATTTTTTACGGGAAATTGTTTAACCTGTTCGTAATAGAATACATACTCTGAATAATCATTTGCACTGCTATAGATATATACGGTTCAAGATCGAGTATTTCGTATATATCTGATTCGTTGCAGATAAATGTGGCCAAGCACTGGTCAAAAGTTATTTAAACCGTAACTATCGACTCGATGTAGAAGTAGAATGTGCGTTGACCATTATCGTGCACCGTACAAACGTACCTGCACGTCGGACAACTCTTGAACTAGATATCTAGAAGTTTGCAACTAGCCGACGCTAACTTCAATTTGTATGAAATCGTGTTCCGCAAGGGAAGTTCTGATAAGACATAACTTCGTGGCTAACTTCATTCGGCAAGCGTTGGACGACCTCCGGCAAGATGGACCGATGACTTAAAGATGGAGATCTGGTAGCGACTGGACGGTCAAAAGGAAAAACTTACCTTATGTCATACCTTAGGCACAAATTAGAGAAACGGCGGCGCGAGTGGCGCCTTTATAGATGGCTCACTTAGCAGATACTTACTAGCAGATATTTCGACGCTTACTGACTTTATTTGGAATTTGAGAAAAACTCAAAGTAAATAAAACCGGCCAAGAGCGTGTCAGACACGCCCACAAATAGGGTTTCGTAGTCAACGTTTAAATATCAGGTTTTTCAGCATTACAAACTTAATTTTGTTGCTGGTTTGTTAGCAGCAGTATGATGACCAACCGCAAATAGAAAAACTCAATTTTTTCTGAAACCTTTAAGGTTACAATATCCGTTATAGTTTTCATTGTAACTTCAGATTGTAAGCTTTATTTCATATTTATTTCAAATTTTTAACTTTTATACTTTAGAAGTTACAGCTGGAACAAATTATGGGTCAAAAACGCCCTTTTTAAAAGCAAATATCTCGTGACAGAAACTTTTTAGTGACTTTGTTTCAAAAAAACCTCACCTTAATTTTAAAAGACCTAATCAACGATACCCTACTCAATATTACGGAAGAAAAATATTTTTTTTGCCCCCCTTTCACTTGTATGGGAGGGGGTCCAAAAAACATTTAAAATATTTTTTTCTTAACATTTCTATATTTGGGTCAACACGATCTATCTTCTTACCAAATTTCATGTCGATAGCTCTAAAACTGATGAAGATATGAGGGCGCGGCATACAGACAGACAGACAGACAGACATACAGACAGACAGACAGACAGACAGACAGACAGACAGACAGACAGACATGACGAAACTATAAGGGTTTCTAGTAGACTACGAAACCCTAAAAAGAAGTGGATTAAAATTGTCTCACAATCATATTACGTCCTTGATCAAATTTTGCTGCTTTGATATTTTTATACTTTGAATTTTTTGACAGTAGCAACCCTGGCCATTTAATAAGTGACATTCGCGAAAATCGTTAATCTATTGAACTAGATATCTGGAAGTTTGCAACTAGCCGACGCTAACTTCAATTTGTATGAAATCGTGTTCCGCAAGCGAAGTTCTGATAAGACATAACTTCGTGATGCCAAGACAGAGAGCTTACAGGAGAATCATTCGACCCTACTTATTTAGGATTTTCGCGATTGTCACTTGTTACATAGCCAGGGTTGCTACTGTCAAAAATTTTAACGAAGAGGAAAAAAAACTGATACATACATATATTTTGCCTATGCCCCTTTTGGGGTAGGCAGAGCGTGAACGGCTGTAAAAAACGGTCATTTACATCACATCTGACAGAAGATTGAGAGTAATTCAGAATACTGTGTATCACAGGTTGATGTGTATTGCAATTTTAGACGACAGGCTGACAACTTGTCACTATGGTGATACACAATCTGCTGAATGGCTCTCAAACTTTTGTCCAATGTGGTGTTTTTACATAGAGTGATGTATGTATAGTTTCAAAACCAGTCCTCGCTCATAATTTTAGAAATTCCTGTCAGATTCCGTGCCGATAAATGTGCGTTGACCAACGTACCTGCAAGTCGGACGACTCCATTGAACTAGATATCTGGAAGTTTGCAACTAGCCGACGCTAACTGCAATTTGTATGGAATCGTGTTCCGCAAGGGAAGTTCTGATAAGACATAACTTCGTGGCTAACTTCATTCCTGATAGCCCGATGACTTGAAAATAAAGATCTGGTAGCGACTGGATGGTGAAAATGGAAAAAGTTGCCTCTTGGGCACAAATTAGAGAAATGGCGTGAGTGGCGCCTTTATAGATAGATACCTCACTCATTAGATACTAGTGAAGATTTTGACGCTTACTGACTTTAACTGGAACTTTAAGATGAACTCAAGGTAAAAAAGAAGATGGTTGCCACGATCGTCATATTTCTTGGATTAAAATTGGCTTAGAATCATATAACGTCCTTGATCAAATTTCGTTGTTTTGATATTCTTATAATTTGAGTTTTTTGACAGTAGCAACCCTGGCTATTTAATAAGTGACATTCGCAAAAATCGTTAATCTATTGAACTAGATATCTGGAAGTTTGCAACTAGCCGGCGCTAACTTCAATTTGTATGGAATCGTGTTCCGCAAGCGAAGTTCTGATAAGACATAACTTCGTGGCTAACTTCATTTGGCAAATGTTGGACGCCCTCGCGGCTAGTAGCGACTGGATGGCGAAAACGGGAGACTATGGCTGATGGAGTACCCTGGGGTAAGCTTAAGTAATGCATGAAGACACAGAATAGGTTAAATTCCTTGAGTAAGGACCTAGATAGTAGACCTGCTGTAGCTGCTAGTAGGTAAATATTTCAAAGCAGTTTATAATGAAGTCGCTTTTTGCGTCTGTCATGAAATTCGCTTATACCTCCTTAACCACGCAACGGATTTTGATGACGTTCTTTGTGGTAGATAGAGCGATTCACGAGGAAGATTCGTATGTATAACATAATGCCTGGAAATTGACTTATACCCGGAGGCAAATGAATTGAATCGGGTGAAACTGCTCACGGGCCGCTAGTACTCTATAAATCTAAATTCGTTAATACCCCTAGGGTTTAACACCCTAACTTTGTATAGTTTCACTTCAACAATACAACAGTACCTTTATTAAAGCTCTGGCTTGGCGCCAGGTGGCGCTGATTTCAATAATAACGCATGCACAAATTAGGAAACGCCTATACAGATGGCTCACTCAGTACTAGCGAAGATTTTGACGCTTAAGGTGGTTCGTTACGTCATACAAACGAAAAACTGCACTTCAGTCGGGTTACACATGAGCTGTAGAGTTTCTTTTTAAAGAAACTTTATTCTGAATGATGAAGGCACACGTAAATTTGTCGCAAAACTACTTATAGTTAAAATATAATCAGTATTTTCTGCACAATAAAATTAAACGTATTTGTTGCAGCAGTAGCTCCATCTATTTTCGTAAAGTGGCGACTCGCTTTTTACGGGGAATTCTGATGATTTAAAAATTCTTTTTAGTGTTTTGCGACAATCTTATATACCCACGGGACTCCCCATCAAGTTTTTTAAACCGAATCTTGTCTCCTTTACAGACATAACTCAATTGAACTATTGTATGGAAAACGGAACGCCTTAAGTCAAGGTAATTAAGAAGGTGGTTGCCACGATGGTCATATTTCTTGGATTAAAATTGGCTCAGATACATACGACGTTTTTGAATCAAATTTTACTGTTTCGATATTCATATACCTACCAACTTTAAGATTGTTGACAGTAGCAATACTGGCTATGTAACAAATGACAATCTCAAAAATCCTAAATAGGGTCGAGCGAGTGAACCTTCTGTAAACTCTCTATTTTGTGACGCATGCGAGAAATTGTTTAGTTACGGTTTCGTTTAGGTAGGTCCGATACATACAATTCAGGTAGGTAATATAACTTTATACAATATGTTTGTGACAGGCTGACAACCTGTCATTAGTGGACTTTCTAAAATGGCCCTCAAAATTAGTCGACTTGATGTGTAAATTGTTTGTTTGAGAAGTAAATGTTCAATTTAGAATTAGAATGTACGTTTTGTATGGCAAAGAAATCATTGTTTTATTACATTTCATGTTTTAGCAGTACAGTGAGAATTCATCTTATCACATCACATCAGCTCTTAGTAGTCCACTGCTGGACGAAGGCCTCTCCTAAGCTACGCTATGAGGCGCGATCTCCTGTTTTTGTCATCCAGTCGCTCTCTCTTTCTCTCTCTCTCTTTCTCTCTCTCTCTCTCTTCGTGTGGGAAATCGATTCATTCAACGACCCAATGAACTCTGGTGTCAGAGTTTTTCAACCGCCTACTGCAAGTAGCAGGCCTCTGACATGGTTGTGTAACGACCACCACCATAGACAGCAATCGGGACCGACGGCTTAACGTGCCCATCCGAAGCACGGAACCATCTTACTTGCGGACAATCAGGTGGTTCAGCCTGCAATGTCCTAACCAGACTGGGAACAAATTCACAAAGTGATTAACATCTACTTTGTGAGTGACCCCACCGGCAATTGAACCCGGAACCTTCTGCGTGGCAGGCAGTCATACTAACCACTACGCCACTTCGGCTGTATGATAGATGTGACCACTAGTGACCAGTGGCATTCATATACCTAATATAATAATATCTGTGAAATTACAATCATTTATAGCCTAAACACGCTTTGTGGCCAAATTGGTTTCGCCCCTCCAAGACATTTGGCATTCCTCCAGTGTTCCCACCCTAACCGAACCAGCTGGAACACTGAAACTTGACGTTAATTGCGAATCTGACAGCTCATTTACTTAGCAACTGCCAAGGTGTGCCAGGAGTCTGCAGCTGAGGACAATTGTTTATTGTAGCTATGTTATTTATATCATCGTTTTCCGTGTAGCATTTTTCAGTTATTTGGTAGGGTTGCTGAGCTTCCTCGGGGAACTAGGATGATTCGTCGAGTAATGAGCAAAATAGTTACGCAAAATAGGCGAAAACGGCATGAAATCGCGGGCATCGCGTAAGATATCCTGAAAAACCAAGCGTCGCGGCGTCGCGGCGGCGTCGTTGTCGCTGTCAAATGACTGGTTTGTATGGGGATACCGACGCCGCCGTGTCGCCGTCACGTTGACAGCGCGCTGAGAAGCTCAGGGTTTGTATGACGCTGTCAGTTGATGCGGTCGGGTTTTTCTACCCGGTTGTCAAATATCGCAATCTCCTGCTACGCCTGTGTAAATATACATAAAGATCATGTCTGTTAAGTATGCTTAGCTTGTGTTGTGTGTAGATAAGTGGAACAGGAAACGGATGGGCTCTTAGTGATAATTAATTGACAGGATTTACCGCTGCGACCGGATGAGAATCTGAGAATTTTTTTTTTGTAAAAGGAGCCCTGCTAAGAAAGAAAGTGAAATCTGAACATTCAAGTAACAAGGTTTAAAATTAACAATCCTACACCTATGTTTCACGTACAAAGATATCATTTTATTTTTGGGTGCTGATCTATGGCCAAACATTTTGGGGTAACTCTACCAATGTTTCACAGGCTTTTGTAGCGCAAAATCGTTGTTGAATACCAAATTTAAAAACGCTTTTCGTGTAAGGTATACAATTTTTGGATGACTTGCTAAATTTTCCACCGCAGGCAGGATTTTCGGTAGCCCAGTTGGTAGTGGCGTCGGTAGTACAGGTTCAAATCCTGCCTGCGGTGGAAAAAAAATTTGAACGTTTTTCAAATTCTTTGTGTTAGAGGGGCTACCACAAACAGATAGATTAGATTTAGATTTAGATTTAGATTCATTTATTTCACATTAACAAATTCATAGTTACAGTAAAAATACAAGATAAAAATGTCAAAGGTTAATGTGATCGTCAAAAACATAGAAATAAAAATAGTAGAAATGAGTAAAACAAACAAAAATTACAATAATCAAATACTAAATACAATGTCAAAAGAAATAAAAGATAAAAAATAATAGGTAAAAACAATCCAAAATGTCAAAATACAATATTGTAAAAAATTAATTACATAATGTAATACAGAAAATGAGTACATATGTCAAAGAAATTTTCTATTCATAAATTCATCTACAGAATAAAGTTCACAATCCAACAAAAGGTTTTTAACGCGGCGACAAAACGTTTCGTCATTAGGCTCCTGTTTTAGGTCTGTTGGTAGATGTTCATAGAACGTAGGCCCGAAAACGCGCGGGTTCTTGGTAGCGAGTGCGGTTTTACGTGGCACAGTCGCTAGCCTGCCTGCATTTCGAAGTGCACGTCCACCACAGAGCCGCAGGGAAAAGGAAGATAAGTTCCGCCGCACACATACCAACATACCGTATAAATATAACGAGTATAAAGTTAAAATATTATGTTTTTTAAAAACTCCCCTACATGTGTCCCTTGCCTTAAGACCTTCAATTATTCTTAGGGCCCTTTTCTGAAGGACAAAGACCCTATCTGATTCACTAGAATCTGCCCATAAAATTGTTGCATATGACATGATGGAATTAAAATATGCGAAATAAGTTTGTCGCAGGACACTGGCTGAGACAACTGGTTTAATTTTACGAAGCGCGTATGTGGCACTACCTAATCTGTCGCAAAGTAGTTGAATGTGCGCTTTCCAGTTTAGGTGCTGGTCTAGTGTGAGCCCTAAGAATTTACACTGGGTGCATGTCGGCATGGGTGGTACCACATCAACAGGCACAGGTATACTTCTTCCACTAAACAGCATCACATTGGACTTCGTCAAATTGAGCACTAGTCCATTATCAGAAAACCACTGCTGGAGCTGACCACAAATACTTTTTATTTTTAAATCCAGGTCTTTGTAAGATTTAGCACAAGTTACCACAGAAGTATCATCGGCAAACAATGTTACTGAGCCCTCAGAAATATGGGATGCAAGATCATTAATAAACACCAAAAACATGGTATTTCCCAGCGCCGATCCTTGAGGGATCCCTATAGTAACATCGCCAGCCTCAGATCTGTGCTTACGGCCGCCTATCGTTACTTGAACAGTTTGTTTTCTGTTAGTAAGAAATGATTTAAGAAGTTTGTGTGCTGTCTGTTTGATGCCGTATCTTTCAAGTTTCTGCAGTAACAGCTCATTTCCTATAACATCAAACGCTTTTGATAGGTCACAGAATATACCTGCTGTTTTATACCTACTATCTAGCCCAGTAAGTACACAGTCAACAACCTGCTGCGCAGCTGACGTGGTAGATTTATTTTGCCTATAAGCATATTGTACCTTAGTTAGCAGGTCGTTTTTTTCTAAATGTTCCATCATACTTGAGGATAAAATCGATTCAATAATTTTTGAGATAGTAGGTACAATAGTTATAGGCCTGTGGTTGTCTACTTTGTCTGTTTCACCTTTACCCTTGTAGACCGGGCATACTCGCGTACACTTGAGCGCATTAGGATATATTCCGTGGGAAATAATTTCGTTAATAAGATGCACTAAAATGTTACATAACACTGGCCAGACTGACAATAATATATTGACTGAGATATCATACAAGTCTAATGTATTTGATGTCTTAATCATAGTTTTTAATACTTTGTTTAACATGTTGTCGGTAACCTTAGGGAATGAAAGCTCGGGTACACACTGCTCATCTAGAATATTTTTCAAATGTTTCATAGCTTGGTCTTTATTGCTGCATACTGGTAATTGCGATGTTATGGTTAGAAAATGTTTGTTGAAACAGTCAGCTACCCCCTCCACAGGTACATGTGTCCCGTTCAGCTTGAGAGACATATCCCTAGACTTCATGTTTTTGAAATTGGTTTCTTCATTTATTATATTCCAAACTTCTTTTGATGGGTTTTTTGCGCTTTTTATACGTTTCTCGTTAAATGCCTTTCGGTCTCGTAACGATGTTGTTTTTATCATGTCATAATAATAATTGACGCAGTTTTGTATAGTGTCATTACAAGGGTACTGACGCCTAATTTCGCAAAAACTTTCAAAATTGTTTATGTAAGAAGATAATTCTTCGCTTACCCAAGGAGTACTTTTCTTCTTTTTTATCGAGACTTTTTTCAATGGAAAATGCGATCCTATATAATGTGTAAATATCCGAAATAAGTTGTCAAATTTATAATTTATGTCAATATTATTATTAAATATGAAATCCCAATTATAATCACAAATGTCAATATAAAATAAATAAATTGAAGTGTCTGTAAATATTCTGCGTTCTACATATAAGTTAGGTTTAGGTACCCTATGATTGTCCAGGCTCTTTATGTGAAACACCTGGCCGTGGTGATCGCTGATAGCAGTATGTACGGGGCGTGCGGTGACGTCACCTTCACCCTGGTTTATCGTGCTGACTATACCGCAGTCGATCGATGTTGATCTTAGCTTATCAACACGCGTGGGAAAATCTACAATATTTGTCATACTAAAACTATTTAAGAGGTCATCTAATTCGCGTCGTAACCATGGTTGTAACGGATCAATAGTCGTATAATCCACGTTAATATCGCCGCAAATTAAAAACCTTTTGTTTTCGTCAACAAGTTTACATAATAACAATTCAAAATTGTTTAAAAACATTTTAAAGTCGCTTAAGCCACTTCTATAAATTCCAATTACTATTAGATTTGATTTTGTAAGCTCAATAGCAGTAAATTCACAATGGTACTCCAAGGAAATCTTTTCAAGGTCACTTCTACGTTTGTATTGCACTCCGTCCCGTAGGTATGTTGCTACGCCGCCGTGCTCCATGGTGTCTCGACAGTAAGCGCTCGCCAGTTCATACCCGCACAGAGACACGCGCGGAATCTCGTTGCGTTTGACCCAAATTTCTGAACAAATTAGTACATCAGGGCAGTATTTATCTAGTAGGATGTGTAACAAACCAACTTTGCTAGTTATTGACCTGACATTTTGATGTACTATTGTAAGATGTGCGTGTTTGTGCAATACTACTGTGTTTGAGGTTATATCTTGCTGTATGGTGGACGCCGCGGGTTGGAGTTTTTGCCGTAACAACATTATAGTTCCTGATCGATACACCTTCTGGCCAAAGCTTATCATTGCGGATCAGATGAGCCTTGTTAGTAGGGACATCCAAGCGAAATGAAGAATACTGACCCTTCGTCTGCAGTTGCACGCAATTCAAATTTTCAAGGCCGACTTGGGACTTCAGGTGGCTGGTTATATCCTTGGAAACCGTGGTCTGACTAAAATTGAAGAGGTGGAGACTGATAACTCGCGGAGGCCCAGCGCAGAGGCTTACGCCTTTTGCTTGATGCCCTTCATCTGTTATGCGATGGGGAGGTGGTATAGTTGGTGGCTTCTGGTGAATTGCAGACCTAGATGACTGCTTTGGCCCCACCACTTCAGGTGTTGAAGAAGCGCATAGGGGGGGCTGATGCTCCCATCGACGATTTGGAGATGGACTTGACTTAGAATCAGTGCCAGTAGCGACGCCGACGGCTTGTTGGAGTGGCTGTGGGGTTGACTGTTGTGAAATTTTTTTCTGTTTCGGCTTTTCCTTATTCACCTCAACCATTGTAAGGCCCTGAGGTCCAGAATCATTTAAATCATTATGTGATGATAGTCGTAGTATACTAGGTATACCCGTTAAAGTGGTTTCAAACTGTGAGTTGGTGTGGTGTAAATAATTTCCGTGATTTGGATTGCCCTGCTCTGGTGAGTTATTTTGTATGTTCTGTTTTTTCATACATAGAACATTAGTACTTGTTGTAGGACTTATAATCTCTTTTAGTATCTGTGTGTGTTTATCCGTTTTGGTGTTGATTGACTTTATCAGTTCTTGTTGTTCTTTGATAACGATGTAACAACAGTCAAGCTTTTGTTGCATATTAAGAACAACTTCCTCCAAATTCGTAACAACGGACACTAACCTTTCGTTAACTGTAGGTTTTTTTGGAGCCATTTCTTCTTGTCAACTTTTAACACACTGTAGCAGAATCACTTTATTTACAATATAAATTCAATTTTATCAAATATATGTCTAATTATCTTTAAATAGTTAATAAAATTCAAACAGAAATTTGAAATTGCTACAAAGCCAGACACAGCAACATAAAGTTACCTAGTTCTAGCCTTCAGGTGAGTACCAATATAGTGGCTTATAAAGCGACAGGTTTGTTGTATCTGGCACGGTGCCGAAACTAAAATACGATCGTTCATATAGACCATATACCTATCAGTTTTTAAAATCATGTTAAAGCTATGACATAAAGTCTATTTTTCGTTGTCGACATCTCTTGTGGTATGGGCTTGACAAATGTCAAATTATTTGAATGATAGCACTTTAGACCTTTTGTCTGTTCAAGCTGGGGATAATTAAAATGTGTGAAAGGAGTGTAATCGGTAGTGCTCAAAAAGTTAGGTACAGTCTCTCACGCTAACTAATGTACCCTATTCTCAATCGAGGCAGAGCAAGAACCAGACACAGCAATATAAAGTTACCTATTTCTAGCCCCCAGGTGAATATCAAGTTTATATAGCGACAGACTTGTTGTGTCTGGCACGGTGCCGAAACTAGGCCTACCTATTGTCTGTTCAGACTGGGAATTCAACCCGGTTAGCTTAGGTATAATAATGTGTGTAAGTAATCAAGCTGGAAAATACATACTCTCGAAAAACATAATCCCCATTTTGAGGAAGTCGGGTAAAAATAAAAGACTTTTTATTATAGATATCAATCTCTTGAAAATCGAGACAGACCTAGTACCAGACACATAGAATATCAAGTTATCTAGCAACCAGGTGAATATCAATATCGTGGCTTATATAGCGACAGTCTTGTTGTGTCTGGCACGGTGCCGAAACTAGGCCTATTGTCTGTTCAGGCTGGGAACTCGAGCGAGAACCGCTTTCACGGTATTTGAACACCATGTAGAGAACTTCATCTAGATGTTTCAGTGTATTTTAGCTCTTGTGCAGCAACAAGACTAAAAATCAAGTTTTGTTATATCCTCTTTAGTACCTACGTACAGGACAGTTTGTGACAGCCATCATACGAGTTCAAATGACAACCATGATTGACAGCTGCAAATTTGATGCGGTGACGTTTGCGATGGCGTACATTCATAGAATTTTATTATAGGTTAAACCCAAGTTAAACCAGGATAAACTTGATCGCGCACTCGTAAACAAGGAAAGAGTGAATGAAGATTATTTGACCCATTTTAAGCTTCACCTATTAAAATCTTCTTGCGTACAGTACACAGTAGTCAATCTATAACTAAAAAAACATACCTGCCTACATAGAAAAACTACTTAAAAATGGCGTAAGTAAATGATACTTGAAGTGGAGGAAAATGATTTTAATTCAGTATTATTTACCAACCAAAAACCTTTCATTTCATGACATGTGACAAAGATATAAATTCAATTTTAATCTGTTATTTATAATAATTATTATTTTCTAAACTCTTTTGAAACCATAGAAAGAACCGGATCGTTGCATATGAGCTACGATTTCTACTGACTCAGAGAACAAACCTTTCCTATTCATTATTTTGTTGTAAGTACGTGTCAAGATGTAGATAGATATAGTGTGACAATAAAACAAGACTCTCGGGAAGATAAGTAGGTATATACTTGTTGAAGGCTTGGCGTGACGCCAGCTCATAATCGGCTGTTATGTACTTATTTCGCACAATAAGCGCCGTTTTGGCACATCGTAAGGGAAATCCTTGGAGCTTGCCAGATTATACTCCTCGTGTAAGCTGATAATTCTTTGCTCAACATTCTATAAAGATTCCGGATTTTTGGCAGTCATATTACTTATTTAGATATTAATGTGAATGAACCATTAACGAGGTTCCGTGCTTCGGAGGGCACGTTAAGCCGTCGGTCACGATTGCTGTAAGATCCTTAGAGACGGCGGTCGATATACAACCATGTCAGAGGCTTACTACTTGTAGCAGGCGGTTGTAAAACTGACACCAGGACTTCTTAACTAAGTTGCACGGCTCAGGCTGGCGGCATTTTTGAAGGTTAATTGGATTTTTTTTTACCAGACTTTATAAAAAAACGGTTAATTAACAAAAACAAAGAACAATCAGAAATGGTCATACCACCAACATTCCGACCGTACGGGTCAACAATAATATACGTTCACCTGTACCGGATATCATGGTATAAATAATATTTTAACCAAAAAAATTTACCAAAATACCTAAGTAAAACGCTTTCATAAAGTACCTACCTGTGCAAGCATTAGTATTCAAATCCCGAATTTACTACCGCAGCTTATATCGGTTTAGCTACGAAATTATTAGTTTAGCAACTAAATTAACTATAGCTATATAAAATTAACGGTTTTGCTACTAAATTAACTGCAGTATTTCGATGTAGTGTGTGCAATAAAACAGACAAATCGGAATCCGATTAGTAATTATTAATGTTCTGTTCAAAACTATGAGATTTACGCTAGTGGTTGAAGTTAGATTTTGACTGTAAGTTTTCGATGACTCATACAAATCAATACAGTTGACAGTCGATGGCGGCGGCGCAGTGGTAGTGCAACCATAAAACGTTCACTCGGCCCTATTTCGGATTTTCGCGATTGGCACTTGTTACTTAGCCAGGGTTGCTAATGTCAAAAATCTCAAATAAAAGTATAAAAATAACAACACAGCAAAATCTGATTAAGAACGTCATAATTATAATTCTTAGCCAATTTTAAATCCAAGAAATATGACGCTCGTGACAACCACCTTCTTAGTTACCTTAGTTACCTTGACTTCCCCTGAGAATCCGGTTATTTCCAGTTAAAGTCAGTAAGTGTCAAAATCGTCGTTACTCAGTACTGAGTGAGCCATCTGTATAGTATATTATCCCTAATTTGTGGTGCGACTGCCTGCGACTATGGGATTTCACAAAGTCGATATTTATCACTTTGTGAATTTATTCGCAGCTTGGTTAGAACATTGCAGGCTGAACCACCTGATTGTCCGGAAGCAAGATGGTTCCGTGCTTCGGATGGGCACGTTAAGCCGTCGGTCCCGGTTGCCGTCTATGATGGTGGTTCCACAACCATGTCAGAGGCCTGCTACGTGTAGTAGGCGGTTGAAAAACTCTGACGTCAGGGTTCATCGGGTTGTTGAAGGAAGAGAGAGGCTTAACCATCACAGGTTGTTCGATTTTCTGGTCTGGTCGACCTACAAAGTTTTCAGTACACCTGGTAACAATTTAACCGCCTGCACTCCAGCGTCCCTCTCTGAAACGGTCTCGTCGAGTCCTCGTTTTAATTCCCCGTGTCCGGTCGAGGGGTTAAGGCGTTTTACACACTTAACTTCCGTTTGTGCGTTATTATTATTTATTCTTGTGGCGTTATTTCTGCGCAGCGCTCATCCGTTGCCTGTGAAAATTACGATTTTTCACTTAATTTTCATACCAATTCGGTTTATGTGACACGGTTTCACAGACGCATGGGTTAGCAGAAAATTACGCACGACGCTGCGTTGACAGAAGGTGTCAAAGAATTTGACATCGGTAATATTTGGGATTGATCTATATTATGATATGACAGCTCTGTGGCAGTGGGGCGTTAACCCATGTTTGATCCTCGGTCATTTTACTGTCATTTTAATTTGACATTGATAAGCCATATTGTTTTGTATTATAATATAAGAATAAGTTCGAAATTGCGTTACGAAGCGCAAAAATAACGTCGAAACGGACAATATGTGTGTGAAGTCCCTTGAAGTGGAGGGTTTTCGAAACGCCCCAATTTGGGACGCGCTGTGTGTGACGGGTGGGGTGAAGCTATTACGGTACAAAATAGAGAGTTTACAGAAGGTTCACTCGACTCTATTTATGATATTTCACGATTGACACTTGTTACATAGCCAGGGTTACTACTGTCAAAGTATGAGAATAATGATCAGAGCAGCATTTGATCTCAATGTACCTATGGGAATATCAGACCATCATTTGATACAAGAACGTCATGAGCCAATTTTAATACAAGAAATATGACGTTCGTGGCGCCCATCTTCTTAAGTTACCTTGAGTTCCTTTGAGATTCCAGTTATTTCCTGTTATAGTCAGCAAGTAAGCGTCATAGTCGTCGTTCGTACCGAGTGAGCTATCTATGTATATCTTCGCGCCGTTTCTCTCATTTTTGGTCTCGTTGCGACCACGTTTTAATTCCGAAGGGTTACGAGTGGACGGTTTTCGAAACGCTCCAATTTGGGACGCGCTGTGTGTGACGGGCGAGGTGAAGCTATTACGGTACAAAAAAAGAGTTAACAGAAGGTTCACTCGACCCTATTTATGATATTTCACGATTGACACTTGTTACATAGCCAGGGTTACTACTGTCAAAGTATGAGAATAATGATCAGAGCAGCATTTGATCTCAATGTACCTATGGGAATATCAGACCATCATCATTTAATACAAGAACGTCATGAGCCAATTTTAATACAAGAAATATGACGTTCGTGGCGCCCATCTTCTTAAGTTACCTTGAGTTCCTTTGAGATTCCAGTTATTTCCTGTTATAGTCAGCAAGTAAGCGTCATAGTCGTCGTTCGTACCGAGTGAGCTATCTATGTATATCTTCGCGCCGTTTCTCTCATTTTTGGTCTCGTTGCGACCACGTTTTAATTCCGAAGGGTTACGAGTGGACGGTTTTCGAAACGCTCCAATTTGGGACGCGCTGTGTGTGACGGGCGAGGTGAAGCTATTACGGTACAAAAAAAGAGTTAACAGAAGGTTCACTCGACCCTATTTATGATATTTCACGATTGACACTTGTTACATAGCCAGGGTTACTACTGTCAAAAATCTCAAAGTATGAGAATAATCAGAGCAGCATTTGATACAAGAACGTCATAAGCCAATTTTAATTCAAGAAATATGACGTGCGAGGCACCCATTTTCTTAAGTTACCTTGAGTTCCTTTGAGATTCCATTTATTTCCTGTTATAGTCAGTAAGTAGGCGTCATAGTCGTCGTTCGTACCGAGTGAGCTAAAGTATGGTCAACGAAACGAGATAATTAAAATATAAACAACTTTTGTATGACTCGGTGACAGTTATTTATTACAATCTGTCCTTATCTGTCACATGGTATAATGTCTGGTCTCTCTTTCTGGTTTGTTTACATTAATTATCTCGTCTGGTTGGCCTTACTTATCTGTGTACCCTTCCAGCCGTTTCTCTCACTTTTGGTCTCGTTAAGTCAACGTTTTAATTCCAAAGGGTTACGAGTGGAGTGTTATCGAAACGCCCCAATTTGGGACGCGCTGTGTGTGACGGGCGAGGTGAAGCTATTACGGCTTCATTCAATGACTTTTCAATATCCCTTCTATAGATACGAGAAGATAATATGTACAATTTTATCACTGGTAACTGGTAACACACTAAAATAAACTTATTCTTCAAAACACCTGTGCCTCTAACTGGAATCTCAGAGGAATTTAAGGTAATTGGGAAGATGGTTAAACCACGAACGTCATATTTCTAGGATGAAAATAGACTAAGAATCATAACGTCAAATTATGAAGTTCTTGTATCAGATTTTGCTGTTTTGTTACTTTGTGATTTTTGACAGTAGCAACATCGACTATGTAACAAGTGATAAGATAACCGAGCAAATCCTAAATAGGGTCAAGTGATCCTTCTGTTCACTCTGTCCCATACGAAAAAAAAGAAAAGTACATGTTGTGTCCAGTACAATTCAATCCCTATAGACTAGACAAATCCCGCCATTACCTACTTACTATTTGAAAGTGTTAACTTACTTAACTCCTTCGCTGCGCAGAATGCTAAATAGCTAAGTAAATTTAACGTAAGCTCGACGACGGTAGGAAATCACACGTAACGTCCGTTGCTGCGTTGCTTTATCGCTGTGTAATACATGCGTTAGGAAATTGAAAACTTACACCTTGTTATCATACGAATATGGTTTATGTCGTGTGGTGTCCGCTTGGAATAGCATCACCCCATATCTTTCTTGTGGGTGTCGTAAGAAGTGACTAAGGGAGTTGAGAGTCACATCGTATATTGCAATTTTAGGTGACAGTCTTCTAAATGACTCAAGTTTTTGTCAGACGTGATGTCAATGGCCGTTTTTATACAGCCGTTTACATACGTTCTGCCTGACCCGCAAGGGATATAGACGTGATATAGTATACGTGTGCATGTATGTAGGTAGGTATGGTTTACCAACGTCAAATCCGATAGCTATCGCACAACGCTGCGTCCACGGATGCGTCGTCAAACGGTTTGACATAGACCATAATATTTGGATGGGAAGTAAAGTGGAAATTCATATTGTCCTAACGCATGAATTACGCAGCGATAGAATAACGCAGCAACAGACTTTGCGTGTGGTTCATGTAAGTACGACGAGACAGTAATACGATTTTACTAAGTTAATACCTCGTCTGCAGGAGACAGTCCTTTGACATCCGTTTCATAGTAAAGTTTTGAAAACTACAAAGTTGTCATGGAATTTACAAAAAGCTTTTGTTCATAACATAACCATAGACTTATATATACAAGGTGTTCCAAAGGAAATACATTAAATTGGGGATGTTGTGTAGGCCATCGCACTGAACAATTTCCATTATGGCACCTATTTTAAATTCTTAACAATTAAAAAGTTGAAATTTTCATACAAACTAAATACCTACATTTACTACGATCATTATGCATTACCCCTTATCCAAGATTGCAACCTTGCATTTTTAACTCATTGTATTTGAATCTTTGAAAAATTTCGAAATTATAGTAGTCTATGTTTTAAATTTAAAATAAATCTTATGATAAAAAATCTATTTGTTGATGTCAGCTTTATTTTATTACCGCCTCAAAATAAAAACTCCTTTTGACTTAGAGCACCCATAGAGACGCAAAGACCAAGGGCCAATCAGAGAGCTCAGTTGAGTCTGTAGTGTCAGTTGTGTCTTGGTTGTGTCAGTTTTTGACAAACATGACATTTCACCTTAGTCTACGCCAAAACTGTTACCTTGGCAACTAAATTACCGCCACAACCGTTGTCTTGGCAACAGTTGTGGCGCTAAAATTTAAAGATTTTCCAAGACGGCAACATGACATAAATAAAATCAATAAAGGTCTTTTCATAATGTGGCACTCAATTAAATTTAGCAAACTTTAGTTGCTAATTACTTCTAAACGAAGGGTTTTTATAACTTGGCTCCATAATGAAAATTATTCAGTACGATGGCCTACACAACGTCTCCAATTTAATGTATTTCCATTGGAACACCTTGTATAAACATAACAATTAGTTTTCAAAAAAGTTTGTTTTCGGCTGTCGAGTGCCGGTACTTAGGGGGGTGCGTGTATGGGTAACACTGATATTCGGATGGAAAAGTCTAGTTTTGATTGCTATTAATATTTTATATTTATTTCTCCATTCATTTATTATAAGTTTACTGTACTACATCAAAACAGTGATATAATACGTTTTTGACGGTTTATTTATGCGCTATACACACATAACATCCATTGTTGAATTATTTTTGAGCATCGCTATTCGTTGCGTTTGACATTATTCATTTTTTTTTCATACAAATACGGATTAAGTGAAATGGTTTGACAGACGCATCCGTTAGCGCAAATATAGCGTACAACACTTTGTTGATGGAAGCATTTGTCAAACAATTTGACATACTAAGCCATTTCTATGAAAATAAGGTCTAAATTCGTATCTTTTTTCCCATAGCATGCGTTACGCAGCGCAAAAATAACGCACAACACGTTACGTGTGTTTCTCGTCTACACAAGTTTTTTTTTTAAGTTTCTATTTAGAAAAACATTCTTCACTTTAGTAATGGTCTATGAGGAAAAAAATGCCTAAAATGGTAGCCTTAGTATCGGTCATTATATTTTCCATTCATTCATTCACTCACAAACCGGTCTTTTCATTTCTGCGCTTATCTTTTCTTTTGTATATTTTTCTTTTCAAAATACTGTTCACAAATAGTCGGCTTTTGATAAAGTTTTTTCGTTGTTGTGTACTTACTTATAACATATAAGGGTATTGGACATTAGGTACGTAACATGAATTCTTATAAATATAATAATGAGAGTTTTCTGCTTTAAGTTATGTAAACGCCAAATCACTTTGTAAAAATAAACTACTTGAAGACTATAAAAATACATGTTTTGAAAAATTCTCGTTTTGTGATTTGATTTTTCTCAGTTTTTATATCGTAATTAAATACGAGTATAGGAATCACGCTTATTCTTGGCGCGTATGCATTTTTTATATAGGTACAAGACATATTCTTTGTTCGCGCTTTGGAAAGTTTTGTATACGAAAACGATGCAATGTAAATCATTTGTAATTTAAAAACAAGAGCGTATCTCTTATTTCAGAATTAAAAAGAGCTAAAGTACTTACAGTGATTGCGAGAGGTACTTGGACAGTCCAAGTTTGGAGATCTTGCTCCCCTTGATGCCCTCATTGAGGACGCTGGTCACCGTCAGGAAATTCTTGGTCATGGTCGACTCTTCCGACGACACTAACGTCACAAAAACACACACAATTTGAACAAACACACAATTACTAGGCGGTATGGTCTAAGACCTCTGCCTGTCCTTAATGGACTAAAAAATAAAAAATAAAATCACCACCGAAAAATAAATTTATTTTTAAAACCAGCCAGCAAGAGACTTACTCTTTTCCGCAATGAGAAAACAACATCGAATTCTATTTTTAAAATACCGCAACAAGTAACGCGCGAAAATTTATATTTCCTCTTTCAACAAAAACAGGGTTACACTGAACGGTTTTTGATAAAGTTTTCTCTCTCGTTTAACAATGTATCACAGACTCAGGTTTCGATGTCAGTTGTTGCCGAAAAATAATGTTCTTTGACACAGGTTACAGTCTTTTAGATCTGAAAAGATAGATTTTGTATTTTTAATTACTATCACTTTTGAAAAACATAAATACATCCAACCAACAAAACACGCTTGCTTCTTATTTATCAGTGCGAAAAAGTAAAGTATTGCCCAAAACTACGTACGTATAGTAGCATCATAAAAGTAATTTACAAAACTGAAAATATTTCAATCAATTTACCCCACTTATCTTGAAATAGGTATGTCACAAAAACCTTTTTATCTTGCAACGCTACGGCTACAAATGCGTCTATCAAACCGTTTGACATAAACCTTATTTGTGCGCGAATAAGGTCAAAATTCGTAGATATTGTCCTAACGCATGCATAACGCAGCGCAATAATAACGCACAAACGGACGTTACGTGTGTTTTTTTTTCTCTTTATTAGAGTTAATAACAAACATTACTAAACTAATTATAAGCTTATAATAGATAGTTATGTAACCAACTCCATTAACCACAGATTACAAAGTTTCTTGTCTTAGATGTATGGAATCTTAAAAATAAATACGTCACTTTTTGGATCACTCTATACAGCTTATTTTACTTACCTACTCACTTTTCGACTTCTGTATAAACCACATTGTCACAACCATAAATACTAAGAAGGTTCTATATATATAGAGACAAGTTCTGACAAGGACAAAGTACATATTTGTGTACACACGCTACTGTGTGTCGTGAGTAAATATTCTGAACAGTGTGGGACAGACACGACAGACCTAATTAAGCGAGGGAATGTAGGATTTACTCTACGTCTGTTATAACATTACATAATGTTTTCAGAAGCAATATTTTAGTAGTAGTAGGTACACTTGGTACTTGTTTAAAATGAACAACTTCTGTCAAGAAAAGGATAGTGAATGCCGTTTATCTCAGGGAAAATAGTGTCGGTTAGTACTGAACGAACAAATTGTTCAAAAACGCCAAGCTAAACAGGTCATAGGGAACAATTTTCCCGTATAGATAAGGTAAAAAAAAATCCTTAAAAAAATATCAGCTGACCAACCAACTTTCTATTGTAGTTTCTTTTTGTTTTTAGCTAAGTATGTTCTTTCAAGAAAGAAAGTGAGGAGCTTAAACTTTTCGGAAAAGCCAGTTCGTTTTCGGTTCCACTCTGTTGATTTGCCAAAGAAACACGAGTAAGAGACACGCCCTTAGCCACATTAAATTAGAAGTAAAGTAAAAGGAGTCCAAAAAATAACCTAAAATACAAACTTTAGAAGAGAAACCCTATTTTCGGACACTCAATAGTTTTTCGACTGTCGAAAGTTCCAGAGCTTTCTACTCGCGAAAGGGCTTCTAAGGGCTTCCAACAGTTCTAACTCAGCTTATTGGCTCACAACTTTCTAGTTCGGAACCTGCTCGGTCAGAGCAAACACAGGCTACCGCTCTACCAATCAAGCTACCGGAATTCTGACCAATACAAATAAAATTACCTAAAATTATTTTTGGTTAACTTTCCACCGAAGGCAAGAATTATTGAACCTACGACCTTCAACAATTGAACAACTTTTATTAAACCCTTTTTTTGAAATAGGTACGAAATTAAAATTTGGATCTCCCATACTCTGTTAGTACGGGTGGTATTAGTATTATGGGATATACAATTTGTTATTCCTATTTCGAATGTAGGTAAATTATTATTAACAAAGTAATTCCCATTAAATTTCGAAAAAAGTTTCTAACAAAAGTTGTTTAGTTATGTAAGTAGTAAATTAAATACTAAATTAAATTTTACCTCAAATACATATTTAATAATAATATGACGTAATCAAAATTGTAATTCAGACCATAAGGACCCCATTCAAAGTTAAAAGCATATGACGTCATAAAGCCTTCAAAGACGTCAAAGAGCTTCTAACAAAGGTCCTCATTTGACTAATACGATATACCGTCAAATACATAACTTGTAAAAGAAAGCCAAGTCTCGCAACTCAAGCTTTTACTATGAGAAGGGTAGGTATCGTAACTCAGTCCTCCTACAGTAGAAAATTTGTGAGATCTATCCGCCCGGAAGAGAAAACAGTTGTCAGTACGGCAGGGCATGATGACGTGACTGGCCTCTGGATCTAACCGTGTATTTTGATTTGTCAATTAACAATTGTGAGATCTATCCGTCCGGAAGAGAAAACAGTTGTCAGTACGGCAGGGCATGATGACGTGACTGACCTCTGGATCTAACCGTGTATTTTGATTTGTCAATAGTTAAGTCAAAAATGATAAGAAAATCCAATAATCGCTTGGCAAAACAAGTATGTCTGTCTATGTTTGACTAGCAATAATTTCAAAACCACTAGTTCAAATTGAATGTGATTTTGTGACTTAGGTATCTCATTTATGCGATGCCTGTTTGGTTACTGAAATATAAGGCTTATAAAAGCCTTGGTCGAAAATGGCCTGAAAACTGAAATGCTTCGATTAAAGAATGATAGACAATGGTTCGACTTGGCGGGGGCACTTCCGTGTCCACAGATTTTACGTGACGCCATATCCGCAAGAAGTGGCGACGATCTACGTAATTTGACGTTATTTAATGCTGTGACATAAAATTTACATTCTGTTAGCAGTTATGTACCTTTTCATATTCCTGTGGTAATAAGAGGTAACAGGTAAGACGATTTTGAAGATTTTTGAAATTTTCTATTATCAAACTAAAAAAGGATCATTTTTTAAGCTAAATTTTCACTACCATTAAATATTAGAAGTTTTTATCTTAAGGTGCAAGTTCGTCAGTTGTGGCAATAGTCGTAATATGAAAGTGTATGACGCGCGGCCGCATGCGTATGTAGCATCCCTCGAAAGCGGTGCCATAGCGCCCGTGCGACGTTTTCCTAATTTGTGGTGCCATACACTTTCATACTACGACTACGACTATAGATAGCCACACGACCGCAACTGACGAATTCACCTTTACCACCTGATTCGAAGAAGAACAACGATTTACTCAATGGACTGCACAAACATCTACTATAAATGTGCAAAATCATCCAAGACCAAAGAGACCTCAGCAGATTAAGGCAAAATTACTAAGAGCTTTGAATGCAAATAGATTACTAAGGAGACAACACAAAAATAAATATAAGAAACAAAATAGTCTATTGAAACGAGTAGTATTATATCAGGAGATTGACTCACTCAAGGCAGCTTATTCAGCTTTATCTGAGCAGCATGAAGAAGCAAAGACCAAGCTGAGCCAACAATCTTCTACATTTGCACCACTAACAAATAAAAATATAATTAAACAAAAATGCAATGAAATCATGGCCTTGCTACAAGATGATACAGACAAGAAACATTTGTCATTGCTAAGTGACACAGGAGACCGGTCTGAATTTTCATCAAATGACAGCGGGTCACCCAAGACTAAAAAGAAGAGAAACCGTCATTCGTCAATGAAGAAGAAAAAAGTGAAGGAGCACCAAGCTGTTTTAAAACCACAACACTGCTCTCACCAATCTGCAGGGTGCCCCCCCACCCCGCAGGAGGTTGACCCTAAGCGGGGCTGTGGCACTATGCATTGTCAGCAGTTGCAGCGAGGTCAGCATGCTACTATGGATCAGGAGCCCAGTACTCCTAAATCACGAGTCGAGCAGTCTGGTAGCGCCGCGCAGGGACTACATAGCTTGGACGCGAGTGCACTCACCACGCCACCGCGCGCTCCACTGGACGTCCCGAGCACCTCGCAGCCGTGCGCCCCGCGGCCCCCGCCGTGCGCCTCGCAGCCATGCGCCCCGCACGCCCCGCTGCTGAGCGCCCCGCGCCTCTCGCTGTGCGCCCCACGCCCCACCATGTGCGCTCCGCACGCCCCGCCCCGCGGCCCGCACGCCTTGCCATGCGGACCGCCGCCTACGCGTGCATGGTCAGGTCTGCTCACGCCGCGCGTCGCCGGGCAAGGAGCCCAGGGCGCGTCGCTGGCGTTGCACACTAGCACGCCTACGCCGAGTACTCGTACCCAGCACGTTCAGCAGCTGCCCAAACCCGTGGACACTAATCTCGCTAAGACGGTCATCTTTAGTGACAAAATAGGAAAAGGTTTAGGTTACTTACTGCACAATCAACTTAATCAGGTTGTTGAAAATGTTTGTTTACCCCAGGCCTCGTTTGAACAAATTACTAATAGAATGTTAAACTATAACTTTTCGGAAAACACTACAGTGGTGCTATTATTAAGTCACAGTAGCGGTGTCGACAAGCGAGCCTTGACTAATTTTATTAATTCTTGTGCCACCCTAAATGTTCGTAACTGTATTATAGGCACATTACCTTATATTAAGGGACAAGTTGAATACAATAGTAGGATATTTAATTTTAATACTATGTTATATAAATTGACATGTAGTCATAGTGACAACTTATATAGGGTGTTATTTTATTAGTGGCGGATCCGTTAAGGGTGTGTTCTGTTAATGAAACTGAACAACTTTCCTCAAGGAACATAGGTCGAAATATGAAAATAAAATTGGCCCTCCCATACAAATTGACCCGGCCGGCCAACACACTTAGTATGGGGAGACCAATTTCTTTTTTCGTATTTCGACCTATGTTCCTTGGGGAAAGTTGTTCAGTTTCATTGACAGAACACACCCTTAACGGATCCGCCACTAATAAAATTACACCCTACATACAGTTGACATTAATCTATTTGATAATTTTATATTGACAAACAGTACAATGTACTTATCTCATTATTACCGCAAACTTTTAGCTAATTTGTTAGCTATGAACATTTCTGACCCGGTTACACATTGTATACCAGATCATTCTAGACTTAGGCCTCTTGCATCCAGGAACAATAAATCTCAACATTTAAACTAAACAATGAGACAAAGGGAAGCCGCTTAGTATTATTCATCAGAATATTCAGGGCTTTCCCGGCAAGGAGCTTGAGATTGAGTTGTTCCTGGAGTCAAGAAAATGTGATATTTTATGCGTTTCTGAACACTGGTTGAAGGACTATGAGATGCTCATAAATTACGAAAATTATGAAATAGTCAGTGCTTTCAATCGAAAGTCCACTACTCGCGGAGGCACTTTTATTCTTGTTAATAAAAATATCAAAGCTAAAGAGCGAAAAGATATTGTTGGACTTTCGATTGAATGTGTGTGTGAACTGTCATGCATTGAGTTGGAGAAACATATTATAGTGTGCGTATACAGACCCCCTAAAAATAGTAACTATGAGAGTTTTGAACTAATTATGGAAGATGTTTTAAAGATATTATTAAAATCAAAGAATAAATTTCATATCGTGTGTGGAGATTTCAATATAAACTTACTAGAAAATGTTGCTTTTAGAAGTCGATTTATCAGTTTGTTTAAGTCTTTTAACCTAAACAACATATTTAAAGAACCTACTGAATAACTGCAACCACAGCATCTTGTTTAGATAATATCTACTGTGATTGTGACTATTCAGACCAAGTAATAGTAAATTGTTGTAAATCAGACCACAATGGACAATCTGTGCTTTTTCCATGTCGTCCTAAAGATGAAAAGATTGTTATTAGTAAAAGAATTATAAGCTCCAACCAAGTAGACAAACTCCATACTGCACTATCAGAAAAACTACCAGTTCTAGACTATGATACTAACAATCCAAATAACTTTTATTCAAAGCTTTTATAACGATACGTGATGAATTTGAAGACAAATTCAAGGTAAAGAAATTAACAATTAATCCTAAATTTAAATTCAGCGACTGGGCAACTGTAGGCATTCGAACAAGTAGGAACAAGTTATTTGAGCTGTATGACGAAAAGTCTTATAATCATAGTGTAGCTTTTGTTGAACATGTTAAAAATATTCTAAAATATTCAAAAATGTTTGCATACAAGCTAAAGCAATTTTCACCAAAAATAAAATATACTCTGCTGAAAATGTTATTAAAACTGTTTGGAAAGTTGTCAATTCAGAGACTGGTCGAACTAAACCAATCGAAAATCTCATTCTTTAAAGACTGGCCAGGGCATTGTTACTGCAGACGCTGATGTAGCTAATGAGTTTGAAACTTTTTTCAGTAACATCCCATTTACAACTACTGAGTCACTTAACTCTTCGCCAATCATCGCGTCAAATCTTCTTAAAACTAATGTTCAGACTTGTATTAATATATTTGAGTTTAGGCACATTAATGCAAACGTAATATTAAAAACTTTTAAAGATATAAAAGTAAAAACTACAGAGGATCTATGGGGCATGTCAGTAAGACTATGTAGTTCTTTTATAGATACATTAGCACCATACTTAGCCTGTATATTTAATGCTTGCATTGATCATGGCGTATTTCCTGATCTCATGAAGCACAGTAAAGTAATACCTCTTCTTAAAGCAGGAGATAAAACGGATCCCAGTAACTTTAGGCCAGTATCTGTACTACCAGTTTTGAGTAAAGTTTTTGAGAAAATTATACTAAATCAAATGCTCCTACATTTTAATTTGAATAAATTACTACATGATCAACAATTCGGTTTTACGAAAGAGCGCTCGACAACCGACGCTGCTGTTAAACTCCTGCAACTTATTTACGGTGCTTGGGAGGAGTCGCAGGATGTCATAGGGGTGTTCTGCGATTTGTCCAAGGCATTTGATTGCGTTGATCATGAGACACTGTTGCTGAAACTGGACCATTATGGTATAAGAGGAAAAGCGCTTGATTTAGTTCAATCTTATCTCGGAGATAGGACGCAGACAGTGCAGATAAATGGTGTGAAGTCGCTAGGATCTGCCGTCAAAATTGGTGTACCGCAAGGATCAATTTTAGGACCGTTTCTATTTTTAGTATACATAAACGACTTGCCGTTCATGGTACAGAATCTAGCCAAGATAGTGCTTTTTGCTGATGATACTTCTTTAATTTTTAAAGTGGATAGAAAGGCTGTAAATATTGACGAAGTATATGGCGCACTTGATCAGGTTCATAAATGGTTTACGTCAAACAATTTAGTGCTGAATTCTAAAAAAACTAAATGTATTAAATTCTCTTTGCCTAATGTAAAAAGTATTAAACACGATGTTGTTCTAAACAATGAAAAGCTTAATTATGTAACTGAAACAGTTTTCTTAGGGATTACACTCGACGCAACCGTTCAATGGGATCCACATATACTAGCACTGGCTAGTAAACTTAGCTCAGCGGCATACGCGGTTCGAAAAATTCGACAATTGACCGATGTTGCTACAGCCAGGCTTGTGTATTTTAGTTACTTTCACAGCATAATGTCCTACGGATTATTGTTATGGGGTCAAGCCGCTAACATTGAAACTATCTTTGTGTTACAGAAAAGGGCTATAAGAGCAATATATAAACTTCGAAGTCATGAATCCCTACGAGAATTGTTTAAGGAAATTGGCATTCTTACGCTTCCTTCGCAGTACATATTTGACAATATAATGTATGTACGTAAGAATTCCAGTTTCTATTTAAGAAACTCTGATATTCATTGTCGTAATACAAGAAATAAAAATAAAATTGTACCGCCACAAACCAGATTAAGTAAGATCAGTAAATCATTTATGGGTAACTGTGTACGCTACTATAATAAAATTCCAGAGGAAATTTTAAAGTTAAATGATAGGCAATTTAAAATTAAAATAAAGAATACTTTATGTTCGAAAGCGTATTACAATACTGAACGTTATCTGAAAGACAAAGATGTCTGGTTAGTAGCAACAGTTGCTCCAACACAATGCAAGAGATAGGCATTATTTAAAAATAAACTTATACTTTTATGATATGCAAATTGACATGTACCTATAGTGGTTAAATTTGACATTTCATACTTATTATTCTTAAATTTTTGACATGTATTTTTACATTTACTGTAAATTTACTTTTTTTGTTATGTTATTTTATTGCTCGTATGTTTAAAGTATATTTTAAAGACGAAACAGTTAGAATAATCTACTGTAATATTATTTTTATTTTGTTGAGCCGTTTTTGGCTATTACTATTATACTATTAATTTATTTTCTAACTTAGCTAGGGTCACATAGGGCCTAAAATATTGTCAACTTTAGAATAGGTGCACTTCTGGGCAGGTTTTTGGGGGGTTTTCCTGTCCAGGGGGTCCGGCTAACAATACACATGGAACACCTTTTTAAAATATTGACAGAATTTAATTCCATTTACTTGTCATTTACTGAGGCATAAAGTTACATGCTGTGTGGTTAGCCTGGCCAGCCCCGAGGCAGTGCCTTTATTTTTATTTTTTTATCCCGCCCGAGCCGCGTATAGAGTAGGAACACAAATTTTGCATCAGAAATTTTCTCTCTTTTAAGTTTGAATTAGAATGTGACTTTCTTAAAGAGAATCTTGTAAATTCCTACTAAGAAATAAATTATTGAATTATGAATTATGAATTAAGGGGACCCGAAATAGCAACATTATTGTTGGCATTTTGCTATGTAATAAGAAAAAGACACAAACATTAATGTTGCCATTTTGGGTCCTTTTCTTCTATGAATCAGGTTATACCTTAAATATCCTATTTCGTTCACAATTTTGACTCTGAAACCCTCTGTCTTATAATAAAACAAATTAAATTCCAAAAAATAAAAATGAAATTCACCGGAAGTAAAATAACACTCAACAATACGCTTAATCTCATTTCCTTTCGGAAAATAAAAATTCCAAATTAAGCTCGTAAATCGAAATTAATACGAAAATAGGAGGAAGAACACAAAAAGCCAATTAAATACCCCGAGGGCGTATATTTTAACTCAATAAAATACTTTTCAAAGCATTATTGGGTCAACAAATAAGTCAAATAGACTGGAGTTTTAACTTCCTGTTTAAAAATGAAGCCAACCATTCAGAAGGTTCAGTCGACCCTATTTAGGATTTTCGCGATCGTTCGTTGTTACATAGCCAGGGTTGCTACTGTTAAAGATCTAAAAGTTCGTGGCAACCATCATTTTAGTTACATTGAGTCACAAATTAGGGAAACAGCGTGCGGGGTGTCTACTTGAGTTCCCCTGAGATTCCGGTTATTTCCGTTTAAAGTCAGTAAGCACCAAAACCGTCGCCAGTACTGAGTGAGCCATCTGTAAGTATAGGTAAAATTAAGTGAAACCCACCAATTAGGAGGAAAGTGAATATCTTAATTAGGTGGAAATCACACTAGACGTCTGTTGCTGAGCATTTTTAGCGCATTCAAAAGTCCGTTTATACTATGGAAAATTCGAAAATATTAGCCGGGCAGGCACTAGACAGATATCTTTTTGAAGCAATGAGGTAACAATTTTTTTTACTAGTGATAGGTACACGTTTTCTGTAATTAATTTTGACAGCTGAAATAACTTTACGAGATTGTACAATATACATACTCATTAACGTGGCGAAAACATACCTACAGTTAGCAAGCCACTGACACCATGTCTGGCCTCCCTAGTATAAGGAAA
Source organism: Phthorimaea operculella (assembly GCA_024500475.1). Classification (NCBI taxonomy): domain Eukaryota; kingdom Metazoa; phylum Arthropoda; class Insecta; order Lepidoptera; family Gelechiidae; genus Phthorimaea; species Phthorimaea operculella. Next base: position 3,003,108 of record JANFCV010000046.1, on the reverse strand, counting down.
TCGTGATTACACAAATACTAGGTAACTTAAAGAAGTGATTCGTTCGACTAATAAAACGATTTGTAATCGAACGTTTTACTTATTTTCTAGTATACCCTGAATTTACGTAGGTAGGTATTATGTATGTAGGCTATGTCGAGTAGTAGCGGCAAAATTTGCCACTCCTTTTTTACTCAGGGTGTTTCTTAAAAGGCGACGTAGAGTTTTTGACCATGGCTACAATCTCTGCCAAATATGGTCAGCCGTATGGTGGCGTAGTAAAATTAAGCCAAATCCTTTTGCAACATGATTTTGTGTTTAAACAAAACGTGTTGCGCCGACCCCAAGTAATTGGGATAAGGGCAGGAAGATGATGATGTATGTAGGCCAGGCATGCATGTATAGAACACAAAGCAACTCCTCATCAGAGCATCCTCATTAGGAACACCTCTACATCAGTTATTCAGGTCACAGAGACACGTCTCGTTATGACAGCTCGTCATAATTACCAGTGTTTTTTGGCCGACCATCTAAAGTAAGGAAGGGTGCTGAAAGAATTCCGTAGTCAGATTAAAAAAATGCTTAAACAATGAATAAACTGTGTATCAAAATTCTTATCGACAGGATGTCAGACATAAACCGTAGTTGTATAAAAATAAGATGGAAAATGTTTTTTTAAATAGCGCAGAAACGTTTGTTGTATCTATGTTATTTTTGCCAAACATTGAATTTTGCACTTATCCACTCATACAATAGTAAACCAATATTCACGAGTTAGGTAAATGGTTCTGTTCCATTATCTGCCACTCGAATGCACTCTGTAATGGTGTGAGCTTTTACATCGTTTTGTTTCCAGAACTAAAAGCTTCCGAAAGTTTATTTTTATTCCGGTAGTGGTAGTTAAGTAGGTAATCGAAAAACGATAGGTAACAAGCCAAATTTTAGTAGAAAACAATTATCCATAATTATATTAATAAATTATTAATAAATAATAACTATTGGGGCTTTGTTTAATGGATTTCGTAAATTCAATGCCAGGCGGGTAAAAATATTGCGTGATGGAAAAATATTCGGACCTCCCGCACAAATTAACTCGATAGACTAGTACAATTTGTATTTGAACCCTTTTTTTCATATTTCGTCCAGTTTTAAGGGCTGGTTCTCCCATTCAAATATTTGCAGTTATTTTTTACATGCTTTAGGTATAAGCACCTGCTTAAGATAGAAAAAGGCTAGATGTAAGTTAGTACTTTTTATAGATTTCATAAAAATCATCATCATAAAGCTCCAGTCTAGTTTTAGTACATTTTTATAACCCGTAGCAATAAAAATGAAATATTGTGATTATTTTTTCAGATACCTACCCAATATTTCAGATATTTCGATACCGATAGGCCGGATCACGCACGATACAAGATGACGTAATATCGATAACTCAATCGCAACGAAACCTAATCTCCCTTCATCGTTTCTATCTAATACATACATACGTACATATTTCATAATATATCACGCCCTTTCTAATAAAACTAACAAAATGTACGGGGTGTAAAGGACAGCGCTTCGAATACTGAAAAACGTAACCATGCAACTTTGCCCGCTATTTTTCTTTATTTTATCATTGCGAAAAAGCATATTTTTTTTATAGGTGCTGGTGAATTCAAAACATGAAACTAAACATTTTCTCATAAGAAATAATGTTGACGTCTGAGGTGTGAACTTTTTGAAATAAACGACAGAGAACCAAACTTCAACATTTTTGTCTCCTTCGTTACCCAACTTTAACTCCAGAACTGCTGTCATCATCATCATCTTCGAGTGGGACACCAAGTCGTCCAACGACTCGATGAACTGCAGAAATAACTAATTTATGTGCCGTGACAAAACTGCAATAGACATTTATCAACACTGTACTTGCAGTAGGCGGTTGAAAAACTCCCCTGGGCCTCGAATCTGTCGACGCATCTTTGACATTTGTTGACGTATCGCTAAAGCGATATGACGCTTCTGGCTTCGGTTACTATTTTTGCCGTTTTGGGAACGGTCCATTACGGCATTTGTTACCAAAATCATGCTCGTCTTGCTTAGAGCCAGCAATGTAGGGCTTTGTAAGCGCGTTTTAAAACACTGTCATCTAATTGCCAAAAAAAATTATACGTCAAAAAGCGATAAAAAAAAATTGTGTCCACCATCTCTTTCACTTTTTATGGCAACAGTAGAAACAGAAAATATGTTTCAAATATCGTTCATTCCATTCATTCATATATCTGTCAGATTCAGCATTGTTTGTTTACAAAACAATATTTTTTAGAAATCCATCTAATTTAGTATTGAATAAACAATTTTCAAGAATATTTTGAATGGGTAACAGCGTCCCTTGCGTGTTTAACATCCTACAATGTGCTCGCCAACACATCTACCAAGAGTGTGGTGAGTTAGACGATACACCGTCTATAGATATGGACCCAGCAGTGGACTATTGTAAGTGTAATAAATTATTCATTTACCTTCTACTTTCTGTTTGGATTCTTTGGAAAACGTATACCTTACGCAATAACAGTAGTAAAAACAATAATGTAAACTATTATCTATCATAGGTACGACGTTGTTGGATGACTCCGTGCGTGTCCCACTCGAAAGAAAAAAGACAAGATGTATTATGTAATGTATACTATGATCATCATCGTGCGGCAGACTCCTGCAGCCGACCTGGCTCCGCACGTATCGACCCGTCGTTCCTGTGGATTCAGCCAGGAAGGCTGAAAGGGTGGCGCAGGTCCTGGGTAGCCATGCGTTTTCCATAATTGCCTCCCAGGCAACGCAGTGTCTGTAAAGAGCGTGCAAAAGCCATGCCGCTCCGCATCGGCTTATACAGCCATGAAAAATCTCGCCTCAGCCACTGAATAAATCGTCTGACATAGACGTATGAGGCCAATGATGATGACGATTATTGCAATAGTAATGAGCTGAGCTGAGCGTCGCGTTCGTGTGTGATTCAAAAGAGTGGACTCTGCTTCCGACCGCCTGTACACTTCGCCTGCCTCCCTGGAAGAAGTTGCACAGAGAAAGCGGAGAGACACATGATGATGTCGTCTTGAGACGAATGACATAACCACCAGCACATAAATCAACACCGTAAGTTATTTAGATAAAGACTCACAATACACCACGTTAAGTACGATTCTAGATTCACTGCCGGGTACCTACACACCGCCAGTCAGTGTGCTTTCTAAGTTACAGTATTGGCACTAATGACCCCTCTACCAGTTTACGTTTTCCTACTAATTATTTCGTGAAATGAGATAAGTGTGTTTTAGTTTTAGTTGCATTTTAAAATTCTTTTTAGTAGTACTAGCGTGTAAACCAAAAACACTGTATGTGCGAGCACCTAAGTTTTGAGAAAATTAGCAAAAACGTTTTTTATTGAAATTTGCTTTTTTTATGAATAACTTAAAACATTTAAACTTTTTTATGACTTGAACTAATGGATATTGGTAATACCTTACTAGCCATTCCAATTTTACACAAAATGACATTAAATAAACAGAAATATAATTAAAATACAGTAATCTGCTTCTGCGTGATGAACATACAGCATAAATATTGTTGCTTTGTAAAGCAAAAACACTGTATTGGTTCATACAGTGTATTTCTTTTACAATAATACTGTAGCGCAAAGTAAGGATGGAGTTAGCCTATCAGCAGCAGAGTGCTCTGATATGGTTGCGATGACCTCTAACATGGTTGCAGAGTCCTCTGACATGGTTGCAGCGTTCTCTGACATGTTTGTAATGACCTCTGACATGGTTGCAGGGTCCTCTGACATAGTTGCAGAGACCTCTGACATGGTTGCAATTACCTCTGATATGGTTGCAGAGTCCTCTGACATGGTTGCAATGACATCTGACATGGTTGCAGAGTCCTCTGACATGATTGCAGCGTCCTCTGACATGATTGCAGAGTCCTCTGGCACGGTTGTACTGACCTCTAACATAGTTGCAAAGTCCTCTGATATGGTTGCAGAGTCCTCTGACATGGTTGCAGCGTCCTCTGACATGATTGCAGAGTCCTCTGAAACGGTTGTAATGACCTCTTACATGGTTAGAATGACCTCTGACATGAATTCAGAGTCCTCTGACGTGATTGCAGAATCCTCTGACATGGTTCCAGAAATATCTGACATGGTTCCAGAAACCGTTGACATGGTTGCAGAGTCTCTTATATGGCTACAATGACCTCTGACAAGGTTGCAGAGGCCTCTGACATGGTTGCAGAGGCCTCTGACATGGTTGAAATGACATCTGACATGGTTGCAGAGTCCTCTGACATGGTTGCAGCGTCCTCTGACATGATTGCAGAGTCCTCTGAAACGGTTGTAATGACCTCTTACATGGTTAGAATGACCTCTGACATGAATTCAGAGTCCTCTGACGTGATTGCAGAATCCTCTGACATGGTTCCAGAAATATCTGACATGGTTCCAGAAACCGTTGACATGGTTGCAGAGTCTCTTATATGGCTACAATGACCTCTGACAAGGCTGCAGAGGCCTCTGATATGGTTGCAGAGGCCTCTGACATGGTTGCAATGACCTATGACATGGTTGCAGAGTCCTCTGACATGGTTGCAGAGTCCTCTGACATGGTTGCAGAGTCCTCTAACATGGTTGCAGCGTCCTCTGACATGATTGCAGAGTCCTCTGACGCGGTTGTAATGACCTATGAAATGGTTGCAGCGTCCTCTGACATGGTTGCAGAGTCCTCTGACATGGTTGCAATGACCTTTGACATGGTTGCAGAATCCTCTGACATGATTGCAGAGACCTCTGACGTGTTTGCAATGAGTTCTGACATGGTTCCAGAGACCACTGACGTGGTTGCAATGAACTCTGACATGGTTCAGAGGCCTTTATTGTGGTGGCAGAGTCCCCTGATATAGTTGCAGAGGCCTCTGAAATGGTTGCAGAGACCTCTGACATGGTTGTAATGACCTCTGACATGAATTCAGAGTCCTCTGACGTGGTTGAAGAATCCTCTGACATGGTTCCAGAAACATCTGAAATGGTTCCAGAAACCTCTGACATGGTTGCAGAGTCTCTTATATGGCTACAATGACCTCTGACAAGGTTGCAGAGGCCTCTGACATGGTTGCAGAGTCCTCTGATATGGTTTCAGAGTCCTCTGACATGGTTGCAGAGTCCTCTGACATGGTTACAGAGGCCTCTGATGTGGTGGCACAGGCCTAAAATACGTTTCCACAGAACCCGACCATTAAGTAAGGTTACTTAGAAATAGAATCATTCGAGATTTCGCATTCGGGGCACGCGCAATATTGTAAAGGAGAAACACTGTAAGTGCGTTTACAGTGTTATGGCTTTACAAAACATGGTTATATGCACATACAGTTTTTTTTTGTTTGTTTATAACTTCAATTGTATTCACTTTTATGATGAAATATATAGTTGAGGGTATGTATTAGAGTCTAAATAATGTAATTAACCTTATAGAGCTAAAACACTGTATGTGACACTTACAGTGTTTTTCCTTTACACGCTAGAGTAGCTATTTGCAGGAAATTACTAGACATAACTATGTAGGTAAGTAAATATACTATTTTGATTAACTTTATCCACTGCAATGTCTGAAGGCGAGGATCCACGCAGAACAATACGATTTCAAGGTTAGGGTTGAGGAGGGGTGAGATTCGGGTAGCGAGCGGCGCGGGATAGAATGGCATCACCCCAATTCTACCCATGGGTGTAGTAAAAAGCGACTAAGAGATAATCATCCAGGGAATAGGCAGCAGCGATTCCTGTCAACGCAACATCTTGCGCTGCGCTCGCCAATCCGCCTGCCAAGCGTGGTGAGGTGAGTATGGCAATTCCCCCCGATAGGGGGATGCCCATGTCCAGCAGTGGACTGTTGTGGATGTTATGGTTATGGTCATGGTTGTATAAGTACAACCAGCTAGCTTGACTCGACCAGCTGGAACATTTCATGTGGGAGATCCTATTTGTTTATACATTATTTCGATGTATGCTTCTAGGGAAAAACGGTTGAGTTTAACGAACTTTAAGACCCTTAAAATATTTGCAGTTTGTTTTTATTTTTACATTTTTTTTACATCCCTGTTTTAAACAATTAAAAACAATAACAATGATAATTTCTGATTATATTCTAGTTCTTATGAAGAAGCACCTGCGTTCCGGTTTGAGAAGTGTGTGCCAGTTCAGTGCAACGCAGTATTCCATGCAGAATAAGGACACTTGAAGTACAGAAGACTCGCCGCCCACGTTGTGCCCGAACCAAACGAAAAGCAGTGCTTTCAATCGATTTAAAGGAGAAACATCAGGGAAACCTAGTGGCTATTGATACCTAAGCATCTGAAGCATTTTTGGCTGGGATAGTTGCATGCATGGTAAATTAAATCAGAAAGTAAAGACGCCCGACGCGTCGCCTTTCCAGTAGGTAAACATAGCTACTACATATGTTCGTTTCCTTTTCTTGATCTGTAAAATGATAATAATTAATGGTGCTGCTGAAACCAGGACCTTCCTATTTTGCAAATAAACAACAAAAGCGAGCATTGGAACAATGTACTTATTAAAATAATCCATAATGATATTTATATTCATAGGATAATTATAAAACTCTGACACCAGGGTTCATCGGGTCGTTGAACGACTCGGTGTCCCACACGAAAAGAAGAAGATTATCAACAAAAGACAAAATAGCAATACTGACGATCAATAGATGGCGTGGTTTAGTTTTGAAACAGGGTATTAAATAAATCGTGGTGTGGTTCGTGCAGAACATAGAAAACGCATGAGAGAGCTACATGAGACATTTGCTCAAATATATCGCAATAGGTACCTACATTTCGGCAGCTCATTTAGAAAAACATGACGTTACTTTTTAAACGATTTACAACAAGCTGCTTGGAGCCCTTTAGCACCCTCTAGGTACAAAATTGCTGACTTATATTTGTTAAAAATACGCCTAATGATTTACCATATCCTTACTATCACCATACATAACACCACAGTTTAAACTAACCTTAAAATATCGAAAAATTTATAAAATTCGTAATGACACAATCGAATCCTAAAATATTACAGTACTCGTACAATACAAAACAATATATAGTACTTTTACATCATAAGATATCTAAGTTATAATTTCAAAAATAGTTATTATAGTTCGAGAGCCCAGGGGGTAAGTGGCTATCTCATAAGGTACCACGATAGGCTAGGTTTGGATCGTTAACCAAGACTTAAACAAGTCGTATGACCCAGGTCTGCCAGAGCCAATCCTGCCGAAACATAAAAATAATCGATATTTTTTAGAGTCATTTTTTCGTAAAAAATATGTCATAAGGTACCACAATGAGAGTGCTGGCATCAGTTAACCATTGAAAAATTATGTAAAAAAAGCTTGGTCTGCCACTGCGCACCCTGCCGGAAGTGCTTGCCAGACCTCTCCAAAGATGCCCTTCCGACACCCCTAAACTATCTCATCGGGTACCACGACGCGACCACCACAACATAATAGCCAAGATCACTCTGACAATAGATCACAAGGTCTGCCAGGCCTAAACTTGCCGCATCCTAGTGTTTCAGACATTTGAAGTTGTAGGTCCATTGTATGAAAAATGACCTATATCTTTTTCCCCCCGTGTTTGATTTTGATGGTGCCTTAATACGAAATGCTCTCCATAATAAGGAGCTTCGAGTCATATAGGACAGTTGGGTTAGTTAAAATTGTCATATCATAAGGAACTCGAGCACTTTTATTCGAGTTCCTTATGATATGACAATTTTAACTGATAAAATCTGCAGAAGTTATCGAATATTTTCATATTTAGGAGGATTGTGCTCAGAACAGAGACCTTTTATCCAATTGACCTATACAAATCGAATTTCCTAATCATTACGAGCATTTCATACCCAGGCACCATCCAAATCAAACCAGTGGGGAAAAGATATAGGCCAGTTTTCATACATTTAACTTACAATTTCACACTTTTGGTAGGATTGTGTACAATACAGAGACCCTCCTACTCACTGACCTATATGACTCAAAGCTCCTAGTTATGGAGAGCATTTCATATTAAGGCGCCATCAAAATCAAACCTGGGGGGAATAAGATATAGGTCAGTTTTCATAGACCAAACCTCCATTTCAAACTTTTTGACAGGATTGCGTCCAATACTGAAACCCTCCACCCAACTGTCCTATATGACTCGAAGCTCCTCATTATGGAGAGCATTTCGTATTAAGGCACCATCAAAATCAAACACGGGGGAAAAAGATATAGGTAATTTTTCATACACTGGACCTACAACTTCAAATGTCTGAAACACTAGGATGCGGCAAGTTTAGGCCTGGCAGACCTTGTGATCTATTGTCAGAGTGATCTTGGCTATTATGTTGTGGTGGTCGCGTCGTGGTACCCGATGAGATAGTTTAGGGGTGTCGGAAGGGCATCTTTGGAGAGGTCTGGCAAGCACTTCCGGCAGGGTGCGCAGTGGCAGACCAAGCTTTTTTTACATAATTTTTTAATGGTTAACTGATGCCAGCACTTTCATTGTGGTACCTTATGACATATTTTTTACGAAAAAATGACTCTAAAAAATATCGATTATTTTTATGTTTCGGCAGGATTGGCTCTGGCAGACCTGGGTCATACGACTTGTTTAAGTCTTGGTTAACGATCCAAACCTAGCCTATCGTGGTACCTTATGAGATAGCCACTTACCCCCTGGGCTCTCCAACTAGTAGGTCTGCCAGAGCCAATCCTGCCGAAAGATGAAAATAATCGATAATTTTTGATAATTTTTCATCTGTAAAATTTATGTCTAAAAATACCCGAATCAAATGCTGGCATCAGTTTACCATTGATAAATTATGTAAAAAAACTGGGTCTGCCACTGCAACGAAAAGATTTATTAAGGGTGCCAGAAGGGCACTTTTGAAGTGGTCTGCCAAGCACTTCCAGCAGAGTGTGCGCTGGTAGACCAAGTTTTTTTACATAATTTTTTAATGGTAAACTGATGCCAGCAATTTGTTTCGGGTACTATTAGACATAAATTTACAGATAAAAATTATTAAAAAAATAACGATTATTTTTATCTTTCGGCAGGATTGGCTCCGGCAGTCCTACGTCTTTCGAATTGTTTACGTGTCAGTTAACGTTCTAAAGTTAGCCTATTGTGGTACCCGATGAGATAGGCACTTCTGCAGTCGGCTCGCCCACTAAAATATGTTGTTTCTCATTTCGACGAAGAGTTGTTTTGTTTTGTGAGCAGAACATACCTACCGATACAATAATGTGTGCGTACGTAGTTAAAATAAATTAAACGCTGTATACCTAAGGCCCTATTAAATTCAATGCAAATATCTGCAGAATGTGTTCTACTCGTGAAACTGAACAACAAACTGTTCAAAACATATGTATTGGATATTTTGGATGGCATGTCCAAAATTAATTCTTCATATTTCGAAAAAAAATTACTAAAAGCGGTTGTTCAGTTTCACTAGTAGAACATATCCCGAAATTTTTTGCATTGAATTTAATAGGACTTTATACCTCATTAAATTATTATACCTTAGGAATATGATAAGGATTAGTCAATAGCAGCATGAGAGTGGTTTAGGATTCAGTGGTTGAGTGGATTGGTTTAAAAAGAGACGGAGAGCTGTCTATAAAAGTCCTAGTTCAATTTTATAACCGTTTTAATTGCAGTTGACAAGATAAAAATGGGTAGACCGTGCACCAGCGACTTTTTCTTTTAATGGAATAAGTTTTGGTAAAATCGAAAATGTAATGATTCCACTCATTCTTTGTTAGGCAATCACTGTCCATAAATTGCAGGGCACGACAGTCGAATCCCAAAACATTTGCCAAGGCTTGCTGTTGGTTGTTCATTCATACTAGTCGCCCTGTAAAAATCTGTACATTCTATCGTCTTTCTATGTGGGGGGAAACACTTCTCAACCCCCTGATGTTGGTACTTCATTCATACTAGGTAGTCGCCTTGTAGAAACCTGTACCTACTCTTCTTTTGTCTTTCTATGAGAAGGACACGAAGCTTCCCTCAAATGTTGGTTCTTCACAATCGAACAGTCAAAACTGTTTTTAAATATTATCTTAGACTAAGATCTTAGATAAGATAAATGAGAACAGATTGGTTAAAATATGTTATTTTTATATAATCAATACCAGAGTTTAGCCTAAGTAAAGTAACATTTACAGCACTTTCAGGAATTTATTATACGTATTTCATACAGATATCGATGGTCTTAATTTATTTTACACTCAAGTTTATGCCCAAAAACCAGGGTCTGCAGGGTCTTTCAAAATTTTGCGGTAGCAATCGTATGAAGATCAAAACACTCCGCTTAACCAGGTTTCCCGAAGACAGCTGCACTGAAATTTACAATCATCAAGTATGTTACTGTTTGGTAAATTTTCTAACTAAGTAATCTTCTATCAAATAATGAAGCCATGCAGAGAAAAACCTACAGTGACTCGTTTTTGGGATTAACAAGGGAACTATATGAGCCGTGTGGTGCCGGCAGAGTAGAATAACATCACCCCCTCTCTTCCCATGGGGGTCGTAAGAGGCGACCGAGGGATAAACCCAACCCAAACAGCCAGGGCCAACCATATTGTGGCGGTTAATCCAACACAAAAGCATTCCTAAGGAGGGTTGAAGTCTGATAAGCGGCCGGCCGGTCGTAAAATTCAGCCAAATCCTTTTGCTTTTGTGTTCAACGGAACGTGTTGCGCCGACCCCAAGTAATTGGGATAAGGGCAGGAAGATGATGATGATGATGAAGGGAGCTGAGATATCTGTTGGCTTTAGGTACACATTGTGTAAGAAAGAAGTAATAAGTAGTTTGTTTTATCTGATCAGTAATTAAATATAATTAATACAAATTACCTGCATGTGATTAGTTACTATGTTTTGCATTGGCAAAGCTTGCGGATTTAAACTTTATAATGACTATTTTGCACAAAATATCTCCATAATTTATAATTATTCATGATAATGATGAAACATTTTATTAATATTATTGAATCAAGAAATCAATTTAATTTAGTCGAAACAAACCTACAAACAAAAATATTTTGATTTTGCAAGACGTCAACTCAATCAATGACATTTACTTCCATAGATTTTGGATTTTATTAGATCATGATTAGTCCTTTGTTCCCACCTGTCCTACTGAGTAGTTCTACGGTAGAACAGGTGGGAACTTTTTTTCCCACTAGTTCTACGGTGGAACAAGTGAGTACATTTTAAGTCCCACTTGTTCTACTTTTTAGAAATACAAGGTGTTCCAAAGGAAATACATTAAATTAGAGACGTTGTGTAGACCATCGTACCGAATAATTTTCATTATGGGGCCAAGTTATGAAAACCCCTCGTTTAGAAGTAATTAGCGACTTAAGTTTGTTAAATTTAATTGAGTCCCACATTATGAAAGAAGCTTTATTGATCATGACCTTTATTTATGTCATGTTGCCGTCTTGGAAAAACTTTTGAAATTACCGCCACAACTGTTGCCAAGGCAACGGTTTTACCGCCAAAACCGTTGCCAAGGCAACAGTTGTGGCGTAGACCAAGGTCAAATGTCATGTTCGTCAAAAACTGACATAACTGACACTACAGACTCTACTTGGTTCTCTGATTGGCCCTTTGTCTTTGCGTCTCTATGGATGCTCTAAATCAAAATAAGTTTTTAGTTTGAGGCGGCAATAAAATAAAATAACACCAAGGAAAGAGATCTTTTGTCTTAAGTTTTCGTTTAAATTTAAAACATAGACAACTATGTTTCAAACTTTTTCGAAGATTCAAATCCAACAAGTTAAAAATGCAAGGTTGCAATCTTGGATAAGGGGTAATACATAATGGTTGTAGCAAATGTAGGCATTTAGTTTGTATGAAAATTTTAACTTTTTAATTGTTAAGAACTCAAACTTGGTGCCATAATGGAAATTGTTCAGTACAATGGTCTACACAACGTCTCCAATTTAATGTATTTCGTTTGGAACACCTTGTATTATTTTTCATGGAAAATTTGCTTAGTGTGGTGGAGTTTTTTGTTAAAATATTCTAAACACATTCACATTTGGAAGCACATTTTTATTGCCAAAAGTCAGTGTTCCGGAACATAATGTTGAATTCTGATATTTTTGAATCTCAAAATGCTGAAATTTCAAAATTTAGTGGTGTAGCAACAACATGCAACAAAATAAACAAACAAAATGCTTAATAGACGCATCTAGACTTCCAGTTTCTTAAAAACATTGTAGGCCTCGAGCAGAGAGAGCTACATTTAAGATGAGAACGTAAAATTCGTTCATTTCAGAAACTATGCATGTTAGACTGTGTGTTTGTTCAAAAACAATGTAGGCCTTGAAGAGATCTACATCTTAGGTGACAACTCCTTCGAAATCGTGCATTCTATCCACTAGGTTTCTTTGGAAAAATTAAACGCCTTGCGATGATCAATATTTAAGGTAACAGCTGTCAAAAATAAAAGTAGTTTGTTACAGAAATTATGCACGCTACTTTTTCTTTTACAAAGTTGTAGACCTTGAAAAAATCTACATTTGTGATGACAGCTGTCATATTTAACAAATTCATCTCAAGAAATAAAGATGCCAGATTGATTGACAGTTGTCACAAGTAAAAAGCAGTTCAAGTCTCCGGACTCCCCTATGTCTGTAAGCTTATATCTTTAAAACCCTTAACGGATTTTGTTTGTTTGTTCCAAACTTTTTTATCAGACCAAACAGCTAAAAAACCGCGAGTGAAACCGCGGGCGAAAAGCTTTTATCATATACTCTGACTTTTTGCAATAAAAATGTGCTTCCAAATGTGAATGTGTTTAGAATATTTTGACAAAAAGCCCCACCACACTAAGCAAATTTTCCATGAAAAATAATATTTCTAAAACGTAGAACAAGTGGGACTTAAAATATGCTCACTTGTTCTACCGTAGAATTAGTGGAAAAAGTTCCCACCTGTTCTACCGTAGAACTACTCAGTAGGACAGGTGGGAACAAAGGTTTTTTGTTGATGAATTACCAAAAAAGTTTTGGTTAAAGAGTTTTATTTACGCGGAAAGGGTATCAAGCCGAAAGGAGGTCAAGGTGAAAATGAAACTAAACAACTTTTCCCGTGAAACATTTGAAAAAAAAAATCATATTTCGACCCATGTTCCATGGGGGCAGTTGTTCAGTTTCATGAGCACCTTGACTTCCTTTCGGCTTATTATACCCTGTCTGTTACTTAGGTACTGTATATTTGCACAAAGAAATGTTTACTGCAAAGGATTTGGCTTAATTTTACGACCGGCCGTCTACCAGACGTCAACCCTCCTTGGCAATGCTTTTGTGGCAGATTAACAGCCACCATGGTTGGCCCTGGCTGTTTGGGTTGGGTTTATCCCTCGGTCACCTCTTACGACCCCACGGGAAGAGAGGGGTGGTGCTATTCTACTCTGCCGGCACAACACAACTGCGAAAGAGCTAAAGGGGTTAAATAAGGAATGAAAGTTTCTAGTTAACTTTTTGTTCTTTTGATAAATGTCGCTGATGCACAAATATTATACTGCGAAAGCTATGAAATACATTTAAGATTTTAAATTATTTGAAATTCGCCCACTAAATGAGTGAAAGCCCAAAAAAACTGAACTATTTTACTTAAAAAAAACACAAGAAAAATTGAGGTGACCCCACTTGTAAAATGATTCCATGCGCCTTCCTTTTAGAAGGAAATCTTGTAACAAGACTAATAAGTAATGAACAGCCGTATTTTTCGATTTTTACCTACTTACTTACACGCCCCGCTATGTAGTTATAATCTTATAATAATATAACCGATGATATAACCTCATGTTTACGTTCTATTTTTGTTAGTAAAAACGAATTTATAGACGAAACGAATATTTATAAACTTTATCGCTTTTTTTGACATTTGACATAAAATGCACATAGAAAGCTATTCTAATCTGACATCACTTTTATGTCATATTCGTGTCCCTTTTCGGATAATTCATTCATTTTTGAATGAATGATATTCATTTTTTGACAAGCACTCACACATGTGTAAAAAATATTTGTTATACATTGATTGTTATAAAGCAAACATATTTTTGGTCAGTACAAAATGTTCAATGTACTGCTATGTTAGAGCGTTTTGTCGCCGATGAACCAGAAACACTCATGACGTTTTCCTTGACGCGCAAATGACACATCGCGAACGTGGCAGATTTGGGGCCCAGGGTCATCGGATCTGTCCCACACGAAAAGAAGAAGAATACTATCGTAGGCATGATACTTTCTGAGTAGTAGCTAAGTTTTTACTTCCAATCAATTCTCATTTCTATTGCTGTTTAATCTGCTAATGACCATTTTCAAATTTCAAAACTATTCCATGCCATTTTGCAAAGGCATTTTTAAATCCTTAACCACAATCAGAATCTAACCTAACCAAAGATGCCCTACATACAATCCAGAGATTGTCACAGAGAGGGACCGAATCATTCGAAGGGCGGAAACGCGCTGCCAATAAATAAATAAGGGCCGAGATAAGGGCTGCCACTTAGCATTTATTAGCCTCCCAAATGAAGAATAATCGAGCCAGGCGGAAAAGAAGCAGTATACATACTTGTTTGTTCTACCAATCGAATCCACGCGATTTACCAATGAGGTAGAAAATTGGAGAACTTACGGCGCCACTCCTGTGTGTGTTTTTTTCTGTGATTGGTCGAAAATGTGTCAATGACAAAGATTAGTTACTCTTTATTGGTCAATAATCAATAATCAATAATCAATAATCATTTATTCATGTGAGACATATGTATACAATGGGTGTTAAATAAAATTTAAATGTCCAAATATGCTCTACCTTACGGCGTACAAGATTAAAATTAAAACAATACAATTCTTAAAATAATTACATGCTCTCAGGGTTCTTATTTACTAATTTAATAATTTAATTAATAACATGTCAACCTATCTAAATCACAATTAATACATGCTTAAAATATACAATCAGTCTTAGAGTAAATTACTATTTAAATATTCGTCAACAGAGTAAAAGGTGTAATCATTCAATAAGTTAAATAAATTTCGTTTAAATGAAGACATGTCAGGAGAGACTCGTATTCTCTCAGGTAGTTTATTATATATTTTTGGTCCCATCGTCAGGACACTTTTATAATGTAGAGCTGTTTTACAGGGTCTTAGCCGTACATTATGACATTGACGCGCTCTCGACATTTTCGGAAACAATATTTCATTACTTTTACAAAAATTGCTGTCTCATATATATATAATGAAGGAAGAGTCAATATGTTTAATCTTTTAAAATGCTCTTTACAACTTGCAAGACGCGTAAGTCCACAAATGGCACGAACACACTTTTTTTGTGCCAGAAACACACGTTTGTTATTGACAGCATATCCCCAGAACACAACACCATACCTTAATCTAGAAGCCACACAACCATGATATGCTGTTAATAGAGCTTTTTCATTTACTTTTTTTGATAACATGTAAAGCGCATATGATAACTGTGTAACTTTCTGACATATAAAGTCAATGTGACTTTGCCACCTCATGTCCTTGTCAATATGTAGGCCCAAAAATGTGGTTGTTGATGTTTCACATATTTTTACGCCATCAATAATAATATCATTTTGAAATTTGTTATTATTAAAATTCATTATTTTAGTTTTATCTAAATTAACAATCAAATTATTATGTCTTAACCAATTATTTATACATGTCAAACTATTATAAATGTCATTTTCGTTAGTATATAGTACAGTACAGTCATCCGCAAATAGTAACATCGGGCTGCTCGTTGAATTAATTATGTCATTGATATAAATTATAAAAAGTAGAGGCCCAAGGACGCTTCCTTGTGGTACCCCTTGTGTGATAGCCTTTAATGAAGAAGAGTACTCTACATCATTTTTGGTTTTACAACATATTTTATTAATAACAACCTTTTGTACTCTTTCATTCAAATATGATTTTAGTAAATTGATAGCATTTCCTCTTATACCGTATTGTTCCAATTTATAAATTAATATACTATGCTCTACATAGTCGAAAGCTTTTGACATATCCATGTAGAGAGCTGATACAAAATGTTTCTTATCTAATCTAGAGAGCACATTATTTGTGAATTGATATAGAGCCATATTAATAGTCTTATTTTTCCGGAATCCAAACTGTTCTTTCACTAAAATTTTATTAACTTCAAAATAATTGTAAATGCGATTATATATAACTTTTTCAAATACTTTTGAAATAACAGGAATCAATGCAACCGGTCTATAATTTTCCATTCTGTTCTTTTCGTGTTTTTTAAATAGCGGTTTGATTACTGTAGTTTTAAGTTCCTTAGGAAAGTATCCTTGCTCTATGCAAAGATTAATAATGTGACTAATAACTGGCGCTACAATAAAACGAACATATTTCAGCACTTTAGTGCAAACATGGTCATAACCAGTACTTGCAGTATTTTTCAAATTACTTATTATATCACACACTTCTCGAGGATCTGTGGGTTGTAAAAAGAAAGAATTTGATGAGTTATATTTACACGTCCTTTTATATTCTACACTATTCTTAGATTTTACACTAGCCAGTTCTGTATAAAATTGGTTAAAAGCTTCAGCAATTTCACGGGGTCTTTCTACTTTTATACCATTTACCAAAACTTGACTTACACCTTCTTTTGGAAAATTATTTTCTTTATTATTTATGATGCTCCAAGTTGCCTTAGATTTATTTGTAGAGTTTTCAATGAAATTATTATTTTGAGCTGTTTGAGTAAGTTTTATAATTTTGTTATATCTAGCAGAGTATGATTTGAATTTTTGTTTATCGGATATATTTTTAGAATGCCTATATCTCCATAATAATTCACGTTTACGTTTACTACATATTTTAACACCCCGTGATAACCATTTTGGCCTTTTCTTCAGGTAGTTTTTTACTTTTTTTACAGGAAAGCATAAATCGTAAAATAAGATGAACAAGTCGTAAAATATTTTAAACGATTCACTTGCTAAATTAGAGTTATAAGAGTCACTAAACGATAGTTTACCCAAACATTCTTCAAACTTTTGCAAATTGTCTTGGCAGTAATCTCTTTTAAAAGAAAACCAATATTCTAATTTGCAACTCTTTTTTACAGGTGTGTTTAATATTTGAGCTCTGTGGTCCGACACCCCTAACTCTATCACCTCTCCCTTAGCACCTCTCACGTTATGTATAAAGTTATCTAAACAAGTTTTGCTACTTGGACGTGTAATCTCTTTTATTGCTAGCCGCATGTTATAATTAGATAAAATTTCTTCAAATTCTATTGTGTATTTATTTCTCTTTAAAATGTTCAAATTAATGTCACCGCAAATTATAAGTTTCTTTTTGTTGTTATTAGTAAACATATCTAGCAATTTATACAAACAGTCAAAGAATATGCCGAAATAATGATCTAGCTTTTTATTTTTTGGGACTCTATAAATTGATACAATTATTATTTTATGATCTACTAATTCTATTCCACAACATTCTAAAATATTGGCCTTGCTTAGTTTTAGCACACTATCCAATATTTTGTATTGTAAGCCTCTTCTAACTAATATACATGATCCTCCATTCCTGTTATTTCGAGCAAAACAGGCAGCTAATACAAAGTTTGGAATCCTAAGCAATGTACTATCTTCTGAGGTCATATTGTGTTCTGTGAAACACATGATGTCGATTGGTTTACCTACGTCTAGCAAGTCATCAATATTAACTGTAAATGTATCAGATTTTGTAATTAAACCATTTATATTTTGATGCAAGATATTGATTCTATTAAATACGAAAAAAATCATCATCGCCAAATGTTTTTGATCGGTTGACGCTGGCATCATCATGTACCCTAGCACAGTCGTCAGCCGGTACATCCGCCTGCTTCGTATAAAATATGTCAAGTGTTTTGGCTGACTCTATTAATTTAGGTTTCTCAAAGAAGTCTGTTATCAATGATTGCCTACTGTGTTTTGTGTTAACTATTGTATTGCACATCGTTGTAGCAACTACATTTTTACGGAGTATATGTTTTTTAAGAACATTTAAATCCAGAAAATTGCGTTTATAATCCAAATAATCAATTAATAAATTTAGGTTTATACAAGTGTTATTGGTATAGTCATTATGATACATTTTATTTTCCATGAAGTAGCAATTTTTAAATCTGCTACATATCATTCTAATACGTTCATTTAATAGATGACAATTGAGATAATTCGAGTTCGAAACCTTCATAACTATAATAGAGTTTTTCTTGCCTGATTGTAGAGATTTTAATGCCGTATAAAGTTCTGACGTGGCTGCTAATGGATCACTATCGTTTTCACCAACACATAGTACGATTTTATCAGCATCAGATGTTTCAAGATGATGACAGTCCTTGAGAATTTCTGCAGTATTTGCGTACGGTTTTACGAAAGCTGTAACTTGGTATTGTTCGTACGGGTATTTTTCTTAAGTGAAGTAACGTCGCTGCAATTCCCGAACAAATTTTTTGTTTAGCGCTAGATTCGCGTACTTTTTTTCCAGGTGTTGAACTGTTTGACTCCATTAGGCTATGGCTTATTTCATCAGTACTGTGGTCATCGTCCTCTATGATAGAGATATAATTCTCCTCTAAATTTTCATCATCTGGCGTCAATACTGGAGTTGGTTGAAGAGTGGGTGAATAGAAGGATGACGGGGTTCCATTTGACGTGGGGCTTGACGTTCTAGCGCTATTTGGAGTGAAACCCAGTTTCGTAGCATTCAAACGACTCAAGTTCTTACTTGGGTGTGGGCTCTTGCAGATATGAGTAAGCTTGTTAATTTTTAGTTCATATTCATGCAATTTCTTCTTGAGTGTATCATTTTCTAGTAAGAGTTTGGTCACATAACTGTCCATCGAGCTTAGTTTTGTTTCTAGTTTGCTCAACTCTGTCTTAAGTCTTCTATTCTGATTACTTGCAATTAACTCCGGGCAGCTGTTATTAAGAGTTTGGGTAACAATAAAGTCATTTTCGTAGTCGTCAACAGGTAAATTCGAAAAAGAGTTCGATGTTGGTATGTTAATTTCGGTTTTTTCCTCTGGCGAACTCTCCATTTCCATAATGCCATCGCTTATATTATTTTCAGATTTTTCCTCTGCTGAACTCTCCATTTCTTTACTGACAGATATATTTACCTTTAGCGGTAACGCTGGCGGTGAGTACGTTTTCACGGATTCTATAGGACTCGGTGCTGGCACAAGAGAGTCGGAATTAAGTACTAGTGGGGCCTGTGTTTTCTTATTACTCGGTGTAGCAACTGCGGGGACAGCCACTGGTACAACGGTGGCTTTCTTTGCAGGCTTTTTTGTACTGTTAGTTCGCTTACAGGTTGTATTAGTAGTCGGATGAATACATGCCTCACATTTGTAGTTCGTACTGCTCCTTAACCTGTGTAGTTTCTCGGAACGGCCAATGCAATCAAAATGGTAGCTTGTTTGGCATACTGTGCATTTTATTAACTGCTGTTCTGTAGACTTCTTACATTTTTTACAGGTGCTTGTCGCTGTTTTTGATTTGGACTTCGTGCCTTTAGCTTTATTCATGCTTGTAGATTTCGAATATTTCTTACTTTCTATGTTTTGCTATGCAAAGTTTGTAGGCGCTTCTTAAACAATTGCCTTTATCAAAGAATCAGGCGCTTTTTGCGATTAATTTGCATGTTTGTATGAGGGTCCAAAGTTCAAATCTATTGTTATTGTGACAAAGAACGGTTGATAAGGCAGTTACAACGAATAATTTAAAAACAGTGCACTTTACCATGTCCACATCTAGTACATCATACAGATCAGTACGTAAATATTCCAATTTGTAAAAGTCTCACTGATTTACCACTTAGATTTTTAGAAATTAAGAAGATCAAGTTAGAATTTTTATTGTTGAATTTGGGTCACTAAAACACTTGTTATATTGTCACAAACACTATCACACCTGAGTTATAACATCACAATATCGAATAATGCAAAATCGCTCTACAATATTAACTTTTACTATTTTTAAGAAAAACTGGACGTGAGAGTAGTGTTTACTTAACAGCGCCCTCTGGCGGATCTTTTGGTTGTCGTTACGTAGTCATTTAAGCACAATTACGCCTGCTGCTAACTGCTGCAAAAGCTTTGAGTTTTCTTCCCCATCAGCTCTCTTGCTTTCGTCTACTTTATAAGTAAATATACATACCTACCCACAGCTAACGAAAAATACACATACCCGTAGCTACCGAATATAAAAATAAATAAAAGAAATGTTTTAGTCCTGAAGTTAGTGTTAGATGCTGGCTTAGAATAGCATCACCCTTATTCTACCCGTGGGTGCCGTAAAAATTGACTAAGGGATAATTAGCCAGGAAATGGGCAGCAGCGTTCCCTGTGAATTAAACATCTTGCATTGTGCTCGCCAATCCGCCTGCCAAGCGGAGGCCCATGTCCGAGTAGAACAACTTCTTATTGGTGCATTTAGGCGTAGTCGCGTTGGGTACCATTTGCAACAAGCTTGAAGTTTTTCACCGAATCGACTTGGATTTTTTATCATCTGACAACCCTAAGTAGCGTTCCCCCAGTTACGCCCTTATCCCTTAGACCTTGGAAGATCTCGTGACTTAAGCTTTTGTAGGCCCTATAAGCCCTTTCATTCACACTATTGTTATTATAACAATATTATTGCTTAAGCTTTATTGAATGCAGTAATACTGAGTGTAAGAAACGGTGTAACGAAAACTTTAAAGACGTGATCAGACCATGAAACTGAACAACTTCCCCAATAAAGCTAATGATGGGAAACGACAACAATTTTCGACCCCTTTACTACCTACTACCTGGGAAAAGTTGTTCAGTTGCATGGTTGTCAGTTCACATATGCAACCCTTACATCCTGTATACGTAAGCTACTGTCGTTGTGATGCAGGGTTCTTCCCAGAACAACTCCTAAGTCCAGTTTCATTGCAAAATGGAGGGTTTGACCTAGTTGTTTGAACAACTACAAAACTATCTCCGAGTGAGTTCTAACTGTCCATAAGATAGTATGAATGGTAGGCATAGCCACAAATTAGTGAATCGTCGTGCGGTGCGCCTATACTAACTCAGTACTAGCGACGAATTGATGCTTACTGACTTTATCTGTAATCGCAGAGGAACTCATGGTAACCAAGTTTGCAACGAGCGACATATTTCTTGGGTTAAAATTGTCTCAGTATCATGTTCTTATACTTTGAGATTTTTGATAGTAGCAACCCTGGCCATGTAACAAGTGACAATAACGATAATCCTTAATAGGATCGAGTGAACCTTTTGTAAACTAACTTTTGGAAACGGCGCGCGGGGCCCCTTTACAGATGGCTTACTCAGTACTTGCGACGATTTTGACGGCTACTGACTTTAACTGTAAAAAAAAACCGGAATCTCAGGGGAAGTCAAGGTAACTAAGAAGGTGGTTGACACAAACGTCATACTTCTTGGATTTAAAATTGGATCATGACGTTTTTTGTCAGATTTAGCTGTTTTGATATTTTTATACTTTGAGATTTTTGACAGTAGCAACCTTTGCTCTGTAACAAGTGCCAATCGTGAAAATCCGAAAAAGGGCCGAGTGAACCTTTTGTAACCAAAACCTTCTGCGTCGAACCAGAGTGGTTTGATGCGAGCGGTGTGATTCGTAGCTAGATAACTCCACTATCCGTGTTACAGAAATTCGATAGTCATGCTAATATTTGCTAACAGCTTGACCTATTTGCCGGCAGCATACATCCATCCAGTAATAAAATCACGCCACTATCTCTTGGGAGGTACACAGAGCATAAATGTGGTCAAAAACACTATCTTGCAGAGATTGTATTATAAAGGCGGAGACTTATTATTAGCAGGCAGGCGGCCGGTCGTAAAATTAAGCCAAATCCTTTTGCAACACGATTTTGTGTTAAACAAAACGTGTTGCGCCGACCCCAAGTAATTGGGAAAAGGGCAGGAAAATGATGATGATGATGACTAATTATTAGCATAATTATGTTTATTCAAAATTGTTATCATGTTTTTATATTTGGCTGTTATTTATAGTCTTCCTAAGAATTATATATAAATTAAAAAAATAAAATAAAAAAATTGTGAGATCCCGGCTTAAAAAGGCATCAGCCTATTTCCTTGGGTGTCATAAGAGGCAATAAAAGGGACAGACTGACAACCTGTCGCTCTAGTGATACTCGATTTTTCTAAAAGGACATTCTAATATTTATCAGACATGGCAAATCTAACGACTGTATTTTTACGGCTTTTGACACTCTGCCTACCCCGCAAAGTTTACTGATGTGATGCATGTTTATGAATGTTTAAATTTATAACGATGTGATGGAAGTATGTTTGTCTAGATTTACCCATCAACGTATTTGCGAATATCGATATCATGTGAAGTCGCAATTACAGTTAGTGGTTAACCATGCGAGCCAGCGGTTTTTCAATTATAATTACGTAATTAGTGGTTATGTTGGTTAATGTTGGTTAGGATTTGGCACAAATCATACGTTAAAAGTCAACGTAACATTATGTACCAGCAAAATATTTAACGGTGTAACGAAGTTATTTTTTTGCTGTTTTATTTCCAGCTGTATGGTAACCATAACCAACAAAAAAATCGAATAACTTTTTCTTTTCTTAAAACTTAAATAATATAGTATCCGATATAGTTTTCATTGTAACTTCAGA
Source organism: Phthorimaea operculella (assembly GCA_024500475.1). Lineage (NCBI taxonomy): Eukaryota > Metazoa > Arthropoda > Insecta > Lepidoptera > Gelechiidae > Phthorimaea > Phthorimaea operculella. Next base: position 2,980,305 of record JANFCV010000046.1, on the reverse strand, counting down.
TTCAAAACAATGTTTCATGGAAAATGAAGAGAGTGGTCAGTATGGTAATACGATTCATTGGACTGTTGTGGCTATTAAATAAGTTAGGAAACCTATAATGTATGTTTGTCTAGATTAACACATTAACCTATTTGCGGATATCGATATCATGTGACGTTGTAATTACAGTTAGTGGTTAACCATGCGAGCCAGCGGTTTTTCAATTATAATTACGTAATTAGTGGTTATCAGATTAAGGTCTAATCCCTCCATATAATGTTAGTTAATTTGAAGCTCCGTTATAGTAGTTTATGCAATTGCCTTATAATAAGAGGCTTTAGGATGTGAGTGTCTGTTTATCACACGAGGCGCAGCCGAGTGTGATAATAGTTTGACACGAGCATTCTAAAGCCTAATTATATTGCAATTGCATACACTATTTTATCTACACTTTACAAGAAAAACTATGAAAAATAATTCATACCTCCGCACTTCACTATGGCGATTGCAAGCATATCTACTGAACCAACAACTGAACGACTTTTATACATAAGTAACTTTTTAACTGAACGTTAAAATGGAAGCTCATAAAAACGGAACAACTTTTATAATTAAAAAGCATTAATCGGTAAATTTTAATTCGGAAAATGATTTGAAGCAAAGATTTAATAATAAATAAGTCCTCATAATTTCAAGTGTCGTCCCATTCTTTGATTGTGTCGTGACATTTGTTTTTTTTTTATTATCTTACTGCTAAATGTCGATATCATAAAGTCAGAAAAAAGTACTTTATGACATCGACATTTTACTTTATGATATCGACATTTTTTTTTAAAGGCTGAATGGCTGTAAAGCAGTTGCTTATACATTTGCTTTCGAATTTGTAATAGGAACATTATGTATGAAGTGTAGATAAAATATTTTAAAGGTCAAATCGCACCAACGCACCGCGCGGAACCGCGGCGAAGCCGCGCGTTACAACTGATATTGTTTACATCAACCTAAAACCACACTACAATATCGCTGCAGAGGATTTGCGTGGTGTGGCGTTAGATACCTATTTATTTGCGGAGTATATATTTTAGGTGATAACAATCGGCAGGAGCTTCGCGGCGTAAAATTTAGTTCTTGTAGAAATATGTTACGTATCACATGCAAAAAAGGCCGAACCTTTCCGCTACCACGCCGTTATTGTAAGGCTGACGTGCATACAACGTTTTAACTGTCACCTGTCGTCATCTCCGCGCTGTGAAAATAAATGATACGCGTGTCAGGACTTTTTCCTTCAAAGTAGCCGCAGTTGGATGAGCCACCTTGTCTTCGTGATGCAGCCCACCCATTTACGAAAGTACGTGACATCTTCCGCAGCCACGCCCACCAAACCCAAGTTGCCGCTGCTAGCTGATGAGCATAATTTGGGCCTCCCTCCTAATGGAGTATCACCTAAACTTTTACGATCTCGCCGTGGCGCATGATGTTTCACCTGCAGGACAGGTGCATGGCTAACTAAGTAATTCAACCAATCTTCCTGCCCTTATCCCAATTACTTGGGTTCGGCGCAACACGTTTTGTTGAACATAAAATCGTGTTGCAAAGGATTTGGCTTAATTTTACGACCGGCCGCCTACCAGACATCAACCCTCCTTGGGAATGCTTTTGTGGTGGATTAACCGCCACCATACAGTTGGCCCTGGCTGTTTGGGTCGGGTTTATCCCTCGGTCGCCTCTTACGACCCCCACGGGAAGAGAGGGGGTGGTGCTATTCTACTCTGCCGGCACCACACGGCTTAACTAAGTAATTCAACCCCTACCCCATAAAGCTCAGTCTTGAAGGTGAATCGCCGCCAGCCTCTGTGCGGCCGTTGTGAAGATCTCCACGACAAATTGCCGCAGTCATAGATATACATTTCTAGGAGATAGTTGTGCCTGTACGCTTGTTTTGAGAACAAAAAACATTGGGAGAAAAGCAATGTTGTGTACGACTACGTCCATTATGAAATGGACCTTCGTTCGCAGGAGTGAGAATAGGGGAGATATACTGGGAAAATTATGTATTATGCTTATGAATACTTCGTAAAAAAATCGGCCAAGTGCGAGTTGGGCTCGCCCACCGGGGGTTCCGTGTTAAGATTTGTAGCTTATTCTGGTTGGTAGACCTATATTTCATAACATGATACTCCACTTGGACAACTAGCCAAATTTCTTAAATTTTGTTTATTTTTCGGCTTCCATAAACACCATATATTTATGAAAATGTTTTTTTTTTTGCGTTTTTCTTTAATTTGTACTTTTAGGTCTACGGGAAGTACCCTCTCAATTTTGATGCCCTTGACAGGGTAAAAAACAAGCGATTTTACCCGTTATTCCCAACGGTCCCCGCAGATCGGCCCCCGAGGGGCCCGTTGGGAATTTTTCGTCCCAACGGCCCCCGAATCTCTAAAAGTTTGAATTTGGGGGCCGTTGGGACGAGAAATTCCCAACTGGGAATAACGAGTTTTCACTGCATAAACGGTTATATCTTTTTTAATTGAAGTTAGGTGCTTGATTTTTTCACAACTACTAGCGTTAATAGACTTGAGTATACGGTCTTAATTTTAACTCGATATCTTTACGTGTTCCTGAGATAAAGGGCCTTGACAGAATGAATTTAACTTTTAAGGTACGGAACCCTAAAAACCTTGTAATCATCACTTTTTGAAAATTGTCACACATTTCTTACTTCATAACTGGTTGAATCACTTGAATGTTTGATAAAAAAGATGGATCCGTGCTTCGGAGAGCACGCAAAGCCCTCGGCCTCGATTAACTGGTAACCTGCGGAGGCCGTTGCAAACATATCTGAGGCCTTTTAGTACCTACTAGTAAGTAGTCGGTGTCAAAAAACTCTGACACCGGGTCATCTGGTCGTTTATTAGGTTTCTCACACGACATAAGAAGAACTTGAGATCAGTTTCAATCTCAAACCCGAAAGAAATAGCTACTGGAAAACCTTTCCAAAACTGTAGATTTTGCACGAATACCTATTTATTTCATAAGTACAAGAATGTTCTGCTTTTCTTTTCTTCAAACAGACTAACATTTTGTCTTTAAATAGGTTCGTAGCAAGAAGGTAGCAAATGCGCAGATAGTGAAATGCCTTTGTATGCTTTCAAACGACCTTGTTGATTATAGTCGAAGCTTATGCGAACCCGAAACTTTTTTGTTGCAGTGCCCGCACTTGTGCATTTTTTTTGAAACCAATATATACCTGGAGACAGTTGCGTCGCGGCGTAGTCTCCTGAACCGCGGACAAAAAAGTCTCCCGGGAGGTGCGTCGCGCACCTTCATACTAGCTCATTTACTTGATGTATCGCGTACCGTCTGTGGTAGCCTTTATGATTTGGGACAATTGACAATTAAGACAGCTTTCAATGTGGCGTCAATTTGGCATTTCTAGCAGTCACTTATTTGACAGCTGTGTATGCGGCGCATGTCACATTTCTTTGACAACAACTAATCGGCCGTTAAAAATCTAACAGGTCCCCGGAGCTGTCATTAACTTTAACGCCCGATTTAGGACTTTGACAACATTTTGAGTCAAAACTGTCAAAAGTGAAGCACTCGAAAACCATAAAGGCTTACATAGACTGTAGGTACTCGTTTCGTGCCGGACCAACACGGGGAGGAAAACTCAAAGCGTATTGCAGATTGCAGTACTACCTGTGAGTACGACAATGTTGATGCAACGACAACCAATGAGAAGTAACTAAACTTTGGCATTGACATACTTTCGACCTTATTGTGTCGCGCGTTTTGCAGAGTCTAATCGATAGTTCACGCTATCTTTCAAACTTCTCAGCCCCAACAATCCACAGCTGGACATGGACCTTCCCTTGTCGGGGGGTACTGCCATACTCACCATGATTGGCAGGCGGATTGGCGAACGCAATGCAAGATGTTTAATTTACTGGAAACGCTGCCACCCATTCCCTGTATAATAATCCCTTAGTCGTTTTTTAAAACACCTTCGGGAAAAATTGGGGTGATGCTATTTTAAGCCAGCATCACACGGCACAAGTATCGTTCAACAATCATTTAGTATCTACTTATTCGATAGTATCGATAGTTCAAAATGTGTCAGTTGTGTCAAATGCACCCTGGGCGTCCTCCGCGAGCCTTGATGGGGCGCACGAAGTCCACCTCGTGGCTTGGGTGGTCAGCTCCATTTGGATGTCTCTGGAACAGTGTTAACGGGGAGACCTCGTATTGCGATCATCAAGGGACGCTTTTTTGAGGGTGCGCATGTGAAACAGAAGACTTCGGTCCCGGAGCCCTCCAGCGCTGGCAGGTAGCGATAGTAGAACCAAAACCCCTGTTTGGTCTTTGCTAAAATGCCGAATCCAGTATTCTACGCTAAGATCCTGCCGAAGCTGACACGTAGGTATTTTGCCAGGTGGGGCCGCTTGAAGACGTCGTTGAGCTAATTCTTGAGCCCAAAATATACATCAGGGACAAGGAAAGCGGTGGCGTGACCCTAGTAGACGCGCTTTTCAGGGGCCCTTCAGAGGGCGTCTATAGCGAGACGGGGAGAAATCGACGATGTGTCACTGCTAGGCGAATCGTGGGTACGTGCGGACGAACATCCTCTCGCTGACGGAAGCTGCGTTTGCTCAGTCAGTAGCCTAGTCTGGTAGTAAAGTGTAGCCTGCTCTCGTTGCGCAAGGCCCTAGGGTAGAGCGCAACACAAGGCTGTCCCATGCTTGTATGATTTCAACTTTTCATACCTCTTGGGAATCGATAACTTGGAAATAAAAAATGACATACAAGGACGTGCGTGATACCCCAATTTTGGGGGCTTATGATGGGGGGCTTAAAATGTAATTTTGAGGGCACAATAAGCGTACAGGCACAAATATCTCCTAGAAATTTATATCTATGGCTACGGCAATTTGACGTGGAGATCTTCACAACGGCCGCAAAGAGGCCGGCGGCGATTCACCTTCAAGACTGAGCTTTATGGGGTAGGGGTTGAAATAGAAATAGAAAAAGAAATAGAAATTCTTTATTTGCTCAAAATGTGGTGTAGCAGGTAACAAGATCTTAAATATGGTATCACACATTTTACCAGAATCTGGCACGCAAAATAAAATATACATTAAAATTATTCAATAAGCTAATCATATTTACAATAACTTTAATATAATTATCATTCATTGAAAAGGATGTCATAATTTATATAATAATATTATTAAAGTCATAAATTTATTTTAAATCTAAATATTCATGGACGCTATAGAAACAATTACTTATAAGCCAACTTTTCAAACATTTCTTAAATTTAATCAGAGGAAGGTTTTTTAAATCATCATTTAATTTATTATAAATTCTCACAGCCATGCAATGCGTACTCTTACTGAACAATGTGGTTGTTACACGAGGCAGTACTAGTCTATTCGGATATCGTGTGTTAAAGTTAACAGTTTCATGTTTTCTCGTAAATAGGCCATACTGAGTTTTTACGAGAACACATATTTCATAAATATATAGGGTGTATTTTTATTAGTGGCGGATCCGTTAAGGGTGTGTTCTGTCAATGAAACTGAACAACTTTCCCCAAGGAACATAGGTCGAAATACGAAAAAAAAATTTGGATTTCCCATACTAAGTGTGTTGGCCGGCCGGGTCAATTTGTATGGGAGGGCCAAATTTTTTTTCCTATTTCGACCTATGTTCCTTGGGGAAAGTTGTTCAGTTTCATTGACAGAACACACCCTTAACGGATCCGCCACTAATAAAAATACACCCTATAGATACTGGGTACTGTGAGTAGTCCTAGTTCTTTAAAGAGTGGTACACATGAGGTCATGACATCAACATTACATATGGCACGAATACACTGTTTTTGTGCTATCAGGACTCTTTCTGCATGACTTGAATTTCCCCAGAGGATAATACCTTGTTGAATTGCTCTAATTAGCCATGCACCTGTCCAGGTGTCCTGCAGGCGAAACATCACGCCGTTGCGAGATCTTACCAGTTTAGGTAATACCCCATTAGGAGGGAGGCTCAAATTGTGCTCATCAGCTAGCGACAACTTGGGTTTGGAGGGCGTGGCTGCGGAAGATGTCACGTACTTTCGTAAATAGATGGGCTGCATCACAAAGACAAGGTGGCTCATCCAACTGCGGCTACTTTAAAGAAAAAAGGCGTGACAACGTCGCCCTTAAGCGCGTATCGTTCATCGTACAGCGTGAAAATGGCGACAGTGACAGGTAAAACGTTGTATGCACACCAGCCTTACTATAGCGGCGTGGCAGCGGAGAGGCTCGGCCTTTTTTGCATGTGATACGTTACATATTTCTACAAGAACCAAATTCGCGCCGCGTCACTCCTCTGCCGATTGTTATCAACTAAAATATATTCTCCGCAAGTAAATATGTTGCGCCACACCACGCCAATCCTCTGCAGCAATATTAGATTGATGTAAACAATATTAGTTGTAACGCGCGGCTTAGCCGCGGTTCCGCGCGGTGCGTTGGTGCGATTTGACCTTTAAAATATTTAACGGAGCTTCAAATTAACTAACATTGTATGGAGGGATTGGACCTAAATACAACAACAAAACAATCATTAGATTTAGTTGTGCGATGCCGGCAAAGAATAGCATCACTCCCATTCTACTTATGGGTATCGTAACAAGCAACTAAGGGATACTTAATCATTAGGTTCGGATAATATTATAGTTTTGTTCTGATATCATCATGTGATGATGACTACTATACGATTTATTGGAGTCAAATGTTTGTCACACGTGGCTGTTAACGCCCTGACTTCTCCGCAAGGATAAAGGCGTGATGTTTGTATGTTTGCTTAGATTTACACATCAGCCTATTTGCGAATATCGATATCATGTGAGGTAGAAATTACAGTTAGTGGTTAACCATGCGAGCCAGCGGTTTTTCAATTATAATACGCGGTTAGCAGATTAATTAAATACAATCGGTTGTTTGTTGTTGTAAAACTGAAATTATTGTACAACAAAATAATCACACTTAAATAAAGTTTGTTTCAGTAATTTATTCTTCTTCATCATGAAGTAATTGGTTTTAAATAGTCTCTAATTTCACATTTTTTACAGTATTCTGAATGACTCTCAAACTTTTGTTTGTTAGACGTGGTGTAAATGGCCGTTTTTACAGCCGTTTATGCTCTGAGTACCTCGCAAGGGATACAGGCATGATATAATATGTATGTATGTATATTTTATGTGTGGGAGGTTTATTAGACCTTCTTTACGAAAACACGAAAATAAATGACTCAGCATTTGCTAGTTATTTTCTTCCAATCAAGTGTATGAATGAAATAACACCCTGTATCCGACATTAATTGATTATTCCTTGATTCTGAAGCTTCTCCGTGCTGGCAGGCAGATTAATTATGGCGCCAATAATAATTACTAGTCGGTGTAATTATTTGTTAATTAAACTAAATTAAGATTAATATTATGTAAGTCAGAACAACAACAATTTATATAGGGTGAAATTTTACTAGTGACCGATAGCGAAAACTCAGAACCGGCTGCTGATAAGGAACAACTGTCCCCAAGGAACATAATTCGAAATACGAAAAAAAAAATTTTACCTCCCATAGTAATTCAAATCAGGTGATCGGCAACTTTGTATGGGAGGCCCAAAAATTCTTTTTCGTATTTCGACCTATGTTCCTTGGGGAAAGTTGTTCCTTATCACCAGCCAGTTCTGAGTTTTCGCTATCGGTCACTAGTAAAATTTCACCCGATATATCTACTGGTGTACCGGGTGATGCCGGCTTAGAATAGCATCAACCTATATTTCCCGCGCATGTCGAAAGAGTCGAATAAGAGACTCAAGGGTTGCATATGTATTAGTTTTCAGCTACAGGTTAAAAACGTCTCAAACGAGAGTACTTATACAGGGTGTAAGGGACGGTGTACCGAAAACATTGCAAGCATGGTCAGACCATGAAACTGAACAACTTTTACTATGGAGTCAATGGTGGGAAAAGTGAAAATTCTCATAGTAAAGTTCTTAGGATAAGTAGTAAGTACCTTATGGCAAAATGTTACGTCTTACAAATGAAAAACTGAACTTCAATCGACTTAAACATGAGCTGCACAACAATTTTATCAAAAATCTTTATGTGAAATTGTGAAGGCACACGTAAATATGTCGCAAATCTACTTATGGTTAGATTACTGGTGCGTGTGGTGTGTAGTGTATTTTGTCCCCAATAAAATCAAAAAAGTTTATCGCAGCAGTAGCTCCATCTAATTTCATAAAGCAGCGAATCGATTTTTACAGGGCTTGATGGTTAAAAAAATATTAATTTTATTTTGCGAACATGTTACATAAACGCGGTAACTCCCATCGAGTTTTTTATTCAGACTTTTTTCTTCTTTACAAACGTAAGTCCTTTTAACTTTTGTATAGGAAGCGTCTCACCTAAGGTAAGTTGATTGACAGTATGATTCTGACTTCATAGAAACGTCTATGTCTGAAATTGCTATTTCTATGATTGCTGTCTAAAAATAAGACTGTCACTTGTCACCTTCAGCTTTGGGAAATTGAATGTGTCAAATCAAAACACACCTCATATACCGGGTGTAAGAGCCAAGAGGTGGCCTACCGATGATTTCAAACACACCGCGTATACCGGGTGTAGGTGTCGGCCTACCGCCGATTTGGCAAGCGTGTTAGATAATGCCATAAAAAATCTTAATAACTTTCATTATAGATCTTATGGTCAAAATTATGAAAAAAGAAATCTTTACAAAATATCCGATTAACATTATCACCGTTTTATCACCAAGGTACGAACTGAATTATACGTTTAAACGGAATTTTGAATGCTAAAATCAAAGGGAAAGCAAATCAAAGAACACCTTTTTACTTCAAATCAGCTGATTGGAGGATTGACGTTAAAGGCGTACGTCAGATGACAGACTTTGTAGCTACCACGTTCAATTCCACGCAGCAGTTACACTTGTGATGAATCCAAGATGAATCGATCGAATTAGCAATGTAAACAAGACTCGGAAGTGATCGGGCTCGCTCGGAACCCGTCGTGCATCGCTTACCTGCCTGTGCCCGTGCGAGGATTGCCTACGCGCTACGCGTCTTCGTAGTCTTCCGCTACAAGCGCTACGAGTTGAATGCGAGTGCACGACCATATACCTACATATCTACGATTACTTTTCTAGTCTAAGAGTACCTAACTTAGTAATTATTAAAATATTGTTTAGTTAGTAAATGAAATTATTCTGATTGTTTGTTTTGTATTTACATGGAAGTAAATACTAAAATATTGAATTGTGAATTTTTATTATTTGTTATTTATTAATGTGTATTGAATTTACATTTTTGCGTTGTAGCATTTAGTGACTTTGACATTTTTTTTTATAACGTAAATATTGACATTGATTTATATACATTTTGGATTACATGATAATTAATTTTTACGTTGTAGCATTTAGTGATTTTGACATTCTTTTTATAACGTAAATATTGACATTGTTTTATATACATTTTGGATTACTTGATAATTAATTTGTAATAAAGATGAGTAGCAATCACGTTAGCAACAGCCTTCCTCGACGTGGTCCCTGTCCGTATTGCCCCGGCCTTCAGAAATTGTTTGTTTTGCCCCATGGCTTGAGTCGGCATATTGGGCATAAGCACAAAGACCGTGCTGCAGAAAAACGGTCGACAGTGGCATTGGGACCAGGTGGGTCTGCGAGCAGTACTTCTCAGGTGCATGCTCCAGGTTCCGCGTGCCTGGCTGATTTACCCACTTTAAAAAGAAATATACGTGTTTTAAAACACGTACCTAAGGGTGCTAGACATTTAGCGGCCGGTAAATTGTCACACATTATAGAAAAATGCGTCCAGAGTAACACCACTGACGATTGGTTCGCCTTAATGTCATTTTCATTTACCGCTCTGAAGGTCCCTGATCATGATAAACAGAGATCCTTAACAGCGAAGGTCAAGGAAAATATTGAGGCGGGCCAGTTGGAGCTTGGTGAGGTGCCGGGTTCCCGCGGGGCTCCTTCCATTTACAGAACCGTGGAAAAAAGTGTTCGAGGGGACCTGAGGAGCAGCGCGTCTGCTGGTCTCGGAGTGCAGTTTGGCGCCAACAAGTCCGGAAACTTTACTGGCTATGCAGGCTAAGCACCCGTCGCCTTCTCGAGCGCTCGATCTGCCCTTGCCCCCAGACAACTCTGAGCCACATCTCACGGTTAAGCCAGATCAAGTAGTCAGTGCACTCAACACCTTTGTTAATGGATCGGCACCCGGGCTGGACGGGCTTCGACCTGAACATCTCAAGGAGCTGACATCACTATCAGCAGGAGACAACGGACTCAAATTGTTGGAATCTCTTACACGGTTGTGCAATTTCCTTCTCGAAGGCTCTTTAAATGCAGAAGTGTGCCCTTACCTATATGGAGGTTCATTGTGTGCGTTGTCTAAAAAAGATGGTGGTGTCAGACCGATAGCGGTCGGTAGCACGATTCGTAGACTGGTAGCGAAGCTGGGCTGCCGAGCAGTCAGAGAGGAGATGGCGGAGCACCTGCAGCCTCACCAAGTGGGTTTTGGAACGGTTCTGGGGTGCGAGGCAGCTATCCACGCCACCCGCACCTTTACTGCCAACGAGGACGAGGATAACGTGCTAATAAAAATCGACCTTTGCAACGCGTTTAACTCGGTGGAACGCGATACCCTACTCAAGGAAGCCAAAGAACGCATCCCGGTACTGTTTCCTTTCCTCCACCAGGTGTACGCCGCTCCAAGCAATTTATTTTACGACGGTAACGCTATCTCGTCTGAAGTGGGTGCACAGCAAGGAGATCCTTTGGGTCCACTACTGTTTAGCCTTGCTGTTCAGAATGTCATCACCACTCTAGAATCACCACTCAACGTGTGGTATTTGGATGATGGGACGCTAGGGGGAAGTCCTGACGTAGTCGCAAGAGATCTCCAGAGACTCTTTCCTGCTTTGAAGGCTATGGGTTTAGAGGTAAACAGCGCTAAATGCGAATTCTACGCTTGCAGACCAGGTTCTTCGGATGCTGGAGATGTTTTTCGAGAGCTCATGCCGGGGTTAAGGGTCATGGGCAAAGAGGACTTATATTTGCTTGGCGCTCCAATTTTTGCTGAAGCAGTAAGCGGTGACCTTCAGAAAAAAACAGGTACTTTGTCCTCTCTTGCTGAACATCTCGAGCATCTGTCGGCTCACGTGTCGCTGATTCTGCTTAGAAGCTGTTTCTCGATGCCAAAATAACGTACACCGTTAGGACTGCCCCCACATGGTTGTTCCCCCGAGAAGTAGCGAGTTTCGATGAAACCCTGAAAAATACGCTCGAGGGAATACTAAACATTCAACTCAATGACACGCAGTGGTCCCAGGCTAGTTTGCCCGTTAGACACGGAGGGCTGGGTGTGCGTCGTATGCAGGAGTCAAGCCCATCTGCCTTTCTCGCCTCCTCGTTTGGTGTCGCGGAGCTGGTTGCTCGTATTTTACCTTCAAATGGTAGCGAGCTCCGCATACCTTACTCTACGGAGGCGTTAGAGGCATGGTCAGCACTCTGCCCAAGTAGTGACCGCCCGGAAGACCCTACGCGGCAAAGGCAGTGGGATGATATTTTGTGCAAACGGCTTATAGTTGGGTTTATTGAGAGGCTGTAGGTGCAGACGAAGCGCGCTTGCGCGCGGCTTCGCGGCCAGAATCGGGAGTGTGGCTCCAGGTCCTACCTTCCCACACTTAGGCACCCTATTGGACAACGACTCGCTAAGAGTGGCTGCGGCATTGAGGTTGGGTTGCGCCGTTTGCGAACCGCACACTTGCGTTTGTGGAAGCTTGGTGGATTCTACCGGGCACCACGGCTTGGCCTGTGCTCGCAGTGCGGGTAGAATATCGCGTCATCAGGCCCTCAATGAAATCATACGCAGAGCCATAGTGTCTACAGGGGTGCCATGTGTTTTGGAGCCGCCTGGACTCTGTCGTACTGACGGTAAGCGGCCGGACGGATTGACTTTGATCCCGTGGCAAAAGGGCAGGTGCCTCTTATGGGACGCCACGTGCGTAAGCACCTTTGCGGCTTCACACCTAAGAGGCACCATTAATACTGCGGGGTCTGCCGCTGAGGCGGCTGCCGGACTGAAGCATACGAAGTATGCCAGTCTTGAATCCGCATACGACTTCCTGCCGTTTGCCGTCGAGACATCAGGTGCGTGGGGCTCCGAAGCAAAAGCTTTTGTGCGCGAGGTGGGCCAGCGGTTGAGGCGTAATGGCGGCGACCCGCGGGCTGGCAATTTTCTAGCCCAACATATATCTCTCGCCATCCAGCGTGGTAATGCCGCAAGCATAATGGGCACATTCGGAAGGGACGCGTTGCGAGGAGGTCTGTTTGACTGAGAGCGGAGCCGTCGCTCTCGTATATTTTAGTATTATATAGTTTTTAATGTATTTTGACATTTATGTATTAATTTGTATGAATAAAAATTTTGTTGTTATATGTACAGACTCAGTTTCGTTACTGTTTTATTATAATGTATAGATAAAATTAACATTTGTTTACCTGTTATTAATTTCACAGTAAAAGTTATTAATTTTCACGGAATTATCTGATCATACAAAATTAACGGTACACCTCACCGTCCGTTACACACAGTATAGTTCAGTCAAAGATTTTCCTCTCAAATATCTAAAATACCACGAGACCGTGGTTTTGCGAAAAATCCACGGCTGAAATTCTCTGAAATTCCATACACGAGAAACACACATTACATCCGTTTTACGCGTTATTTTTGCGCTGCGTAATGCATGCGTTAGGATATTATGAATTGTGACTTTGATCTCATACAAATACGGCGTATGTCAAACGGTTTGATAGACGCATTCGGCGACGCAACGTTGCGTCATGCGCAGCGCTAGCGGATGCGTCTTTCAAACCGTTTGAAATAAACCATATTATGTATGTAAATAAGGTGGAAAATCGCATTTTCGTTACATATGCGCATGATAGCGCAAATATCGCACAAAAGGACATTAAGTGCCTTGAAATCGATAGACTACGACCGAAATCACGCGACTGAATTCGGCGCAATTACACCAGCAATGTTATTTGCATTACGGATGACACATTTCAGCTGAAATTCCGTCGCCGAAATTACGTCGCCAAAAATCGGCGCGAAGTAATTCGGCGTGATTTGTACGTAATTTCGGCGCTTATAGTCATCTCCAACTAAAAAAAAAGCGGGCAAGAGCGTGTCAGACACGCACACAAATAGGGTTTCGTAGTCAACGTTTAAATATCAGGTTTTTCAGCATTACAAACTTAATTTTGTTGCTGGTTTGTTAGCAGCAGTATGATGACCAACCGCAAATAGAAAAGCTCAATTTTTTCTAAAACCTTTAAGGGTACAATATCCGTTATAGTTTTCATTGTAATTTCAGATTGTAAGCTATATTCCATCTTTATTTCAAATTTTTATCGTTTTATACTTTAGAAGTTACAGCTGGAACAAATTATGGGTCAAAAACGCCCTTTTTAAAAGCAAATATCTCGTGACAGAAACATTTTAGTGAATTTGTTTCAAAGAAACCTCACCTTAGTTTTAAAAGACCTATTCAACGATACCCTACTCAATATTATAGAAGAAAAATTTTTTTTTGCCCCCCTTTAACTTGTATGGGAGGGGGTCCAAAAAACATTTAATATATTTTTTTCTTAACATTTCTATATTTGGGTCAACACGATCTATCTTCTCACCAAATTTCATGTCGATAGCTCTAAAACTGACGAAGATATGAGGGCGCGGCATACAGACAGACAGACAGACAGACTTGACGAAACTATAAGGGTTTCTAGTAGACTACGAAACCCTAAAAACGTTGAAAAATGGCGGAACGGAATTCAGCCGTCGAATTTCTGTCGCATTATTTTGGTCGTAGTGTGTCGAGGCACTATGTGTGTTTTCCGCCATTGATGTGATGTGAGAAAAGCTTTCAATATAACAATATTTGACATGTTTATCCTTGTTCCATAAAACATACCGTAAAGACACGGATAATCCGGCAAATCTCTAAACAAAGACGGATTCGGCCTACTCAATCATTTCAGACCTAACGCCAGCTAGACCCAGTTTCTAATGGGGTAGCAAGTTTAGAACTAATGGCATCACCAAGGCACCACTCTTGACTGTCTTCTTTCTTTACTTTTTCGATGATGTGTCAATGTGCAGATACTTCTTTTTATATTGGTGAGTTTAGGCACTGACACATCTGATTTCATTTGCATTTTCCTACTGGTAACGATAGACGAATTCTTTGAGAACATCGTACATTTTTTTGACGTCTCGGTATCCACAGTAAAGTAAGGCTTTAAAACTGAATCTAACGTAAAGCATTTCTGCATTTTCTCTCAAATCATGGTCTTGATAGGTCAATTTGTGACCGGTTCAGTATGACCTACCGGGACTAATCAGCTTATAGGTCTTCCTATAAGTAAACGCCTCAGAAAACCGGATTCAGATCTCAACAAAGACGCGTAAACAATGGTGTTGTATTGTTTAGAAAACAATGACATTCCGACTCCGTGACAGATTAGTTCTGAGCTCCTGTCTGCTTGTCTAGATTTGAAACTTAGCTAGACTTCCTAGTTTCTGAACTACTGAGCGAGACGAAAATGTTAACTAAAAAGCTTGATTATATAAGACCATTCGAAAAGACCATATTTGACAGCTCTCAAAATCATGGTAATTTTCTGACGTAAGATCTATTTTTCTTTGTTTCCATGACTTCTAGTATGGGTTTGACAGCTGTCGAATATGTCTTATTCTAAGGACTATATTTAAGGTCTTTTCCGCAGTAGGTCTATAAGGGCCCTTTTCCTGTCATGCGTATTTTCGCATGCGCGCGGATCTGGTCCGCATGCGGGCCGCACGCATCTTATCTTTTGATACATGTTTTCCCTATCATGCGGCTAGCACGCGCGCGGAACGCGGTTTGACGCAAACGAAATCCCTGTCCTGCGTGTGACCAGGAGCGTGCTATCATCCGCATGCGGACCAGATCCGCGCGCGTCCGAAAATACGCATGACAGGAAAAGGGCCCTAAGTAAACGGCTCAACAAAGACGACTAAACAATGGTGTCTCATTGTTTAGAAAACAATGACATTCCGACTCCGTGACAGATTAGTTCTGAACTCCTGTCTGCTTGTCTAGATTTGCAACTTAGCTAGACTTCCTAGTCACAAATAGAGAATATCGACGATAAAGAACTATAACCTCCTATCTTCCATGTAATTCCTATGAAGATAGGAGGTTATCGTTCTTCATCGTCGATATATAGAATGGTCACTCAATTCTATTCAGGATTTTTGCGATTGTCATTTGTTACATAGCCACGGTTGCTACTGTTAAAAACCTCAAAGAATATCAAATGATACAAGAACGTCATCTGATTCTGAGCCAATTCCTCTGAGATTCCAGTTATTTCTAGTTGAAGTCAGTAACCGTCAAAAATGACACTGGTTATGATATGAGTAAGCCATCTTTAAAGGCGCCCCGCGCGCCATTCTCCTAATTTGTGCTTTTAGTGAAAGGTTGAGTAGGTAAAATGTAATGTCACCATTAAGGCCTACCGGGTCTTTTTGGCAGTTAGGTTAGGTCTATAAATAAACATCTCAGAAAATAGGATTCAGCCGTCTCAACAAAGACGAATAAACAATGGTGTCTTATTGTTTAGAAACAATGACGTTCCGACTCCGTGACAGATTAGTTCTGAACTCCTGTCTGCTTGTCTAGATTTGAAACTTAGCTAGACTTCCTGGCTTAGGAGCCACTAAACACGAAGGGAATTACGGTTGAAATGTTGAACCATAACCATAACCATAACAGCCACAACAGTCCACTGCTGGACATGGGCCTCCCCCTATCGGGGGGTATTGCCAATGGCAAATACTCACCACGCTTGGCAGGCGGATTGGCGAGCGCAGTGTAAGATGTTGCATTTACAGGGAACGCTGCTGCCCATTCCCTGGATGAATATCCCTTAGTCGGTTTTTACGACACCCACGGGTTGAATTGGGGTGATGCTATTCTAAGCCGGCATCACACGGACAAAATCACACGGATGAAATGTTGAACAACATACAAAATTATCTTACATTGACATTGTATGTTCGGTACTGTAGGTAGAGTTCCTACAAAATTATCCGACAATATTGAAATGCGAAATAGAATTTTGGAATTTTAAAGCAAGTATGCATGCAACGCCTCGTTGTTTTTTACAACTTCTTCCAACACATACAATATATCAACTTGTGATCAGAATATGTAACCAGCTGGTAGACCGAACTCGCTTTGTATGATGCAAAGTTTTTATTTTACTCCTCAGCGCAATACCTAGATAGCGTTGTTTTGATAAAAGAACAACTCACATAACCACGTTAAACAAGGATTTTTGAAAACTGTAACGTTGTTAGATCGATTTTTAATGGGGTTGTACGTTTTTATAAACATTTTTGCACAACCATTTCGTAGTACTTAAATAATTTAAGTCTGGTATAAGTACTGAACTGACCCTTGCATACTTTTTTGAAAACTAGTCATGAAATCAAATGCTTACACAACCCAGATAATTATTTATCTTAATTTAATATTGTCGGATAATTTTGTATGTCTTTAACTTTTAGGAACTCTAGTTAGATAATTTTGTATGTTGTTCCACATTTAGGAACCCTGTTATGCCAAATAAATTAAAATTATGTAAACACCGCGGTCGGCGATTTTGCTATAATAACATTTGCGAGCTTAAATGGCTTTTGGAAGAACATAAAGGTATTTTTTTAATTATCTGGGGCGTACCTAAACAAAGGATGCATAATTTATTGAGGTTCAGACAATAATCTGAAATGAAAATTTATTTTCATCTAACTTACTATCAGTGAAGTCCTAAGGAGTCAAATAATACAGGTTATTTCTGACAACAGTCTCAAAAACCCAAAATAAGAAGATGTTTTAAATTGGTTACCTTAAATGCTGCTGAAAATACTTTCAGCTCCTAATCCGGATGAAGGGGACGACATAAAATTAACACTTGACTTACTCTAGCTTAACCGGTACTAGTTATTCCTTAAAAAAGTTTTACATACCAGTATAAGAAGATCTCATAAATCTAAATGCTACTGATAGTACTTCCAACCCGGAACTGTATATGGGGTGAAATTTTACTAGTGACCGATAGCGAAATCTCAGAGCTGGCTGGTGATAAGGAACAACTTTCCCCAAGGAACAATACGAAAAGAAATTTTGGACCTCCCATACAAAATTTCCGATCAGCTGATTTGAGTTACTATGGGAGGTTTTTTTTTTCATATTTTACCCTATGTTCCTTGGGGAAAGTTGTTCTTTATCACCAGCCGGTTCTAAGTTTTCGCTATTGGTCACTAGTAAAATTTCACCCTATCAAATCGCTTCAGTTTAATCTACACTGGTTATTTCTAGAAATAGTTTTAATCCTTTTAAATTAGTAGGTCAACCTGCTGCTGATAGTACTCTCTAACCCTAATCCGGAAGATGGTGGCGAAATATAATTTGCACTTGACTCGCTCTGCTCGAGGCGTCTCCGAAACTGTGTTACATAACTAAACTACAGTCAGGTCACACTAGCTGTCTTGATTTGACAGCAGACTGTTTCATGCCGAATGTGTCGGAAACTGTGTAACGGAACTAAACTACAGTGAGGCCACACTAGCTGTGTTGATTTGGCAGCAGACAGTTTCATGCCAAATATTTCGGAAACTATGTTATGTAACTAGAGTACAGTGAGGCCACAGTAGCTGTCTTGATTTGACAGCAGACAGTTTCACGCCAAATGTTTCGGAAACTATGTAATGTAACAAAAGTACAGTCAGGCCACACTAGCTGTGTTGATTTGACAGCAGACAGTTTCATGCCAAATTTTTCGGAAACTATGTTATGTAACTAAAGTACAGTCAGGCCACACTAGCTGTGTTGATTTGACAGCAGGGAGTTTCATGCCGAATGTTTCAGAAACTATGTTATGTAACTAGAGTACAGTGAGGCAACACTAGCTGTCTTGATTTGACAGCAGACTGTTTCATGACTGAATGAACAATTTTAGCATTGATTGGACATAGCACTTACACCAAATACTTGGGGTCGGTGCAACATGTTTTGTTTGAAAGCAAAATCATGTTGCAAAAGGATATGGCTTAATTTTACAACCGGCCGCCTGCCGTCAACCCTCTTTGGGAATGCTATCGTAGGTGGTATTACCGCCACTATACGATTGAACATGGCCGGTAGATATTGTAGCTAAGGTCAAAAACTCTACGTCGCCTTTTACGAAACACCCCGAAAAGAATAGGGGTGGTAGAACTTTAGAGTGCGCATATCGGCCAGCGCAGCGGCGTACTGTCAAAGCGTAAGTAGTTGCTCCCTAGATACAGAAGTCAAATGTATAAAAAGCGGCCACGAGCGTGTCAGACACGCTTACAAATAGGGTTTTGTAGTCAAAGTTTAAATATCATGTTTATCAGCGTTACAAAGTTAATTTTGTTGCTGGTTTGTTTAAAGCTGTATGGTGACCAACCGCAAATTAAAAAACTTTAATATTTCCTTAATTTTAAGTGATGCAGTATTCGTTATAGTTTTCATGGTAACTTTATATTAAGAACTATATTCCATATTTCTTTCAAATTTTAGCATGCATACTTTAGAAATTACAGCTAGAACAAATATGGCACAAAAACGCCACTTTTAAAAGCAAATATCTCGAGATAGAAACATTTTAGGACTTTGTTTTAAAGAAACCTCCCCTTAGTTTTAAAATACCTATTCAACGATACCCTACTCAATATTACAGTAGAAAAAAAAAATTTGCCACCCTTTTACATGTATGGGGAGGTTGGCCAAAAAATAATTAAAATATTTTTTTTTCAACATTTCTAAATTTGGGTCAACACAATATATCTTCACACCAAATTTGATTTCGATAGCTCCAAAACTGACAAAGTTATGAGGGCGCGGCATACAGACAGACAGACAGACAGACAGACAGACAGACAAACAGACAGACAGACTTCAGATTCAGATTCAGATTCAGATTCAGATTAATTTATTTGCATTCATGTACAATATTCAAGATCTTAAAACTAGTTTATGTAGTAGTACATGAACCCCGTTGGGGCACCGCAAACAGTAAATAAAATACAATTAATTTAAATAACACGAACATTAAATAAAAATACAATTAAATTAAACAACAAAAACATTAAATTAAATATAAATTAAATTAAATTACATTAGTCAACAGATTTGCGAATATTAATTAATTTTGTTATAATTACAGTTTATCATTTAAAAAATCATCAATAGAATAATAACATTTTGAAATTAAAAGAGTCTTCAGTTTCTTCTGAAATATATTTACGTCGGAATCTAATTTTATTTCTTTTGGGATTTTATTATATACCTTGGCACCCATATACTCAGGACTGTTTTTAAATATTTCTAGTTTTGGCTTCGGGATTTCCAGTAAATGATTGCGCCGTATACTCTTACAGAAGGTAAATTTTTCTAAATTTTTACGAACCCATACCGAAATTTCGTAAATATAAATAGAGGGGAACGACAATAGCTTTTTATCTATAAAATAAGGCTTGCAACTAGTTTTAGGTTTAAGGTTTAGTAGAATACGCAGACATTTTTTTTGTAATACAAAGATATCGCTGGCTTCACTACTTTGTCCCCAAAGAATAACTCCGTATCGCATCCACGAGTATGCGTAAGCAAAATACGCCGAGATAGCCGCGTCGTAGTTTGTATTCGCTTTCAGGACTGCAAGCGCATATGTAAACTGAGATAGCTTCTTTTTAAGGTTTTCAATGTGATCCTTCCAATTAAGATGGGTGTCGACAGTTATTCCAAGGAGGTTGAAATTATTTGTCTCTTTTATTTGTAAAGTGTTTAATACTTGGTCAAGTTCGAATTTGATTTTTTGGAATGGCCTAAACTGTATGAGTCGGGTTTTATCTCGGTTTAATTCTAAGTTGTGGTCCTGTAGCCATAGATTGGTCTCATTAAATGTCTCTATTATATTTATTTTGTCTTCGTTATTTCCGTTACATTTAAACAACAGCGACACATCGTCCGCGAACATGACACATAGAGGTTTCACGATTGTTGGCAAGTCATTAATATATACCAGAAAGAGAACACACCCTATCACACTTCCCTGCGGTATTGAACAGTTTGTAATTATTACATTAGATGATATATTATCAATTTGACCAGTCTTTTCATCGTAACTTTCTATCTCCACAATCTGTTTCCTATTTGATAAATATGATTTCAACCACTGAAAAGCTTTCCCGCGGATGCCAATCGCAAAGAGTTTGTCCAATAAGATATCATGCTGTACACGATCATACGCTTTAGACATATCTAGAAGGATCCCTACAGCATAGGACTTATCCCTTATGCAATTGTAAGCTTCCTGAATGTACTTTATGACTGCATGCGTTGTTGAGCGCTTTTTACGAAACCCAAATTGAAAATTATTTAGTAGTTCATACTTTTCTAAAAAATTACTAAGGCGGTTTGTCATAGCCTTTTCCAGTATTTTTGAAATAACCGGTAGTAGCGCAATTGGTCTATATTGGGTCATGCTTTCCCTGCTTCCACCTTTTTTTGAAACTGGGCGAATTTTTGCGATTTTTAATTGTTCGGGGAATTTTTCTTCATTAAAAGATTGGTTAGTTAGTAGAGTCAAAGGTTCTGCTAATTCGTTGATACAAAATTTGATTAATACAGGTGGAATTTCGTCTATTCCATAGCTATATTTGTTTGGCATGGCTTTAATTATCTTTCTTATTTCTTGTTCAGTGGCCGGCGTTAAGTAGATACTATTTATTGCGCGGCTGCTCGGCGGGCGACCAGCAGGCCTAGCAGGCACAGTAGTGACAGATCCCGCATCAGTCCCTTTCTGAAATGTAGGGTCTCCAACTGATACGAAATACTGATTTAATTGGTTTGCAACTGCTTCCGGGTTTACAATTTCATGGTTAGGGGGAATTTTTAATTTGATATTTTTACATAGCTTTCGCTTACGCTTTTGTGTTACATCGTTTGTGATACTCCACATCGTTTTAGTTTTATTTTTAGACGCGTTCATGATTTTAGAGTAAGTTATTTTTCTACTTATCTTAACGGTTTTTTTAAGTGTTTTTTCGTATTTCTGGTAGAACTTCCGTAGTATGGTGTTGGATGTTTGAGTGAGAAATATTTTTAATAACCTTTTATGTTTGCAAGATTTTTTTATTCCTTTAGTTAGGTTTGTTTTTGATTTATTTTTGATAATTTTTCTTTTTTTGGGTATGAAAGTGTTTAGCATACGTAACAGATGGTTCACAAATATTTTATAGTTATCGTTTATATCATTAGTATCTAAAAATATTTCTTTCCGAAATGATAAGGGTTTCTAGTAGACTACGAAACCCTAAAAAATCATAGAGGCTCAATAGTGTTGTCACTGACGTTTTGAAACTGATGGACAGAGAGGTTGTGTTCTAACTACTGCCGACAGTTTTAACTTTTTAGGCGCACTCTATTCTAAGTGGTAGAATTCTTAGTCACTGCCACTCGGCATTGCGGTATGTAATACCTCTTGCAAATACCGTACCGTACTAGAGCTCTCTATCTATGTCTTATAGGAATACCGTAATAAAACATCTGTCTATGTCTAGATGTCTTTTGTCTACGAGGAATGCTCATCGAGTTTGCTGTGTGCAAACCACGTAGGTGTATACCGGGAGTAACAAAAAGGGTATACAAGTCGAAAGGAGGTCAATACTCATGAAACTGAACCAGTTTTCCCATGGAACATGGGTGGAATATCAAAATAAATGGCTTCTCATAGTGAATGAATCAGCTGATCGGAGATTTTGTATGGGAGGTCCAAACTTTTTTCGTATTTCGACCCATGTTCCTAGGGGAAACTTTTTCAGCTTCATGCGTATTTTGACCTCCTTTGGGTTTTTTATAACCTTTTTGTTCTCTCGTATAAAAAAGTGTCTCACATCTCGTGTTTACGAAGTTTTAGCAATTTGTTTTGTTTAACGGTCAATATAGTTAAAAAACTCATGTGTTCTACATCCACGTAGACACTAATATTTTACGAGATTTGCCTCCGCTGCAGCCGTAATTTTTATCTAAAGCGAGAAACACAAGGAACGTCCGATGGTGCGTTATTTTTGCGCTGCGTAATGTATGCGTTAGGAAAATATTAATATCGACCTTATGCCAAAATACATTCGGTTTACGTCAAACGATTTGACAGACGCATCCACTAGCGCTGCGTATCGCACAATGTTGCGTAGACTGGTATGCGTCTGTCAAATCGTTTGACTTTAAACGTATTTGTATGGGAGTAAGGTCGAATTTCCACGATGATGCCTAGTTCGCTGGTCTCGCAACCCAAAGGCAAAAAAGACATCTAAACATGCACGTGCTAGTCTCCAATTCCACCTTCACTTGTAGAGCGTGCGGAAAGTCATGCCGCTCCCGTATCGGCTTATACCTACAGCCATGAAAAATCTTGCCTCAGATACTGAACAAATCGTCTGTCACAGACGTATGAGGCCAATGATGATGAAGATCGAAAATGTCGAAATTTTTATTGCCCTAACGCATGCAATATGCAGCGCAAAAATAATGCACTTACGAATGTTAAGTGTGTTCCTCGCCTTTATCTAAAAGGGACCAACATTTCCGTGGGCTATAAAAATAACTTTTATGCCTTACGTTGTTAAGTATAACGGTTGTTTGTGGATAATGTTGAGTTTAGGTCGCAGTACGAGAATTAGGATTTTGATCAAAATCCTAGAGTAGAATAGTATGCATTGTTGAGTCGTTCGTACCTAACCTAACCAACCAAACCTAAAACATTCATGGATGGATGTATTGCTTGAATGACTCTATATAACTCTAGTCTAAACTAGGATTACGATTTTCGCGATTGTCATTTGTTACATAGCCAGGTCTCTTGTAACACTGTCAAAAATCTCAAAGTATTAGAATATCAAAACAGCAAAAACTGATTCAAAAACGTAATATGATTCTGAACCAATTTTAATCCAAGATATATGCCGTTCGTGACAACCATCTTTATAGTTACCTTTAGTTCATCTGAGATTCCAGTTCATTCCAGTAAACGGCAGTAACAAAATCGACACTAGTACTGAGTGAGCCATCTATAAAGGTCGTCCCCTTAATTTGTGGCAAAAGGTACAGATAATAATTACAAAGTGCTTATTTTTGATAAAAAGGTTAAAGTTTACAGACGTCAAAATGCCTACCAGTTTTACTCTTCCGCTCCACAAAATTGTAGAGCTATTTTATTTCTCCAACAAAAACAACAGTTTTTCTTCGTTCGTTTTAGAGCACAACGATTTTTCGAAAAGGCTTTATTTGTGAAATAACCGCGAATGAAATAGCGGATTTTAGTATTCTGGTACTGACTGGTGGTCTGTTATTTAGGCTAACGATTCAGAATTTCCTAGGTTCAAAATATACTTACACAAACCACAAATTAGGGAAACGGTGCGCGGGGCGCCAGATGGCTCACTCAGTACTTACGACTATTTTGACGTTCACTGACTTTAACTAGAAATAACTGGAATCTCAGGGGAAGTCAAGGTAACTAAGAAGATGGTTGCCACGAACGTCATATTTCTTAGATTCCAATTGGCATGGAATCATTAATGACGTTGTTGTATCAAATTTTGCTGTTTTAATATTCTTATACTTAGAGATGTTTGACAGTAGCAAATCTGTCGTGCTAGTGGTCTGTTATTTAGGTAGGTAAACGATTCAGAATGTCGAGTGTAAATTGTTGTTAATCTAGTGTTATTTTATTATGTGCCTAGTAGTAGATGAACTCAATATGAAATCATAAAGAATAATGAATGAACTTGCCCGAAAAATCTACGTTTAATATTAAATATTGAAAAAAATACAGAAAATAAATGCTTACGTACGGGATATGGTAATGTATAAAATGTCGATGTACCGCTGTATCAATAAAATAAAATCTCCCCGTTTTTTGCAGCGAGTCAAGTAATTTCAATAAAAAACCCGACCTATCGCGTACCCGCTTCAATCAGACCAATATCCTCGACCAATCAGCGAATGCCGTTTTAAAAAGAGTCAATTCCAATTTTAAATATTTAAATGAGTCGATTGAATGTTCTGCTCGGTCGATTGTGAGTGAATTCACGTATTGAGTGCAAATTCGAAAATTTCGATCAACAAAATGTCTACAAATATACGTAATTTTGTAAGCCGGTTTATGAAAGAAGGCAATGAGTGCTGCGAATTATTGATACAATTGAATATACTTTTATTTTCATGTTTTTAGTAGTGACTCGAAGCACATATTAGAAAAACGGTGCGCGGGGCGTCTACCGGGAGTAACGGAAAGGGTAGGGTTACGGATAGATGCGCACCTTTTGGAAAATGCTCTATAACTCAATAATTAAGAACTAATTTACAAAATTATCTTTACAGATTAAAGGATTGATCTTTAATCTTTCATTAAAGCCCTAATTCATGAATTTAATTTTTATTGTTTTGTTGTAAATCCAGTTTTATTTGACCTCTTGAAAAAGGGATAGTCGCGCACCCGCACGGATAGTTGCGCAGCTCTAAAAAATCATGGGGGGATACTTGCGCTTTGAAGATTACCTAGGTGACTTACTATGAAATTTTTACTTTATTTAAATCAAACCAATTTGAAACTAAATTAATTAAATACTTATGTTAAAAACCGAATAGGCCTCCGAACCTTAATATTATTACTATTTCTAAAGTTATTGAGTGCTAAGTCATTATTTCAGTAAAAAATTGTATCAACGCGTAGGTAGCATGAAAATGTATGTTGAACAACGTCCATATCTAGACTGTAATTTAGAAGCATTTTATCCATCTGCAACATACTAAAATAAACAAAAATATCAATCTGCGCAACTATCCTCCAAAGCGCAACTATCCGTCCAAAAAACCTGCGCAAATATCCTTTTTGGTACGGATAGTTGCGCATTTAATTAAAAAAATAATGATTTGATATTTTGGAATAATTAATAAATGGGCACATACCTTATAAAGTAGTGCATATGAGGAAATAAAAATGTGAGCGATTCTACAATCGTGAGAAAAGATACCCGAAAAACAAAATGTGCTAAAATAATTTTGACGCCCGGTTTGACCATGCTACCGAAGATTTTTGCTTAAACTGGCGTAAATTGTGCAATTACTCCAATAACTAACGTGGTACTTGGGCTCTCAGGAGGAAGATTACTATGTTTTAATAAGCAATAGTGCTGAAATTCACTAGAACATAGTGTTTTCGAAACCTGCGCAACTATCCCAACGGCGCATCTATCCGTACTTTACCCTATAACAAGCCGAAAGGAGGTCAAGGTACTCATGAAACTGAACAACTTTCCCTATGGAACATGGGTCGAAATACGAAAAAAATATTTGGACCTCCCATAGTAAATCAATCAGCTGATCGGCAATTTTGTATGGGAGGGCCAATTTTTTTTTTCATATTTCGACCCATGTTCCATAGGGAAAGTTGTTCAGTTTCATGAGTACCTTGACCTCCTTTCGGCTTGTTATACCCTTTCTGTTACTCCCTGTATACAGATTCCTCACTCAGTAATAGCGACGATTTTGACGCTTACTGAATTGAATTGGTCAAGGTAACTAAGAAGGTGGTTATCTATCACGAATGTCATTATTCTTGGATTTAAGATTGGCTCTGAATCATATTATGACGTTTTTTGTCAGATTTTGCTGTTTCGATATTCTTATACTTTGAGATTTGTGACAGTAGCAACCCTGGCTATGTTACAAGTGCCAATCGCGAAAATCCGAAACAGGGCCGAGTGAACCTTCTGTAAGCTCTCTATTTGGTGCTGGAGGGTTTATTTACAATTTTAAGCGACGGGCTGACAACTTGTCATTACAGTGGATCAGAATCATTTTCAATTCTTGTGTCAGATTTATCTGTATTTCGTTCTCGTATTGAATCTAGCAACCCTGGCTATGTAACAAGTGACAATCGCGAAAATCCTAGATAGGATCGAGTGATCCTTTTGTAAACTCTCAATTTTGTGTGAGGTTATTAATGAAAACAAATAGACTCAAAACGCCAATCAGTTTGATTGGGACGGGTTTACTTAAAGACTCAATGGAGTTTTACAGATGAAATTAATTTAAATTTCGAACATGAGCCGTATTTTTGAATTAGTAGAAAGCTTTCGTATGGAGAACAATCTTCCATGCAGTAATTCGCCTGTTGCGTTGCCTTTGTATGAATTTCTTTCAAACTAGAGAAAAGGGATGTTTATTAGAAGGCGTATACTCTGTTACTTGTAGGAAAAGACAATCAGCTGTTCTATTTGCGCTATTTTACAATTACAAATAGCCGATTTTGGGAATGCTTGTGAGAAAATAGTGACTGTAAGCTCGAATCTACCTTAGAATCCGGGAAAAACAAGGTTAAACGTTTGTACGCAAAGGCAAAACACAGCCATCACTCTGGTATTCTTTTAAAGGGGCCCGAAGTCTGCTGAATAAAAAACGTTTCAGTTGGCTGTCAATGGCAGGTAAGTTGGATGGTTTTGGTAGTTTCGTATTCTGCTATCAGTTTTTAGTATGGATAATCACTGTGGCAATGAAATGACAGTTTAGTGTCGCTGGCATTACAATGGCTAAAATTTAGCAGACTTAGAACTTAGCTCTCTTGTTGACTTACTAAGTTGCGTCATAATTTTTACTACGCACTTTATGGTATAACTTTGTTCTCTGCGATATAAAAGTGTTTGCGTTGCAGATGAAGGTTGTAAATTTTTATTTTGTTGCTGAAACGTTATTGAGATACAAACCCCTGATTTATGAATGAAGCACATCATATTACACACACACTTCCACACACACATACACTCAAACACACACACACACCGTAAACTCGTATATGGGTTCCTTTATATTTTTCTTGTTTTTGTATTCGGAAGTTTTCTTTTAGTTTTGTAAGAAAGGCTTTATTATTAGTTATAAATCTACCCTTTTGTAAAATTTAATATGACGAAATTCGTAATTGGCTATGTATATTTTTAAGTTGTATTGTAATATCAGTTTATGTGCTGTGAATTCTGCTAATATCAAATAAATAAAATAAAAAATACAACCTTACCTTACCTTTACAGCCACAACAGTCCATGGCGTAAAATATAAACTAGTTCAATCTTGTTTGGTAATAATAATAAAACAAAATCTTGTAGCTTATAAATATGCATGCGGGTTTTGACGATCCTAATCTAACTTGAAGCCATTTTTAAACCTCAGGGAGGTTGTATTATGATGACATTCACAAGTAACAGAAATTATTACTTATTTTTATTACTCATTTATCCAGATGATGTGAAAAGCAAGACATTTTAAATAAATAGACAAAACAAAAAAGATTTTGAAATAAATTAACAAAAGTCAAATTTCAACTAAGCTTATAAAAGTAATACCTACATCTATTTATAAAGGTCAAAGACTATGTCACAGTCAGAAGTGACAGATATATTTAACAGTTTATAACACAGCCAATTAAACAGTTTATGTAAAAAGATGAAAAAAAATTAATCCATTTTAATTTAAGTTAAACAAAGAATAACTGTCAAAATGCGATTAAGCTTATGAAAATAATAGAGCCATTTATAACTGTCAAAGATTATGGTGACGATCAGAGGTGACAGATATATTAATATTAAACACCCAGCCTCGCGACCGCCATAATCCCTTTGGAGCTTAAGGGTGAAAAGATTAATTTACGCACACATCAGAAAAACCCCATTTCCATACCCAGACTTATAATTTTATTAAGGGGACTGGATATTCTTATTAACTTTGTACATACAAACTAAAAATACACACATATCACGCCTTTATCCTTTACAGAGTAGGCAAAGCGTAAACGGGTGAAAAAATTGCCATTTGCACCACGTCTGACAAGAGTTTGAGCATTATAAGTTGGTCCCTCAAATTGCCGTATGGTGCCGGCAGAGTAGAATAGCACCACCCCCTCTCTTCTCGCGGGGGTCGTAAGAGGCGACCGAGGGATAAACCCGACCCAAACAGCTAGGGCCAACCGTATGGTGGCGATAAATCCACCACAAAAGCCTTCTCAAGGAGAGTTGTCGTCTGGTAGGCGGCCGGTCGTAAAATTCAGCCAAATCATTTTGCAACACGATTTTGTGTTCAACGAAACGTGTTGCGCCGACCCCAAGCAATTGGGATAAGGGCAAGAAGATGAAGTCGGTCCCTCAAATTGAGTAGGTACTCGTAGATATGCTGGCGATAGACCTTACAAATCTACGATTCTTAAAAACAGTTTTATATCATCACCCCATTTCTTTCCCACGGGTATCACAAGCCAATTCAAGGACTCTAGGGTTTCATGTGTAGTACAATTTTTATTTTAGGCAACAAGCTGACAACCGGTCACTTTATGTGATACCTACTCCATATTTCTGAAAATATTTGTCAAATGTGACGATAACGATTGTAAATGTAGGTTAACGCTCTGTCTACCCCACACGACAAAAAGCAGGATATTTGTGTGTGTACCAACCAAAAATATTTAAAAGCATTAACGAAAAAATTCAAATTCACTTCTCCGCAACAGTTGTAAAACGTCAATACCGAAGAATAATGACTTTTTAAATTACTCCGGGATCCGAAGAGCACGTTTTCCGGCAAAATTCTTTTACAATCAGCGGTTTTCGGGCTATAGCAGGCTATCGGTATATGAGAGTGTTTTTAGGGTTCCGTTTTGTAAAATCTTATTGATCGTGACTTTTATACAAATCGTCTGACATAAACGTAATAAAATGACATTTGTGCATAAAATGTGGCACTACTGCAGCTGCGGTCCTAATATACAGTTTCAAAAAATGGAAAATGTCGCCAACAAAAAGTTTACCTCAACAAATTCATACAAATTGAAAAGCGCAACTTTCTGCAAGCTTTGTGCTTTCTGAGTTGTACGTTCCAACTTTAATTTTTTATTTTTGAAGCTTTCTAATATTGTTCATGAGGTATTCAACATTGCACTTATATTCGTTTCTAGAACATAATGTAAGTTCACGCAGCATGCCACGCACATTGGAATGACGTTGCCACATTGACGGCGCAGTACGCCGCGTACAGCGCTACAGCACCCGAAGTTTAATTATCTTTACACCCAGTATAATAATGGGCATACGGAACCTTTCTTGATTGAGAGATAAACTCACGCTTGGCACGTTTTTCATTATAATGAAGGCACAGAGTCACGTATAGAAAGTTAACTCCCTACACGGGTTAGATGATTAATTTCATACATACGTCACGACTATACCTTTTGCGGGTAGGCAGAGCATTAACAGCTTTAAAAATACTGCAATACTTGAGGACAGTTTCAGAAAAATCGTGGATCATAGGTACAACTTGCGCAAATAAAGAATACATCCCGAATTTATTATATTGTCAACATTATTGTTGACAATATAACTTTTGGAGCACTCTCGATTGTTTTCATAGGTACATTTTAAGTATTGCAGTCAACCCGCGACCACAGCACATGAAACTGTGCTGAAACGTCGGAACACAGGTAAATTATAAATATTTACATAAATATTATCGCGATAGACCCGGTTCAATACTCAAAATTATTGTTGACATCCTGCTCTTATGTCATAATAATATGATAGAGAGGCACACAATAATGTTGTCAATTCGGAATCCATTCTTTATCTGCGCAAATACCTATCAGTCTTCCTATTTTCTATGGAAGCTTATTTTTTATCTACAGCACAAAATACTAATATATTTTTTTTACTTATTTTTGTATCTACTTTACGCAATATCATGCATATTATTTTAACAAGCACGCTACACACGCTAATTTATATCGCGAGAGCAGTCGGTGGAAAAGTGAGTGTCTAAAACAGACGGTACCCAGCCACTTCTCTTGTGTCACAGTCATCATCATCTTCCTGCCCTTATCCCAATTACTTACTACTACTAACAGCACTAAATACAGAGAGAGGGTTTACGGAAGGTTTACTCGACCCTAGGGATTTTGGTTATTGTTACTTGTACCATAGCCAGGGTTGCTACTATCAAAAATCTCAAAGCGCAAGAAAATCAAATCAGCAAAATCGGATACAAGAACGTCATATGATTCTGAGCCAATTTTAATCCAAGAATTATGACGTTTTGCCACGAACGATCGAACGAACCATCTTCTTAGTTAACTAGAGATTCCGGTTATTTCCAGTTAAAGTTAGTATGCGTCCAATTGTCGTTAGTACTGAGTGAGCTTTCTGTAAAGAAGTCCTGCACACCATTTCCCTAATTTGTGGTAACAGTTTAAAACATAAAGTCAGTAGTATAGTAGTGAGCACCAATCGCTCTTGTCAAAATGTGCTATACCTACCTGTCTATTAAAAATGAACTCAATATCATGCATATTATTTTAACAAGCACGCTACACTCGCTAATTTATATCGCGAGAGCGGTGGGTGGAAAAGTGAGTGTCTAAAACAGACGGTACCCAGCCACTTCTCTTGTGTCACAGTAACAGAGTACAGTATACAGTCAGGATTACGAGTATCACTGGTGCAAAATCGGCACTAACCCTTTTCAATGGGCACTAATCGATGATAAAATGAACTTAGTAGTTGAGACAAGTTGCTGCGAGAAAAAAACCATTCTGGACATTCACAGCCAGTCATAGTGTAAACTTCGTAATATTTTAGAAAAAAATCTTTACTGTGGCAAGCGCTATTTTCCATATATTTTGGAACTAAGTCTTGGCTTTTACACAATTTTGGGAAATAACTTCAATTTCCAATTATTGGCTCTTACCCAGGTGAAAGGATATGCGGAAACTATTTAAATCTCAATGAGATTTATTAATGCCCTTTTTATAAACATGGTGATTGTATTGTAGTCAAGTTATGGCTGTATTCGTTTTATTGTTGTGGATTTCGTTAACACAAAAATACGGAATTTGGAAAGATGTTTCGGACACTTTGCAGGACTAAAAACTTTTCCTATGAATCATAGTATAAAATAATGCTCTTATACTGCCTCTGCTTATTTCTACTGTAATCATTTTATCTCCTCGACTCATAAATTACCTAACGTACTGTTTACACATAAATTAGAATCGTTACGTTAAAATTTTGACGCCTTTATTGCTGTTTCATCAGAAAAATTAAGAAAAGAGCTTTACATGGCCTTTATAAAAGTCTTTGGAGGTTATAAATTACCATTTTAAGAGGTTGCTTATTGAGTAAACATTTTTTCAATAGAGAGGGTCCAGATTATAACATCGAAGGTCGTTACATGGAATGTCGCAACATCGACAACGCTGCATCGAAAGGTCGCCACATCGAATGGTCGCCACATCGAATGGTCGCCACATCGAAAGGTCGCCACATCGAAAGGCCGCCACATCGAATGATCGCCACATCGAAGGGCCGCCGCATCGAATGTTCGCCACATCGAAAAGTCGCCACATCGAAAGGCTGCCACATCGAATGTGCATTACATTGAAGGTCGTCGCCATGTCGAATGTTTCTGCATCGCATAATGCTGTATTGAATGTTCCCTCGTCAGGTGAATGGTTCATCGGGTCAAAAGGGTTCACCGGGTCATAAAGGTTCATCGGGTCGTAAGGGTTCATCGATTCGGAAGGGTTTATCGGTTCGAAAGGGTTTATCGGGTCGTAAGGGTTCATCGTGTTGTAACTTTGACTTTGATAGTAACTTTGACAGTGACTTTGACAGGGACATTGACAGTGACTTTGACAGTGGCTTTGACAGTGACACTGACAGTAACTTTGACATTAACTTTGACAGTGACGTTGATAGTAACTTTCAAAATGTCTTCGACAGTGACTTTGACAGTGACTTTGACAGTGACTTTGACAGTGACTTTGACAGTGACTTTGACAGTGACTTTGACAGTGACTTTGACAGTGACTTTGACAGTGACTTTGACAGGGAAATTGACAGTGACTTTGACAGTGACTCTGACACTGACTTTGACATTAACTTTGACAGTGACTTTGACGGTGACTTTGGCAGTCCTAAGTCGCAAGTCGCACGTCGAAAGTAGTCGAAGTCAAAGTCAAAGTCACTGTCAAAGTCACTGTCGAAGTCATTTTGAAAGTTACTGTCAACGTCACTGTCAAAGTTAATGTCAAAGTTACTGTCAGTGACACTGTCAAAGCCACTGTCAAAGTCACTGTCAATGTCCCTGTCAAAGTTACTATCAAAGTCAAAGTTACAACACGATGAACCCTTACGACCCGATAAACCCTTTCGAACCGATGAACCCTTCCGAATCGATGAACCCTTACGACCCGATGAACCTTTATGACCCGATGAACCCTTATGACCCGATGAACCATTACCTGACGAAAGAACATTCAATACAGCATTATGCGATGCAGAAACATTCGACATGGCGACGACCTTCAATGTAATGCACATTCGATGTGGCAGCCTTTCGATGTGGCGACTTTTCGATGTGGCGACCATTCGATGCGGCGGCCTTTCGATGTGGCGACCATTCGATGTGGCCGCCTTTCGATGTGGCAATCTTTCGATGTAACGACCATTCGATGTGGCGACCATTCGATGTGGCGACCTTTCGATGCAGCGTTGTCGATGTTGCGACATTCCATGTAACGACCTTCGATGTTATAATCTGGACCCAAAAATAATACCTACATGTTTCTGTTTGCCAGAAAATCAATTTCGTGTGATTCCGGTTTAGTATTACCCTAATACTACTGGGTATCATAAAGAACTCAGGAAAACGGTCAACAGATTTTCAAATAATGCTACATCTTTAACTGCGCTCTTCGATACGCCTGTCAAGCATGGTGATTCGTATGGAATAAGTCCAATAATTCTGACAAATCTCAATACGCACGGGGATATCATGTTCGGTGTGGCTGTTAATGTATGTATAGTCCATTCAAAATCTAAGTGTCATGTCATGACATGACTGGCCTAAGCAGGACGCCATGTTACTGCGTATTATCTAAGTATTGCGACCAGCGTAACTTGGCCTCCCGCTTAGGCTGGTCATGTCATTTCATGACACTATGATTGCGGATGCACTGTAATGTATATCGCAGATTAATTAATGAACAAATTCTTTCATTTAAGTAAATAAAAGTCATCACAAATAAAGGGATCAACGTAAACTGATTTTCACACGTTTCTTACGAAAACCAGGTAGGTATAAGTTTATCCCTTATTATGGGTAGGTTGATGTGCTGCTGATAGTACCTATTTGTAACCCACATTTGGTCATTAGTATAAAATGGCACTACTTACTACTAATTGAGAAAGTTGTAAGAACTAGTTTATTTTATTGTCTGAACCATAGACATTGTATTAAGACCTATCTTTTAGTAAAGCCTCTGATATTTAATGGCTACAATTTAACTTACAAGTCTTAAGTGCTAAGAGAAATAAAATGTAACAATGCCAAATGTGTTTTATGACTTGTAATAAATAGAAGTACCTATACACTATTTCTAAATTAAAGTTTTCAAACAATTTGATGATTCATCATGACATGACACTTTAAGTTAGTAAAAAGAAACTAAAAAGTCCAATACAATATGATAGTTCCATAGGATAGTTCATATGAACCTTTGAATGTTTTAATATGACATCGAAGATATTTCGTGCAATTATCATATCTCAAGAATGTCAAAATGTGACTGTACCATCCTTATTTCAAATCCTACTTCAATCATATGGGATGATGGGACACTGAGACGATGAATGGAAAACTCTAGATTCTAGCGTTTTGATAGTTTTCTGCAAGTTTTCTGTCGTTTTTTTGGAAAACTTCCAAAATTCTCACCGCAGGCAGGATTTGAACCTGCGACCTTCGGCATCAGTACTGTCGGCAGTTTCTTTTCCATAAAAATTGTTTACCTAACACGAGAAGTGTTTTAAAATTTGATATTCTATTTTCTGTCGTTCTAGAGTCTAAAACGACAGAAAACTATCAAAACGTGAACAGAGATATTTTTTACAGAATTTTATTGATTTAAAATTGAATTAATCGTATTCTTTTATCTTTTTGTTTGAAATAGTATACGATGACTGCATTAAAAAATACATTCACCTACAGGAGACTTAGCACCTTATCTACACTACAGCTGTGAAAGATCACGCGACCCCCTTAATCTCTTCACATTTTGTGCCGCCCTGTATTATTTATTACATTCCGAGATAAAATATGGCCGCTTGATGACACCTTGTTTTTGGGGGGTTATTTTTCACAAGTGAAAACGTTTTGTACTAAGAACGTTCCGCATGACATTGCGGTTTTGTGAAATACAACACGCAAATGACAACCATGCGTATAGCGGCTATCCAGTTTTTTGTATTCCAGAATTCATAAATTTTTCATCAAAAAACAAAACTGTTTTTAGGTTTTGAGAGCCAAAAGTAACGTTAATAGGTATATAGCCGTGTGGTGCCGGCTCAGAATAGCATCACCTCAGCCATATCTTTCCTGTGGGTGTCGTAAGAAGCGACTTCGAGAGTTCATGACGTGTATTGCAATTTTAGGCGACAGGCTGTCATTTTGTTTCTACACAGTCTTTTGAATGACTCTCGAACATTTGTCAGATCAGACGTGGTGTGATTGGCCGTTTAAGCTCTGCCTACCCCACAAGGGATATAGGCGCGATATGTGTACATACACAACTTTACGTTAAAATCATACCTACATATAAATAATACAGTTAGTATCCGTGTTAAATGTTACAAGGACGAAATATTTCTTTCTTTGCAAATGTCAATCTATGCAAATGTTGAAATCCCAAACTGTTATCGGCGAATGGTTCCTTTGAGACTGAAATGAAACAAGGACAGTTAAATGTACGCTATTTACCCGACTGCCTCAGAAGGAGAGTTATGTTTTTGAGTATGTATGTGGACAAGAAAATTCTTTTTCACGGGATACAACCCAAAAGGATAGTTGGATTTGGACATATGAGGTGTTGTTAGATTCGTCTCAGAAGCGCGAGTGACACTGGCTATACTAAAAATTCATAAATTCAAGATGGCGGTTTTTTTCGCAAAATACGACTTTGAAACTACCGCAGTCAGGTTTTTGTGTTTTAATACATCAGCTTGTTTATTTTTGTCTATACTGGGTGTAAGGAGCTGTGTGTCGAAAAATTTGCAGGCTTCTCAGATGATCAAAACTGATATTTTTTTTGTATGAACTTAATTCGAAAGAAATTATACCTGCTCCCACTCCTAGTCAGACATGTTTTCAAAATTTTTGTAGGTGAGGTTTATTTTTTTTGTAAAGAAATTAGTCACAAAATTTGTTCAATTTCACAAGAAGAACACACCCTAAAACATGAACTGAAGTTAATAGGACCTTATTATGCATCGAGCATAATAATAATATTACAATTGCACTCTTTCATCTTCTTTTTTCATTCATCTAATGCAACTGGCTAATGCCTTAAGGTCACAAAAACAAAATTGTTGAGCAGTTTCGCCCAGTACTGGATCGATTTCTAGTAAAATCTTATTTATAAAAAAAAAGCTAACGCGATAGTATTTTTAAACACAAAACCTGCCGTTGTCATTTTTTTTTAAGAAAACCATCGATTTTGACAAAGATGGTTGACTGCCACGAACATCAAATTTCTTGGATTAAAATTGACTCGCAATCATATGATATGACATTCTTGTATCAGCTTTTACTGTTTTGATATTTTTCTATTTTGAGATTTTTGACAGTAGCGACCCGAGCTATGTAACAATTGACAGTCGCAAAAACCCTAAATAGTTTCGAGTGAGCCTTCTGTAAACTCTCTATTTTGTGGTATTACCTACTACGAGCCTAATACTTATTTTCACCTGTACATTTTATTATTTCGTTCACGTTTTGTTTTAGTCCCAAAGGTACCGTTTGGCTTATCGGCTAGAGATTTGGATACTTGCATAGATTGCCATTTGAAATACAAGATTTTCTTTTTATAGACTTGTTTGCTGAAAATGTTATTGAAAGAAATATAATATTATACGGATTTTTATAGTATGTTTATATAAAAGTGTGAATTAGATTGAATAGTTCCCTTACAGTTTGCGTACGAAATACGAATACAATTCTAAATAAATCACACATAAGTGTAAAACAGATCTCCGAATACTGATAGGGTGCATTCAGACCATGAAACTGAACAACTTGCCATAGGAAAATATTTCAGGAAACGTCAAAAAATGATTGACTTCTCTTTATGTTATTTCCTGAAATATTTCCGTATGGAAAATGGATCAGTTCAAAAGTTTTAATGCACTCTATTAGTATTCAAAGAGTTTTCCTTTATACCTTGTATCAATTAATATTACTTTAAATCAAATTTAAAGAAAAGATACACTTAGTCTAACCAAAAAGTATTTATGAAAATGAAAAACTTCTCTTATAGGTAACACAAATCGTCCTATTTTGCTGAGATGTTTAATTTATTATTTTTTACTACCTTTGCACTTTGCGGAGATATGGTTAGTTTTTTTACAACCTTAACCACCTTTTGAGTTGATAAAGCTATTCCTTATGACACAACATAAACTTATGCTATACTTATATGTTTTTGTTCTATTCTTCGAACTATTGGTACTATGATAAGAGGTAACCAGTTTTTAAATATGAAAGGTTTAAACTCCCTAACTGATCAAAAGGATTTCTTATTACCGGATTTACTTTCCCATATAAGCATACACAAAGAACTTTTATACTAAATAACCGATTCTAAGGGAACAGATTATTTAATTTCGTCAATAAGATACCTACCTAATCGGGAATAGAACCTAAGACCTTTACGTAGCAGGCACACAACCGCTACACCATAACGGCCATCAAAATAGGTTATCCGCGCGCGCGAAAACTGAAAATTGAACTTAACAGTACTTTTGGGCAATACTTTACTTTCCGCACACTATATATAAAACTGTTATACTATAGAAGAACAGCTTTCATTAATATATATCTCACAAAGTTGGTTTTTACATGTAAACTTACCTGTTACATAATATACTCGAACTAACGCAAAAAACTCAAAAAATATATAAACAAAAACTACTCAACAAAACACTGCACTGAAACGTTAGAATCACTCAGAGAGACGATTTTAGAATTATTATTTTTCTAGAGAGAGAGATTTTGCACAAGACAGAGATAGAGAGACAGAGACGTGCGATTCGCGCCGGGTACGTGACAACACTGCTACGGGCTACGAGAGATCGTAGCTGCGCGTAGCGATACGCTACGGTTCGGCTACGCTTTGCCATCGCCGTTTTTGTTATGGCTCGTTTGGGGCACGAATCTTGTATAGGATTAGGGTAATGTTAGGTAACAAGCATTTTGGTAAATAAAAGGAAACGGGTTATAAAAACCTTGCATTCTTGTTATCAAATACCTATTATATTCTTAAAAGTTTCTCCTTCATTTCGTACATTTTATTATTTCATCGGAATTTTAACTCATTTAAATATGACGTAAAATATTGTTTGTAATATTAATATATTTGACAGCGCAAAGCACTAGTTGATAAGGTTTGTCAAATAGAAACCTCCTTGTAGTTTTAGTGGCCAATGGTATTTTTATAGAGTTTAGTCTGTCTAGTCTCCTACGTCAAGTCAATGTCTCATCTGTCATTTTGTGGTAATCAATAATTAGATAAACTGTTGGTGCATTATGTTGGTTTTACCATGGTATAATAAGATACTCCGCCTGGTATTTCTTTCCGAGACTCGTGAACCACGTGACCAACACAAGACAACGTCATCATGCTTGTGGGTTACCAGAATTACCCACTCTTATGATGTTTTTTGTAAATCATATAAGATACTGTTAACTAATAAATAAAATTTAAGTGTTGCTGTAAAGTTAAAGTTAATAGACACGTAAATCTAAATTATAAAATTATTAAGAAATATTTTAACCCATTGTTCTGAAATTGAATTTACCCCATAACGTATTTTATTGAAATAAAGTGGCAATACTAAGTGACGTTGACTTGTGTTTCTCTGGGAAGGAAAGACCATGTTTTATTAGACTATGGGTTTTACGAAGTAATTGCAGAATATGCAAGGTAAGTACAGAATGCTAAAGACGCATGGTGTGACTGGAGACGGACGGAGTGTCGTGCAGTTACACTGTACCTGAAGAGCCCTGCTAGGGCGAAACACTCATACCCTGGACGGACGTAGCTGGAGGACAAAGCCCGCCCATGTAGCTCATCGAGTCCTGACGCAAGGTAGTATTACACCCAAGTAGCACATAAGTACCATTGTAATCCCGATGTACTTGTAATCTGGATGTACACGCCCACTTAGCTCGTAATATTGTAATCCTGACGTAATGATCTTAGCCGGCCAATAATGACCAGCTACTCGGTTCTGATGCCGTGGGCTTCGCGTGTTATCAACCCCGACATATTCATTTTATCATCAACAACATTGTTCTGATTGTTAATTCAAAAGTATTAAAGTAATTATTACCTAACTTAATTATTTTACATACATATATCACGCCTATATCCACTGCGAGATAGGCAGTGCGTAAAAGGCTATAAAAATCGGGCATTTACACCACGTCTGACAAAAAGACTGTGCATCACCATAGTGACAGGTTGTCAGCCTGTCGCCTTTAATTGCAATACACATCAACTCTCGAATTCCTTAGTTGCTTCTAACAATACCCTCGGGAACGATATAGGGTGATGCTATTCTAAGCCGGCACCATACTTAACTGTTACCTTTTTAATACGAAATCTTGTAAATTTACCTTATAATATAAGGTAAATTTACATATTATGTTCATCCTATGATAAAAAACTGAAATCGCATAATGAAGAGTTAATATCAGAATTAAACACCAAAGAACAGAAAAAATATAAATTAAAATTAAATTCAACCGCCTTTTGAGAGCTCAGCAAACAATCAC
Organism: Phthorimaea operculella; assembly: GCA_024500475.1. Classification (NCBI taxonomy): domain Eukaryota; kingdom Metazoa; phylum Arthropoda; class Insecta; order Lepidoptera; family Gelechiidae; genus Phthorimaea; species Phthorimaea operculella. Next base: position 2,941,173 of record JANFCV010000046.1, on the reverse strand, counting down.
CCATAATTTGTTTACGAAGGAAAAATAATATTTTGAGCCGATAATTTAACCTACTTATAAAGTGGATGAAATGAAAAGATTGATGGAGTGATTGACAGCTCAATTATCGGAAAACGTAATGTTTTGCTCTGTGATGCCGGCTTAGAATAGCATCACACCAGTCCTACCCGTTGGTGTCGTAAAAAGTGATACGATTTATCAAGGAAATGGGCAGCAGAGTTTTCAGTGAGTGTTTTACGTGTAACATCTTGCACTGCGCTCGCCAATCCGTCTGTGAAATGTGGTAAATGAGGCAATACCACATAAATACATACACATATCACGCCTATATCCCTTGCGGGGTAGACAGAGCGTAAACGGTTGAAAAAAAACGGTTGTCAGCCTGTTGCCTAAAATTGCAATAAAAATCAACTCTCAAATTTATAAGTACATCCACGGGAAATATATGAGGTGATGCTATTCAAGCCGGCACCGTACGGCCTAGTTTTTCGTAATATTTTGACCTACTTGTTTATAAAGTGGATGACAAGTGATTGACAGCTAATTATCGAATAAATGGCTCGTGATTTGGTGAAGGTATGTTGGTGGTATTATAAGTGTATATTTTGGAAAGAGGTAAAAGATATTTTTTGTATTCGTATTTTTTAAAGAATTTGACAACCTGAGTGAAAAATCTCGTGACAACCTAACTAGGTACCTCTAACAACACGTTTCTCCTGCAATTTTCCCTTTAATGTATTATATTATATTTTTGATAAGATCATTTTACTCGAAAATGCAGTAATAAAATAGTTATCAAAGCATTCTACTACAATTCCCAACGCTTTTCGAATAATTTTGAACAACGTCAAGATAATTTGTAGCAAATCCCTGGGCAATGAAAGGCAAATTATTGGATACGATTCTGACGTTTAATAAATTTATCGCACTTCTAGCTAATTCTTAGAAGTGCGATATTGAATTTCTATAGAGTAATTGCCTTGCCACTAGAGGCCCAATAAATGAAAGACCTAATTATATTTTTCCGGGAATTTTATTTAATTTTATATAACGTCAAAAGACAGAAAAACCTAAATTATTTCCAATTGATTTGAAAAAAGGAAACAAATGTATCAGATAACGTGTAGTTTTTTTTATCGATCACGCTATGAAATATAAAACGATGAAGTTGTGAAATATGATTTCAAGTATTTTTAAGGGGTGAACTAGTCTATGAAACTGAAAATTTAGGTCCACAATACAAAATAGATTCGTTATTACACAAGTTGGCGATTAGGTGTAGAAAAAAGTTGACTTACACAGTTCAATGCTGCTTTCTCTCTCTCTTCGAGTGGGACACCGAGTCCTTCAACGACCCAATGAACCCTGTTGTCAGAGTTTTTCAGCCGCCTACTACAAGTAGCAGGCCTCTGACATGGTTGTCAAACGACCGCCAACATAGACAGCAACCGGGACCGACGGCTTAACGTGCCCATCCGAAGCACGGAACCATCTTACTTTTCGGACAATCAGGTGGTTCAGCCTGCAATGTCAATTTAAGATATGAAACGCCACTTTAAGAAAACAAACAAGAGTTTCAACAAATTATCAGCAATTTATCTGATGGCCTCACAGAATTGGGACCATCAGCTAGAAAGTTAGATAAGAAAATATGGTAATTCTTGTGAAACTTCGGCCAATCTCGGCTTTACGGTATTTATTTGAATAAAAATAGCCATTAATTAGTCATTAATGTTAATTTACGGAAGAACAATAGACGAAACTTTGACTTTGTATGTCCTTTGTGTTTTTTCTGCAATACTTAATCGATTTGCTATGTGATTCCCCCTAGGAATAGCATCACCTCAATTTGAAACTATTCTTCTATTTCTACTGTAAAAACGGCTAAAGGGTTAATTCATCCAAGGAATCGGCAGTAGCGTTCCCTGTGAATGTTACCTACATCTGCATCGCTCAATTCCTAATAGGGGGCTTCCAGAGTTCAGCAGTGGGCTTAAGTGACGGCTAATATTTAAAAAATCAGAGACTAACATATTCTGGTTCTCTATACAAGCACCAAGAATACCCAGTTGAAGCTGATCTTATAAGTACAATGTTTTTGTCGATGATTCCAAAGACACGACAAAAGCAGCTTGAAAGTTTAAATTCTTAAGAAGCTTTTCACCTGTACAACAAGCTCTTTATCAAAGGGAAAGTTGTTGCCAAAAGTTTGTGAACTTCGTTTCATAACTTTCAAAAGGAATTGTTTGGGAATTTCTTAATTGATAGGTTTCCTGCCTGACGCCTGCGTTAAACTACCTCATTTTGACGTTATACGTAAAACTGGCTAAATATAATCTTCACTAAGCCATTTGATGCTGCTGAATAGCATCATCCCATAAATGAGAATCGTGTCTGAATGAAAATATGGTTTCAATCGGCCAAGTGCGAGTCGAACTCGTGCACGAGGGGTGTTGTACCATTGTGTTTAAAAATTACGTTTGTTGTATGGGAACCCAATTATGTTTTATTTCATTCTAAACTGTAGTATTTGTTGGCATAGCGGCATCAGAAATATCTGTGAAAACTTCAATTCTCTAACTATTACAGTTTATGAGATACAGCCTGATGACAGGCGAACAGACAGACAGGGAGTCTCAGTAATAAGGTTCCGTTCTCACCCTTTGGGTACGGCATCCTAAAAAATGCTAGAACTAGGCAGGAAATTTACCACCTTCTTCTTCTGTCGTTTGGGACAGAATCTACAAACGACCCGATGAACCCTGTACACATAATTAAAAAGGGTTAGTCTCTGGTATTCAAAGTGTTAGTAGCCAAATATTGACGTTTGCTAAATAATAATATTGAAATGGTGGTTGGAATGTTTGTTTACTTACAATAAACCACAACAATCTCAACATTCACTTAAGTAAGTCAAATATTTTGTACTGTATTTCCTTTGAAAATGTATTTTATTTATTATCGATAAATACCTACTATTAAACGAATCGCATACCTACGTATCGGACGATATTGTGACCGCCAGGGTTTATGGTATCTGACAGCTGTCATTGGCTGTCAAAAACCGCAGCATCGTGCGGTGCGTGAGGCTTCCGTAATTTGTGACAGTAGCAGGCGGTTCAAAAACTCACACTAGACTTCGGGTCGTTCGTCAACTCGATGTCCCAAAGGACAAGAAGAAAGATTAGGTACAAAAGAAAATTGTAAGGGCTCCTACAGACCAGCGACACTTTATTTGCGGCAGTTCGCGACTGCTATCGGCGATGGTCACTTATTGCTTTTTTTGCTACGAGGCCGTAGCCATCAAAACTACGCCGGTTGGCGTGGTGGAGTGTGAAGATCACATGGAATTATTTGTATGACTGTTCATATAACCAGCTCATTAGGGCGAGACTGGGTGGTGTTGTCACGAGAAGAATTTAATTTCTTCTTCTTCATCGAGTCTATGACGGTAACATAAAAACCTTATACCAATGCATGGCCACGGCGATGGCTGTTGGGTTCGCTTCTTTGGCGCTCCATAGAGTAGACGTGAGACGTAAGATGACATCTATCAGACAAGTGATCGTTTGCCGTCATCGATGCGAGGCGCGACCACAGAGTAGGTACTTTACGCGTCTCATGTGTGTAGTTATAACTCTTCTGTTTCAAGAAATAAAATTTCTGTGGAAACGGTTTCAAGCGTCGCGATGTCGTTCGTCTCACGTCTCATGTCTCACGTCTAGTGTGTAGCGCGGGACTTTTGGAACTGTCGCTGTGCGTCGCTTGTGTCGGCAACAGTAGGCGAGCGTCAGCGATAGCCTGTCGCGAGCTGTCGCAGGTGAAGTGTCGCTCGTCTGTGGGAACCAGAGCGTGACGCAAAAAACAGGACCCTTATCCTATCAAGTTGACAGAGATCGTGCCGTATTCTTCAAGCCCAACCTTTTTGTTGCCCTCGTGATCGAAAATCATACCCAATTTATTCATTGTCAAAAGGACACGTGTTTTCACGCCCTTGGGACGCGACTGGGCTTAGGAGTTGTTCTGGGAAGAACAGATCTGTCGCCAAACGTTTCGCAGTAAGCGACCGTCGACGACAGTTGGTGACCGCTGACGATAGTAGGCGACCGACGTCAACAGCTGTCGCAAACTACCGTCTGTAGCTCTCCCGAATTGTCGCGACCTGTCGCAAGTGAAGTGTCGCTCGTCTGTGGGAACCAGAGCGTGACGAAAAAAACAGGACCCTTATCCTATCAAGTTGACAGAGATCGTGCCGTATTCTTCAAGCCCAACCTTTTTGTTGCCCTCGTGATCTAAAATCACACCCAATTTATTCATTGTCAGGGGGACACGTGTTTTTTAAAAGGGTTTCTGTTGGTCGTTACTCTCGTTACGCAGATGAGAAAGTTGGTAATAGATTTTGCGCTCAAGTTCTACGTCTAAGAAAATACATGTTTGATTTCTCTAGAATTCAAAAAACGGATTCTGATGTAACAGTGGCGATATACCTGCTATTGTCATAGCTCGATACTAATCCGATACAGTATAGAAAAAATGTCTAAATAATCGTAGACAGGAACAAAAAACCGATTACGTAATAAGATTTGTATACAAAGAAATAGCCTACTTGTCACATCCATTTAATTCCAAGATTTGGCAAGAAAGACCTGCAGATTTGATTTCCATTCAAAACAAACTTGGCGTTTTTATTTGGCGTAAGTTAAGTAGGTATTTTAAAGCATTTATTGTGACAGAAAAAAGTTACAGAGAAGTACTTATAAACTAATACACACATAATTTGTGTCACAATAGGTAATGGGCTCAGCATGTGCTGGGACGGGGATGCCCCAGCGCTGGTTTAAATAGGTAATATAGCTCCAATAGCTTCATATCATCTCTGTCTATTTGAAATGGGTAAGGCTATACAAATAGATGCAATCATCCAGCAGAGGAGATTTGAAATTCTTTTATGTCTTTAGATAATAGGTTCCTTCTTTTACCGAAATGAAAGCATAACTCCTTTGAATAGGACTCTATTTGAATATCTGTATGATAGCATCAGATAGGGGATTGTAGGCAATCATCTAGGATTTTTCACTGTCTTTGGTTTGGTTAATAAGTTCCTTATTTTACCGAAATGAAAGCATAACTCCTTTGAATGGAACTCTATTTGAATATGAGTGTCATAAGAACGGGGTTTTCCAGGATTTGACTTTGAATAAAATCACATAGTTTTACTGCCGTGTGGTGCCGGCTTAGAATAGCATCATCCCATATCTTTCCCGTAGGTGTCGTAAGAGCCGGGATTTTGAGAGTGTAGTGTATTGCAATTTTAGTAGGGCTGACAACCTGTCACTACGGTGATACACAGTCTTCTGAATGAATCTTATTTGGCAGACGTGGTGTAAGTAAGTACTTAAATGGCCGTTTATTTAGAACCGTTTACGCTCTGCCTCCCCGCAATAGATAAGTATAGGCGTGATATGATATTTATGTATGTACTTAATGTAGGACGTAGGTATATATTTACCTATTCCTTGCACGATAAGCAGATCGCTACGCATCACGTCTGGGAAGTATTTGAGGGCCAAATGACAAATATCGTGTACTAGCGTCAGGTTGTCAATTTGTCGCCTAAAATTGCAATACACACACCTTTTATACCACGTCTGACAAAAGTTTGAGAGTCATGCAGAAGACTGTGTATCGACAGGTTATTAAAATCCTTTTGTCGCTTCTTACGACACCCATGGGAAATATATGGGGTGATGCAATTCTAAATCGGTACTACACGGCATATGATAAGGGCGTGATTATGTTACACCCCAATACACCAAGGCCAAAGCTAATTCTGATGTACCAAATCTTGAGCCCCTCGCATTAATTATTCCAGTAAGACCTTGAATACTACAAGATGAGCCAGATTACCACAATGATGATGTTGTATTCATGAGCATTACATTAGTAAAGCTTCTAGGTAGAACTTGTTGTGTATAGGGTCTAGTAGTTTAAATAAGCCGTTTTTCACTTTTATTTAGTATTTTTTGAGAGTGTCGTCTAAAAGTACAAAATACTGGCATGAACTGTGCATGAACTACAAAGAAAAATAAATATATTTTTCTTTTTTACAGCTAATGGCATCCGTAAAAATATTTTTGTCGATAGTGGCCAGTAGTTTCTAAAATCTGTAATCACTTCAACAAATTATTTTTTGAGAGCGTGTTCCACAAATACAAATAAATAGCCGGCATAAAATATACGTCGGGAAAAAAGCAAAACATTTTTTTTTCTTTTCTCGTCATTTTATGGTATCCATCAAAATATTTTTGTCTAAAGTGGCCATTTCTTTTTAAAACCTAAAGTCACTACCATAAATAAATTTTTGGGAGTGTGTCCCACATGTACAAATACCTGGCACAAATGACATAACAAAGAAAAAAAGAACGGTTTTTGTTTTTTCATAACTTTATGGCTTCTGTCAATTATTTAAAACAGAAGTGGCCAGTTGTTTATAAAATCTGAAGTCACTTCTTTAAATAATTAGAACAATTTTTACTCTATTTTTCTTTGGTATATAAGAAATTGCAAGTACCTACACTTCCCATCAAAAAAATCGAAACAGCTCGGTTTTTCTTGTTTTCGGCCGAATTAAACACCAAAAAATATTGTTTGCATTAAAAAAATTATATGACTGTGTAGCTGGCAGTTTTGTCTTTTCAGTGTGTATAAAAAAAATCAAAATTCAAAATTGGAACCTCACCTGTTTGTTCTGTAAATGAGATGAATGACTGAGACACGTTTGCAGTTAGCGCCTTTTAACGATTCATAACATTTTCGAGATTAAAATTTAGAGCTTGTCTTATCTTATCTTAAAACTTTTGTTTTTTTAATTGTTTACTGTGACTTTGAATCGCCTAAAAAAAGTTAGATTTTATCTGAATCATGGGTATTTTGCTCGTAGAAGCCGCCCAAGTGGTGACATTGCCAAATTTAGGACTTGGTCATCGTTTTGTGGCTGAATGTTTGCATTTAAGCCTCACCTTTGTTCATAAAGCTTACAAACGCTATCAGAAGACTGGTCTGTTTACGCGAAGTTCAGAATCTGTCGGAAATCGGGTCAGTTCTGACCGACATGATCGAATTAATGTTATGAGTTCTTTGCAAAATCGACGCATTGGCGCTTTTCAACTGCGGCAAAAGCTATCAAATGTACAAAAGGTGGCTGAAAGTGGCTCTACAATCAGAAGAAGGTTAAAGCAACGTAGACAGGTATCGCAATAGCCAGGAAACGGGCCCAAATCAACTGAAGACAATTAAATAGCACGCCTTAACTTTGCAAGTGAGCACCTACACTGGTCGTATACCCAGTGGATCAAATTCCTCTTTTCTGCTGAGTGTAGAATTACACTGAATGGTAACCACGGAAGCACTATGGTTTACAGAAGAGATTAAAAATGCTTTACACAATGCTGCATTGATAAAAAGGTCAGTTATGGTGACAGTTCGTGAACGGTTTCGGAAGGAATCAGCGCCGACGACATGACAGATTTTGTCTTCGTGTCTGCAGTTGATTTGGGCCCGTTTCCTAGCTATTGCGGTACCAGTCTACGTTTCTTTAACCTTCTTCTGATTGTTGAGCCACTTTCAGCCACCTTTTGTACATTTGATAGCTTTTGCCGCAGTTGAAAAGCGCCAATGCGTCGATTTTGCAAAGAACTCATAACATTATTTCGATCATGTCGGTCAGAACTGACCCGATTTCCGACAGATTCTGAACGTCGCGTAAACAAACCAGTCTTCTGATAGCGTTTGTAAGCTTTATGAACAAAGGTGAGGCTTAAATGCAAACATTCAGCCACAAAACGATGACCAAGTCCTAAATTTGGCAATGTCACCACTTGGGCGGCTTCTACGGGCAAAATACCCACGATTCAGATAAAATCTAACTTTTTTAGGCGATCCAAAGTCACAGTAAACAATTAAAAAAACAAAAGTTTTAAGATAAGATAAGACAAGCTCTAAATTTTAATCTCGAAAATGTTATGAATCGTTAAAAGGCGCTAACTGCAAACGTGTCTCAGTCATTCATCTCATTTACAGAACAAACAGGTGAGGTTCCAATTTTGAATTTTGAATTTTTTTATACACACTGAAAAGACAAAACTGCCAGCTACACAGTCATATAATTTTTTTAATGCAAACAATACTTTTTGGTGTTTAATTCGGCCGAAAACAAGAAAAACCGAGCTGTTTCGATTTTTTTGATGGGAAGTGTATATGAAAAACTATTTTACTCTCTAGTACCTAAATCGCATCGGTAAATAGGTAACTTAAATTGTGATTGTCGATGATTACCCCATTAAACCTCATTTCGTGCTGTTTAAGTAGTTGGGCTTTTTAGTTTGTTTTGATTCCTTTAGAGCAGATTTTTCTGAAAAATCTTTTTTGTGCTGTGGTGAGGCTTAAACCGCCTACCCATTGCAAGTAACAAAACCTAACCAATCTAAAATATAACTCGGTCGCATCTAAACTACGAGAGTTACTTACTACACTGTAAATTACCAAGAAGGAATTCCAGGCAGGTTTCACACATACCGCGCGATTTCCCGATTTTTGCTGGATCCAGTTATGTGTCGAAAAGAATTCACGAAGTCCATTACAGAAATCTGATATCATTGTCATTTTCATTGTGGATTTTATGTACCTACCTTTTAATAAATAATAAAAAAATGTATACACTATACAAGTCTCAATTCTCTCCTTTTGTGTGGGACTTTTGGAGTCGTCCAACGACCCGATGAACCCGGGTGTCAGAGATTTTCAGTCGCCTACCACTGACAGTCGCCTGACATGTTTTTGTAACGACCGCTGTCTAAGTGAATGTAGATACAATCGGGACCGTCGATATAACGTGCGCTTTGAACGCGGAACCATCTTTTTTTTCGGATAATCAGGTGGTTCAGCATGTAACTGTATTTATACAGACTGGGAACAAATTTACTAAATGATCAATTTAATCAACTTTCTGCCCCACCGAGAATCGAACCTAGAACTTTCGCGCCGCAGGCAGTCGGAACACCACTGCACCGCATTATAGTATCGTCATTCGAATAGGCTATATTTGACAGCTGTCAACACCATACTAGGAAACATGTCAACAGAGAAAAATAGACTTTATATTATAGCATTTACATGATTTTGATAGCTATCAAATATGGCCTATTCGAATGACGATACTATAGTCGTCATGCCACAAGCTCCACTGAGTAGACGTGAAACATAAGACGTAAGATGGCATCTGTCAAACAAGTGATCGTCAGAGACATGAAACGTGTGACATCGCGACGCTTTGAACAGTTTCTTTTAAAAACGTATGAAACAGAAGAATTAAAGCTACACACGTGAGACGCGCGTCGCATCGATAACGAACAACTGACGATGGCATGTCTGACAAATGTCATGATGCGCGTCGCGTCGCGTGTGAAGCTATTCTGTAAAGCTTGCCTCGCATGTAATCTTTGTATACTGGCTGTCAAAAACCGCACGCACGCCTGGCGCGTGTGCAATCCAGCCCGGCTTACTTCCAAGCAATTTAAGTAATTTTTAATTGCTTGGAAGACGATTAACTTTGTCGGCGTTAGAAAATTACTCTCTAGAAAGTAAAGCGTATAATGTATGAAGCAAACGTTAAAAGTTATAGTCATACATGCATGTAAGTATGTACTTAATATCGCCAGGGACCCTCGTATGCTGGATTTTCATACAAATACTCAGGAAAACCAGTATAAGTTGATCCTATAAACAGGTAGGTAGATTTTCTGACGATAGTAGGTACCACAGGCACACGCAAAACTATAGTGCGTTTCAACAAAATAGTTCCTCTGGAATCATGTTTGTTGGTAGCATTGGTAATGGGCGCCTTCTTAAGTCCCATATGGGACTTTGCCACAGACAAGACCTACCTATAAAAATGGCGCCACAGAGGAGAGGTTAACATGGTCCACGTATAACCCGTCCGAATTAAGAAGGCGCTCATTTCCAATGCTACCAACATGACGCCAGAGGAACTATTTGATGACTATAGCCAAAATATATCGGCCTTTCCATAGAGACACGCAAATCTATCACCAGGAGTTTCCATGAAAATCACTTGTCATACGCTAACATCACATTGGTACGACTCGGAAGTTGCTCGGAAGTGAAACGTTATCGGGTTTGACATTTCTATACTATGGCGAAAAACACACGTAGATAATATACGCTTTGCGTTATTCTTGCGCTGCGAATGCGTTAGGACAATACGAATTTCGATCTTTTACATACACACATACATACATCACGCCTCTTTCCCGGAGGGGTAGGCGGAGACTACATCCTTCCACTTGCTGCGACCCTGACATACCTCTTTCCCTTCTTCAACATTTAATTTATCAACCTTTTCATGCATGCTCGTCGGTACAGGGACTTTTGACCTGACCTTTCTTTTCCTTTGTTGACCTTTCGATCTATTTGTCATACAAATACGGTTTCAGTTTATGTGAAACGGTTTGACCGAAGCAGCGATGTGCCACGCACAGCGCTAACGGATGTGTCTGTCAAGCCCAAACCTTTTGACTAAACCATAATAAGGTTTACCACATTATTTTTATACGTAAATATTCATCCATCTTCCTGCCCTTATCCCAATTATGTACTTGGGGTCGGCGCAACACGTTTTGTTGAACACAAAATCGTGTTGCAAAGGATTTGGCTTAATTTTACAATATTATTTATTATAATGTGTTATTAAATAATATTATTTACGTAATTTAAAAAATAATGTGGAAAACCACATTATGGTTTAGTCACATTTTCCAAACACATGCGCAAAAATAACGTACAAACGGATTTTACGTGTGTTTGTCGTCTAAACAGGCGTTTCGATTTCGACAGACGGCGGTATTAGCTCTATCGATCCCTTGCCATATGCCATGTGCTTAGAATAGCATCACTCCAATACTCAAATTCTACCTATAAGTGTCGTAGAAAGCTACTCAGGAAAAATTCATCAAGGGAATAAGCAGCAGCGTTCTCTGTAAATGTAACATATAGATAGTGCGATCGCCAATCCGCCATAGGGGAGGTCCATGTCCAGCAGTTGACCGTTTAAAGTTGAAGTAGATTGAATCAAATAAAATAGTCATCATACCTACTTTAGAGTTCCTACAATGTACAACATAGTATTGTACACCATAATACTGGCCGTCAGAGTAATGTACGACGTGATGAAGCACGACATGATGGATGGAATCAAAACAATGTCGCCGTCCATCACCCCGTACCGAAAGTGCACGGGGGTGGATTGCACGACATGATGGTTGGAGACATAACGTGTTGTGGCAGAATAGTGATGTGACTAGATCGATAATATTATATGCATTTCTAACTTAATCGATATTGTTTTTATATTAAATTATATTCTATAATAAGCTTGGTCGCTCACTTCGTTCGCTCCAGGGGGTCACTGTTCTAACCTAACCTAACCTACTGTGTCGGATTTGCGTTAAATGTGGTTTTTTTACTGCGGGGGGCTCCGCCCCCCAAACCCCCCCTTGTGGGGGGGCTTCGCCCCCCCCGTCCCTCCCTCCGTAGGTTGCCTTGCGTGCCATGTTCGAATAATTAATCGATAAGTCGATCAAAGTCAACACTGTCACATCACTACATCCGCTGTGACGTCATTTGTTTTGATTCCTTTTCCATCCCTGTACATTATCTGTTCGGGCCCGTATTTCAAGACCATCAATCCATCATGGCGTACAATGATCTGCTGTACAATACGCTGCCGTGCATTAACCTGCTGTGCATTGAGTATTTCGTGCATTGTGGTTCCCCCTACTTTATTTACTTATGTAACCTATAAAAAAAAAATGCAATCGTTTCATGCAACTGGCAGATGCCATAAGACCATAAAAAGTAAACTGTAAAACTTCTTTTTCGACGTAAATGGCTTTGACAACAATTTTCTTGCGCTGTTTCGGCCAGTATTGAATCGATTTGTAATAAAATCTTTTTGCTAAACATTTTATCCATAGATTTTATCTCAATAATTACATTTTGAAGTACAAGACTGGGTGGTGCCAATGAAGAAGACAAGTGAAAACAAAATTTAAATTTTGAAAATACCCACGACGATTTACTGCAGCACCCCCTAGTTAGTTGTTCGCGTAACATCCAGCTAAGAACATTCTACAGCTAAATCTTAATCTATCACTGAAAACCGCATCAAAATCAGACCAGTTGTATTGGAGATAATTGGTAGCTTTGGTTTGCATAAACAAATGTTAACTGCAGCGCCTTCTGGCTAGTTGTTCACGTAATACCTATCTAAGAACAAAAAAAGTAAAAATCCATTACATGCACCAAAAAAGTAAAAATCCATTACTGAAAACCTCATCAAAATCGGACCAGTGGTTTGGGAGATATTTGTTAACACAGGTTTGCACAAACACACAAACACACATTCTCTCACCCCAAACGCATCTCCGTTCCGTCGTGGGTAAAAAGAACAAACGTCATAATTTACTTTTCAGCTGCAAGCAAATGGTTTTCCGACGGATTTTTTAAACCTTTCGACCAATAACTATTGTGAATTATCCACATAAGTACTTTAGCGGTCGCCAATTCATTTCTACGTCTATGTTAGCCCCACAGAATATCTTAAAAAAATGTTCTCTAGTTTATCACAATCCTCCAGTCCATTGTGTCATACGAATATTTACATCAACAGGACAGGCGAGCGCAGTGCAATGTTTGTTTGTCATAAGCAGCTCGGCCGCCGGACGCCTGAAAAGGTTTTAGAGGTTGAATTTAAAGTTTTATACTTTTTTCGTGAGTATCATCGATAGGGATGTCAAAAATAATGGATTATAACAAAACTACGTTATTTTTCGAAATTTTTATTTAACGATTAATTTTAAATCGATTTTTCAATTATCCAAGTTCTAAAAATCGGTTACTTTTAAATCACATATTTGCACCAACAACTTATTTTGGGGTTTTTTGTTTTAATAATAAAAACATGCGACGCTTTTAAAATTATGTCCCTTATAATATTTTGTAGTTCGTCAACTTCGTGCGCGACCCTCCTGCGGGGTACAGACGGTGGGGGAGCGAGGAAGCACGTCATTTTAATATGACGTGCGGCGCGGATGCGCGCATGTCCCTTCCCCGCTACACCTCCCGCTACCCGCTAACATCTCCCCTCCCAACGTCTGTCACCCCTAGGGAAGGTCGTGCACGAACTTGTCGGACTATAAATTGCATTATGTTTAAATTTCGTATGTTGAAAATTATATGACAAAACTAGCGCTATTTACACACACACATCTTAGTTCAACAGGACAGGCGAGCGCAGTGCAATGTTTGTTCGTCATAAGCAGCTCGGCCGGCGGACGCCTGAAAAGAGTTGTAATTACACACTGAAATATTCACGCGGAACGAGGCGGCCGAGTGACGTCACATGATACCGTCAGCAAACAAGGTTTAGTATTTTTCTGGGTTGTTATTTTGAAGAATAATACATAGTTCAGTACCGAGCTCAATCGGTTTTAGACTCTTCTCTATAGATGGCGTTGGTATTTTAAAACAACTTACAATAAATGGTAAAAGGACTTTTTTTTTGAAAGATGTTACCTATCTCGATCGATTTATTGCCCCCAAAAACCCCTAAAGACGAAATTTGTTTGTTTGTCATAAGCAGCTCGGCCGGCGGACGCCTGAAAAGAGTTGTAATTACACACTGAAATATTCACGCGGAACGAGGCGGCCGAGTGACGTCACAGAGTACCGTCAGAACGCAAAGTTTAGACACCGTGTTCCGAAAGAAATGCATTGAATTGGACACATTGTTTAGGGCATCAAAGTGAACAACTTTCACTTTGAGACCTAAATGCTGAAAAACAAGACATTTCTGTGGAAGTTCGAATCCCGGTGAGGCAGTTACCTACAATTTGAGGCTAAAAACACATGTACCGTCCATGTGAGATTTACTTTTGCGCTGCGTATCGCATGCATTCAAACAATACTAAAGTCGACCTTTTTCTCATATTTATAAATGAGGTTTATGTCAAACGGTTTGACATAAACTGCATTTGCCTGAAAATAAGTTAGAAAATAGCATTTTTCTAATGCTTGCGTAAAGATAACGCACAAACGAACTTAAAGAAAGACATTGCATGCACCTCGCCTGCCAACTACAGTAAATACGGTAGACACTCCCTATAAAGAAGAGGCACTTAAACGGCAGGAAGTGTAGTTGTTGATAATGGTTACGAGTTTTTAAGTATTTTTAATTCTTCCTTTTTTGCCGCCATTACCGAGTGAGTGTCACGGCCTCGCGTTCACGCCCCGTGCCCTCGACTGCCTCTGGCGATCTTTTTGTTTGTGTTAGAATTTAATTGTCATATGGTGCTGGCTTAGGATTGCATCACCCCATATCCTTTCCATAAGTGTCGAAAGAAGCGACTAAAGGATTTGAGAGTTGATGTGTGTTGCAATTTTAGGCAACAGGCTGACAACCTGTCACAATCATTTGGTGTATAAATGGGATATGAAGTATTGTCTATGCATGGTATGTATGGTTCAGACTTTTCGTGTCAAGTACCTACATTAAATTCAGCTTAGCACAGCGCCTGTAATACGAAACTTGAGAATCCAAGAAAGCTTCTCACTGTTTGATTTTTTTTAAATCTATGAGTGTTTTGTTTATTTTTTGTTCGTTTTACTAATTCTTTTTTTGCTGCCCGTACCTCGTGAGTGTCACGGCCTCGCCTCACGTCTCGTGCCCTCGACTGCCTCTGGCGATCTTTTTGTTTGTGTTCACAATTTTAGAACCCCCCCATCCTACAGTGCCCCGGACTCCCCTCCGTTTTTAGGGTTCCGTATCTATACCGCGATATTTTTGTTGAATTTCTAAATATTGTCATGTGGTTCTGGCTTAGATCACCCGATTTCCTTTCCATTGATGTCGCAAGATGCTACTAAGGGATTTGATAGTTGATCTGTATTGCAATTTTAGGTAACATGCTGAAACCTGTCACTATATTGATACAAAGTCTTCTTAATGACTCTCAAATCCCTTTTAACCAACTCCGCTGACTCAGCGATCCAAAGAGGATCTTTGCCTGATCATAGCATGGGATAAAGTCGTGTTATACTTATGTATGTATGTACGTGAAAAATTAGTGTTTTTGTTTTTGTAGCATGTGATTTTTATTTCTTTTTTTGCAGCCAGTACCTCGTGAGTGTCACGGCCTCGCCTCACGTCCCGTGCCCTCGACTGCCTCTGGCGATCTTTTTGTTTGTGTTCACAATTTTAGAACCCCCCCATCCTACTGAGCCCCGGACTCCCCTCCATTTAGGGTCCCGTACCTATAGGATAAAAAAAGAAACCCCTGATTACTTATTACTTATACTGACACTTCGCTGGCTGTTTGTTACTAGTATGGTCTTTAATTAGACTCTCTTGGATATAAGCTAGAGAGGTGAAATCAGAAATGCCAAAATTATTTTGCCGCTATAAAAAATAATACCTACAAAAATTGAAATAAAATGAAATAAGGGCTCCATACAAAGATGATTTTCGCTCGATTTTGTCTGCATTGTTTCGAAACTGTATCTTATGAACGGAAATTATAGGGTTAAAATTTACACAGATTATTAAGGTATTATTTTTACTGCTATAACAAGAAGTACTTAACAGCAGGATAAAACTAATTTTCAGGGGGGCTTCCACCCATGCAATTTGTAAGCTATTTTTGTACGGAACCCTTCGTGTGGAAGTCGGGCTCGCACTTATCTGTTTTTTTGTTAATTACGAAGCGCATCGTTTTTCCAAGTGTGAAATTCATTAGTGGGCTGAAAAGCCTCAGATTTGGTGAGGTCTGTGGCGACTGGCAATTTTAATTACACATTTTAAGTATTGAACCGGGTCTATCGCGATAATTATTTAGGTAAACCTTTATAATTTACCTGTGTCCCGACGTTTCAACACAGTTTCATGTGTTGTGGTCCGCGGGTTGACTGCATTACACATCAATCAATCAAACGCGATAGACCCGGTTCAATACTTAAAATGTGTGAAAACAATCGCGAGTGCTTCAAAAATTTTAATTACGTTTTATTTTCAACTATTTATTGTCAAGCAAAAAGCTGCCGTGTTGTACTGGCTTAGAATAGCATCACCCCATATGTTTCCCGTGTGTGTCGTAAGAAGCGACTAAGGGATTTGAGAGTTGATGTTTTGTCTTCTGAATGACTCTACAATTAGTTTACTGACACTAGCTGAATTACTTATTGGCAAAAGCCATAACTGAAAAGAAGAAGAAGAAGACTCTACAAATTTTTGTCAGACGTGGTGTAAATGGTTGTTTTTTTAAAAGCCGTTTACGCTCTGCCTACCCCCAAGGGATATAGACATGATATAGGTATGAATGTATGCATGTAGTTTATAATTTCCGCCAAAAAGCTTTAATGCTAACTGGCAGAGCTAATTCTTGTTAAAAATAGGTGTACTTACTTATAGTTCGAGAGCCCAGGGGGTAAGTGGCTATCTCATAAGGTACCACGATAGGCTAGGTTTGGATCGTTAACCAAGACTTAAACAAGTCGTATGACCCAGGTCTGCCAGAGCCAATCCTGCCGAAACATAAAAATAATCGATATTTTTCAGAGTCATTTTTTCGTAAAAAATATGTCATAAGGTACCACAATGAAAGTGCTGGCATCAGTTAACCATTAAAAAATTATGTAAAAAAAGCTTGGTCTGCCACTGCGCACCCTGCCGGAAGTGCTTGCCAGACCTCTCCAAAGATGCCCTTCCGACACCCCTAAACTATCTCATCGGGTACCACGACGCGACCACCACAACATAATAGCCAAGATCACTCTGACAATAGATCACAAGGTCTGCCAGGCCTAAACTTGCCGCATCCTAGTGTTTCAGACATTTGAAGTTGTAGGTCCAGTGTATGAAAAATGACCTATATCTTTTTCCCCCCGTGTTTGATTTTGATGGTGCCTTAATACGAAATGCTCTCCATAATAAGGAGCTTCGAGTCATATAGGACAGTTGGGTGGAGGGTTTCAGTATTGAACGCAATCCTGTCAAAAAGTTTGAAATGGAGGTTTGGTCTATGAAAACTGGCCTATATCTTATTCCCCCCGGGTTTGATTTTGATGGCACCTTAATATGAAATGCTCTCCATAACTAGGAGCTTTGAGTCATATAGGTCAGTGAGGAGGAGGGTCTCTGTATTGTACACAATCCTGTCAAAAAGTGTGAAATTGTAGGTAAAGTGTATGAAAACTGGCCTATATCTTTTCCCCCACTGGTTTGATTTTGATGGTGCCTTGGTATGAAATGCTCGTAATGATTAGGAGATTCGATTTATATAGGTCAATTGGATAGAAGGTCTCTGTTCTGTGCACAATCCTCCTAAATATGAAAATATTCGATAACATCTGCAGATTTTATCAGTTAAAATTGTCATATCATAAGGAACTCGAATAAAAGTGCTTGCATCACCTTACCTTTGACAAATTATGTTTAAAAAACTTGGTCTGCCACTGCCCACTCTGCTGGAAGTCCTTAGATGAGATAGGTTAGGGGTGTCGGAAGGGTATATTTGGAGGGGTCTCCCAAGGACTTCTGGCAGAGTGCGCAGTGGCAGACCAAGTTTTCTTAACATAATTTATCAATGGTAAGCTGATGCCGGCACTTTTATTCGGGTACCTTATGATATGACAATATTAACGGCAAAAATCTGCAGAACATATCCAATATTTTCATGTTTAGCAGGATTGAGATTTTTTCCGTTAACATTGTCATTTCATAAGGTACCCGAATGAAGAGCCAGCATCAGCTTACCATTGATAAATTGAGTTAAGAAAACTTGGTCTGCCATTGCGCACTCTGCCAGAAGTCCTTGGGAGACCCCTCCAAATATACCCTTCCGACACCCCTAACCTATATTCATATTCACCCCTTTCATATTATGTTGTGGTGGTCGCGTCATAACTTTTCAATGGTTAACTGATGCCAGCACTTTCATTGTGGTACCTTATGACATATTTTTTACGAAAAAATGACTCTGAAAAATATCGATTATTTTTATGTTTCGGCAGGATTGGCTCTGGCAGACCTGGGTCATACGACTTGTTTAAGTCTTGGTTAACGATCCAAACCTAGCCTATCGTGGTACCTTATGAGATAGCCACTTACCCCCTGGGCTCTCGAACTATTACTTTCATTTCAGTTAGTTCAAGCATTAACTAATTAGTACAGAAGATTAACTAGCGCCATTTTTTATTTAGTTTCGTTCGTTTAGCCTGTTTTGGAAAACGTTATAGTACGGTCATTCGAATAGGCCATATTTGACAGCTGTCAAACCCATACTAGAAGACATGTCAACAAAGAAAAATAGAACTTATGTCATAGAATTAACATGATTTTGACAGCTGTCAAATATGGCATATTCGAATGACGGTGCAATAGTTGAAATTTAGTCGAGATGAGTGTTTGAAAAAGGTAAAACGCAAACTGCACAGAGTAGACGTGAGATGTAAGATGGCATCTGTCAAACAAGTGATCGTCAGACACGTGAGACGTGAGACATCGCGACGCTTGAAACCGTTTCCATATAAAATGTACGAAACAGAAGCACAAACCTAGGTACACACATGAGACACGCGTCCCATGGAAAACAGCTCATGATCGCTTGTCCGACAGTTGTGATGTTGCTCCTAGGGAAATTATTTTTATTTTTACCTGCTACAGACCTTTTATTGGAAAATCATTTTTGTGTAACAAGTGCCATCAAAACAACTTAAGATTAACAACAACTGGGTCCAACTGCTTATCGTGCCTTCCAAAGCACATACCCATATTTTTAGGGTTTCGTAGTCTACTAGAAACCCTTATAGTTTCGTCATTGTAGTGTATCGAGTAAGTCTATTGACTATTGTAGTAAACTGAGTAAGTGTATTGACTGTCAGTGTTTCGTGCGCATACGTCACTACGGTGTGGTGGGGACTACATCTGCCCCGTCAGTCTATACCCGACCGTGTCCATGAGTGGTGGTGTGTTGTCGAACCAACTCCTGTCAAGTCAATCATCAATACGATCCCTGTGGATCGTACAATGGCGACGAGGATAAATCGGGAAAACCGTGAGTAAAGTGCAATTTTTTTCCCTTTTGAAAAGGGAGGAAAAGGCTAGGAAATAAAAATAATAATTGAAATTCAAAAAATATTGAACGTGCAAAAAGTAATTCTTTGATGAGAAATTTCTTACAAAAATACTAATAGTAATAATAATATTTCTGCTATAGCTGTAACTGCTTCAGGAGCGATAAACCATAATTATATCTTTTGCTATAAGCTAAAGTATTTGTTTTATGTCCTATTAAGAGACCTTAGATGGAAGTCATTGACATTGGAACGATCGATAAAAAGCCAAATTTTATACTACGTTACATATCGAAAACTTGACATTTAGTCGCTTAATAATGTTAACAAACTCTTGTAAGTTTTCACGGTATCTGATAATCAAAATTCAGGAAAATCCGTATTAATACTGTTTAGTCTAAGACGCCTGTCTGAAATCATACAGCAAAATAAAGCTTAGTCTAAAACGCCTGTCTGAAACTATCCAGCAAAATAATGCTAAGTATAAAACGCCTGTCTGAAAACATCCAGCAAAATAATCATTTATCACACCCACAAAACCTATCATACAGCGCTCAAAAGCCCAGTAGCCAAAGCTATACAAAAAAAATATCAATATTTGTTAAGATTACTTTTTAAATGTAGGTATTCCATACAAGTTTTGTATCGCGCATTATCTTACACATTCTCTGTCAAATATAGTTAAAATTATGATATTTGTAGCGGTTTTATGAGAATTCTGATAACGAAGGTGAAAAGCGCGAAAAAAGGGGTAAAAGTGAGGCGCCGACGCAGATACAGTTCAGATAGATTAAACGAATAACTATTCAGAGTATTCAGTTACACTAAAATGTCAAGTGGATCAGGTTTAAGTGCTAGAAGCGGAGAAATATTCAGGTATGTGACAGATTATGTTATCATCATATTACTTACGATTACGATACGATACGATCTCATAAGTTACATAGTGAGCACAGCGGTAGGTATAATCATTTAGTTCGTATTTAACCTACCTTTTCGGGACGTCACTATTTAGTTATATACCTACAATTGTACAACCGATGTTGTATGTATGACGTGTTTTAAACGGAGTTGCTACCTCACGGTACAGATCTATCTACTGGCAGAGTGTCTACTGTACAACGACATGATTAGATTCTACGTTGTTGTTTATGTGGTATACAGAATAATCTTCCAGTTCATGCCCACCTGTTCTTAGTAGGTATACAATATTAATGAAAAAAGAAAATCACGGGATCATGCCCACTCTAGTATGGATGTTCGTTCGTCCATTGCTTGCCTCACTACTTGCAGGCCTCGCATCAAAGCCAAAGTTAAATAATTATAAAGTCCTAATCATTGCTTAACATTTTGTAACTGAAAATAATTTATTTACCTATGACAGTAGTTCTAAAGTTATTAAATGTTAAAGTTGGGAATCGGATAAAACAAAAGTGCTAATGTTTGGCTGTATATCGAGTATTTCGTTCTTAAATCGTTATCGTTAGCTATACCGAAGCAAACAGTGCAAAAAAGGTTCACACCACAGTAAATCTTTGGTAAAAAAAAAATACGTAATGGTAGTAAGATCTTTAAGAATTAAGTTAAGTTTCCCTGTTTTGTACAACAAATTGCAGTAGCTATTCTACATTAGGAGGAGGGATATTACATACCTATTGCTTTAATTTTCATTTTAATGAGAGACAATTTCTTGGACCAGAAATGGGCATTTTCCTTTATAACTTATAAAAATAAACCTAGCTGATAACTTTATAGGCAAATACAGTCATAATAAATATATAAAAAAAATGATCCTGTTATTAGTTTACCACATAAGTAATTGAAAGATTTCATTGACCAAACGTAGCATAAGATTTATTTAGATCAAAAGCAAAATACAAAGAAAACTATACCAAACTATATTTTGATATAAACTATTTGCTATGAGGATTCACTGCTTAAATTCATGTCTCAATTTAGTATAAAATGTTTCATATTTTGATGTGTATGTCTCCAAAGTTCTGAATTTTACTCAAACACCTATTTTTAGTAATGAGTAAATAAAAATGTGTCCCACCAAATACATCTAAGTATGTACCTTTGTGAAAACTAGGCACATATAAACAACTATTAAAAGTAAAATAACATAAATGGGCAGAGTGAAAAGTTAGTTGAATCATAGGCAAAATAATTTCAGTGTACAGTATTTAAACCTAAAACAGACTTTATTTATTTTAATCTGTATGGTAAAATTTATAACTAATATTTGAACAATAGTAGCTGCCTACATATCACTGTATTATTAACAAAATTGAGAATCAGTTCAACATAGTACAAAATACAATGCATTTGTAAATATTATATTAACAAGTGTGTTTCATGAAGAGAAAGATAACACAAATACTTAAAAGTAGGTATTTGAAGGAAGGTCTCTGTTTGTGTCGTTCATTTGGTAGCAGGTGTAACCTGGTCCGTAAAGCAATAAAAGCAGATATAACCTGATCGTTTAATCGATGGTAGCAGGTATAAGTATTACCTGATCATTTAATTGATCATAGCAGGTGTAAAGACCTGATCGTTAAATCGATAAAAGCAGGTATAGTTATAACCCCATCGTGCAATCGATGGCAGCAGGTAAAGACCTGATCGTTAAATCGATAAAAGCAGGTATAGTTATAACCTGATCATTGAATTGATGGTAGCAGGTAAAGACCTGATCGTTAAATCGATAAAAGCAGGTATTGGTATAACCTGATCGTTTAATCGATAAAAACAGGTAAGACTTGATTGAAATCAATGTAAATTCAAGTATTCTTATAGCAGTTAAATTAGAACCTATAAGGTTGGGCAAACAGGTAAGACTGATCATTTAATGATGAATGCTAATAGTTACAAAAGCGAAAAACTGATTATTTAATACACATATATATTGTATGTGTGAGTTTGTGTTTCTGTAAGTACACAGCAGCGCCTGAAACAGCGTTAGGTAGACGAGGACTACAATGATAATTCATACTTCTTCTTCTTCTATCGTGTAGGACCGAGTCGATGAACACCCAGTAAATTACTTACGTAATGTTTGTCCTTCTTTCCCGTCACATCAAAGCAGGTATAAGTAATATTTTTTTAAGTAAAGCTAGTGACTTGCGAAGCAGGAGGGTGACAAAGGCTACTTTTTGCAACAGGAAGTCATGTAAGTAGTAAATACAGCCGCGGATGAAACCGGGGGTTCCCACCCTAGTTATTGAGATATGAGTGACTCTCAATAGTGTATTTGTGGAGGATGAAACAAGTGGGTCTGAATGAGAAGATGTACCTATTACGAAATGTTGCAGTATTAGCAATATCAAATCAAACGACAATTTGGATCAATGATTACTGTAGTATAGTAGGTACGAGTACCAATGCTTTTCACTCAGGGTATGACGTAATACAGGTAGGTGTGGTGCTAAATAATGATACCTACCAATATTAATATATCGCATATTATGTGACCACGAAGTCACCATGCTTTGGATTTTCGTCGCGGGTTCGATCCCCGTGGATATTCTCGTAATTTATAGGTATCTATTACTGTTTATTGACTCTGTTTTAAGGTGTCCTTCTGCGCTTGGTACCTAACCAATAGATATTGTACAAATTTCAAGTAAGTTTTCGGGGGTAGAAGTCTTCAGGTTACCTTCCTACAATATTCTTAGATTATGCGTTCAGAATATATAAGAAACCATGTATGTTTTATTTCGATTCGTGCAGTTTGGATTTATTATGTTGTTGTAAAAAAAAAGGGGTAAAAGATGGACTTCATGCGACGGTAACAGTCAGATGGCGTATACTTAGATACATTATACATAGCTATGTAATTAGTCTGCTACAAGTATAGAGAAAATGCAACGGTGACTGCGTTGGAAATCGTCAGCAAATTGAGGGTAAGCTTGCAAAATTCAAAATAATTTCTCATTAAGCAGTTTTGTGCCGCGATATACCTATCCAGTGAAAGCACATACCTCTTGTGGGTTACATTAGAGTCTACGACCGAGAACTATGAACTGACGACTTCTAGTGTTTAAGTACCTACATAGGTAAGTAATTTCTAAACTACAGGTTTAGACTGTCGGATCTTTACTCAGGGATAAAAAGGGAAGCTGATTTATAGTGTAAATATAAAAAAAAAGTAATTTAAGGCGAGTCCAGTGGCTGCATTAGCAACTTGTAAAGACTTGTCTAATGTTTGGTGAGTGATATAATAAGTTTCATAAACCTACACTACCTTTGCTGACTTATGAAGATAATTAATCATCAATCAGCACTGGCGAATAATTTAATATTTGGTTAAAAGTTTTGTCAATATCATACATGAGTATACTTACCTACCTACTTATTTCTTTTTATAAATTTTGTTCTGTTAATAATAATAAGTGTTTAATTGCAACTATTCTAATGGACCGAAAAGTTAATTTAATATTAAATTTTGGGGTAAAAATAAATTCACTAAGCAAACTAGCAGAAAGTCAATTTCTTCTTTAGAGAATAGTGCCTATTTATTTAAGTACGAATCTAACTTATCTTCGGTTTTCGCTTTTGTTGCATCAGTACGAAAAAATAAGATGAATTACTATCAATATTCAACTGGTTTAATTCAGTGTCCATTTCAACAGTTCCTCAGTTCATGTACAACAAAATACCGAATTATCATACTTAATATTAATAAGTTGAACTAAGCTGCAAAATCATAACAATAGAACTAGTCAATAATGCCTTATGCGAGTATAAAATATTTGACGATACGTATCTTTGTTTTATCGATAATAAAAAGTATCTAAGCATTAATCCCCTACAGATCGCAAGGACTGCAGATCGAGTCAAGCAAAATAACATGTCCCTAATTCAAGGAGAATAAGGACTTGTTTTCTTTACCCAAGCAACATTATATCGGGTAAATTATATAGGTATTGAATTCTAAGTCTATCACTAGTTAAAATACCAATATAGTTGAAAAATGAAAAAAAAAAACGATGGAGGGGGAAAAGGTAATAGACAAAATACTTAGTTTGTTTAGATGTAATGAATTTATAATTTTATTTATTTGTGCGTAACATAAATGAAATTAAGGAAACCTACATAAGTATGTTTACACTAATCTATTTGAATATGCTTTATTCTACTGGTAAAGTAAACAATTGAATATTATGAAAATATGCAACTCAGTTTAATATGATGTTAGAAAGAGTAATAATTTATTACAAACGTTTTTTAGAAAATATTATTTAATGGATCAAAATTAATCGAGGAGACCATAGCAAAACTAAAACAAGAAAGGGATGTAGTGTATCGAGTAAGTCTATTGACTATTGTAGTAAACTGAGTAAGTGTATTGACTGTCAGTGTTTCGTGCGCATACGTCACTACGGTGTGGTGGGGACTACATCTGCCCCGTCAGTCTATACCCGACCGTGTCCATGAGTGGTGGTGTGTTGTCGAACCAACTCCTGTCAAGTCAATCATCAATACGATCCCTGTGGATCGTACAGTCATGTCTGTCTATCTGTCTGTCTGTCTGTCTGTCTGTATGCCGCGCCCTCATAACTCCGTCAGTTTTAGAGCTATCGACATCAAATTTGGTATGAAGATAGATCGTGTTGACCCAAATTTAGAAATGTTGAGAAAAAAATATTTTAATGGTTTTTTGGACCCCCTTCTCATACATGTGAAAGGGGGGCAAAAATTTTTTTTTTCTCCTGTAATATTGAATAGGGTATTGTTGAATAGGTCTTTTAAAACTAAGGGGAGGTTTCTTTGAAACAAAGTCTCTAAAATGTGTCTGTCTCGAGATATTTGCTTTTAAAAGAGGCGTTTTTGTGCTATAATTTGTTCCAGCTGTAACTTCATAAATTTTTACCGCTTTCTATCAGATGGTTTAGCCTTAACAGGAAAAAATCACAAAATTAATCACCTTTATGCGAAGCAAGTCCAATTTTTTCCTATTTTCCGATTCAGTTTCCTTGGGAAAAGTAGTTCAGTTTCATGGACCGGAACAGCTCTTAAAATATTCGCAGCCGTTTTTTTACGTACTATTTATTTTCTCCATGACCCGGTGTACCTAACCTCGTTTGCTCTCGTATCGTGCTCACATCCATCTTAGTAATCTGTCAAATGTCACCGTCAGCAAATGGATGTAGCGGCAGACAGGTTTGCTGACGTGAGCAGATAATACGGGTTACATGGTAGATAGGTGCCTAAATATTTACCAAGTTTACTACAGCTGATGGTACGTGGAGCACACTGAAAGTTTTACGTAACTCAGAAATAATATATTTAAATCCTTTCAAAATATTCTCCATTACATTTTAAACACTTTTTCATCCTTTCAAACCATAGTTCAATTCAAACCTTAGCAATGATCCGAGTTCGATTCTCAGTGGGACACTCACTGATATTAGCACTTTGTTGATTTGTGCTAACATCCATCTTCATATTAGTCAGTAAATGGATGTAGCGGCAGACAGGTTAACTGACGCGAGCAGATGATACAGGTTCCATGGTAGATAGGTATCTAAATATTTGCTAAGTTTACCACAGCTGATGTGTATTCAGTAGAAAATCTGTGGGGTATTTACAAAGTTAATATTTAGAATTTGGGAAATCTAGTCCGGTTAGAACATTGCAAGCTGAGTATACCAGATTGTCTGAAAAATAAAGATGGTTCAGTGCTTCGGTGGGCACGTTAAGCCGTCGGCCCCGGTGTGTATGATGATTACTTATACGGCGGTCGTTACACAATTAACCATGTCAGAACACAATCGTGCTACTTGACACCAGGGTTCGTCAGGTTGTTGGATGAATTGGTGTCTCACACCATGGAGGAAACACGAAAAGAGAGGGAGAAAAAGAATGTTTGAACCCGTAAGGTTAATGGACTTCTATAATAACCTAACCCTATTTACTCCCCTACTCGTATCGTGCCCACATTTATCTTAGTAATCTGTCAAATGTCACCGTCAGCAAATGGATGTAGCGGCAGACAGGTTTACTGACGTGAGCAGATAATACGGGTTACATGGTAGATAGGTACCTAAATATTTGCTAAGTTTACCAAAGCTGATGTAGCGCAGTCGTAGTGCAACTGCCTGCGACGCAAAGGTTCCGAGTTCGAATCTCGGTAGGGCAACTGATATTAGCACTTTGTTGATTTGTGCTAACATTCATCTTCATCTTAGTCAGCAAATGGATGTAGCGGCAGACAGGTTTGCTGACGCAAGCAGATATAAATACGGTATATTTGCATCTACCTACCATAATAAGTGTAGCAAGGACAGATGCGTCAGTCAAACAACGCAAGTGTGCGTTAAATCTGCGTCAATGTCCGCTTTTATTAGTACGCATGAAGAATTAGAAATTTCCTTGCATCTGACAGACGCGTGCGTTACGGATACGCTAAAAACCCTTAGGACCGGTATGCTACCAGTCCCCCTATGCTACCTTTTTCGAAAACGTCAAAAATTGAAAAATGCACAGCAATAATATTGATATAGGTTTACATTTAATTAAGTACAAATCTCTTGAGCATGTGATCTGCTCACAAAACTGAACAACTTTTGTTAGAAACTTTTCTTCGAAAAATGAAAAAAGATTTTGGTACTCCCATACACAAATGTTGAAAAAGTGTGTCACTTAGTATGGGAGGTCCAAATTTGTTTTTTATATTTCGAAGAAAAGTTTGTAACAAAAGTTGTTCAGTTATGTGAGTAGACCACACCCTCAAGAGATTTGTACTTAATTAAATGTAACCCTATATGTTAACCCCATTTGCTCTTATCGTTCTCACATCCATCTTAGTAATCTGTCAAATGCTACCGTCAGTAAATGGATGTAGCGGCAGACAGGTTTACTGACACTAGCAGATAATACGGGTTACATGGTAGATATGCGTTATATGTACACCTAAATATTTGCAAAGTTTACCACAGATAATGTGGCGGAGTGGTAGTGCGACTGCCTTCGACGCAAAGGTTCCGAGTTCGAATCTCGGCAGGGCACTCACTGTTAGCACTTTGTTGATTTGTGCTAACATCCATCTTCATCTTAGTCAGTAAATGGATGTAGCGGCAGACAGGTTTTCTGACGCGAGCAGATAATACGGGTTACCATGGTAGATAGGTACCTAAATATTTGCTAAGTTTACCACAGATGATGGTACGTGGAGCACACTAAAAGTTTTGCGTAACTCATAAATAAAACAATTTATTTGTGAAAAAACATTCTCCATTACATTTTAAACACTTTTTCATCCGTTCAAACCATAGTTCAACTTAGCAAACGATCCGAGTTCGATTCTCAGTGTATCAGCACTTTGTGACTTTGTTGCACCTGTTCTACCGTAGAACTATTCAGTAGGACAGGTGGGAACAAAGGGATTTGTGCTAACATCCATCTTCATCTTAGTCAGCAAATGGATGTAAGTAAAGGCAGACTTGAGGCAGACAGGTTTACTGACAATACCTAAATATTTGCTAAGTTTACCACAGCTGATGTAAGGTTCCGAGTTCGAATCTCGGTGGGGTAATCACAAAGTTGATATTTAGTACTTTATGTATTTGTTTCTAGTCTGGTTGGAACATTGCAGGCGGATCACCTTCTATCCTGCCCTGACTGCCCTAGTACCTACAGAAAAAGCTGTATCCGGTCAATACAGGGTGTTAGTTTAAATGCGTGCCATAGCTTATAGGTTTAGTATCGATAAAGGATGCAGTTTCAAAATATTAAGAAAAATCCCAGTCACATTTATTATTTTTTACTTTGCTGACATTTTGATTCAAACACCTATAATCTCAGCTGAAACTCGTTCAATCTGAAAGTTGTTTAAACAAAAGTACTTGTTTGGGCACTCTCTAAACAACAACAGTGTCAGTGTCAAAAATAGTTTTTTCAAAAAAAAATTACTATATCGGAATTTATTTTTTAATGTGATTTTTTTAAATATTTTTAAGGAATCCTTAATCGATACTTAACCTACCCTGAAGCTATGGCACGCATTTAAATTAACACCCTGTATACGAATTTACTTGCAGAAAGTTGTGTCACACTGGCGACAAACTAAAGGTTAAGGTATTTGGTATCATAAGCAATTTTCGAATTCTAGTATCTACCGTTATTTCCTTTGGGAAATCAACGTCTACCAATGTAGCAATCGCTACTTTGTTTCCAAAACATAGCAAGAGACCATAGACAAATGAAACCTTTGAAGCCGCGAATGACATTTTGGTGCTCTGTGCAAGAGACAATGAATCCTCAACATACGAAATTGGGCCTTTTCTGACAGCTATTAAAAAATAAAAACTTGTACTTAGTAGTTAGTAAAGTCTTGGATAGATAGCGCTGACTGACTTGGTGTTGATACCACCTTTTTGGTTACAAAGCTAATACAAACGAAACAAATGTAAAAATTTCACGCCACCGATGGGATTCGAACCCACATCTTCCACGTCAAAAGTTATTAAGAAAACCAATATGTTACTAAGAATTTGCGAGCGTTTGCGTGAGTCAAATCGGGTTAAATAATATTTCCTAACCCATACTGTAATATACTGACTGATGCAAATGCAAACAGACAGAAGCAATATTCTCTCCGAAACTCCTTTGTATTGAAATTATTCAAATACGAACCTAACTTTATGCATTGCATGTTATAACTTACTTTTTTAAAGTTTCAATAGATACCTACTGCGTTCTCTGCGTGTGGGACACCGAGTCGTCCAACGACCCGATAAACTGTGGTATTAGAGCTTTGCGATCGCCTACTACAAATAGCTCTGACTTGGTTGTGTAACAACCGCTGTCTATGTAATTATAGA
The DNA here is from genome assembly GCA_024500475.1 of Phthorimaea operculella. Classification (NCBI taxonomy): domain Eukaryota; kingdom Metazoa; phylum Arthropoda; class Insecta; order Lepidoptera; family Gelechiidae; genus Phthorimaea; species Phthorimaea operculella. The sequence continues at coordinate 2,912,143 of JANFCV010000046.1, read as the reverse complement.
CATCAACCGAGACCGACGGCTTAACGTACCCTCCGAAGCACGGAACCATCTATTTTCTGACAATGAGGTGGTACAGCCTGCAATGTCTTAACCAGACTGGGGACAAATTAACAAAATGATAAATGCCAACTTTGTGAGTGCCCCACCGAGAATCGAACCCGGAACCGTCGCAGGCAGTTACACTACCACTGCGCCACATCGGCCGTATACTAACCTAAAGTACGCCCATTGCAAGAGGCCATATTTGACAGCCATCAAACCCATAGGTACTAAAAGACATGTCAACAAAAAAATAGACCAAATGACATAGCATAAACCATGATTTTGACAGCTGTCAGATATGGCCTATTCCAACGGCCGTACTATAATACGCTCGCTCTTATACGCTTTCGATGAGGCGCATCTTTACGGTGAAAATATCTCCGGCCTCGAGATAATATGCTTACTTGTATTTTCCTAGGTAGTTAGGCTAGATGTGTCGTCTAAGTTGTAAGACAAAGCGACAATTCCTTATTTTAAAAAAAATTACAGGATTATTAGCTCTGACTCTACCATTATATCGTATTTATTTAGATTCGAAGGTCATAGAGTCGATTCCCGATGGGGCAGACAAAAATTGAGGAGACTTTGCACCTTGTGAATTTGTTTCCAGTTTGGTTAGGACACTGCAGTCTAAATCCCGTGATTGTACTGAAAAGAAAGATGCATTCGTGGTTGGAAGGGCAATGTCTATGTCATAGACTGTCAAATACGATGTCGAGGTACAGACTATTTTTAAAAAATTACTTGATCCAAGGTTGATCCGGGTCGTTGGATGACTCGGTGTCCCACACGAAAGAAGTAGAAACTATGCTAGGTCGCTAGTAGCTTATAACTTGACCCGAAAAAAATCCTTAACAGGAAAATAGGCGAGCGCACCGCAAACGGCAACAAAGATTGACAAGGCGGGGGAATGGTTCCATTCCCTTCCATTCGCTCATTCCCAGCCGCTCATTTCATTCATTCGTTCATAGAAGTGCGTACTGCGTGATTCTGTGAAATTGTGCGGCCTTGTGTGTCTGTGGTGTTGGAGTCAAAATAAGATAGAGAGAGCTACACTTTTTGAATCTTTTGAACTACTCATACATAGATTCCCGATGGGGCAGACATAAGTTAAGGAGAACTTCTTGTAAATTTGTTTACAGCTTGGTTAGGTTAGGATACTGCAGTCTCAACCCCGTGATTGTACTGAAAGCAAATATTCATTCGTGGTTTGAAGGGCAATTCTATATCATAGACTGTCAAATACGATGTCGAGGCACAGACTATTTAAAAAAAATTACTTGATCCAAGGTTGATCCGGGTCGTTGGATGACTCGGTGTCCCACACAAAGGAAGTAGAAACTATGCTAGGTCGCTCGTAGCTTATAACTTGACCTCAAAAAAATCCTGAACAGGAAAATAGGCGAGCGCACCGCAAACGGCAACAAAGATTGACAAGGCGGGGGAATGGTTCCATTCCCTTCCATTCGCTCATTCCCAGCCGCTCATTTCATTCATTCGTTCATAGAAGTGCGTACTGCGTGATTCTGGGAAATTGTGCGGCCTTGTGTGTCTGTGGTGTACGAGTCAAAATAAGATAGATAGAGCTCCACTTTCTGAATCTTTTGAACTACTTATACATAGATTTCCGATGGGGCAGACAAAAGTTGAGGAGACTTTCACCTTCTTGTGAATTTGTTTCCAGTTTGGTTAGGTTAGGACACTGCAGTCTAAACCCCGTGATTGTCATAGAATGTCAAATACTATGTCGAACCTGATGTCAAAAAACTAACTATTTAAAAAAAAAACTGGAACCAAGGTTAATTGGGTCATTGGACGACTCCGTGTTTAACATGAAAAAAGCAGAAACTACACTAGTTAGGTCGCTAATAGCTTATAACTTGACCTCAAAAAAAAATCCTGAACAGGAAAATAGGCGAGCGCACCGCAAACGGCAAAAAAGATTGACAAGGCGGGGGAATGGTTCCATTCCCTTCCATTCGCTCATTCCCAGCCGCTCATTTCATTCATTCGTTCATAGAAGTGCGTACTGCGTGATTCTGGGAAATTGTGCGGCCTTGTGTGTCTGTGGTGTAGGAGTCAAAATAAGATAGAGAGAGCTCTACTTTCTGAATATTATGAACTTTTGATAAGTAATGTAGTGCTATACTATTCCAATAAATAGAAAATGAGAAAATCGAAAAATTCATTAGCGACCGAAGGGACTTTGAACCCGGGACCGTGGGGTACCGTTCCACCGCTGTGCCAAATGAGCTACGGGCTCCTAGTGGACCCTGATGAATCTACCCCACGGTCCTGGGTGCAAGTCCCGGCGGTCGCTAATGAATTTTTAATTATCTCATTTCTACTCATACATAGTTTTGATCTTAACATAACATGTTGAGATCAAAATTTTGTTTAGACTAAGTAAATTTGCCTTGTTTTAAGAAAGCTGTTTTATCTTTTCACGCCTTGCTAGATCATAATCTGGCCTTTCGTCCTTGGTGTCTCCTAGGCTGACAATCTGTCACTGTGGTGATACACAGACTTCTAAATTACGCCGAAGCTTTTGTCAGACGTGGCGAAAATGGCCGTTTTTACAGCTATTTCTTCTCTACCTACCCTGCGAGGGATATACGCGTGATAAATGTATGTATGTGTCTCCCACAAAAAGTAGAGAATGTTTGTGTTACTTCACTTTTTAGTGTCAAGGGCTCTTTCTTTACTTTCATGTGACTTTGTAAATCTGAGGTTTATTTTCGTAAGAAATAAAATGTTTTTACCAAATACGTTTATGTAGGTTACAAATCATGTCAACCACACCGGATAAAATCTCATGGTTTATTTTTAGAGATCGCACTTATGAATAAAACCTGTGATAAAACTTAATAAATACTTACAGGGTGTAAGGGACGGTGTAACGAAAACTTTGCAGGCATGCTCTGCCCATGAAACTTAACAACTTTTCCTATGGAACAAAATGGCGGTAAAGAATATATTTTTACTTTCCATACAAATTCAGTCCATGGTCGTAAATTTTGTATGAGAGGTCAGAACAAAATTGAAAGGCATGCTCATATCTTGGTGCAACGAGCATCTTCCCATCATTAAATGTAGGTAGGTATACTGTCTTTGAATTTTTTGTAAATAAATTAAACACAATTTTAAATTACCTACATAACATACAATGCTATCATAATGGTGGTAAATCAACCGACAAGCCCACACCTAGTATTGTATCCTAACAAAACACAATGTCGACCAAGCTGGATTATGAGAATCATGGAAGATATGTCATAAGGATATCCAGATCTATCTCCACAGATAAGAAATGTGACGCGAGAGTAAGATGACATCTGTCAGGCAATTTTAGTGAAAATAAGAAATAGAATAAAATGTCATACATCGACCGGGAATCGAACCCGGGCCGCATGGGTAAACGCCCCACCGCTCTGCCACTGAGCTATCGATGCACCGTCGATGAATGGCAAATTTTCTATCTCTTGGTGCTCGTCTTGAAGCGACGATCCAGCGACATCTATAGTAAGTATTTAGAACTTAGTCCCGGTGCTAACACCTTATCAACAAACTAATGAAACATTGTGACTCTATATTTAATAAAGTACGTGCCACATCTTTATTTAACAGTAATCGTGCCTCATTTTGACAACAAAGCCAGTTTAATTTAGGTTATCAACACATTGGGCGCTATTGTGTTGCAAATTCGGTATGCGGTGGACTGACCCACCCGACTGTTATAATACCCCACAGTTAGCTCAGCACATTACATCCTATCTGTATTACAATTATATAGGATGCAATTATATTAGTGGCGGATCCATTACGGGTGTGTTCTATCCATGAAACTGAACAACTTTCCCCAAGGAACATACGTCAAAATACGAAAAAAAAGATTGGTCTTCCCACACTAAATGTGTTGGCCGGCCTGGTCAATTTGTATGGGAGGCCCAATTTTTTTTTCATGTTTCGACCTATGTTCCTTGGGGAAAGTTATTCAGTTTCATTGACAGAACACACCCTTAACGGATCCGCCACTAATAAAATTGCACCCTATATAAGTCAGAGACTTTGTGCCCGAAATAGAGAGTTTACAGAAAGTTCACTCGGCAATCTTTAGGATTTTCGCGATCGTCACTTTGTTACATAGCCAGGGTTGCTAGATTCAACACGAGGACAAAATACAGCTCTAAACCTGATAAATAACTACAAAAACGTCATATGATTATGAGCCGATTTTAATCCAAGAAATATGATGTTCGGGGCAACAATTGAGTTCCTCTAAGATTACAGTTTATACCAGTATGCGCTAAAATCGCCGCTAGTATTAAGTGAGCCATCTGTAAAGGCGTCCCCGGATTGACCGACCCGACTGGTATAATACCCCACGGTTAGCTCGGAACATTACATCCCATCTGTATACATAATACTTACAGGAAGTCAGATACTTTGTGCAGAAATGAGGGTAACGGAGCGCCTTTACAGATGGCTCACTCAGTACTAGCGACTATTTTTACGCTTATCTACCTACTGGCTTTAATTGGAAATAACTGAAATCTCAGGGGAATTCAAACTAACTAAGAAGATGGTTGTCACGAACATTCATACAGCTACTTTCAGCAGTTCCATTTCTTAAACCATTCTCTCACCGTTTACTAACAAAAATACGAAAATCGCGTTTAAAACTTGGCGCCACACGATCTAATGTAAGATTCATGTTGCGACCTCTGGCCTAGAACATGACGCTTTGGTTTGCAACTTAGGTGCAGGCCATTCTACCATTTTAAGGGATCAACTAGAGCTGGTTCTACATACAAAAACTAATTAAAAGTAGTATATGTTGATGATCTCTTAAATGGGAAGTTTTTCTGTTAGCAGATACCTAAGACAGACATCATTTACCCTTTAAAGGGATCAACTAAAACTGGTTTCTCAAACAGTACTTTGATATGACCAGCAGAAGTTAGTCCTTTAAATGGGAAATCAATTTTCTGTCCATTGTACCATCAACAGACATCATTATAAGGGATCAATTCATACTAGTTTATCATACAGTTACTTAGATATCTAGACACACGGCAGTGTGTCCGCCAAGTTCGAGCCCGACACACCGGCCGTGGGTTATATTACACGAACCATTTCGGGCCAAGTTTGACCCACCTATAACTCAAAATCTATTTTATCTACGCATATGAAATTTCTAGTATCTGTCGAGATCTACTTACTTATCTAAAATACAAAATTTCATTAATGTACCTATTGTAGGTCTTGAGATATTGACGTCAGAAAATCGCTATTTTTACTATACACTCACTGACTGACTGACTGACTGACTCACTCACTCACTCATCAAAAACCTAGACCACTTCCAATGGTCGTATTGACTTGAAATTTGGCATGGAGGTAGGTCTTTAGGTCAAGGTAAAGGAAAAAATCTGAAAATGGCCAAGTGTGAGTCGGTTTTAAAAATAATGAAGGTGTAAATTCATACCCTAAGGAACTAAAACAAAAAATTATCTATATCTTCCAATCGTCGTACCGACCTAAAATTCGTTACGAAGGTTTGTATTTAGTCAAAGTAAAGTATAAATGAGATATTTCCTTACCTAACTTAATCATAAGAAAAAAAGAAAATAAACCTTACAAAAATAAATGAAATCCCACCCAAAACATAAATGTGAAAGGCTGCCAAGTTCGATAATATTGGAATGCTTCGCCTATAAAGAAGTGAGATCTAAATAAGTACCAAGTTCATACACAGACCTCAGTTATAAATAGTTACAGGAATGCACACTTGATTTTCCGCAGTTTGGAAAGTAGATTCTTATTTCCAAACTGCGAAAAATCAAGTGTGCATTCCTGTAACTATTTTTAACTGAGGTCTGTGTATGGAACTTGGTACTTATTTAGATCTCACTTCTTTTATAGGCGAAGCATTCCAATATTATCGAACTTGGCAGCCTTTCACATTTATGTTTTGGGTGGGATACCAGTTTACGGAAGTTGATGGCGATAGCCTACTATCAGCACCTTTCTACGCTTAGGATCAACTCATACCAAATTTTCATTAAGATAATAAGAATAAGCATGACCAATGCCGTGTAGTGCCGGCAGAGTAGAATAGCACCAATCCCTCTCTTCCCGTTGGGGTCGTAAGAGGCGACCGAGGGATAAACCCGACCCAAACAGCCAGGGCCATCGGTATGGTGGCGGTTAATCCACCACAAAAGCATTCCCAAGGAGGGTTGACGTCGTCTGGTAGACGGCCGGTCGTAAAATGCTGCCAAATCTTTTTGCAACACGATTTTGTGTTCAACGAAACGTGTTGCGCCGACCCCAAGTAATTGGGATAAGGGCAGGAAGATGAGATGACTAAAGTTATACCATTTTATTGAGGTTGTTGGCAATAGCCTACTATATGAGCACTATTCTATGCTTCAAACCGGATTTTCATTATGGAAGAATGACCAGTATAAGGTTGGTCCTATAAATGATTTAGTACGATGCTTCCTCGGTGGTATGATGTGCTGATAAAACCTACTTATCTTTATTTGAAATTAATAAAAAATCAGCAGTCCGAATACCTTTATAAATAATCTGATTGGTTTTAAATTACTCCTTTTTAAGCAGAGTTTGAAATTTTTGTATTCTTATCTTGTTTATCTTTTCACAGCCAAAACATCTCATACTTTATTTAAACTTTCCTACTAAGAGCTTTGGCTTCGTAATATTTTCAAAAGATTTTTCCAACCAAATGCCACTATCTTTTTACTGCTTCACCAAGGGAGTCGTTTAGAGAAACCGTCGTTAGCAATAAAACCTTTTATCAGTTGAAAAGGCCATTACTTTAGAAATAGCTTTTTAAAACATGGAGAAACTGAATAAACTCCCTTCAACAATCTTTTCCAAAGAATTTTAGTTTAAGCGCCATCTATGAGGGGGTGCGGGAATCTCTTAGTGAAATTGCAGGTTCAGTGCAAATAGGTTCTCCTGGAATACCTGCGTACGTGTTTACAGAGTTATATTGCAGATGGCGCTATAAGTAAGATGTCTGTAAGATTAGTAAAAATATTGTTTTGTTGTTCAATACTAATCTCAGGCCACTCTAAGAAGTCCTTTTTGACAGTTGTCCGTTCCATAGTGAAATAAGTGTCAACAAAAGAAAATAAACCTTATGTCTTAGCATTTACATGATTTTGACAGTAGCTGTCAAAAAGAACTATTTGGAGTGGCCCCAGTTTATCAGTATTTTAATAATATTCCACTCACCAACAAAAACGGCTTTTCCATCTATTTGTATTTACCACAATGAGGTTAATATTTTTATCTAAATAATTTGATTCTTCTTTACCGGAATTTATGATTCAAATTCGAAATATTTACATATTTATTAAAAATTAAACGTAATTTTCAGAAACGGAAGTAAGCAGTAATTTCAAATTAATCAAATATTTACTTCAAAAGCTTAATAAAATCATTGGACCAGAAGTTGTTATTAATTCCATGAAAGTGTATGAAATAAAATGTAATTTTTAACGTAGCGACTTTACCAAATTTTCCGAGGTGTAATTTTATATGGTAGTAAATAAGGAAAATCAGTATTTCCCTGTTTTGTGGAAAAATTCACGTGAGTTGTAATATTATTGCCAAGTATTGGTCAAATAAAATATGGGTAACTGTTGACTCAAAGAAGAAGAATAATACTACACAGGGTGTAAGGGACGGTGTACTGAAATGAAACTGAACAACTTTTCCCACGGAACTAATGGTGGTAATCGCGGTGAGAGGTCGCAAAAATTTTCTCGTTTTCCACCATTGGCTCCATAGTAAAAGTTGTTCAGTTTCATGGCCTAATCATCCCTGCAAAGTTTTCGGTACACCAAAAAACCTTACGACAAAAAAAATTGAACGCGTTTTTATTTTTAAAATCATGTGCAGTGAGCACGTCTAACTTTTTTGTGGCAAGTAACGCGCAATATTTTTCAAAAATATGTTCGTAGCAATTTGCTACGATGTAACAAGGTGCTACGTTCACCGTACTCGCTACGTTCAAAAATGCTATCGGCGTACCTTTGAGTTCTGAAGGGCTTTTTAGCTGCAACTTTTTCTATTAACCAGAAATGGAGTAAAGGTGCACTTAAAGTCCGACCTCTTAAATTCCGACGCACTCTTGACGGCGTACTAAGGTACATCGGGGGTGTAAGGCCCCCAGTCTTCGAAGGCCCAAACGCAGAAAACCGTTTAAAATACGTTCAGTTGGCACCAAATTCATAGCAAGCGTAAAATGAACCAATAGGAACGCAGGGACACGGGAGCGGACCGCGTGCGGCCGCTATTTTACCAGTGACGGCTGGTTGTTCGGTGACCTCGGGCACGGCCAGTGTTTTTGCTATTTTGCGCTCCCACTAAACAGTAGTTTTCAATGGTATCCCTTTCATAGGCATAATTTTTTTTCCACTAATATGTTTTGGCATAACATGTTTCGCATAATTATTTTTCACCTACCATTGCTTTGACATAATAATTTCTTGGCATAATATTTATCTTGGCATAATCATATTTTAGACTTTTGTATTTTATACTGACAATATTTTGGCATAATTGCTTTTGCAATAATTTTTTTTGGACTAATATATATTATATTTTTTATTAAGTTCTAATGGCAGGAAATGTAAGTCAATTTAGTATTTTTTAAGAAATATTAGGTTAAATTAGGTCAGTTTAGGTTAGGTTAGGTTAGGTTAGGTTATTTTTATACAATTTAGGGGTTCATCTAATGCATCAGATTTTTATGCCTATTTTGATTATGGATATTACAATTTATGGTTTTGTATTTTAGGCCTATGTACTATTATGGCAATATTTTTTGTGCGTAAAGAAATTATGCCTAAACTGTTATGCGTACATGAATTATGCGTAAATATCATTAGTTTAAATTAGAGTATGCCAAAACATATTATGTCAATTCTTTTTATGCAAATGGATAGAGAACCGTTTTCAATAGTTAATACTGCAATTTATTCGTAGATTATTGTTGAATGTGTTTATTTATTTATCATTCTATTGATATTCGTGTAGGTATGTCTGGTTTTAACGCTATTTTATTCATAAATTGTGAATATGGGTTACAAGGCCCCGATCGGTTAGAAAGGCCCCACTGGGTAGTTGCTTGGGCCTTACAAGCCATGTTGGGGCCTCTGTACACTGTCGATGTCTTATAAGGCCCATAAATTTTTGGAATTTAAATTAACTTTACATCCACTTATGTTATTAATAAAATTAAATTTTGACACCACATTTTTATTTTTGGCCTTGCAACCCGCAATCGGGGCTATCCAAACCAAACACCGGTAATAAGGCCCAATGTATGAAAATTTAAAAATAAGTCATTTTAAAAATAAATACCTTTTTCTAAGCTAAACAAAAATACTTTTGGGATTAATGGCAATTTTTTTGCACTTAGCTCCTGAAATTTCGATTGCCAGGCTGTTTTCTTCCTCACTGAGAAAGTAAAGTCTTTTTGGAAAATATTGATGATTTCACAACTTCTTGCTTTTATTTAGGTTCAATAATATGTAAACATTCATATAAGTGTACCTTTTTTTGTAATTAAAGCTTACTTTAACTCCAAACGTAATAAAATTGGCAGGGGCCTTATAACACATGCCCAGTTTAGGAAGGCCAAAAATCGAAGTTTCGAAAAATGATCAAAATCGTAACTTTTTATTGTCAAAATCATAAAAAAGACATATAGGTCAATTAATAGTAAATTTAGCTATACGTTGCAAACGTTGTTTTACCGGAAGGTGATAAAATAAAGGTTTTATTTCGGTTCGTTGTTAGGTGGGCCTTATTACCCGGGTCTACCTTATACGCCGCGTAATTCGCCTGAACGGATTCAAATTACCAAGATTCCAAAAACTTGATCTTGTGCTTGAAAATGTAATGAAACGATGTTCGGAATTTAGGCGTTTTCAGGTTGAGCAAGCCGTTGAGTCTACTCATTGTCTTCCACATGTAGTTTCACCGTAAATACCGCGTTTTAATCCGACCCCAGTGACATCTATGAATATTTTTTGTAGCTAAAATTCAAATAGTGGTCAAGAAACTTTTGAAGATAGTGCCTTCTCCTTCCTGACTAAAAAATCTCTTTTAAGACTATCTTCTTCCACCTGGTTTAGCATCATCATTTTCTACTTACCCCAAGGTCTTGGTGCTGATGAGAGGCGTCTTCAGGTTGAGGAAGCCGTTGAGTTTGCTCATTGTCTTCCACCTTCCACTTGAAATCTTCTTGGTTTAGCCTGTATTATTATGTAGTCTCACCGTAAACACAACGATACCGCGTTTTAACCCGACTCTAGCGACATCTATGAATTTTCTTAGGAACTAAAACCTATCTCTACAGACAGTTTTCATCTTCCCCGTAGCCTATTTTCATTATATAGTTTCACCGTAAGCACAACAATACCGCGTTTCAACTCGACCCTAGCGACATCTATGAATTTTCTTTGGAACTAAAATATAAATAAATACAATCTGTATCTGTATCTGTAGCTGTATCTATAGCATTATCATCTTCCACTTACCCCAAGGTCTTGGTGCTGATGAGAGGTGTCTTCAGGTTGAGGAAACCGTTGAGTCTGCTCATGGTCTTCCCGCCTCCGTCCGTTGAGGACTGTTCCACTCTGAGGACAAAAGAAAATAAATTATCATCAGATTTTTTACATGATGTCTACAGTTAGTTATCTCTCTTTGGGTGGGACACGACTTGATGAACCCTGGTGTCAGAGTTTTACAACCGCCTGTTACACGTAGCAGGCCTCTGACATGGATGTGCTACGACCGCCTGTTTAAGAAATCATAGACAGCAACAAAGACCAAGTGGTTCGGCTTGCAATGTGCTAACACAAAGTAAGTATTGGCTAGCGCGTGCTAAGCAGACTGGGAACAAATGCACTAATGAGTAACCCGAAAAAAAATCGAACCCGGAACCTGCGTCGCTGGCAGTAGCTAAGTAGGTGCGAGCTTCACAGAGTAGACATGAGACGTAAGACGTAAGATGGCATCTGTCCAGCGAATGATCGTCGGACACATGCGACATCGCAACGCTTGAAACCGTTTTCATATAAAATGTATCACACAGAAAAAACAAAGCTACACATGTAACGTCGGCTGACGAATGCTTGTTTGACAGATGTCTTGTTACGCGTCGCGTCTCACGCCTATTCTGTAGAGCTTGCCTAGCTATGTTTTGTTGCAGAGTATAGATGTCCATGGCTGATTCTGTTATCAACTATGGCATCTCAAGCTATGGTAGAACGTATAAAACATACCTACAAAAAATATATAACCTACAGATAAGATTGTTAAAGTCATTAGTACCTCTCAGAGTAAAGTATAAATACAGAAATAATTATGACAGCCTGTTTAATTATTGTAAGATAATTAATGTGTTTGACAAAGCAAAACTTGCAATTATCACTGAGTATGGAAGTCTGATTAGTCAACTAGATAAAATTCAAAGGCCAACAAATCTGCGTAGCCTGTCATACCTACCGCAATTTCATATACCTAAATGTAATAATGATTATGGTAGGATAGGAGGGTCGGGGCATGCATGCTACCTCAATTATTAAATAGTCTACCAAAAACACTAAATGAAAAATTATTAAATGCCAATCCCAAATACATGAAAAATATCTTCAAAAGATTTCTCTTTAATAATAATTATAACGAGGGGGATGCGTCTCCCGACCCCCCACACCAATAAAAAAGAAAAATACCTACTAGACAATAGCCAACTTAACAAATAACAAATATGTAACAAAAATAGTAATCTAATAATAATTTTTAAATACTTATCCTATAAAATCTTTAATTTTAAGATTAGGGAAAATTGTCAAATAATTCATAATTTTTTATTGTAATAAACAGTTTAAATAAATTTTAATTTTTTTTTCTTAGACATAACATACTAGTCTACATATTTAAGTTAATTTGTGATAACTGATAACATAGCATAGGACTTTCGCAGACGTCTAAATTTCCATATTTGTGACCAAATTGAAACAACATTAACTACCTACAACTGTAACTAAACAAACAAATAACAAGGTAACTTCACTAACCCTAACAACCCTAAAGTTTCAACCCACACTACCCACACTTATGTACAAAGTTCACCGACTATAGTGTTAATCTTGGTGTAAATGTGTCTTTAAAGACTGAGCTTGACGCGACGTTGTGCGCCGTCAAAATGACTGTATGGGGATGCCAGAAAGACCGGGCGGCACGTCGCGGCGCGCCCTCCATACCAACTCCATACTATGAACGACGCTGTCACGTTGACGGCGCACTACGATGCCGCCACGCTTGGTCTTTGTTTTGACGTTTAAGTAAACAAGAAATATACAGGGAGTAACGGAAAGGGTATAACAAGCCGAAAGGAGGTCAAGGTACTCATGAAACTGAACAACTTTCCCCATGGAACATGGGTCGAAATATGAAAAAAAAAATTGGACCTCCCATACAAAATCGCCGATTAGCTAATTGATTTACTATGGGAGGTCCAATTTTTTTTTCATATTTCGAGCCATGTTCCATGGGGAAAGTTGTTCAGTTTCATGAGTACCTTGACCTCCGTTCGGCTTGTTATACCCTTTCCGTTACTCCCGGTATAGAGAACTTCTTTAAATACTTAAGCCAGTTTCACTAGTCAAATAAGACATGCGTTAGGTCTCGAAAAAAACACTCATGTATTTACTGGTAAATCAATACACACAGAAGTACAAAAAACAACGTTGCACGTTAAGAAACATTATTTATTTATAACTTAGATTTAGTATCCAAGTTGGTATCCAATCATAAAATATAAGCAAGTTACAAAAATACTAGCGCCACTCTTGACTGTGTATTTTTTCTGTTATTAATTACAGTCCAGCAAAAAAGAGTAGAAATTAAATAAAATGGAACTAAATATTTTTCATACTAAATCGTTGCCATTCATAGTCAATGTTGCCATTTAATTTTGAAATTTCATACAAAGTGGCGCCCTCATTTTTTGTCTACTCTTTTTTGCTGGACTGTAGCTAAAAATATGCCAATGTAAAAATTTGTTACTTCCTTACCTGAAGAGATGAACTGAAATCGAAGTTGCCTACTTATTTTGCAAATATACTTCTCGTCTTTCGTTCTCTTTCACTAGTCAAGTGTAAAAACTGAACTAAGCTACATAAAGTTTAGCGATTGCCTAGCTTGGGTACAATACCGAGTTGTCGTAAGATATTCATAAGACCGATGCCTCGCAGATTCGCACCAGTAGTCCGTATGCACGCAGTTTCAAATTAAAAATGTGTCTTTGTAGTGAGGAGGTTTGCGTTTTCAAATCGAGCTTGAAAGACGAAAACAGTTGGAATGAAGGTAAAATTGGCCTTCGCTTGGAACCACTTGGCACAACCCGTAATTTTTATTTCGAATACCAAATTTTGAAACACTTTTCGTGTTAGGTATACAATTTTGGAAAACTTGCAAAATTTTCTACCGCAGGCAGGATGTGAACCTGCGATCTTCGGCATCTGTACTGCCGACGCCACTACCAACTGGGCTACCACGGTTCTAATCAAGCCTGCAAATTAAGCAAGTATATCTTGTCCACTAACGCGTGGATGGGCTCCATCTACCGGAGATTTTGCAACTAATTCCCAGCGACTAATTCATTCTTTGCAGATTGAATATTAATAGTCAAAGCGACGACAACCCGCGATAAATTGAATACCAAATTTTAAAACACTTTTCGTGTTAGTTATACAATTTAGAAAAAATGTTATTTTCTGCTTTTTAGCTTGATGTGCAATGTTAATGCGCCTCTTTTGTCGCTACCCCCTCCACTAGCTAACTAAGGACGCTAGTTTTGCTCCCCATCGCCAAGCAGTTCAACAAACGGCGCCAGCTTTGAATAAATTATGATCTTGGAAAGATCGATTCGCCTAAATATAGAAGCAGGAAGTCAGCCGGTTCAGATCTGGCCCGACTGTGACTACCTACCCTGTTGTAGTCTGAACCTACATAAACATAACATAAATATACTTTATCCTACTTTTTCTATTATATTATATAATATTATAAATGTGGATGTTTGTGTGTGTGTTTGTTACGACATCACGCTAAAACGGCTGATTAGATTGACATGAAATTTTGCACAATTATAGAAGTGTATCTAGAATGACACATAGGCTACTTTTTACCACAGGAAAATGTCTTATTCCTATGGGATCACGCATATTCCAATATTTTTGCAAAGGTGGCGTGACTGAGCCGATTCGCGTTTTAAATGTTTTCGCCGAAAACTAACAGCGACATCTCTTGGCGAGTAATGCTTTTTTCCCGCGGAACAATAGGTTGCAGCGGGTGAAACCGCTGACGGGCAGCTAGTTGCACATAAACATGAAATAGACAAACAGAAATAAAACAAAGAGTACAATGCAGTCGGTCTTATAGCTAAGTAGCTATTTCTACCTTAAGGTAGAAGAAAAATTGATTTAAATAGCGGGATGATGATGGGGATTTATATACCTATCATCATCTCCCTTCCCCAAACAGTTGAGGTCGGCGCAACATGTTTTGTTGAAACAGAAAATCATATAGCAATCGGATTTGATTATGTTTTACGACCGGCCGCCTGCCTGAAGCAACCCTCTTTGGGAATGCGATGACAAACAAAGGGTACCTATTCTACAGGATGTCTTTGACAGAGGTTCAGGGTTGAATGGGTCAATTGTTAACTCAATAACCCTCACAGTAGACTGGTGGTATTTTTAGCATCTAAGTAGGTACTTGAGTACCAATTCGATTATTCTACTTAAATAACCCTACTTAATGAATAGCACAAAATAAAGAGTTTACAGAAGATTCACTCGACCCTACTCAGGACTTTCGCGATTGTCACTTGTAACATAGCCAGAGTTGCTACCTCAGTCATGACAGGGTTGCTACCTCAGATACGACAAAGAAGAATATACTTATTCCTAAAAACAAGTAGATGTGTTAAAAAACAAATAACCCGACTGCGGTTAATTAAAAAGTAGCATTTTGCTGTAAAAATCCGCCATCTTGAATCTATAATTTTTTAATATAGCCAGTGTCACTCACGCTGCTGAGACGAATCTAACGACTCTTCATATGTCAAAATTCAACTACCTATCCGGTTTGGCTGCAGCCCGTGAAAAAGAATTTTCTTGACCACATACACAGATACATACATACATACATACTCTCGAAAAACATAACCCTCCTTCTGAGGCAGTCGGGTAAAAACTCTCGTTTATCAATCCCTCGAAAGTGAAAGAGACAGGGCTATTTTGACCTATTTCAAATATTTTCTGCAATAGAGTCCAATTTGGTGTGAGTGTATAACGCAATAACGACCAGCCGGGGACTGAAAGTAACGCAATTAACAAATTGGGTACTTTCTTTGCATTCTCAATTGTCATGAGGGCGCTGAACTTATTGGTAATAACTTTTTTTACATTAAATGTCTGTACTACTATATAAAGTGCTGTCTCTTTCCCATTCCTCGAAAGTGAAAGAGAGCACTATTTTGACCTACTCCGAAGATTTTCGTCAATTTCGTACAATAGAGGCCACCATGCAACATAATTATATTATGTTGTTTGTTTTAGGATGTAATGTTTTAATTTGTGCAATAGAGTGTTTTTGTCTGTAAACTATAAAATATTTGAACTGCTTGAAAAATAAAGAGATAGCGCAATTTTGACCTATTTCAAATATTTTCGCCAGTTTTGTGCAATAGAGTCCAATTTGGTGTGAGTGTATAACGCAATAACGACCAGTCGGGGACTGAAAGTAACGCAATTAACAAATTGGGGCGCGTTCCGAATATTACAGTCGGACAAAATTCTGATACCGAGTTTGTATATATTTGCGTACTAAATTGCAATGCAGCTGGGGAATTTGTTGCATAGATTTTTAGTTCAGCCGCGGAGTTTTAATTTAAACAACATGGAATTTGAAGTAGGTACTCGCGCAGAAAATATTTTGAATCAAACAAGCTGAAAATCCAACTTGTATATTCAGCATGTGCACTGGTCCTAGCTCCATACATTAGACGTGAGACGTGCGACATTGCGACGCTTGGAACCATTTCCATATAAAATGTATGAACAGAAGAGCAAGATGAGAATGTATGAAAAGCTACACACGTGAGACGCGCCTCGCATCAGTGACGGCTGTCGATCACTTGTCTGACAGATGTCATCTTATAGCTACGTCTCACGTCTACTCTATGGAGCTTGCGTCAAAGATACTGATTTTGCGCTCATGAAGACTTCAATCCGTATGGATTTTATAAAAACAGAAAACCGACTAAGGTATTTAATAAGTTAAATTTTGATCTTAAAATCCGCCATCTAATGTAAAATTTGAAATTGTAAACTGATCATGCCTGCGAAGTTTTCGGTATGTAAACTTCCCCGAACCTATACCTAGTGGTATAAGATATGTAGAGATAGGTACGAAGTGATAATAGTCAAGTGTAAATTACCTACCATTGTGTCGAGATTGCGTATGTAATAAACGGTGTCCATTTATCATAGGGACTATTGTTATGTCATAATTACCAGCATGGATTAATATCAAGGGTTTCATGTGTATTACAATTTTAGGCAACAGGCTGACAACCTGTCACTATAGTGATACAAGTTTCTTATTCTGAAAAGGTCCTGTATTCAAATTAGGTACTTAGGTATACCCTTATACAGGGAGTAACAAAAAGGGTATAATAAAGCCAAAAGGAGATTAAGTGACTACTCGTGAAACTGAACAACTTTTTCCGGATGGAACTGGGTCGAACTATGAAAACAAAATTTTCGCCGATCAGCTGATTTATTTGCTTTGGGAAACCCTTTTCGACCTATGTTCCATGGCGAAAGTTGTTCAGTTTTATGAGTACCTTGGCCTCCTTTCAGCTTTATTGGTTGTTTTGTAACACCCAGTATATTTTTCAGATGTGTCAAGAGCAACCGGTTTTTTTACGGCTGACAACGCTATGCCCACCCAGCAAGGGATAAAGGCGTGATATGTGTATGTATGTAATAAACGGTGCCCATTTATCATAGGGACCATTGTTATGTCATAATTACCAGTATGAATTAATGTTAGAACTCTGGTTTATCCATTAATTTCACCCGTTACATACCGTGTGATGCCAGTTTAGAAATAGCATCACCCACGATTTCAATGCAGACAAATGGCAGAAATCAGAGACACAGCGCGCTGGGAGTCTTTCTTTACACATGGCGCACTCAGTACTAGCGACGATTTTGACGCTTACTGCTGTTTACTGGAATCTCAGAGGACCTCAAGGTACTGAAAGAGATGGTTGCCACGAACGTCATATATTTCTTAGATTAAAATTAGCTCAGAATTAAAATAAAATTCCGACTTCCCATACAAAGTCAATAAGCTGATCGTGAATTTTGTATGGGAGGTCGGAAAATTTTTTTCGTTTCCCACTATTGGCTCCGTAGTAAAAGTTGTTCAGTTTGATGGTCTGATCATGCCTGCAAAGTTTTCGGTAAACCGTCCCTAACAGCCTGTATTATGTTCTATCAGATATGCTGTTTTGATAGTCTTATACTTTGAGATATTTGACAGTCGCAACCCCAGCAATGTTACAAGTGACAATCGCGAAAATCCTAAATTGGGTCAAGTGATCCTTCTGTAAACTCTTTATTTTGTGACTATGCCGTCGGTATAATTTTTCCAGATTACGTTTCGTCAACTGTGACCTCAAAATAATACATTCTTGATAAACAAATACACCAACGACGCAGAAAACTACTAAATTGCAAAATAAAAGAGTTGACCATGAATAATACATCACCTTTCACCCTTATCATACTACGCCCTTATTTATTCAAATTTTTAGGGTTCCGTTAGCGAGAGAAAGTTTCTTTTTGAGTAGGTAAATTTCTTAAAACACATATTAGGTATCAGTATACCGGGAGTTACAAAAAGGGTGTAAAAAGCCGGAAGGAGGTCAAGATACTCATGAAACTGAACAACTTTCCCCATGGAATACCTAGATGAAATTTGAAAAAATAATTTGGAGCTCCTACACAAAATCGCGGATCAGCTAAGTTTTACAATGGAAGGTCCAAATGTTTTTCCATCGATAGATTTTCGTTTACGTTGGGGTTTCATGGGGAAAGTTGTTTAGTTTCGTGAGTACCTTGACATCCTTCCGGTTTGTCAATGGTTTGTCATACCATTTTTGTTACTCCCGGTATGTTTTTCGGTCCTCAAAAGTGAACTAAGAAACTATAATGGCGCTTGCTCGATTGTGCCTTTTACACCCAAAAAAGGAGTGTAGTTCCCACCCAAAAAAGGAGTGTAGTTTCCCACCCAAAAAAGGAGTGTAGTTTCTGTGATTGATCGAAAATGTGTCAACATTAAAGTTCAGTTAGTTATTATTTGTGCGTTTAGGCACAAATAATAGGCACAATCACGCCTCTGCCATCTTTAAATAATCTATGACTTTGCCTCCATTTTTCCTCGCCACTGTATTTATTTTGTAATCACTGGTCGAATATTTTTTTGTTTCCATTAAGTTTGAAATGTTTTGAGTAGGTATAATCTACCCATCGCGAGTTTTCATCACTTTTTTCACAACAGCTAGGGTAAAACAAGCCGAAAGGAGGTCAAGATACTCATGAAACTGAACAACTTTCCTCATAGAACATGGGTCAAAAAATTCAAAAATATTACCTCTCATAGTAAATCAATCAGCTCATCGGCGATTTTGTATGGGAGGTCCAAATTTTTTTCACAATTCGACCCATGTTCCATGGGGAAATTTGTTCAGTTTCATGAGTACCTTGACCTCCTTTCGGCTTGTTATACCCGTGTATAACAAGCCGAAGCCGTGTGGTGCCGGCAGAGTAGAATAGCACCACCCCCTCTCTTCCCGTGGGGGTCGTAAGAGGCGACCGAGGGATAAACCCGACCCAAACAGCCAGGGTCAAACGTATGGTGGCGGTTAATCCACCACAAAAGCATTCCCAAGGAGGGTTGACGTCAGGCAGGCGGCCGGTCGTAAAATTAAGCCAAATCCTTTTGCAACACGATTTTGTGTTTAACAAAACGTGTTGCGCCGACCCCAAGTAATTGGGATAAGGGCAGGAAGATGATACCCTTTCTGTTACTCCCGGTATAGTCCTATCCGTCCTATCTGATTTATGTCCAGCAAGCTTTGATTTATGTGGGATAGTTGAAAGTTACTTTGACACAAATGGGACGAGAGATTGATAGTCTCTAGGGTAGGCCTAGAAGAATCGAAAAATTATGGTTCCGTACTCTTTGTATTCTTGTTTTCGTTCTTTTTGTGATATTTAAGTAGCAAAGGTTGGACCAGCCGAAACTAAGGCGAAAAAGTAGCATGCAAACATAACGCAAAAAACGGACGTTACCTAATCAAAATACAAAGCATACTTTAATTTAGGGGCATAAGCAACCCTTAAATTTAACAATACAAGTCAAGATCAAGTGAACCCTTAATTTACCATCATGTATTTGATCATGAAATTCAGTAATTAAGTTCGATCATAGCTTATGACCTAGGTTATTGGTCAGAAACCTGATTTTATCGCAAACCTGCACCACATACCTACATCGCATTTTTCCTTGTCTATTTTTGTGAATTAGCCAAGTCATTCCTCTAATATTCTTCTTGCCTACACCTACCTAGTAGTTCCTATATTCGTCGACCAACTTTTCTTGCGATAGTTTGAGTATTCAGCTGTAAGATGCGCGAAAAAGCACTTAATCAGAATAGTATCTACCTCACAGCACAAATTAGAGAAACGACGCGATTACAGCTGAATACTCAAACTATCGTAAGAAAAGTTGGTTTTTTCCTTGTCTATTTTTGTGAACCAGCCAAGTCATTCCTCTAATATTCTTCTTGTCTGCACCTACCTAGTTTTCTATAGCAGTTTCATAATATTTGCACAGTCATAGAGTTCAAGGCTTTGGATAGGGTGAATACAACTACAGAATAATATAAAACTACGCGCTATGCGCAAAAGAAAAGGTTAGGCCTGTGACGTATGATGTCTTTAGTTTCAGAGTGATACAGGTGTGCAATTATACCGGGAGTAACAGAAAGGGTAACAAGCCGAAAGGAGGTCAAGGTACTCATAAAACTGAACAACTTTCCCTATGGAACATGGGTCGAAATATGAAAAAAAAAATACGTCAATCAGCTGATCGGCAAATTTGTATGGGAGGTCCAAAATATTTTTTCCTATTTCGACCCATGTTCCATGGGGAAAGTTGTCCAGTTTCATAAGTACCTTGACCTCCTTTCGGCTTGTTATACCCTTTCTGTTACTCCAGGTATAAAGAGTAAACCAACTCCTCCTTTTTCATATCATTGAATCACGGAACAACCAGAACCCTAAGGCTGCGAATCCACCAGAGCTGTGCGAGGTAGCTAAGCGGTGTACGAGGATAAAATCCACCAATAGAATCACTTCATTGAGCGAGGCTAGGAAAATGAAGTGATTCTATTGGTGGATTTTTTCCTCGTACACCGCTTAGCTACCTCGCACAGCTCTGGTGGATTCTCAGCCTGAGCCAAGTGCAAGATGTTTAATTAGCAGGAAACGCTGCTGTCCATTCCCTGCATAATTATCACTTAGTCGCTTTTTACGACACCCACGGATAGAATTAGCCTGATGCTATTCTACGCACACGGGTAGTCTTGCTTGTTCGCCTTAAGGTGGATCGTTTTCCATACAAAAGTTAAATAGAGTTGAGTCTTTAAATGAGACAAAAATCTGAATAAAAAACTTGATGGGAAGTCTCGTGCTTCTATAACATTTTCGCAAAACAAAACAAAAAAAATTTAACCATAGATTTCTCTGTAAAAACCGTTACGCCACCTTATGAACATAGATGGAGCTACTGCTGCAATAAACACGTTTAATTTTTTGAGAAAATACTTCATATTTTTTTTAACATAAGCAGTTTGGCGACAAATTTACGTGTGCTTTTATTTATTTATTTATTTATTTACTAGCTGGTGCCCGCGAACTTTGTTTCGCCAAGGGAAGTTTATGAGCCGACAGAAGCGGCACATCATGCACAAGAACTATTCCAATACAGAAATTGTCTTATCTCTTAAAGTTTTGCCGAGGTCTATATGTTCCGTCAGAAAGGCAGACAGACAGGCCCTCCAGTGCTGATTAAGGTTCTCACTAATCATAAAATATGATCAAGACGTTTATCTTCCACCATGACCATACCACACATCAAAAAATATCGCAATCTTTTTGCGGGGTTCATGCACATTTAGGTTTACCACACAGACTTCTTCATCTTCCTTGCATCTTCTTATTTTGGGTTGTGTTTGCTCTTCAAATTTTTCGGCACCATAAGGTTGTTTCTGGGGTTGTCGGGTCAGGTAGGTCATCTTTTTGCTTGAGGTCGGTCATACACACTAACAGATTACATTTTCAAATGTAGGAAGTGTGATATCGATATTGATTGTTAGCTGGTCCCCGCGAACTTCGTGTAGTTTCGTTCCTTATACCTACATTGAAAAATACAAATTTCCACACCAGCATCTTAAAAATTGTATCCATCACGCCAATTATGTAATAATTGTTGGAACCATATTTCTAAAACTGTAGATGCATTGCCAGCAGATGCCAGCAGAAGCGTTCCGTCAAGCTGAACAACTTTTGCTTTGGAGCTATTTCAATATCTCTTTTAGTTTAGCTAAGCTTCTAGTGGTGTTCCTGGTAGTCTACATCAGCTACTCCAAACTTTCGATGTCTTTACGCCAGCAGAAGCGTCCCATCAAGCTAAACAACTTTTGTTTTGGAGTCATATCCGTATCTCCAATAGTTTACCTGTACTCCTGTTGGTGCACCTGGTGGTTTAAATCAGGTACTCCAACTTTCGATGTCTACTTGCCAACAAAAGCGTCCCATCAAGCTTAACAACTTTTGCTTTGGAGTCATATCTGTATCTCCTATAGTTTACCTGGGCTCTTGTTGGTGCAACTGGTGGTCTACATCAGGTACTCCAAACCTTCGATGTCTATTTGCCAGCAGAAGCGTCCTATCAAGCTGAACAACTTTTGCTTAGCAGTCATATCTCTACCTCCTATAGTTTACCTGGGCTCCTGTTGGTGCGTCTGGTGGTCTACATCAGGTACTCCAAACCTTGGATGTCTATTTGCCAGGGAAGCATCCCATCAAGCTGAACAATTTTTGTCTTGGAGTCATATGCGTATCTCCTATAGTTTACCTGGGCTGCTGTTGGTGCACCTGGTGGTCTACATCAGGTACTCCAAACCTTCGATGTCTATTTGCCAGCAGAAGCGTCCTATCAATCTGAACAACTTTTGCTTAGAAGTCATATCTCTACCTCCTATAGTTTACCTGGGCTCCTGTTGGTGCGTCTGGTGGTCTACATCAGGTACTCCAAACCTTGGATGTCTATTCGCCAGCAGAAGCGTCCTATCAAGCCGAACAACTTTTGCTTTGGGGTCATATCTCTATCTCCTATAGTTTACCTGGGCTCCTGTTGGTGCACCTGGTGGTCTACATCAGGTACTCAAAACCTTGGATGTCCATTCGCCAGCAGAAGCGTCCTATTAAGCCTAACAACTTTTGCTTTGGAGTCATATATCTATATCTTATAGTTTAGCCGGGCTCCTAATGGTGCTTCTGGTGGTCTACATCTGGTACTCCAGACCCTAGAGTGGTAAAATGTATCCTAGATGTTGACCCGACTAATAAGGTATTACGACACAAAATTTGGTTAAAATCCGTCCAGTAGTTTATCCGTGAAAGATGGACAAACAAACAGACAGACAAACAGACAGACAAACAGACAGACAAACAGACAGACAAACAGACAAACATTTTTTTAACGATTGTTCTGAGATCTGTGTCCTGAGCACAATTGAAAGCAAAAATCCTTTTTTTAAACTATCCCATGTACAGAATTGGTGTCGTTTCTGTTTTATTATATGTATAGATGTATAGATAAAATTTTTGGACAGTCAAGAACTCCTGTGACAATTTTAAAGAGAAGGACTAGGTCTGAAATCCATCGCCTGTCCTCGAGCGTGGTCAACTTAAAATGGGTTAACCGGCTTTTGTATGAGTTCAGTTGCCGTTTTTTGTTTCCATGTACTGTAAGAAAGAATAGAAAACGTTTTTGCACTCGCTCCAATCTATCGATGTGATTCCGGTAGTGCGTACTCCAAACGCTAGAGCAGTATTCTAAGTTACTACGAACTAATGTGTAGTATAATATTTTTAATGGGTAATTACTTTTAAACTTTTTACAATTACGCCAAACAAATCCAAGCATTTTAAGGGACTTTTTAATAATACCATCAATATGCTCATTAAAAGTAAGTTTTGTGTCCAGTGTTACGCCAAGGTCTTTGATGGAAACCACTTCCTCAAGAACTGTCCCGTCGATCTGGTAAGACGACGTATAAGGGAGCTTTTTTCTACAAAATTTTATATGTTTACACTTTTTATTGTTCAAAGGTAATTTATTGACTTTAGTCCACGCAGACACTTTGTCGAGATCTTCCTGTAAAGATTGTGAGTCTGAGGGACTTGCAATTATTTTAAATAATTTTAGGTCGTCTGCAAAAAGAGAGAATTCAGAATTAGAAATTACCGTAGTTAAATCATTTATGAAGATTAAGAATAAAAGTGGCCCTAAATGCGAACCTTGGGGTACACCAAATGTTGCTATAAACGTCTTGGAACTAGCTCCGCAAACTATGACTTTTTGAGATCGGGATTGAAGATAAGAGGAAAACCAAGCTAGTAGACTACTATGAATGCCTATACTGAAGAGTTTACGTAATAAAATGTAATGGTCCACTTTGTCAAAGGCTTTACTTATGTCGGTGTAGATTGCATCGACTTGCTGGCCTTTGTCAAGGGCTTGAGAAATATGTGATGTGTAATCTACTAGGTTAGTAACTGTGGACATATTTGGCCGAAATCCATGTTGCTCAGATACCAGGATTGGCTTTACGTGGGCTGTAATTATTGGACAGATAAGTGACTCGAATACCTTAGCTAATGTTGATAAAAGAGATATAGGTCTGTAGTTTGTTATATCCGATGAACTACCGCTTTTTGGAATGGGAATAACGTTTGCAGCTTTCCAATCGGATGGAAATATACCAGACGATAAAGAGGTATTATAGATTATTTCCAGTGGAACACTTAGAGCCTTAGCACAGTTCACAACAAAAACAGGTGGAATACCATCAGCCCCACAACCCTTACGAACATCAAGCTTTTTAAGCTTTTTCTCTATAGCTTTTTTAGAGAGTCGGATTACACCTATAGAGTTATGCGTGTCAGGACATTGAGTACCAAGAGCTTTAGACTGTTTTACGATAGAGTCGAGTGGGTCATCAAGATTATGGTCAACTGGAGAGAAAACTGAAGCGAAATGCTCAGCAAATGCATTACATATTGTCACAGAGGTGGAAAGTCTGTGGTGCTTTCATCATTTCACATAAGGTTTTTGATAAAATTGTTGTTTAGCTCATGTTTAACTCGGTTGAAGTTCAGATTTTCGTTTGTATGACGTAACGATGCGCCTTAAGCATTTTCTGTATTTTTACGAAACATCTCTACTCTAATTTTGTTATCTCTCCAATCGCGAAGAACGCCCATTTTGACGGCCGGGTCAAGGTAGCGGAAGCAGATATACATTTACCGTGATATTGGGTGTTAACGGATCGTTAACGGCCGTTATACCGTTATCGATCCAATTTTATGGGGTGCGTAATGTGAAATAGAAGTTTTTCAGGTGATGCTATTTGTTCAAATTAAGGTGTCCTTATATTACCTACTTTGAGATTTTCGACAGTAGCAACCCTGGCTATGTAACGACAACAAGTGACAATCGCAAAAATTCGAACGTCGACTGAACCTACTGTAAACTGTGGGATACTCACAAAGTTTTATCACTTTGTGAATTTGTTCCCAGTCTGGTTAGGACATTGCAGGCTGAACCACCTGATTGTCTGAAAAACAAGATGTTTCCGTGCTTTGGATGGGCACGTTAAGCCGTCGGTCCCGGTTGCTGTCTATGATGGCGGTCGTTACACAACTATATCAGAGGCCTGCTACTTGCAGTAGGCGCACGAGAGTTCATCGGGTCGTTAAACGATTCAGTGTCCCAGTCGAAGAGAGAAAGAATTTGTGACTGAAGGTGGCAATATTCTTGGCCGCTACTACACGCTAGATACACTCATGTTCAATACAAAACAAGATACAATGCAGCCAAGTCACGTATCTGATGCAGTTTTTCAGATGTACTCGTTCGATATTTCACGTAATAGATTTTCTTTTCCAATAATTCTGTCTAAAAGCTTCGCGTTCTAGATTGCCAGACATCTATTGAATTGAATTGAATTTATTTATTATCATAATTAAAAAAAATCTTAAATATTGCCCCAATTGCCCCACAAAACCAGTTTAGGGGTTTGTCTGTGGGATCGTCGAGTCTCACAAGTGATTTTATTTTGATGTGAGTTTCTTTATTAATTTCGTGCATAATAAATTCAGAAGTTGATTTGTATTATTTATTTGGAACTTCATTTTATGGCTCTATCCGCACAGCGATTTTATTAAGCGCGTATTTTTTCTTGCTTTTTTCTAAACACTGAACCTTACGCAAGCTTCCGCACTGACGTTTATTTTCATGTAAAACAAAACGTCAAGTGCGAATTCAATTCGCTGTGCGGAGAAAGCCTTACAGCCGCTGACGTTATGCATACCCCGCAAAGAGTAAAAGCGTGATTAAAAAAGAGCAGCAAACACGAACAAAAGAAACGAAAACGAAATTATAATGACGGGATTGCTCCAATGCCGACGAAAGGTAAAGTTATGATCCATTGGCAAAGTTCCTTACGATATCTTTGAATTCGGAAATGTCTACCAGCAAAAGTTTGCACGTCTTTTATATAACTCTGTCTGCGGAACACGCTACTTATATCAGAACCTATGTAGGTTTTAAATAACGTTATTTTTTATTTATAATGTTTTCGTACGCATGATAGTTCGCCGACCAAGTTTTAAGCACAGGATACTTATCGAATCTGCGGTGTGAGATTGAATAAATAGTTTCCAATTTAAGGTTATTAGTTGCTAAAAGGAGAGGAAAAGGGTTGACTTCGCGCCTGGTCGAATGTTTCCACAGGGAACCTAGGCATAAAAGTTGTGAAGTGTAAGTTTGCGGTTGTAAGTGAATGAATTAGTCAAAATGGTTAGTGGAAAAAGATGAGAGATTTTATTTTATGTATTTACTGCAGCTGTACGTATATCTAAACATTCCTCGTAAATAACCCAAGGTATTACGAAAAACCGCATCAAAAAAGCAATACAATAATGTGTAAAAAACGCGAAATTCTCAAACAAATGTTTAAAATCGTATTTCAGGTTCGATGACGGAACCCCAAAAACGTGATAAACCGACCACCACCCGCACCCATTTATTCATTCCCGCAGCCTGAAAAAGAATCTTCACCTAATTTGTCACCTTCTTACCAGATAATAGAGTAGAATTTACTTGAGTTTATGTAGGGACTTGACAATATTGATGTAGGTACTTGAAGGCGCAGTAAAAAAAAATGTATTACGAAAGAAAAATACGCAGCACTGAACTTGTACTGAGTTTTACACAATTTATAAGAATAGTATTCGCTATATAAGGTCCTATTAAATTCACTGCAAATATTTTCAGGGTATGTTCTACTTGTGAAACTAAACAAACTTTCTTTGTAACATTCTTCGAAAATATTTTCTGAAAATTAGAAATACGTCTTATTAATATTTCATATTTCTGAAAAATGTTACTAAGAACAGTTGTTCAGTTTCACGAGTAGAACATACCCTGGAAATATATGAAAAAAGGTTATGTAAACTACGTAATTCAAATATAAGACTTTTTTATTAAAAAAGCTATCACTGAACATAAAAAAGCTCATTGACTGCTTTTTACTGTGCTTTTGGGACTTCTTTCACAAAATTTTGTTGCGAACAAAAGTCTAACATTTGAATGAACTTTTTAGGTAAATTGGCTGGATAAAGATAATTTTTTACCTTTCTAAGTAACTTTATTTATGCTTTTTTAAGTAGATTTCTGTACGACAATATATTTCTCACGTCGTGCACATGTGTATTTCTGTCGTGAATTTTTGCAATGTGATGTCGGCTTAGAATAGCATCACCCCATTCCCGTGGGTGTCGTAAGAAGCGACTAAGGGATTTGAGAGTTAGTGTGTATTGCAATTTTAGGCGACAGGCTGACAACCTGTCACTATTTCAAACTTTTGTCGGAAGCTGTGTAAATGGCCGTTTTTACAGGCGTTTACGCTCTGCCTACCCCGCAAGGGATACAGGCGTGATATATGTATGTATGTAAAGGAGGTTTCAAACATACATGGACAGTCCCCGCATTAACTCCCATCCTTAATGGTTTTCATTCATTTCGTTCAAATCCATTCATGTGAACGAATGGATTCCTGTTTCACAACTCAAACGTAGACTTGCGAAGAGCTTAAGAGCGTTCTCACACGAACCAATGAAACGCTTAATTAAGGCACGTATCGCGAAACTAGCGCCACTTCACGTAAAATCATGTTAAAAAAATCAAAATTCAAAAAGAACCCATGGTCGGTATCACACTTGACACCTATTGGCTTCGCATCTTAAGCGCATCGAACAACGTGTGATGCTGTTATTTAACAACACTATTACCTATCCTCATGCATAAATACCGTTTTTAGTATTGAGAATTTTAAATTTCCTTGCACCTGACAGATGCATGCGTTATGGATGCGTTAAAAATGAATATCAAATGTGGGAGCCATCTTTAGCTTGTAATGGAAAACCCTAAAACCGGATTAAAACCTAAAAACTTTATTGAAATCCGCAAACTCGGCAAAATATTTGCTAAAATTAAGGGTAGGGCAATTAATAATAGAAAAGTCCGATTTAGCACTTACTCTTTAATTAATATCTACCAAAAAGGCTCGATATAGAACTTCTACTCGTAATTTTAATTAATACTTGCCACAAAATTGTATTCCTTGAGTTTGCAGGTTCTTGAAAATATGGCCGAAGAGAATCTGATGTAGTACCTATTGTTTGAAACACTTGATGTCCTCCAACAAGATCGACCAATTACTTAAATGACGGCTGGTAGCGACTTGATGACGACCAAAATGAGAGATCGTGCCTTACGGCGTACCCTAGGGTGGGCCTACGTCCAGCAGTGAAATGATAGGCGGATGTGAAAGTTAAGAAGTGTGTTTTCCAAACAAAATACAAAATAAACCACCAATCATCGATACACATTACGGCATCTATATAGAAATGCCACGCCACAGAGCTTATCGTTCTTTTTCTGTTTTATTTGGTAAACACCTCAGCAGGAGACACGGCTTTAGGTTGAATGTTTTTTTTTTTCGAGAAATGGCGCTAGTTTCACAATTCCACTCGTCTTTACAGCTCATAGGCGAACTAATAAAAGACTTAAGTCTGTAAGTCTTCACACGACGTGCTAAAGTCTTATTGACAAACAAACATAACAGTTTCAATGGAGTAAGTACTCGGCTGAGGAATTAAATTGATTTCCAAGTATATTGGTTTCAGCTTGTAAATAGACTGAGTATCGTTACCTACAAATAAGTACTTACATACTAGTGGCAAAGGGTCCATACATGCCTGATTCCCATTGGTTTCCCTTTCAGAAGTTTACAAATTATGTAGTTTCACATCAATCTGTATTTTATTTTGTTTCCGCCTACCTTCGTTAAAATGGGCCCTTTCGACATTGTTATGTAGGTAACTATATAAGGTGTAACAAACCCGACCCCGCAGCCTTATGAAGGACTTATACGCCTACAGGCACCGGCCTCTGTTGTTATGAAGATCATGTCTTGAGTTCTAAATTTCATAGAAACCCATACCTCAAGCACAGTGTATATAATGGCTCGTGATATAAAAGTGATGTCTAGTTAATTATTGACCCATACGTTGTGTTTAAATAAAGAAATATGTAACCCATAAGTTCTTTTAAAGGTAATTGAGACATCTCTGTACTAATTATTGAAATAAAGTGACTCTGATGAACAGGAGATGGAAAAGGGCAGGAAACTGAACTCCAAACGGGCCCCCAGAACTGCATCGCCCGAGGATTGTGGAATCCCACGCCAACTATACCTATTAGTATTCATAAACACTCCGCAGTCATCTTCACATAACCAATTTATGTATGTAAAGATAACTCTTAGAGTATTTACCAAATACAAATGGTAAATTACCTGATTCCCCCCAGAAGAAGGATAAAAATATGGTGAGACGTGCGTCTCTGCTAATAGATGCGTCAGCCACAGACGCTTGTGATGCTTAAAAGCACCACGAAGAAGGATAGGTGATCAGATTCAGACGTCCTTTGCAGAACAACTGAAGTAGTTTAGAATAAACATTCTTATGACAGACCAAACTGACACCCAAGTGTCTAGTTGGTTATGTAAGTAAGTATGTTGTAAGTAGGTATGTTATCAGTCAAATGACATGATTTCAACAATTATCTTTAGGTTTCCCAGGTACCGGCAAGGCCGGTAAATGCACCGAATATGAAATTGCACTGGTCAGTCAGTCTCCACCCACATTTAACTCCTACGGAAGTCAGAATATAATATGAGAATGCTTTATGCAAGTCCCAAATCACATGTGAGCATACATTCCTATCAGTTGTAGACGGGAGAGCAATATTTTGCCCATCCCAATAGAGAGTAGATAGGATATGTTGATCACATGAACTTCCTGAGCATATGGGCTTCCATGACCAAAAGCTGCCATTACAACCATATCGAATGCTAGATAAGAAATAGATAGGTATTCGATGAAGATATGATAACAGTTGTCCCATGACATTTGATGACAACCATTGTAGTTAGTAGGTAAGTTGTAGTCATAGTTTCACTATGATGGGCACCATTTTAGCCAGTCATAAGAAGAACGTTAAGAACTTCATGACTAGAATATTACTTTAGATATGATTCATCTGAATCTGTTATAGGATAGGATGATAGGAAAGGATATTATCCATTCTACCAGCCATACATATTCTTAGATAAGAGTACTAACTAAGATATTATAGCAAGTACCATAAAATATTATTGTGGTAAGTACAAATTGTCCACGGCTGGACACATTCCCATTCTGAAGTACATTTTGTTTGTATAACAAAATATTGTTATAAATAAATGTTCGTCCACTGCCGGACATATTCCAATACTGAAGTCTGTTTTCTTTGTATAACAAGAATACTGTTGTAAATGATTATTTGTCCACTGTTGGACATAACCAATAAATTAGTAGATATTTAACAATATCTATTTATGTATATTTCATAAACATTAATCAATTAAGTCCATAGTCGCTCAGCAACCATAGTACTTAAAATAGAAATCTGTCCACTGATGGGCCAAGCCAAACAGTAGGTAAGTAGATACAATATGTAAGTATGTTTTAACCACAGGAATTTTATCAAATAAATCCTTGATCGCTCAGCAATTATAGAATAGTAATTTATCCACTGATGACCACAGCAATTAATAGATAAGTAGATACCTAACCATATCTACTTATGTAAGTTTTAACACAGGAACTTTATGCTAGTAGTGCATAGCAATAATAAATTATGTTATTAATTTGGTTATTAAAGTCATATATATGGCATGATAGATAGACAAGTAAGGAATAGGAGTAATGGGATTATAGGGTATCCTACCTATTCCTAACATCTAATTTACCTATCTACCGACACACTAAATAGCCCAAATTTCCTAATTAAAGATTAGATGTGGATACTATAAAGTTTATATGAAACAATCAGAACGCAGATTCTTTAAAACGACAACAAAACAAAGTTATTGCAATAAAATGACCTTAGCACTAAAAACCAAAGCATAAGATCATGTTCCGAATCTTATCAGCTTTCAATGAATACAAAACTATCAAGCATAGGTAATTAATATGTTTGTAAACATTCATATAGGGGTACTTATCCATCTGGAACTTGAAGCCACCAGCACACGAAGAACCAACTACGACGACATCCACAATGCCGATTCCAGTGCACGCTGAAGCACGCATCCTCTGCATCAAACAACACACTCCACGTGCTACACGGGTTCAAAGCACTTTTCACCAACTAAACACACTCGCGAATCGAGGGTGACCAGGCAAACGTCGAGACTCTCTGGTCCACGGCGCGACTTCACCAGGACTGATAGGTAAACTAATCACTGCACTAGGTATTCCTTTTCTGTCCTGGGAGACTTCACGATTAGAACTGAACTGCCCGCAGGCCGTATGGCTTGCTATTTTATACCAAAAAGCTTCGAACTTACGAGAAGAATAATGTTCTCGAAATCTGCTACTCATTACGAAAGAAGATATTCTCCTCTCTTTCATACACATTTTAGAAGACATTCGACTATTCTAGATTTTTAGAATGTCTTGTTTCGCTACTTGTTGCCAGACACCAATTCAGGAAGGGCCACGACCCATCCTGACATCCAAGAAAACTTTTAGTGTATATTGAGTAAATCATGGGTTTACCAATATTATTAAACATTTATTGTTGGTTTATAGAATTTTTAGAAAATACATCAATTTTCTATAAACCGAAAGTGTGACTAATAGAATAAACCTTAGGTATTTCAGTCGCTATGGCCTAGTAGGGCCCTGTCTAAAGTGACACCTTGCAGTTTCCGCTACTCGACAATAGATGGCAGCAGATTACACCACCTCGCGCACCCAACCTCACTTCAGTCACACACCCCTATCATTATAAATGCCACGAAAAATTATAAATGCCACTGCAAACGCTGATCAACTATCAGACTAATTATCCAAAATTATTTAGACTTGCAAATATGAACAATATAAAAAGAAAATAAACAAAACATTTCAATATTGCTTCACGCACATAGCGCCATCTCTCAGCCGCATTCCGAACCTCCATACCAATCTTGACAGAACAGAACCAAACCCACAAGTATTGAATCACATCCCACAGCGGCGACACCAATAGATGTCGCTGTCCCAAATCTTTATAATTAATAAAGACCAGGATACAAGCCTTACAAAGGTCCTATTAAATACACTGCAAATATTTTAGGGGCAGATCGGCAAACTAAAGAAATCTACACGCTACTTTTCGACAAAATTGCATTTAACTATAAAAAAACAAAACGAAAAAGTGCACCCCGTTTGTCCTAGAAACACACACTTCGATGAGTTTAAATTACGCGCCAAAAAAAGGTGCTGTGATTGGTTGTTTGTCAGTGTGCGTGCCGTGTAAGTGAATCCTGTTTACGTGGCGGAACGTCAATCGGGTCAGTTAAAGGATGTTCACATAATTAATTAAAAGGCTTGTTTGAAAATGAAAAAAAGAAATCTAGCGTGTAGTTTCTTTAAAAAAGCCTTAGTTGTTTTTCTTATACATATTTACACATGCCCTTAAAATATATGCAGTGAATTTAATAGGACCTTATATAAGAAAAAGGACCCCACTGTTTTTTTCGTCTTTCAACCGAAAAACAAAGTAATTAGTCTCTTGGCGGCGAAATATGCCTTAATTCTTCATCGCCCTAGATTGCCTGGCTCATTCGGTTTAAAACAGGCTGTGCCTTAATTACATCTGCAACGTGGCCTTAATAGCTTCGTAACTCCCACCAGATCTAACTTGGTTAGTTCGTATCAAAACCACTTTATGTCTCTATACCATACTACAGATGAATATTTCTACTAAAAACTAGTATATATGCCACCGTGAAATTGCAAACACCGATTGATTATAATGTTTCTCGCAACATTACAATCTGTTGAAATATTGTGAGATGTACCTATACACACATGAATCACAATTTAACGAACCTATCAATTTTCAAAAGATTACAATATTAAGTAAAATGATAAAATTGTCAACTGGCCTTTTGATTGGTCCAAAGTCATGCTGAACGCGATGCCACGTTTATTTCACAGCTGATCGCCATTTAGGTATATTTTCTATGGGTATCGAACAAGTATCAAACGTAAGAAAATAATGCATATGAGATTATATTCTTATTGCCACAGCTGTTAACGCTCTGCCTCCCCGCATCTTACATACATTTATCACGTCTTTATCCATTGCGGGGTAGGCAGAGCGTAAACAGCTTTAAAAATGACCATTTACACCACGTCTGACAAAAGTTTGAGAGGTTTCAGGAGACTGTGTATGACCATAGCGTCAGGTTGTCAGCCTGTCGCCTAAAATTGCAATACACATCAACTTTCAAGAAACTTTTTACATGTTCACCTAGTTCGAAATCCGACTATGAGTTTTCCTATCAGCTCCGACACGATTCTAACTTCTGAATTAGTGTTAATTGACTGAAATAGTTGAGCAAATAGTCATTTATAACACCACGGGTGGTTAATGGTTAAAGTTGCTTATCGCATCATCTCAGTTTTAACCGACTACAAAAAGGAGATTACTAACTCTCTTGATGAATTTCATAAATGTCAGTTAGAGCAAAACCTCTGTAGGTAGTTGGATGTTGGTCTTCATACCACCGTAAGATTGATTAGGTCATAGTCTAATAAAACATGGTCTTACATCCCCAGAGAAACACTTGCCTACGTCACTAGTATTGCCACTTTATTTCAATAAAATACGTTATGGGGTAAATTCAATCTCAGAAAAATGAGTTAAAATATTTCTTAATAATTTTAAAATTTAGATTTACGTGTGTATTGACTTGATCCTTACAGCAACACTTAAATTATATTTATTAGTTCAACAGTATCTTATATGATTTACAAAAAACATCATAGGTAAGAGTGGGTAATTCTGGTAACCCCAAGCATGATGACGTAGGCGAGTGTTAGTCACGTCATTCACGAGTCTCGGAATGGAACACCAGGCGGAGTATCTTATTATACCACTAGCTGGTGCCCGCGAACTTCGTTTCGCCAAAGAAGTTTTTGAGCCAACAGAAGCTGCACATCATGCTAAACAACTTTTTCAATACAGACATTTTCGTATCTCATAAGGGCGCCACACACCGGGCGCGTATGCGTGACGTGCACGTCATCACGCGCGTAGGGATGACGTTGTATCGTATGGAATTGTATGAGAGGCCTGCCTGCGTATGCGTGCACGTAATCACGCGAGTAGTGCGGTATGCGGTGCCTCATACAATCCCAGACGATACAACGTCATCTCTATGCGCGTGATGACGTGCACGTCACGCATACAGACAGGCCCGGTGTGTGGCGCCACTTTTTTTTGGAAAATCTTCTATGTACAGACTTTCCACCTTCTACCCTTTAAAATTTTGCCGACTTCCTGGTGTTACGTCACGTAGGTACAGACAGTACCTCCAGTGCTGATAATAGTTCTCACTAATAATCAAATATGATCAGCACGTTTATCTTCCACCATACCACACATCTAAAAACATTGCTTAATTTTGAGTGATTCATGCACAATTATACCACACAGACAGTTTGAACTCTTCTTCCTTGCCACCTTCCCACTTTGTGTGGTGCTGGCTCTCCTATTTTTTTGGTGCCATAACGTTCTTTCTGAGGTTCTCGAGTCAGTTAGGTCTTCTTTTTTTTTGAGCCTGGTCATACACACTAACTGACAACATTTTCAAAAATAGGTAGTGCGATATTGATATTAATTGTTTACTTATTTGATTACCCGCCCATTATTTTTAGGGTTCCGCACCAAAAGTGTACCCTATTACTGAGACTTCGCATCATTGTCTGTCTGTCTATAACCATGTTTATCCTACTAAAAAGGTGGATGTTTGTGTGTATGTTTGTTACGACATCACGCTAAAACGGCTGATTAGATTGACATGAAATTTTGCACAAATGTAGAAAAGTATCTAGAATAACACATAAGCTACTTTTTACCACGGAAAAATGTCTTATTCCTACGGGATCACGCATATTCCAATATTTTGCAAAGGTGGCGTGACTGAGCCGATTCGCGTTTTAAACGTTTTCGCCGAAAACTAACAGCGACATCTCTTGGTGAGTAATGCTTTTTTCCCGCGGAATAATAGGTTGCAGCGGGTGAAACCGCTGACGGGCAGCTAGTATCTCATAAACCGTGATAGTAAGACAGTTAAACTTTTAAATTTAAATTACAGATGTTGTATTTCTGTTACCATTGCGGCTCCCATACAACTAACATGATTTTTATGCCATTTTTACACATATTATGGTACGTTCTCAATTTCGATGTTTGTCTCATAGTTAGTATTTTATGCGTGATTGGTACGATTGGAGCAGGCAAATGATGATGTTGATGACGATGATGATGAAATAACCTGGAAAAACCCCAGACTACCGCCAATGATTCCTCCTGTTTCAAACTCTGAGCGCAAGAGTCACACCTTGATATAGGTAGTTGGCTACAGTAGGTACCAACGCAACGCCAGTGTTTCTTTAAAATTTTATGTGAAGGAGCAAACCCAGCTTAACCCATGTCGATGGATGCTTGTTTCTTTCTATTTCTTCTAATTAGTGAAATAATCACTTCTGTTTTTGTTTTCTTATTAAAAGTTGTGTAGGTACTATACTTTTAAAATTCCCTTAGGACCGGTATGCTACCAGTCCCGTTAAGGTACCTGCAAAAAGTGATAGGCCTGCAGAAGCAGCCCATCACAGTTGTACAGTTTTTTTTGTAGCTGTTTCTGCACTTAGTTCCTACTATAGATGTCGCTGCAGGTTTCTAAGACACGCTATCGAAATGTTCTTTTGAAAACTATTGCAGGGGTACTTGACACCGACCTGATACAGATTTAATCCAGAGCGAAGTAAGGCATTCTAGAGTAGAATTCTGAACGCAGCGAAGGATTCAAAGTACGTCGCCCGAGCCAAAATACAGGGTGTAAGGGACAGGTCTCCGAATACTGATAGGGTGCATTCAGACCATGAAATTGAACAACTTGCCATAGAAATAAATTTCAGGAAAAGAAAAAATGTTTTCGGCTTCCTTCCCATACAAAATCACGATCAACTGATTGCATTTACTATGGGAAGTCAAAAATGTTTTACATTTCCTGAAATTTATTTCTATGGGAAGTTGTTCAGTTTCATGGTCTGAATGCACCTTCAGTATTCGGAGGGCTGTCCACACCTGTATATTTGCGCCCGAGTAATTCACTCCACTTTCCATCACCCTCTGAGAGTATAAAAGGCGCCTCATATTTTATTGCAATATCATACTTTCACTGTTACTTGAACTAATTTTTAAAAAGATAAATAAAATTCTATCAATCGTGTATTTTTTGCTGAAAATTACGGATTGTAATTCGCGCGTAGGTATCTTTTTTTTTAGTTCTGTCGGGGCGGTGCGACTATGGGCCGTCGTCCCATACAACCTTTATTAGAACAATATTTGCATTCCATTTCTTTGGCGCTGACTGAACATCAAGCAAGATGTTCTAAATTCAAAGTAGTTTTATTCGAACTTGTTAAGTTCTTAATTTAAAAAGTGCGAATAAAAGAACTTTGCGGCGCGTTCTTTTCGAATAGATAGGATGAAAACAACTTTCCCCAAGGAACATACCTAGTTCAAAATATAAGGAGTAAAAAAAATAACTGCAAATATTTTAAAGGTGAATTAGTTCATGAAACTGAACAACTTTCCCGACCGCACGCAACGCGATATCGATTTACGTGCAAACTTATTTCAAGTACAGTGGCAACCCCCCCTTTTAGGGGTTGATTTTTTTTTAGCCTGTAACCTGGTCAGTAACTTTCCCGACATTTTGGTATAATTTGCATCAAAATCGGTTCAGTAGTTTTTGCGTGATGCTTCCTCATACAAACAGATAAACAGATAAACAGAGAAACAGATAAACAGATAAACAGACAAACAGAAAAAAAATCTAAAAATTGCTGAAACGTGTTCTGTTATCAATTTTAAGTATCACCAAACACTTTTTTTTGGAAAATCTTCTATGTACAGACTTTCCACCTTCTACAACTTTATTATATGTATATAGATGGATTAGGTGACTGCCTTATTTCTAGCTTTGGAATAGTTTGCATGAGATAAAAGTCAGTTACCTACCTACTTTCGTGGATACTGAGTGGGTATCATTATTTTCAACAGGTTTGAATTTTGTCAAATTAACATTTCACATGGCGTTGACGTTTGATGTGACATTTCAATTAGGGTACTTGACTGACAGGTCAATATTGAGCTTCTTTTTAAAACGATATTTTGTAAATATTGGCATATCACGTTATTTGCCACTAATTTTTACGGCGTCAATCAAGTTACTTTTATTCCGTAGGTATATTACCTATTTTCTGTTTAAAAATTCTAACATTGAATGTTTTGAAAAATGTGGAATGAAGGATAGTAGTTTTAAACAGTAGTTTTAAGTGTACATGTTTTCTATTTTCGTAATAACTCAGGCAAGTACCCTATTCAATTACATTCCTAATGTCATGTGATGATGTATAATAGGGTACTGACCTGATTAACATGCACTATTATCAGAAAATATGATTTCTATTTTCGTATGATGTAAGTTGGTATTCTTACAATCTATAAATACCTATAGTCTGATTTTTATTCAGATAGACTAAACTGACAGCTGAGATCGGCCTTTTGTTTTTAAAATGTTGCAAGCATCAGGCTAGTGTTGTGGTTTGACTCATTCATTTTATTCCCTTTCGGCCGCGTTGAACTGTTGTCCCATGATTCCTCGATGTATTTGTTTTTGTAAATAAATATGCTCAATAAATACTTGCGTATTTATTACGTACCTAGATGCTTTACGTTACGTAAAAGAGTATACGTTACGCGTATACTTTACGTTTATACGCAAAGTTTTCGTTCAGTTTATAGAATTCAAAAATGAATAATATTGAAATTTAAAATGTAGGTACTGTTCAATAAATTCACATTAATGATATCAGACTGTTACTTATTATGTTCTCATTAGCTTTCAAATAAAAATTTCGTCAGACAGGAAATAAATGTAAAGTAAGTTTGTTATACACATAGTAGTATGTTTGTCTTATAAAACCACGGCGAAGCAATAGCAGTGTCGCTGGACATTTCAAAGGCCTTCGATAGGGTGTGGCATGCGAGTCTGTTGAGCAAGCTTCCAGCGTACGGCATACCCACTGGCTTCTGTAGCTGGGTGGCTGACTTCCTGAGTGAACGGTCGATCCGAGTGGTCATAGACGGCTGCTCCTCTGACCTCAAGGCTATTAACGCCGGAGTTCCTCAGGGGTCTGTACTCTCCGCGACGCTTTTCCTGCTGCACATCAATGACCTTCTATCTTCAGGAATTGTTGGGTACGCAGATGACAGTACTGTCACCGAGAAATATCTGTCCGGCGCAGGAGCCAGTGGTGATGAAATCCAAAGATTGAGAAAGGCTATGATTGAGCGTACGAGCCTGACGTTAAGTAACGTCTCCCAGTGGGGCGATGACAATCTCGTCAGCTTCAATGCTTCAAAAACGCAGGCGTGTCTTTTCTCCGCAAAAAGGAGTCCTTTCACCTTTTCTCCTACTTTTCGGGGTACATCTGTTCCAGTGACCAACACTGTTTGATTCCGAAGCTGATCTTAGCGCAGTGGAAGCAAATTAAAGTTATCTTAAAATCTAAAACTAAATGGTCGATCAGCCTCGGAACAACATTTGACTACGATTCGTAGTGCTCTTTACTATAGCTAAATAAAATAAATTTAATGAGAGAATTTTGTTCCGGAAAGTTTCCGGCCGAGAAATTCTTGTTTCCAAAATCTACTTAAACAGGGCCCAGCAACGAATTGCTTACCGAGCAAACGATGATGCCGTTTCTTTGTGAGTTTAAGTATGACAGGAATCAGGTATTCAGGATATTTTAGGAGCGCAGGAATAGGGAATAACCTAAACTCACAGCGCTGGAACATCCGCTCGTTCTAGAACTCCTTTCCTCCAATTTGCACTACAGTTCACAGTTCGACATCACATAATGTTTTTTAACACAAAATAACTAAAAGATTTCTCTCCGAATGAGAAATCGGCCCCGTTAACCTCAATCATTTATAATTAAAATACGTAGCTATCGGCAGCCACGACGACGACGAGCGACGACTCAAAGTGAGGTTATGTTACCGGCGACCACGTTGGCCTCAATCAAAAGCCGAAACCAAAATTCACTTGGTTCACTTCCCCACCGCACAGGAAGCCATGGCTTGTGGCAAATAGCACACGAGAAAACCGCCAAAACACCTTAATTTTACACCACTTAAAACTAAAATTCGCTTCAACAACGCTAGCGTAAAGATGACAGACAGGGCGGACCGAAAAGTGTTGCCAGCACCGTCCGCTCAAAAGGTACGAAACCGTTTTTGATACGAAACTAAACATTCACCCGCCCCGGACCGACACATCGGTCCGCTCTATGCATGGCAGGCGTGATAATGTAGCTACTGCTCGCTTAAGGACTGAATCCCCACCTGAACTTCTGCAACTCGAGGAGTGCCATCACTACCCGGAAACAGGTTGAGAATGCGCCCCGGCGCCAACGCAGTGGCGGTAGGTTGGCATCCTTAACCAGAACGAGATCCCCAATGCAGGGGTTCAGTCCTGTCCGTCCACTAAGGCGTTGCTGCAGAATGTGCAAGTACTCAAGCGACCAACGCTTCCAAAGTTTTGAGTCATTTGCTGCAGCAACTGATAACGCGACAAACGATTGCTATTCACCTCCGTATAGGGATATTCCGGCAAGGCGTTAAGTGGGCGGCCAATTAAGAAATGCCCTGGCGTCAGGGCCTCTAAATCATTTGGGTCTGAGCTGAGCGGACACAAAGGACGTGAATTGAGTACAGCCTCAATTTTACAAAACACGGTCGCCAGCTCCTCAAAAGTCAAAATTGTTAACCCTACGACGCGCAATAAATGCGTCTTAGCGGACTTTACAACCGCTTCAAAAATACCACCCCAGTGAGGGCACGCTGGTGGATCGAACACCCAGGTAATGCCCTGACGGGAGGCCCGTGCTGATGGCTTCTTCGTTCTCCCGTAAGAACGTTACAATTTCTTTCATACACCGATCAGCACCCTTAAAGTTGGTACCACAATCCGACCTGATCAGCGCTGGTCGCCCTCGTCGCGACGTAAATCTCTCCAGCGCTGCCAAAAGGCCTCCGTAGATAGGTCGGCCACGAGCTCCAAGTGGACGGCCTTGGTGGCTAGGCACACGAACACGCACAAGTACGCCTTGATAGACTTTGCGTTCCGTAGGCGTGATGCCTTTACCATGAAAGGGCCTGCAAAATCCGTTCCCACACCTGCAAACGTCCAGGCCTCCGTCACCCGGTCCGGTGGGAGATCTCCCATCTGTGGCTGCATTGTGGCTGCCTTCAAGCGGTAACAAGGCAAGCACCTAAACACAACGCTACGTACCGTTCGTCGTCCCGATAAGATCCAGAACTCGCGCTGTAGGATGGCCAATAGCGCATTGCAGCCCGCGTGCGAGTTTTTCTCATGACGATCCCTGACTAAGAGCTCAACTAAGGGTCCCCTTTTGGAAGTAACAGTGGATGCCGAGCCGAAAGGGCAGGCTAGCGTTCGAAGTCTGCCTCCAACCCTGAGCATACCTTGCTCATCCAGGAATGGGTTGAGGCGCACAATTCCTCCCTTCAGCTTTCCACGTCCATCCCTGAGCAGCCTGACCTCCTCTTCAAAATGTTCCGCCTGGACGACTCTAACTAATGAGCGTAGAGCCGCATTCCGCTCCGCAGGCGAGAGGACAGGTGTAAAGTTCCGTTCTGCTTGAGGCTTCCTGCAGTTGTTCACGAACCGCTTGATCCAACCTGTCACCCCAAGAAGTTTGTCGAGGGAGCTATACCGTTCCAGCAAGAAAGCTGGGTTAGGCTTCGGTACGAGTTGCCCCACGTTCACTCGCAAACCTCGATCAGGTGGCCCAAGCGGCGCCCTGCACTCGTTGAATGGCCATTCCTGCGGCGACTCAGTCAGCCATTGAGGTCCCCACCACAGTGGGTGACTCACCAAATCTGGTGCCCTGCACCCGCGCGAAGCGCAGTCCGCTGGGTTCCATTCTCCCGGTACGTGCCTCCACACTAACGGAGTTTCCGACCCCGTAATCTGTGACACCCGATTTGCCACGAAAACCTCAAGTGTATGTACCGACGTCTGCAACCAGCACAGAACTATCCGACTGTCAGTCCACGCGTACACCGTTTCATCCAAGTTGATGGTACCACGCAGATTGCAGGTTACATGATTTAGCAAGCGCGCTAGAAGAGCTGCCCCTGCCAATTCCAATTTGGGGATGGTCCATCTAGTTCTGACTGGTGCCACCTTACTTTTGGCCATAACCAGACGCACGTGCACAGTTCCCGTTGAACTTGCTGTCCGAAGGTATACAGCTGCCGCGTACCCTCGCTCCGAGGCGTCACAAAACCCATGTAGGGTAGCCTTACATCCCACCGATGGGACTAACTTGCGGGGTATCGCGATGTGCACAATCCCTGGTAAGGTGGTCACAAACTTGAGCCAATCCTTCAACAACTCTCCGGAGAGTTGGTCGTCCCATCCTAAGTTGGCTAGCCACAACCTTTGTAAAAGCACTTCGCCATGAACGTAACCGGGGCGATCCATCCGCTAGGATCGAACGTTCTAGCGATTGTCGACAGTACCGACCGCTTAGTCCAAGTTTTCTCCACACGGTCGGGCTCGATCTTGTACGTGAATACGTCATGCGTTGGCCTATATTGCACCCCGAGGATGCCCAACGTGTTTGGATTGTCCGGGTTCTCAAAGAGGTGCGGGTCCTGATGGAACTCGCCTGGCAAACCGGCCAGGAG
Source organism: Phthorimaea operculella (assembly GCA_024500475.1). Lineage (NCBI taxonomy): Eukaryota > Metazoa > Arthropoda > Insecta > Lepidoptera > Gelechiidae > Phthorimaea > Phthorimaea operculella. Next base: position 2,870,104 of record JANFCV010000046.1, on the reverse strand, counting down.
CTCTGGGCAACTGGACAACCATTTCCGCAACTCGTAACCTCCTGAACCCATGATCGCGATCAACTCGTCTCGTAGAATTAGCGCCTGCTCCACGCTATCAGCACCCGTGCAGATATCGTCCACGTAGACGTCGCGATCCAGTACTGCTGCGGCTCGAGGATATCTTACCCTTTCCTGTGCGGCCAACTCTCGCAGCGTACGTACTGCCAAATACGGACTTGGCTTAAGTCCATACGTCACCGTGTTAAGTTCGTATGTGACCATCGGCTCATCTGGGCTCTCACGCCACAAAATCAGCTGATACCGACGGTCATCCGGATGTATCATGGTTTGGCGAAACATCATTTTGACGTCTGCGACGAACGCTACCTGGTGTAACCGAAAGTCTGTGAGAATGTCCACAATGTCCCGGTTCAATTTAGGACCCGCGTGCAAACATTGGTTCACAGACACACCATTCGAGGTAGGAGCAGAACCGTCAAACACCACCCGTATTTTCGCCTCAGGTGACTTCAAGACAGCCAGGTGTGGAATGTAATAATGCTCGACACACCTCCAATCCAGGCTGGACACCGACATGTGGCCCAATTGAATATATTTCCGCATGAATTCTATATACTTCTGCCGAAGTGCTGGGTCTCGCCTCATCTTCCGCTCCATTCCGAGTAGTCTCCGTTCCGCGAGCTGTCGCGAACTACCTAAAGCGGGGCGGTTTGGGAGAAAAGGTAGCCTGGTCACGAATCTGCCTGACGGGCATCTCGCAGTGTTGTATTGATAGAACAACTCGCACTCGTCATCCTCTGGCTTCCGTCTGTCCGCCGTGGGCGCTCTTGAACTCCCAAAACCTCTGCAGCACCTCTGACAGCACACTACCATAGAGGACCGGATCCCTTCTGGTAGGTCCTGAGGTCTCCAAACTGGGCCGAAAACAACATACCCCTGTGGTATCTACGGCCACCAAACCAGTTTCCTGGAGTACCTTCTTCCTACCGCACCATAATCTCCCGAGGACGTCTGACCCGAGAAGTACGTCCACCGTACCAGGAGTATCAAAATCAGGATCCGCTAACTCCAACCCTGTGGTTAACCCTCGTACCGTTGGTGGTAACCTAACTGGGAGTTTCCCAACCACTTCATCCAGCACCACGGCTGAGACTTGATAGCTGACCCCTGTACATGTGCTACCTAATGCGAACTCAAAGTTCGTCTGACCCCGAATGTCAGGCACATTTAGGCCCCGATGCCTACAGCTTCATCCTCGCTTGGCCGTACATTTAGGCCTAGCCTACTCACCAGCTTACTCGATACAATACATCCCTGAGCCCCTGTATCCAGTAGGGCTCTTACTTGAATGGTCCGGCCACCGTATCCCCATACCCAAATCTTAGCCGTTGGCAAAAGTACCGTGATTGGACGGGGGCCGAAGCTGATGAGTAGGCGGCGATTACCTAGCGGGAATCTAAACGCGGTGAGGCCGCGTCCCGCGGGGTATCCTCACTACCCAAACCTGTGTATGGGTCCCACTCCTGCTGGTAGGGAGGTCTGCCCATAAAGGCCATGGCTGGAGTTCTATAGTACCCCGACGGCAAACGTCCGTACCGAGGTTGCGCCTGTAGCCGCGGGTACTCAGGCATAGGCGGGGGCATGCGTGGGTCTTGAGACCCAACCAGGTGGCTCAAGCCCGCAGAATACTGCATGTACCCTGGTGGCTGCCTAGTGCTCCCCTGACACCCGCCCGTTGAATCCCGTACCTGGGATGGGTGTCCTTGGCCACGTTCCTGTGCCGCTCTTCCCCAATCCGGCACCTGCTGCCGTGGTGGGGATCGTCCCCACGTCCTTGGGTAAGTGGGCTCCGTCTGTTGACGTCCCCCTGCCTGTCCCTGTGACCGATGCGGAGGTGGGCTCCTCCTTGGAGGGTGGGGAGCGTTGCTCCCTCCCTTGGTGGGCAGGCTCCTTCGCTGATCCGATCCAGCGCTGCCCCGGCGCCTCCGGAGCGATTCATGCAGAGCAGCGGATGGTGTGCACCCTGGCAGTACCTACAGTTGGTGCTTGAAGGGCACTCGCACCTGATGCGGCCCCAGGCACCGAAAACACCAACGCCTCTGCTGTGCCACACCCCGTCTCCTCTGAACCCGCTGCGCAGCAAACTCCTGACACGCTGCCACCCCGTGGCCTGTCTCCCTGCAGTAGGCACACCCTGATTCCAATGCGGTGTTGTACCGCCTGGGTTGCCACTGTTGCCTCCTCGCGCCGGTGCACCCGGCCGTTCCGGGTGGCGAGGGCAGAGGTCTCCTTGCGAGGGCTTCACCAGCCTGGACGTCCACTCGCCTGCTTTCGGCCTCGAGGAACGACTTCAGATCCTCGTAGGTCGGGAGGTGGTCCGAGGACTTGCCCCATGTAGCTGCTCGAATCGAGCGACCATTTCGCTCGGCAGGCGGCGAAGCACTGTGTGGACCAAGATATAACCGTAGCCCGCCACTGGCAAACCCTGTCGCTCTAGTGCGCTGACCGCGACACTGACTGGGTGGAAGATTTTCTCGCGGAGGTCCGTACCTCGCGTTATGGTTGGTATTGACAGCCACTGGTCTAACAGCCTGTCTACAATCAGGCGCTTGTTTCGATACCGGTCGGTAAGGATCTTCCACGCCACCTCATAATTACTATCCGAGACAGCCAAATGCGTCAGCAATTCATGAGGCTCTCCATGTAGCCTGGACATCAGCTGAGCCATCTTGTACGCCGGCGTTATGTCCGTCCGTGTGTGGACCACACTGCTATACAGGTCCTCAAACGCCGGCCAGTCGGCGTAATCGCCTGCAAAGACTGGAACCGTAACAGGCGGAAGAGGCACCTGTAATCCTTGTCCCACTTTACCACGGAATGGCTTTTCCTTTCCGTCACGTCGCCTAGATATGTCCGCAGCTGCCTGCGCAATGTCCTGTGCCAGCTCAAGCACTGGCTTACATCGCCCTCAACCAGCTCCTTATCTTCAGGGTTAGGAGCTTCCTCAAGGAGCATGAGGCACTCTGTGAGGTGTTCCGACACAACCCGAACCCGTTCATCTGCCTGTAGTGCACTTTTCAAGAGCGCGTCCTCCCGGTCCTCGCGGCCGATCATTGCCGCTGTGGTAGTAAACCACCTTAATTCTGTCTTTATAGCAGCCTTATACCTGGCGATCGAGGAGCCATGGTACCAACTTTTACACACTCGACTTAATAAAAACGAAAAACCAATAAACAAATACCACAAAATAAATGTTAGTTGACTGGCCTAGACCTTACCGATAAGGTACCGTTCACTAGGCAAACAATACAGTCACAAAAAAAAACCGAAACAATATTTTCCAAAATTAATAAAATATGTGGGTAATATAAAAAACACGCTTAATACTAAATTACGGCTAACTATTTTGCAATAAAGCAACCACGCTCTGCTACCAAAAAATGTTTGATTCCGAAGCTGATCTTAGCGCAGTGGAAGCAAATTAAAGTTATCTTAAAATCTAAAACTAAATGGTCGATCAGCCTCGGAACAACATTTGACTACGATTCGTAGTGCTCTTTACTATAGCTAAATAAAATAAATTTAATGAGAGAATTTTGTTCCGGAAAGTTTCCGGCCGAGAAATTCTTGTTTCCAAAATCTACTTAAACAGGGCCCAGCAACGAATTGCTTACCGAGCAAACGATGATGCCGTTTCTTTGTGAGTTTAAGTATGACAGGAATCAGGTATTCAGGATATTTTAGGAGCGCAGGAATAGGGAATAACCTAAACTCACAGCGCTGGAACATCCGCTCGTTCTAGAACTCCTTTCCTCCAATTTGCACTACAGTTCACAGTTCGACATCACATAATGTTTTTTAACACAAAATAACTAAAAGATTTCTCTCGAATGAGAAATCGGCCCCGTTAACCTCAATCATTAATAATTAAAATACGTAGCTATCGGCAGCCACGACGACGACGAGCGACGACTCAAAGTGAGGTTATGTTACCGGCGACCACGTTGGCCTCAATCAAAAAGCCGAAACCAAAATTCACTTGGTTCACTTCCCCACCGCACAGGGAAGCCATGGCTTGTGGCAAATAGCACACGAGAAAACCGCCAAAACACCTTAATTTTACACCACTTAAAACTAAAATTCGCTTCAACAACGCTAGCGTAAAGATGACAGACGGGGCGGACCGAAAAGTGTTGCCAGCACCGTCCGCTCAAAAAGGTACGAAACCGTTTTTGATACGAAACTAAACAAACACTCTTCAACTCCTTGGCATGGAGCTGTCCTCTGACCTCAACTTCGGCACCACCATCGAGTCCAAGGCTCAAATTGCAGCTAGAAAGTTGGGCGTCCTGAATAAAGTCAAGCGGTACTTCACGCCTGAACAGCTTCTAACTCTTTATAAAGCTCAAGTCCGATCTTGCATGGAGTACTGCTGTCACCTTTGGGATGGCTCGGCTAAATACCAACTTGCTGCACTGGATTCGGTGGAACGCAGAGCCAAGAGATTAATAGGCGATAAAAAACTGGTGGCGACCAAGCTTCACAGCCTGGCTCACCGCCGCAAGGTTGCTTGCCTATCGGTCTTCTACAGATTGTACTTCGGAGAGTGTGCGCGTGAGCTGCATGAGCTCATACCACCGTCTCCTTTCTTCCATCGGACATCCAGACGCACGGCCGGCTACCATCCGTTCTTAGTTGATATACCCACATTACGCACTAAGCGCTTCAAATCATCTTTCATTATGCGCACAGCTAAAGAATGGAATTCCCTGCCTGCGTCTGTATTTCCGAGTGCATATAACCTGAATCTCTTTAAGTCTAGAGTGAATAGGCATCTTCTGGGCAAGCTCGCTCCACCGTAGATCCCATCTCTGCTCTAGGGTAAGATTGGGGTCAAGAGTAAGCCCATCATAGATAAAAAAAAAAGGTAGGTCTTTAGGTCAAGGTAAAGGAAAAAATCTGAAAATGGCCAAGTGTGAGTCGGTTTTAAAAATAATGAAGGTGTAAATTCATACCCCTAAGGAACTAAAACAAAAAATCTATCTATATCTTCCAATCGTCGTACCGACCTAAAATTCGTTACGAAGGTTTGTATTTAGTCAAAGTAAAGTAAGTATAAATGAGATATTTCCTTACCTAACTTAATCATAAGAAAAAAAGAAAATAAACCTTACAAAAATAAATGAAATCCCACCCAAAACATAAATGTGAAAGGCTGCCAAGTTCGATAATATTGGAATGCTTCGCCTATAAAAGAAGTGAGATCTAAATAAGTACCAAGTTCCATACACAGACCTCAGTTAAAAATAGTTACAGGAATGCACACTTGATTTTCCGCAGTTTGGAAAGTAGATTCTTATTTCCAAACTGCGAAAAATCAAGTGGGCATTCCTGTAACTATTTTTAACTGAGGTCTGTGTATGGAACTTGGTACTTATTTAGATCTCACTTCTTTTATAGGCGAAGCATTCCAATATTATCGAACTTGGCAGCCTTTCACATTTATGTTTTGGGTGGGATCTTTGAATTACATTGTAGCAACACCCCTATACTACAATAAAACATAAAAAGAAACGGTTGAAAACAGTCATCTAAAACCGAACCAAAAAATCGCTAAGTAGTAAAATCCCATATTACGTTCTCGTATTGAATTCATGCTCCGAGCAGATTCGCGGCCGTCCGTATTACGTTCTCGTATTGAATTCATGTTTTGAGCAGATCGCGTCCGGAGCTGTAATACGTTCTCGTATTGAAATCGCGCCGGGAGCATATTGCGTTCTCGTATTGAAATCGCGTCGGGAGCATATTACATTCTCGTATTGAAATCGTGCTAGGAGCATATTACGTTCTCGTATTGAAATTGTACAAGGGCCATATTACGTTCTCGTATTGAATTTTAAACGTCTATAACTTCTAAACTAAAGGTTAGATTGGGATAGGAGTAGGTTGTAGGGTCTTAAAATAACGTAATCTATTAGATAAAATCATTAGTAGTTAAAAATTCCAACATTGGTTTTTCACGTATGCGGGCAATGGTTTCATGTCGCTCGTATTATTGAGGGGTGGGCCGGAGCCGAGGCGCCCGTATACTGACTTTCGGTCATCGCTTCGGTGTTGGATCGATGTTGGTGTATGTGGTGTCTAAGCATGATATAAAGTGGAATTGACGGAAAAGGCTCTGGTTTACCACCCCGTACGTAGTTTGTCGTCTGTGCCAGGCCGGCTAGGCCCTCACTAGCGACTTACTACAAAACAGTGGTTGGGTGCATGGCCACTGGTGATAAATGAAAGCCGTTACGTACGGCGATGAAATAAAGCGAATTATTAGTAACAAACTATTATCTTTGGAAAGATCTAAGAAATAAGGCATACCAGGGTTCAGGTATGGCTAAAGATGAAATATATGAGAAATGATCCTAATGCCATAAGAAGAGCTTATATTAAGAGAAAATGGCAAGTAATGATGATAAAAGCTCTCAGGAGCTTAAGAATGTGGTTTGATGGTGGCCACAAATGAATACTCGCAAACTCAAAATGCAAATGATCGAGGTGTATTTCATCTAGCTGAATACCTTTGGCTATAGGCGAGTAAGTGGTAAGCGCTTTGGCGTCTTACTAACGCTATGCGTATATGCCTGGGGAAACGCTTGATGTTTATGCCTAGTCAATAAACTATGAAGTATAAGAGAAATGATCCTAATGTCATAAGAAGAGCTTGTATGAAGAGAATATGGCAAGTAAAGATGAGAAACGCTCTGAGGAGCTAATGAATGTGGTTTCTTGGTGGCCACATGTGAATTCACGCAGACTCGAACGCACAACGCGTATTACGTCTTGCTGATTATCTTTGGCTATAGGCGAGCGTGCGGTGAGCGCTGTAAGCGTCTTGCTAATGCTATGCGTATGTGCCTGGGTAACGCTTGATGTTTACGCTTAAACAAAATACTACGGTATCGTACATATGACGACAGCTGTGCGCAAGTGCGGTATGTTGTTTATGTCGATTACCTAATCTCAACGGTGACATTAGACTGATTAAGTCACACTCGTGATGTACATCGGTCTTGTGAACCGTGAGCCTCTTGGCGGTGACATTAGACTGAGTGATTCACATTCGTGATGAGCATTGGTCTTGTGTACCGTAAGCCTCTCGGCGGTGCCATTAGACTGATATAGTCACACTCGTGATATACATTGGTCTTGTGATCCGCAAACCTTTTACCATTTATTAAAATGACATATATTTGAAACACAGGCCTCTGGTCTTATTAACTGTAAACTGAGATCTGTCGTTGTGCGCAGATTTGTCGACTTGCGAGATGCTCACATAATATGAGATGAAGTAGCACAAGCTTTAAGTGCACAAAGCAGAGATGATGACACTTGTATGTACCCGCAGTTGCATGGGGCTTCTGAAGGTGGCTAAGGCTAGGGCAGGGAGCACCACGAATGTACATCTGAGCCCTGTAGTGGTTTGATGTCCTCCTAGCGCCAGCTACTGGATGGGGTTTAGCAGAATGCTGCTTTAACCTGCCTCCGTTCTCGGCTATAGTTGGAACTATGTTGTATCTCGTAAGAGATTGGAATGACGGCATGAAATAATTAAAGCAAGTGGTCTTGAGACGTCCAAGCCACTAGAGATACAACAATACCGTTGATAGATTCGCTCCGTCCGGTATTTCCAACAAAGATAGTGCAGATTCGAGTGGACGTAACAAAGGGAAACGTCCTGTGTCACATCTCAATCGAAAAGCGAACCATCTCTTTATGTTGAGCTCTGGCGAGAGATGAACTGGGCTATCAGACAGATTGCTGGTTGACAGTGAACAGATTGGTGCCTGTGGTATTCATTTACGATATTTCTCAGGTTGGCATGACCATTGCGTCTTCGAATACTGCTGAGCATAAATATAAATAAGAAGGCTCAAAATATGAATAAATGATACCACGAATGAAAATGATCCTATTATGAAAACTAAAAGCATTGACACGGCAATGCTAATGCTTTGCTCTACGGGGCTTAGCACAAGAAGTGAATCTCGCAATCAATAGCCTTGCTCTACGGGGCTTGGCAAATAAAATAATAACTCGCAAACCAAATATGAGCCTTAATGAAATGTTGGGGCGATACCAAAAGCTTATGCGGTATTTCGATTATGCTTGGTTAATGCTCGACTATGAGTTATGTTTAAAATGAATTCCAACCCCTACTTTAGGGGCAGTCAGAAAGTCCGCGACCTGTCCCAGAACCGCGGCACGCTAAGGTGGTGACATGATTGTGTGTAGATTGGGCACTCCGGTGTCGAGACTCTTGCACTCTAACGTGTTACCCACCTAAGCAAAAGGCTAGTAGCCTTGGTTGGCCACATTGGCTTGAGACGACATTAGTTGTGTGCACGCGAACGTTACTACTCGCTTCGGCTTGTAGTGGTGACTTGTAGATGTGTAGACACTAAAGTTGTCGATTGCTGATAAGCCTTCCATTATAAGGCGAACGTCTACAAAGTCTCCTGTTTGAGTAATGTCGCTGCAGCTCACGCTATGTGACGTTATGATACTGGAGCCATGTTGCTTGCAACATGTGCGAGAACGAAGTCTGAGATTAGCTACGGCTGATCGTAGTGGTGGACTCTGCTAGCTGACGCTCTCCCTTGCAGACGGCATTTGTATGTCATATTTCTACCACACTACTACTTATGACTTTGGAGTATCTTTCTTTCACCCGAGGGGGTTCCCTCGAGTCTAACAAGGCTCTGGGTGTGGCTGCGGCCTGATACTTCCAAAGGCGCCAACTCGGTGCATAACTCTAGCCTCCGGGCAACCCTATATGACCTACAGTGTCAGATGCTTGACAAGAGCAGAAGCTCGAGTGGATGTCTCCGCTCTCGGCAGTGGTCGATCTCGGATCGAGGTCTTGCTGTAGTACTGCCTGGTGACAGGTGTCTCCGGTTCTCGGTGACTGAGTACTACGACCTTAAAAGATGGGTTATCCCACAAACCTCTGTTGGAGCGGAGGAGTTAGCCGGTTACGTACTGCATATAGACTGTGTGTCTTGTGTGGTACTGGTAGCGGCCTATCGTGATCGAGCGCTGTGTGGAGCTCTTTCACCTCCTCCAAATCATTTTTATTCCATTTAGAACTATTGTCTGAAAATAACTAATATCTCCTAGAGATATAAGTTAGACTTTTGGTTCTGCAAAGTAAGTCTTCTGTACTTGTTAGTACTAGAAGCAGATGGAATAAAAGTGAAGGAGGAGCGCTCCCTCAATCTCTGGCCTTTCATTGGAATGGGCTTGAGATTAACAGAGGAAGAAGTTGATCATGATCGGCATATTTTTATTTAAGAACTCGAGAGTTCTTTCTTAACTCCTGATGGCTCAATAAATATTAAATGATGTATGCGATAGACAGTTAATAGAGTAGACGAATCTTACTGATGGCAATGCAAGCGACTCAAAAGAATTTGTGTTATTACACATGACGTGGTGTTCTCACCCACCACTAGACGAAAACATGGCCTTTACGAATGCGCTTCGCGTATTTCGTATTTTATTTATTTAAGACGAGGATGGAGCAGTTACAACATGACTTGATCATTTGGGTACAACACTATTTATTTATTATTTTAAAATACAGAAACGTGGCAACCCACCAAACGTCAGATGAGTCTATCTGAATAAAAATCCTAAGTACTATACCTTTATTTGCAAAGCTGACATTTAATATCAAGACGGGGCGGCAGCTGTGCCGAAATCGATAGGGTTTTGATTTATTACACGCGATTTTGCCGCCATTTTGATAGATCGTAATAGCTGACGTGACCTTGGCAGCTGTCATTTGTAGAGAAAGAAAGTTGAGTTACTTTGAGCCGAGAAACACAAGAAGCGTCCATTGCTATGCTATTCGCTTTTTGACTGGGTCGTAAATAAAATACAAAATTTGTCTGTTTAAAACTGTTTGTCAAAAAGTACTATAGGCTTCAATGATTGTCTTTAGACATATTTCAAGTTGGAATTATTAAACACAAAAATTATGTAAAAGTTATTGTTTTGACTCCATCCAAAATATTGAATTATGACGTCACATTTCAGTGATTTCATACAAAATATCGTTTTCGGTCGTCTTAAAAAGAATCTCATTTGATCAGTCAGCGGATTTAAGCGTTGTTTAACCGCATGGCATGCGTTATAGACTAAGCTCCCATTGACAAAGTCTTACCTCATAAATCTACCGATTGAAAGTATGCTATAACGATAGATCATGTTTAGGAGGTCATATCATTGTATGGGTGGCCATCCGAAATCCTGGCAGTTTTTTTTATTCCACTTGTAAATCTTATTTTATTTCCAAAATTTACACATTACAGCTTTACTGTTCAAGACGTATACCCATCTAAAGAGACACCTTTGGCGATGAGAACCTACCTAGGTTGCCAGCTCCAACAGCGGCAGTTTCCATGGTCAGCCACATTTTAGGGACCAAAAAATAAAGTCACTTATTACGAAATAAAATTAATGCAAATCGATAGCCCTAGGAATGCCATTGATGAATATATAGGGTTGCCTGTTATCATCACAACGGTATCTCCGATAAGCCCCCTCAATAATTTTAAATTAGGTTTTCAAATATACTGCCAGGCTGATAACAGGCAACCCTATATATTCGTCAATGGCATGCCTTAGGCTATCGACCAATACTAATTTCATTGGGTAGCCAGATGAGGTAAGCGAGTTCATTTTTTGGCCTGTAAAAAGTGGCAGACCATGGAAACTGCTAATGTTGGAGTTGGCAACCTAAGCGCGTTCTCATCGCCAAAGGTGTCTCTTTAGATGGATATACGTTTCGAACGGTAAAGCTGTGTTATGTAAATTTTGGAAATAAAATAAGTTTTACAAGTGGAATAAAAAAAAACTGCCAGGATTTCGGATGATGATCTATCGTTATAGCATACTTTCAATCGGTAGACTTATGAGGTAAGACTTTGTCAATGGGAGCTTAGACTATTAGGACCATATGAATTTCGAAGTTTTCGAACAAATTCTCATTAAAAATACGATTTATGTAAAAAGGTTTGACTGAAGCACACTGCACAAAGTAAGTACGTATTGGCTGGCGCTTTTCTACTCTGTGACTGAACAATCCGTCAACGCAGCGCTAGCGGATGCGTCTTTCAAACTATCTGAAATAGTCCGCATTTTTGTGTGAAAATAAGGTAGAAAACTTCATTTTCCTAATAAATAAAAATCAAAATAACGCAACAAACGGACGTTACGCGTGTTTCTTGCTGGAGACATTGGATTGACGGAAGTAACTTTTAAAAGGTCACTTTCTTTACTAATAATAGCAGTCACTTACCGTTGTCAATAAAAATGTTTCTGAAAAGTAGTATGGTTTGGAAATAGGTACAACGTGTTACAGAATGAACAAAACTTTTTTTTCATCGTCAATAGATAAAATAATCACATCACTTGTCTAGGTCAGTGCTACACTACCTTACGAACTTGCGATCCGGCATACATTGACTTTTTCGTCGTTCTTTTGTGATCCCGATATTATAGTCAAAGTCGTCGACAAAACTTGATACTGGCGAAATCATAATGGAAACGCCATAAACACAAGAAATTGAATTGAATTGACTTTTTTGATTGATTCACGTGAGTTTCTTTCTTGTAATAATGACAACCATGTTAACGGATAACGGAGCTACCAATTAATTTGAACTTAAAATTAGTGCAGAAACTATTTTTTTTTTACAACTCTTTGTTGGATTCTGTACAACTCGTTTCACTTCCTTTTGTATTTATCATTCAGTAATACGCTGTTTACTTAATTTAAACCGATTTGACTACGTTTCAAATAAAAAACAGGTCAAATTATACTTCCTAAACTACCTAGTCTGTTACTTTCTGTATTGTTTAATGTATAAATAAAGAGATAAAAAAGGTAAGTACGTAAGTAAGTAAGTAATTATATTGCTTCTAAGAAAAATAATAAAACAATTCTTTTGAAATCATTCAAGATGACTGAACTTCAGAGAAGAAATTAGAGTTACGATTGTCTAAAAGTGCTTTTCGCGAAAATCGAGAGTTCAGTTGGAAAGAACTAAAAAATATTTGTCAGACGTGATGTTAGCGCCCGTACTAAAGAGGAATATGTTTTTCGAGAGTATGTGTACCTAAACTTTTAGTCTTGGGCTACATCCCAAACGGCTAGTCGAATTTTGACTATAATTGAAATTGCCGCAGTTGGGTTTTTATTTTTAATTATTAAAATTGTTAAAGACGTTAACACTCCACGTACCCTGCAAGGCACAAAGGCGTGATGTAGAAACCGTGTGAACTAGTACAGTTGGAAATAACACATAATCTCATATACGTCATTCTTTATCCCCGAGGGATTCCTACTTTCCACGCTGATATGGAATTAGGTGGATCGCACACACGCTCAACGATAATGTGGTTCGTGACAGCCAGTATAATCATGAGCCTATGACAGCAATTTGATGGGTGGTACTGATGTCCGGTTTTCGTAGGTAGGTATGTGATTTGGGCGCAGTGTGGTGCCAGCTTAGAATAGCATCATCCCATTTCTGTCTTTGGGTGTCATAATAAAAGAGGACTAAGGGATGAATCCAATTAATGGGCAACAGTATTCTGTATGAACACACCACCTTACACTGCGCTCGCCAATGCGTCTTTCAATACTAACACGCCTATCTAGGGAACTACATGTCCAGAAGAAGATATTGCACATTTCGAGTGGACACCAAGACATCCAACAACCCGCTGGTTTTTGAAGATAAAGTAGTTGGTGCTCCGGTAGCTCAATTGGTAGAGTCGTGTGGCGATTACCACTATTAATCGCAACAAGAGTTTAATCAAGGAAAAGCATAGGTCTTCTTGGAAAACTAACAACGCTGGAGTTCCACAAGGTAGCATTCTCGGTCCACTGCTTTTCCTGCTTTATATAAATGACTTACCGAGATCCACTACAGAAAAATGCGTTTTGTTTGCAGACGACACTACTATTCTAATAAAATCTGACAAGAAGTGTTGTTTGGAAAACCAAATAAATACAGCAATTAAAAATGTTGTAGGATGGATGGAATTAAATGACCTTTCTGTCAACATACTTAAAACGAAATGTATACAATTTAATTAATATAATTCCCAACCGGTTTCTCTAATAATTAAATACAATGACATGGTAATAGAAGAAGTGACAAATGTTAAGTTTTTGGGCTTTCAACTCGACAATAATCTTAATTGGAAAAAACATATCGACTCAATTTGTTGTAGACTTGATAGATTTGTATTCGCCTTAAAAAAATTGAGGCAAACTATATCTACACAAGCCGCGTTAACCGCATATCATGGTCACGTTTCTTCCATTCTTAACTATGGACTATTATTATGGGGGAATTCTGTAGAATTCGATAGAGCATTTAAAGTCCAAAAGCGCTGTTTGCGAGCCATTGATAATGCATGGTTCTTAGATAGCTGCAAACCAATATTTCAAAAATATAAAATTCTACCCCTTCCTTGTCAGTATATTAGAGCAGCCTGCTTGTTTGTACGCTATAAAGAAAATTATTTTGTAAAGCACTCAAATGTAATAAGACGAGTACATAGATCAGTCTATAAAGATTTGCTGTATCATCCACGCTGTTGTAAGGATATTTATAAAAGAAATGCATATAATATGTGTATAGCAATCTATAATAACTTACCTACAACTTTGAAATGTATCCAAGGAAACAAGTTTAAAACTACGCTAACTGAATGGCTCTTAATAAATTGTTTTTATTCTGTCAAGGATTATTTAAATAGGAATAGAGTCACATGACACAGCATGCTATTTTACCTACCTAATTAAGATTTGCACACCTGTATCAGGTTGAATTCATAGTCTTAAGGATTATTACTAAGTCAGCTGTAATAAATTGTAACCTATGTGAATTCTTGCAAATAAACTATTTGATCCTCCTCGGTTCAGGGTTCAAGTCGCGGCCACAGCCATTTTTTGAATTCGTTCTTCCTATTTTCATAGCTTGTTTTTTGCGAAATAAACTGCATCCGGTGAAAAACCGCAAAATGAAGCGGCGTGTGTAAGAACCGCCTTATTTCCCGCAAGGAGCCGGCACGTAACAAATAGTTTTCCAAGACATGTCACGCGACTCACGCGTTATAGATGAAATAGTGCTACTTTCTATTATAATGCAAGAGCCGGCTGCAGAAATACCTACCTCATAAATTGAAAATGAGAAAACTGAAAAATTCACTAGCGACCTTGAACCCGGGACTGTAGATCACCGTTTCACCACTCTGCCAACTGAGCTACGGGCGTCTAGCGGACCCTGGTGAATTTCTCAACCTCTTAATGCTCGTCTCAAAGCGACAAATACCCACCTCATCTCATCAGGTACTACACTAAGCTACGCTTTAAATGGAAACGGTTTCAAGCTTCGCAATGTCGCGCGTCTCACGTCTCCGAAGGTCACTTGTATGACAGATGCCATCTTACGTCTCACGTCTTTATGTCTACCGACTATATGGAGCTTGCACCTTACGAAAACATATTAAGGAACGGAGGTCAGACGCACTCTTTTGACCTCTTTTAACCCAGCTAACTTCGTTTTAACTACGTGTTGTAGCCTTTGTAGGTGTAAATAGGTATGTATGTTCGTGTTAGTGAGTATTTACCTGACTGCCTCAGAAGGAGGGTTATGTTTTTCGAGAGTATTATGTAGGTATGTATGTATCTGGACAAGAAAATTCTTTTTCACGGGCTACAGCCCAAACGGAGAGTTGGATTTTGACATTGAGGTGTCGTTAGATTCGTCTCAGTAGCGCAAGTGACACTGGCTATATTAAAAAACTATAGATTCAATATGGAATTTTTTTAAAGCAAAATACTTCTTTAAAATTACCGCAGTCGGGGTTTTTGTTTTTTAAAACATCTACTAGTTTGTACATTTACTTCCTATACCTACCATTATACCGACCATCGTTTTCGATTATGGTCTGTTATTAACCCTCAATCGATTGTAAAAGGCATAATTTATTTCTTTGTGACAAAAATGGAAATGATTAGGTACACAGAGTTTTGTGAAAAAAGGTCGTATCCTGTACAAAAAAGATGGGAATCATATTTGCGTCCCTATTCAATTTTGAGGCCTTTTAACAATAGAGTGCCACTTGTAGAATAAAATTATGCCTTTATTTCGTATATGATTCCTAAATCCATTATTTTTTACCCGAGTTCTATACACGTACATAAATACATGTACGTATTTAAGGGGTAGGCAGAGCGTAAGCGGCTGGCTATATGAAATAGTAAAATTGATTTAGGAATCCTATACGAAATACTCCTCGATTTTCATCCACGCTAGGTTGGCTGGAAGAAATCTCTTAGAGATAAGCTCGCCTTTATTTTAAATTGTATGTTTAACTGTATATTTAATGGTGAACAATAAAGAATTTAATAATAATAGAGCCTTGTATGCCAGATTTGAATAGCATCACCCGATATTTTTCCCACGGATGTCGTAAGAAGCGACCAAGAAATTTAAGTGTTGATGACACAGACAAATGAAACCTTTTTCGCGCAGCGCTGCTAGACACGCCTTTTGTCAAAATTTCATACAAGACAAGCCTGTCATTTTTGAATGTTTTTGAACGAGTTTGTCATTTGAGGTGATAGCTCATTTAACCGTTCCGTACGCGTCATATTTTGAAATTTTGTATGAAATTCTATGCCACTTAGGGTGCTGTGCGTACGGTTCGGAACAGAGTGCGTTCACCCTAAAGTGTTGCCACAACCGTCTTTTCAAAATACACATATCCGTCGCCAAAACCTAAATTTGGAGTGTATGAGATTGAATAAAAAAAGGGAATGAATGAAAATGGCCCCTTCATCCCCGTGGTTCACCTCCTGGTCCACCTGGTGGACCACGGGTACGTTATTTTTTCCCTGTGGTCCAGGACAGGTGTCAGCTGTCATACTAAAAAGTCGTTTAAATCAGAAACTATGCGTGCTAGACTAATAGTTTCTTTGGAAAAGTTGTAGGCCTTAACGAGATATACAAGACAGGTGTCAGCTGTCACACTAAAATGTGGTTTATATCGGAAACTATGCGTGCTAGACTATTAGTTTCTTTGGGAAAGTTGTAGGCCTTAACGAGATCTACATGACAGGTGTCAGCTGTCACACTAAAAAGTGGTTTATATCGGAAACTATGCGTGCTAGACTATTAGTTTCTTTGGGACTGTTGTAGGCCTTAACGAGATCTACATGACAGGTGTCAGCTGTCAAACTAATAAGTCGTTTATATCGGAAACTATGCGTGCTAAACTTAAATCGTTTTTCATAGTTAAAATTATTTACCTACCAGCTTGCTATTACCTACATAAAATGGTTTCATAATGGTAAAAGAACTGAGTAGCAAGCGAGGCTTAGAGATTTATTATGTTAATGTTTTTGATTGGATCAAGTTTATTGGGTCTTGCACTCGTTTTCCAAAAAGGATCGCAAATCAATCACATCAAGCCCTACAACTTACCTAAAGAATTATTATAATATTAGTGTAAACATTTATTCAAAGTTGCTTTCAGAAATAAGGTGAACCGGGTGAACCATTAGTAAAACCCCTGCCCTTGAGTCCACCTATAGCAGGTGGACTAGGGTGCACCACGGGGAAAAAAGAAATACCCGTGGTCCACGTAGGCATTTTCACCTTTTCTTGTGGACTCGTACTGATAGATGACTGAATGTCAGTGTTCTAGAAACTGACATCCTCTGATATTATAAAAAAATACGTGTCAGCCAGAAAAAACATTCAATGAGTTGAATCAGACAACTTTTGTCGGTCGTGTTTATTTTATAGAATTAGGTACATAGATAGGGAGATAACAGCTACGTAAATAAAAATATTCTAATTTTTTGTCTAAGTAGTTTTTTCACCAAATCACAACGAAGATCCAGATAATAAATAGGTATATTGCCGAGTAATGTTGGCGTTGAATAGCATCACCCCATCTATCTACCCTTGAGTGTTAAAAACCAATTAAGTCATTCCAGATCCAGAGAATGGGCAGCAAAATTCTCTGTGAATACATCACCTTGAACTGCGCTTGCCAATCCGCCTGCCAAGCGTAGTGAGTATGGCAAATACCCCCCTAATAAGGGAAGGCCTATGTCTAGCAGTGGACTGTTGCGGCTGTTATAGTACAGCATGTTTTATTGTATCATAAGTATTAGAGTAAGGGCGATTTACAAACAAAATGGTAAAATTACAAATAACACGTGGGAGTCAAAAAAGGACGTCAAGTTCGAGAAATATAAGCTGGTGGCAACACTGGGTGGTGGAGCGTGTAAATAGCCCACACCACAAAGTGGCAATATGCCTTGATAAAAAATGGGTTGCGAGGCGATCTCAAGGGATTGTGAAGAATTAATGCTATCGGAATGCACTTACTAACCTGCAAGTCCAACGTCACCTTCCAGCAATTGGCACGGCTCTCTAATAGTCTCCAGGCGTCGTAGATGAGTACAAATTCCAGCATAAGCGGGGTCCGAGCACAGAACCACAGAACATCCACTATAGAACACGTTTCTTCACTAATTTATCGAGTGCAATATTCAATCACTTGCTACTCGTGAGAAACAACACAAAGTCAGATGGAAACCGTCCCAGCATTTATTTATTTTTTACGAAAATAGTCGACACGTTCGCCATTGACATTTCGAAGCAAACGGAAGAGGAAACGCCTCCATTTTTTGACAGGTAGAATAAACCACCCATCCACGTCACGTGCACGGTGGTCTTGTTAACCACTACTAGTGCCATCTCTCCGGTAAACGCCGAAGCTCACAAATTAGCAAGTACTGCCGAAGCATACAAAAAACCACAATCTTTGAGATATTTTATAATTTAAATAATTGGTAATTTAACATAAAAACAATATTCTTATGGCGCTCAACCATGCTCCCCGCCTTGGAAGTTCGCAGAACTTACAAAAAAAATATAGAAAATAAATACATTGCCAAGTTAACAGAGAATGTTGAGGATCTTCATGGTCAAGTCAAAGTAAAGAAGCTTAAAACTAAAGATATATTTAACCCTTATTAGAACATAGGGAGAATATTTCCCACCATACCATAACTCAAAGACACACATTTATTTATTTTTGTCTATGGTATTTATTTAAAAAGTCTGAACGCATCGATAGCCTATTATTTTTCACATTTATATATGGCAACACCTTGGTCAAAGATGTCACCTGTCAATGTCAAACAAACTTCAAGTTGTTGGATTGCCTAAAATGGCCAAAATTTGCAGTTTTGTGGTGTATTTTATTCTGTAACTCAGAAGAAAATTCTTTATTAGTATATCTTATGGTAATTTTCACTAAAAAAACAATCTATCGTTACGTTTATGTGGAAAGATCGTGCGTAAATTGGTATTTTCGGCAAAATTTTACCTTTCATACAAAGTGGGAAATAGTTTCCCTATGTTCGTTTAGGAACTGAGTAAGTGGGAAATTATTTCCCTCTGTCCGTTCCAAGAAATTTATTTAATATCGGAAATAAAAAAAAAACCACGGCAATGATATGGGGTGATGACATTCTAAGCCGGCATCACACGGCATTACAAAGTAGGTTCCTAAATTAAAACATTTACCTTCACCTTTAACTAAAAGAATTAATAAACTGAAAATAATTCGAGAGGCAAATCCGTAAAACACAACTAGTCATACAGCAAATTGAATTTGCGTGGACATAGGGAAATAATTTCCCACTTCTTTTTTGTTCTAAACGAACATAGGGAAATTATTTCCCACCTCAAAAAAACATACTTCTATAGGTTGTTTAATATTTTTATGTATTTTTATGAAGTGCCATAACATTTAATAATCGAAACCATGCCATATTTCCAGAAACCAAACAAAAATTTGTCGTATTCTAATAAGGGTTAAGAATAAATTATTGTGTTGGAATAGGATACAACTTAACTACAGTAGGCCTAACATGCCAGGCACGATAAAATTTTATCACGCCCGTTTATCGTGATTCGACGACATATATCATTTATCGACTGTCGGTAACATGCGCGCACATATTTATCACGTCGCTTTGTCAAAAATCGACAATTTTAAAATTTATCGACAAGTCGTAACATGCGCGCCATTTGTTATAAAATTTTATTTTTTTAATGTGTTAAATTACTCGAATTTTATCGTCCATCTTTCGAGTCAACGATAGCAAAGGATAAAATGGCGGTGCCGTATTTTATTGATTTAATTACGATTTAACCGGCTAAATTGAGTGTAGCGTCGGACGCTACGAAGGCGTCGGACACTATAGAGGGTAAGCTGTAGTGTTGGACACCATGAAGGCGTCGGACGCTATGAGTGGTGGAGATAGTGAAGGACGCTGTGAAATTTGGGGGCTAGCTTCAGATGCTATAAAGGGTGGGGATGGGTTTAACCCTGAAGGGTGTGGGGAAGCGTTGGACGCCCTGGAAAGAGGTGGGTAGCGGACGCCCTGGGGAATGGGGTTAGACCTTGGATGGCGGCAGGTAACGTTGGTCACCCTGGAGGATGGGGGGTTGCCTCGGACGCCCTGAAAAGCAAGGGGTAGCGTCGGACGCAACGGGGTTGAGGATGCTGTGGAGGCGTCGGACGCTATGAAAATATCTTACGCTTTAAAGGATTGGGAATATTATCAAACATCATTGATGCTTTAGGCAATATGGAGGCGTTGGACGCTATCGAGAATGGTTGGTAACGTCGGACGCTATGAAGGCGTTGGACGCTACGTAAGACAAGGTAAGTCGTGGGATGATTGTGTATCAAACAGGGGACTGATTTTCGGTTTAAGCTTATCAAAATTCAGTTTTCAATAAGAGTACGAAAATACAGCTATTTTTGCTCTGCGACGCTCCGTTTTCGAGATAATTGCACTTTTAGTTTGCATTCGTTTTATATATTAGAAATCGTTACTTTATTGAGATATGATGCTACAGAGGTGTAGGACGCTACGAAGGCGTTGGACGTTATGCACGTGTCGGACGATACGGAGGCGTCGGACGCTACGGAGGCGACAGACGCTATGGAAACGTCGGACTTTATGGCTGTAGATGATCGGGGGTTTTATCAGACGCTATAGAGGCTTTAGCCACTATGGAGGCGTCGGACGCTATGAAGGCGTTGGACGCTATGTGAGACAGGGTAAGTCGTGGGATGATTGTGTTCCGAATAAGGGACTGTTTTAGGTTTAAGATAATCAAACAAATAAAAGAGTACGAAAATAGAGGCGTTCGACGCTATGTGTGACAGGGTAAGTCATGGGATGATTGTAAACCGAATATGGGCCTGATTTGTTTTTTAAGATTATCAAACAAACGATCATCTACAGCGTTCAATGTTTCTAAAAAGTCCGACGTTTCCATAGCGTCTGTCGCCTCCGTAGCGTCCGACGCCTCCGTATCGTCCGAAACGTCCATAACGTCCAACACCTCCGTAGCGACCAACGCCTGCGTAGCATCATATCTCAACAAAGTAACGATTTCTAATATAAAAAAGAATGCAAACTAAAAGTGCAATTATCTCGAAAACGGAGCGTCGTAGAGCAAAACTAGCTCTATTTCCGTACTCTTTTTGAAATTTTTTTGTTTGATTATCTTAAACCTAAAATCAGTCCCTTATTCGGAACACAATCATCCCACGACTTACCCTATCTCACATAGCGTCCAACGCCTTCATAGCGTCCGACGCCTCCATAGTGCCTAAAGCCTCCATAGCGTCTGATAAAACCCCCGATCATCTACAGCGTTCAATGTTTTCATAAAGTCTGACGTTTCCATAGCGTCTGTCGCCTCCGTAGCGTCCGACGCCTCCGTATCGTCCGACACGTGGATAACGTCCAACGCCTCCGTAGCGTCCTACGCCTCTGTAGCATCATATCTCAATAAAGCAACGATTTCTAATATAAAAAACGAATGCAAACTAAAAGTGCAATTATCTCGAAAACGGAGCGTTGTAGAGCAAAAATAGCTGTTTTTTCGTACTCTTATTGAAAAATGAATTTTGATAAGCTTAAACCGAAAATCAGTCCCCTGTTTGATACACAATCCTCCCACGACTTACCTTGTCTTACGTAGCGTCCAACGCCTTCATAAAGTTCGACGTTACCAACCATTCTCGATAGCGTCCAACGCCTCCATAGTGCCTGAAGCATCAATGATGTTTGATAATACTCCCCATCCTTTAAAGCGTACGATGTTTTCATAGCGTCGGACGCCTCCATAGCATCCGTCACCTCCGTTGCGTCCGACGCTACCGCCTGCTTTTCAGGGCGTCCGAGGCAACCCCCCATCCTCCAAGGTGACCAACGTTACCTGCCGCCATCCAGGGTCTACCCCCCATTCTCCAGAGAGGCCGACGCTATCCCCCGCTCCCCAGGGCGTCCGCTACCCACCTCTTTCCAGGGCGTCCAACGCTTCCCCACTCCTTTCAGGGTGACCGACGCTACACCCCACTGTCTATGACGTCCGACGCCTCGGTAGCGTCCAACACTACCCCTCACCTTTCATAGCGTCCGACGCTACCTCCCCCCCTCACCATCCTTAGCGTCCGACGCCCCCGTAGTGCTTGCCGCTGACCCTTTTATTGTAGCTTGTTCCATATAGCGTCCGACGCCTTCATAGCGTCTGAGGCTACAGCCCACTCTGTATCTCGCCTGACGACTCCGTAGCCGAAGCTACATCCAATTTAACCAGTTTAATTATACATATTTAATTTTAGTTTGCCTTTGCCCTGCACTGGGACACTGAACAGGCTAAGTAAAAAAAAAATTAATAAAAAGGCCCTTTGCAAAATAAAATACTTTGGCAATCTCTTTAAAAAGGAAAACAGTCTATCCCTTTCAATACTCATAGTTGTGAAAGAGAACGACTGTGTTTTTCATTCGTTCAATTTGTGTATGGGCGGTTTTTCAAAACTCATTTGACATATCGTCGTGATACGGACGAGAAACTGCGATAAAATTGTCTCTCGTGGCGCGCATGTTACAATCCACGATAAGTTTATCGAAATCGATAAATTTTATCATTCGATAAGTGATATATGTCTTGCCTGGCATGTTAGGCCTACTGGTCGCTTAAAGTATCCAAATTTTGTTTTGACCGTCGCGACGCGAACGATCCTATCTGATCCAGGGTGGATCTCGGTAATAACACCCAAAGGCCAACTTAAGGGGGGAGAATCATCCTGTCCAACAAGCACGACAGTTCCGACTTGAATAGGGTGGTCAGGATCAGTCCACTTTTGTCTGACTTGCAGAGTGTGCAAGTACTCTAGACGCCATTTCTTCCAGTATGACTGTACCATACTGTCGAGTAATTTTTTCCGTTGCACAGGACTTATACGTGAGTCTGTCACTTCAGACACAGGTAATTACTGCAACGGCGTGGACATCAGAAAATGAGCCGGTGTAATTATTTCTGGATCAGGGTCTGACGAAACCACTGTGAGTGGACGAGAGTTCATTATGCACTCTATTTGTACCAGCACGGTTTGCAGTTCTTCATAAGAAAGAAGCTGAGTGCCGACTACTCTGTAAAGATGAGTTTTTAGACTTTTTATATTGGACTCCCACATACCGCCGAAGTGGGGCGCACGTGGTGGAATCATCTTCCATTCAATACGCTTGCTAGCAAGTTCATTTTTTAATGCAGGCTGAAATTCGGAATTCTGAAGAAAGTTATAAAGTTCATCCAACTGAGCTTTCGCGCCCACGAAGTTGGTACCATTGTCCGAATAAAGGCATGACACTGGACCACGCCGGGAGATGAAACGTATAAACGCAGCCAAGAACGCGTTTGAAGTAAGGTCAGACACCAACTCTATATGCAAAGCCTTAGTTACAAGGCATATAAATAAGCAGATGTAAGCTTTCTGCGAGTGCTGACCTCTACGTCGAGTAAGAGTAACACGTAGCGGTCCCGCATAATCAACACCAGTATGGACAAAGGCCTTTGCCTCTGACACCCGATATGCCGGTAGATCAGCCATTCTCGGCGTGGGATGTGACGGATTCACACGGAAGCAGCAGTTGCATTTCCGCACTCGCGCCCTGACTACACTCCTGGCATCTAATATCCAGTAACGCTGTCGCAAAATGGACATAAGTAGTCCAGGTCCAGTGTGACAATTCTTGATATGAAAATGATCTATTATCAGATCCACGACTTGATCAGTTTTAGGCAGAAGAACTGGATGTTTAGCTTCAAAGGGTAAGTTTGATTTAGCCAGTCGTCCTCCAATCCGCAGAAGATTATCCTCATCCAAAAAAACCGATAGGTTTCTCAGTTTCTTAGAAGGCAATTTGCCTTTTTCAGTGCAGCGATATCTTCTGCAAAGTGAACACTCTGTACGGAGCGTAAGGCAGTCTTTTCAGCAGTCATAAGATTATTGACTGTTCCAGAAGCAGGCGATACCTTCTTAAGAAACCGAAGGACATAAACAACTATCCTTAGGTATTTATCCCATGAGGACACACGTTGAGACAACTCACTCAGGATTGGTGGTTCACATTGAACCTTTGTCATTAGCACGTTTATCTTCTGCTCGGGTATTACCGCTGTATTAGTCGGGCTAAAAGGTTTCACAGGCCATTCTGAAGTTGGGGTGCGAAGCCAAGTCGGGCCGTTCCACCACAACGCATGGGACAGAAGCTGTGAAGGTAACAAACCTCGAGACAGTCGCTCGGGTTCTCATTACCAGAGACATGGTAAAAGTTTTCAGGCGGCAGATTTTCCTGGCATTGAGCGACGCGGTTGCTTACAAACACCGACCAACGATGCGGTGAGGAATATATCCATGAAAGCGCGATAGTGGAATCTGAGAAAGCGTACGTTCCTGCAATAGGAATACGCTCTCGAAAATTCTCATGTATAGTCCATATTAACTTGGACATCATAACCGCAGCACAGAGCTCCAAACGTGCAAGAGTAGTCACCTTGGTAGGAGACACCTTTGATTTTGCACATAGCAATCTCACTGTGATATTTCCAGTGGGGTCTGTAGTGTGTAAATATATGACGGTGCCATATCCATTCATGCTCGCGTCACAGAAGCCTACAACAAGCACAGTGCTATTCTGCACGACACCAACATGGCGTGGAATTCGCAGGGTCGTGATTAAGGGAAACTCCTGTATAAGAGCTGAAAATCGTTGAATTACATTTTCAGGGGGCACATCATCCCAACCAATGTTGGAAAGCCATAACTCCTTAATGAGCAATTTGGCGTAAAGAATCGTGGGAGCGACCAATCCAAGGACATCAAATAAGCGGGCGACTATGGAAAGTATGTTCCGCTTTGTGCACTTCTCCTTAACATCGGACGTCGTAAAGAAGAAGCTATCATCAGCTGGTTCCCAAGAGAGTCCTAACACCTTCGAGACATTATTGGAATCGACAGAAAAATCCACCGAATTTCTATGGGAGTCAGGAAGACTTTCGAGCACAACCTGTGAATTGCTAGTCCATTTGACCAAATCGAAATCACCAGCCTTAAATAACGAGATCAATTCTCGAGAAAGGCGGACAGCACTGGGTTCATCTGCAATAGAATAAACCAGATCATCCATATATAATTTAGACTCTGCCACAGTGGCAGCGTCTGGGTAGGTGGGTCTCATATCTTGAGCCAGCTGACGAACAGTTCGCATGGCCAAATAAGGGCTTGACTTCAACCCAAAGGGAACTCTATTAAATTGATAAGTCCGAATGACGTCACTATTTGAAAATCGAAACAAGATCCTAAGATATTTGCGATGTTCAGTAGGAACTTCAATTTGCAAATACATCTGTTTTATGTCAGCAGTCATGGCAACTGGGAAAAGACGAAAGTTCAATAAAAGCAAGAATAAATCTGCTTGCAAGTTTGGGCCAGCATGTAAGATGTCATTTAATGACACTCCAGTATGTGTCTGTGCACTAGCATCTAGCACAATGCGAGGCATTGGCTTGTCTGGACGGATGACAGCATGATGCGGAATATAATATCCATCGTCTGTGACATCAGACTCTGCAACTTCCGATAAATAACCTTGCTGAATATATTCATCAATTACTTTATTGTAATTTTCCTGTAAATCAGGTGTCTGTTTAAATTTCCGTTCCAGAGCCAAAAAACGCCTTAGAGCAGTAGCACGAGAATTACCCAGCTCGTTTGGATGTTTACAGAAAGGTAAGGCAACAGAATATCTACCATCATCAGAGCGTTTCACCGATGAAACATATAAATTTTCGCAGTCTGTCTCCTCCGGACTTAGAAACTTCATGTTAGGTATTTCTTCTAACTGCCAGAATTTTTGCACTTGATCATTCAGCGTAATTGCCTTGAATGAAGAGCTTGTATTGACGATATTAGTATAAGTACCCATCAATATATAACCGAACGCAGTCGATAAAGCAGGAGGCGCACTTGTCCCTGACTTAATCATCTTTCCAAAATAAATATATGGAAATAATTGAGCCCCCAAAACCATGTCAACGTTCCCAGGGATATTCCAAGTTAGATCGGCTAGAGGAATGCCGTTTAAATAGCTCATATCCTTATTAGATATGTACTGTGTAGGTAACTGATCAGTTATACAGTCTACCACCAATGCGTATATGCTGTATTTATTTTTGGGGTATATACGAGACTCAATGTCTATGTTTACATAACCCAAAATTGGTCGAGATGATGACCCAATCCCCTTGACAAAAGAATTACTCAAGGGAATTATAGGCAAGCCCAACGCCTTACAGCATTCCACTGATATCAAATGATTCTGAGAACCATTGTCAATTAGACAACGAACAACAATCTTGTTCCCACATTTAGGCTTTGCATAAATTTGTGCCGTTGCTAATAGAATAGAAAAGTTAGGTTCAACTCCGGCACCGAATGATAATGACGAATCAAATGAAGGGGAAGCATTACATGAGCCTGTGTAATTATTATGCATCGCTGAAGTAGCTTCATTCCTTCCCATCGCAGCATTCAGATCCAATTCCTTGTCGGATGCAGATTGTAAAGTCATCTGATCTTCTAACGACTCATGACCCGTGGACATTTCCATTGTATGTACATGAGTATTTGTTTTAATAACATTTTTATCATCAAAATGCAAATATGTATGATGACGTTTCTGACATATGTCACATGAGGCTGATGACGCCTTACAGGAGGTAAGGGTGTGTGATTTGTCTAAGCACAAAACACAGCCATTTTTTGACTTAATAAATTCAAACCGATCCCGTGGGGAGCTTAAATTTTTAAACTCTGTACAATTTTGAATCGAATGATTTGTCTTCCTACAAAATAAACAAGACTTGGCTGGTAATATGTCTGATTCCCCAGCATGACTTGAAACAAATGACTTGTAGGTATTATTGCTACGAGAAACCGGTGGCTCGGACATTTTATTACCAGAGCTAGACACAGATCGGGTTGGATTCAAATTACCTGACCGTTCCAATATTTTCACCTGGCTTTGAACAAATGAAATTAGTTCTTTAGAAGAGGGAATCTCCTCATCTCTGACCGAGAGCTCAAAGGCTTGAGTGACAGTGGAATCAATTTTCCTCAATGCACAATGCAGAAATATAAAGTCAGTCAAGTCATCAATGCCCAACTGGTTTGAGGCCGATACAGATGAAGAAAATCTCTCAATGAAGCAATCAAGACTGGCAGCTGTATTTGAACAGTTTTTTGAATCCAGAATATTACTCAGGTAATGTGTACCTAAAGCACGTTTGTCTTGGTACTTGCTGACCAGACTATCCCAAATTATCTGATATGTCTCTCCGGTCGGTATAATTCCAGCAGTGACCTTTGATGCACTATGCGTAAGTTTACCCACTAAATATTGAACACGCTGGGAATCTGTCAGCTGTTTGTTGTTATGAACATTACTTTTAAAAGATTCATAGAACCTAGGCCAATTTTCAATTTTTCCATCGAAAAAAGGTAACTCAATAGGTGGTAATTTGATGACACACTTTTCTTCTGATTCACCAGAATTCTTGGGTGTTTCCTTTGGCCGTGATGCCTGAATAATATTATTTCGGACGCGTTTCACAACAACATACATGTCTTCAAATGCAGACAAAACTTGATAATCTGGTTCTAATGTCGGATCTAATTTCATCTCCAATTCCATAATAGAATCAATCAACTCCTAAAACTGTACCTTCATGTCATCTATTAACTCTGACTTAGCCATGAAAACCTCATTACTTCTAGATTCAAAATTCGATATATTTTTTGACATTTGTAATAACAAATTCATACGCGAAAAAAGGCGTTCCTTTTTTGCCGTCAATCTAGCAAAATGCGGATCCGTTTCAGCCATTTTCACAAATATTTATGTAAAAAATATGTAGGAAAATACAAATTTTCAATTTCGTACAATAAAATTTTAATTCACGTAAAATTTACAAGAAATTGCAAATGGCGCCCCACTTACAAGAACGCGTTACTACTATTTTATTCGTATGAAGGTAGATGTAACAAACTATACCAAAATTACGTAAGTTTGCGAACATCCAAGTAAATTTTATGCTTTACTAGCTGCCCGTCAGCGGTTTCACCCGCTGCAACCTATTATTCCGCGGGAAAAAAGCATTATTCGCCAAGAGATGTCGCTGTTAGTTTTCGGCGAAAACGTTTAAAACGCGAATCGGCTCAGTCACGCCACCTATATCAAAAATATTGGAAAATGCGTGATCCCGTAGGAATGAGACATTTTTCCGTGGTAAAAAGTATCCTATGTGTTATTCCAGATGCCCTTTTATATTTCTGCAAAGTTTCATGTCAATCTAATCAGCCGTTTTTGCGTGATGTCGTAACAAACACACACACAAACATCCTCCTTTATAATATTAGTAGGATATTATTTGGATAAGTTATGCTAATACTATTCGAGCTCGTAAGGACCATAAGAAATGGTGGAGCGTGTAAATAGCCCACACCACAAAGTGGCAATATGCCTTGATAAAAAATGGGTTGCGAGGCGATCTCAAGGGATTGTGAAGAATTAATGCTATCGGAATGCACTTACTAACCTGCAAGTCCAACGTCACCTTCCAGCAATTGGCACGGCTCTCTAATAGTCTCCAGGCGTCGTAGATGAGTACAAATTCCAGCATAAGCGGGGTCCGAGCACAGAACCACAGAACATCCACTATAGAACACGTTTCTTCACTAATTTATCGAGTGCAATATTCAATCACTTGCTACTCGTGAGAAACAACACAAAGTCAGATGGAAACCGTCCCAGCATTAATTTATTTTTTACGAAAATAGTCGACACGTTCGCCATTGACATTTCGAAGCAAACGGAAGAGGAAACGCCTCCATTTTTTGACAGGTAGAATAAACCACCCATCCACGTCACGTGCACGGTGGTCTTGTTAACCACTACTAGTGCCATCTCTCCGGTAAACGCCGAAGCTCACAAATTAGCAAGTACTGCCGAAGCATACAAAAAACCACAATCTTTGAGATATTTTATAATTTAAATAATTGGTAATTTAACATAAAAACAATATTCTTATGGCGCTCAACCACTGGGAATGGCAATTCGGTAAACCAAATGACACGCTATATTGCTCAAAGGTCGTCTCTCTCTATCGGGAGCCGCGAATGACGTTTTGGTTCTCTGTGGTTGATGATGTGTATTGCGATTTTAGGCGACAGGCTGACAACTTGTTGCTATGGTGATAAAGGCTTCTGAATGTCTGTCAAACTTTTGTTAGATGCGGTGTAAAGTCTCTCCTTACCTCGCAGGGGATAAAGGCATGATTTATGTATGTACTAGCTGCCCGTCAGCGGCTTCACCCGCTGCAACCTATTATTCCGCGGGAAAAAAGCATTACTCGCCAAAAGATGTCTCTGTTAGTTTTCGGCGAAAACGTTTAAAGAATCGTCTCAGTCACGCCACCTTTGCAAAAATATTGGAATTTGCGTGATCCCGTAGGAATAAGACATTTTCCTGCGATAAAAAGTAGCCTATGTGTTATTCCAGATACTCTTCTATATTTGTGAAAAATTTCATGTCAATCTAATAAGCCGTTTTAGCGTGATGTCGTAACAAACACACACACAAACATCCGCCTTTATAATATTAGTAGGAAGGATAGGATAAGTATATGTACAATATCACGCCCTTATGCCTTCAATTACAAAGGACCCAGATGTAAGTAATTACGCAATCTAAAGGCCCTGATCTTGCCGAGATGGCATGTGAAGTGAAATATATGCCTTAGCGGCAAAGAAAAGTGATGCGCAGAAAGGCCACGCTTCACCACTTTTGAAAATGGCTACCTAAACTTCAGGTCATGAAACATAAAATATGTCTTCAAATATTGGAATGAAATTTGTAATATTTTATAGTCAATTTAACCACAACAATCTGAGTTTCTGGGAGGCACAGGACCGGCGTAGATGGCGAGAAAAAGAAGAGGCCTATAGTCAACAGTGTGTAGATGTGGGCTGATATGATGATGATGATGATGAGGTACTTACTGAGTTTAAACGAGCTTTGCACCACAAAGACAGCCGATGTGGCGCAGTGGTTAGTATGACTGCCTGCCACGCAAAGGTTCCGGGTTCAATTCCCGGTGGGGTCACTTTACAAAGTTGATATTTATCTATCACTTTGTGAATTTGTTCCCAGTCTGGTTAGGACATGCAGGCTGAACCACCTGATTGTCCGCAAGTAAGATGGTTCCGTGCTTCGGATGGGCACGTTAAGCCGTCGGTCCCGGTTGTTGTCTATGACGGCGGTTGTTACACAACCATGTCAGAGGCCTGCTACTTGCAGTAGGCGGTTGAAAAACTCTGACACCAGGGTTCATCGGGTCGTTGAACGACTCGTGTCCTAAACGAAAAGAAGAAGAAGAAAACTTTTCAAAATGGCTACCTAAACTTTAGGTCATGAAACATAAATATGTCTTCAAATATTAGAATGAAATTTGGAATATTTTGTAGTCAATTTAAACCACAACAATCTGAGTTTCTGGGAGGCACAGGACCGGCGTAGATGGCGAGAAAAAGAAGAGGCCTATAGTCAACAGTGTGTAGATGTAGGCTGATACGATGATGAGGTACTTACTGAGTTTAAACGAGCTTTGCACCACAAAGTAAGTATTGGCACGTATTGGCTGGCGAAAAGCCGGCTTCAAGGAAACGTCGCTATATTCTCACAGACATCCACACGACGGCGGCTTCTCGTTTACGCGCAATCTCGAACCGGTTCGAACCGGCTAGTAGCGAGTGTCAACAGTGCTCGGTGCGGGCGGACGGCGAAATGACGACTTGTAGGTGCAAATATTTTTGTAGTTTGTTATATTATAGCGTAAGTATGGTATTAGTGTGTGTGTATGTAATGTAGGTAAATGACTATGTTTAGTTTAACCAAAGTAGTTTTAAAAAATCTTATGGAAAAGTTAGCAACCTCAGGGTACCTATAGGTATAAATGATCGGATAAACGGGCGAGCTGTCCATCTGCAAATTCTCTATTTTTGTGGCTGGAGTGAGCCTTCTGTACAAGAGTACCGCACCGTATGTGATTATAGGTACGCCTCGGCTTGTAAGGGCTACCCGAGTAATTATGTAATTATCCCGTCAGAGGTCTTGTTGTAAATGTAAGGCGACTATTTGTTTCGTGGCTAAAAGGAACAAAGAAGAAAAAAAGGTTGAGGTGTTTTCTTTGCCCTAGATACAATGAATCCAATTTACCTAATAAGAGTGAAGTTGATGATGATGATGAACTCTTCGGCTATGGCGATTGCCGACCACTTCCAAATTCTGATCTAGTCGGCACTGATGCGCCCGTAGGTGGCTATTGTAGCCGATTTTGAAATAGTGAACTAGTGACCAAAAGCGAAAATGCATAATGGCTGGTGATAAAGATCAACTTTCCTCATGCGATCATCAGCTTATTACGGTCGCTATGCTTGATAACTCCTTGCGCACTGGCAGCATAGACCAGCCTTCTGTCGTGTTAAAGTGTATCTTAGACCCAAGCTCCAAAGAGTAGACGTGAGAAATGAGACGTGAGACGGAAGACGTGCGACATCGTGACGTTTCATTCCGTATCCATATAAAATGCATAAAACAGAAGAGATGAAGCTACACAATTCAATTCAACTTTTAAATTATGGCTTGAATTGTGTAGCTTCGTAATACGCGCTTCGCATCGATGACGGATGACGCTCACTTGTCTGACAGATGTCATCTTACGTCTCATGTATTGTATCACGTCTACTCTTTGTTGTGTAGCTTGCGCCTTAGATTTACACTTTTTCTCTATCAATCAGAAAGATCACACGATTTTGATATTTTTTTACCGTCTAAGTATCTAATCAATCAAAGACAGCAATCGGGATCATTGAGAATTGAACCCGGAGCAGGCAGGCAGGCAGGCAGTCGCACTACCGTCAGAGTTAAAATAAGCAAGTATGTTTTGATGCCATTTGTGGTATCTCTGCACTATCTAAATGTCTCACATGATCCATTGCAATTGCAATTTTTATACTTAAATAATCTCACTCACCTTTTGAGACTCATTTTGCAGAAATCCAAAATAGTCGAAACCACAAATTACATACACTACACTTCACTTTTAAGTTTAGTACCTTTATCTAGAGTTACATGTTAAATTGTTGCCACGGTCGTGTACCAAACCGAAAATGTTATTTAAAACCGATTAAAAATCGAATTAAATTATTTAAAATACAACAAACTAGTAAAAAAAATGAAAGACAATTGTTGAAATGTGCTTTTTACGCTCTAAGCGAAAAGAAAATTCTATTATTTGTAAGTTTCATAAGTAACCACAAACTTTTAGTACACTCTTATAACAAAGACAGAAAAACAGTTTTTCTGACACGTTTCTTTCGCGTAATTTCCTTTAGGGCAACAGTCCGCTGTAACCTTCGAACTTCGGCTTTCGACTGCCTGAAAACCTGAAAACAAACGCTTATATTTCCTACCAATTTGTTCCACAAGCCATTACCACCCTTATTCCAATGTAATACGATCTATATTAGCGACAATGGTTGCCCAAGTATCCCGCAGTTGAAGCAAGTTGCCGAAATTATTGAGGTGGGAAGGGATTTTCAATCGTATTGTCAAGATTTGAAGGTTGAATGTTGTATGTCGAGTGTAGAGGTGAAATTGGTGAACAAATATAAAATTAGGCGTTAGTATAGACGCCACTTTGTAATAGGTGATGTTGATAGCACTTCGAGTTTTCTTCTGTAGATGATCTCATTTATTTAAACTACCGACCCGCCTAAAGTTCATTCGCAATCATGGTGTCATGTAATATGAGCAACCTAAGCGAAAGGCCAAGTTACACTGGTCGCAATACTTAGATACTACGCGACAAGCGTAACTTGGCTTCCCGCATAGGTCATGCATGAAACTATTTTGAATGGTGTATTAGGTGTATACTGCCAATCGTTTTTCCATGGGAGTGTTTCCATCAAAGCTACATAGATCCTGGCGTAGTTTTATAGATCTAAGCATTCTTCAAACAATAATATTCATCTATTACCCAACTCGATCTGTAAGTAGTGCAGCTTTTTCTTGTTCTGCACTGGCCAGTCCACCAGATTTTTGAGTCTCAAAACCCATTTCATATTTTCAACAAAAAATCTGTTCTTTAGCAAGCCAGTTAAAAGTTTTAATAGTTTTTAAACCGTGGTCAAGTTTCCCGGCGTCTGGTGGTGAAATGATATAATTACTGGGAACAAAGGCGGATTTATATAATTACTGAGCACAATAGCAGAATTTCTCACTTTAGGTAATAGCTTAGAGTATAAATAAACAAGCTATATAGAGTGCGTCTAAAAAGTTAGAACGGGTAGCAGTAGTAAGAAGACAACCTCTCTGATCTCTGTCTACTAATAGCAAGACGCCAGTGACAACACTATTGAACCTCTATTACTTCTGATATCAGTATTTGACGTATGTATTTAAGGAATAACTGCTTGCGTTTACAATACGGCGCGGGGCGATATGCGCTTTCGATAGTTTGCTTGAACCAATATACCTAACTAAACTGAAATCATGTTCAATTATTTTTTCAACGCTATCTGGTGCATTAATCCAGTACTATCGATGTCACACGTCTCATGTCTCCACCGATCACTTATTTGACAGATGCCATCTTACGTCTCACGGCTCACTCTACTCTGTGGAGGCTCTATACTATAATTACTGGGAACAAAGGCGGATTTATATAATTACTGAGCACAATAGCGGAATTTCTCACTCTAGGTAACAGTGGGTTCTGAAAACAAAAGCTTTACACAGCACCAATAAAGCGGAAAACTGATGTTTCGCCAGAAAATTCATCGACTCATTTAAGGGACCAACTTAAATACTGGTTATTCATACAAATAGTAAGAAAAAAAAGCGGTCAATCAAGAGCGTGTCAGACACGCTCACAAATGGGGTTTCGTAGTCAACATTTAAATATCAGGTCTTTCAGCGTTACAAAGTTAATTTTGTTGCTGGTTTGTTTGCAGCTGTATGATTACCAACCGCAAAATGAAAATCTTAAATATTTCCTTAATCTTAAGTGGTACAGTATTCGTTATAGTGATAAGGTTGAGTTAGTTTTTGGGTGTGTATTATTATGTGGAAACTCAATAAAAGCACACGTTTGCCAACAACAACAAATTTTTATTCCATTAGCATTATCTGGATAAATATTCTCATAAAACTTTTGGTTTTGCACATGTAGACCCTTTTAAACATTACAATAATACATTCAGACATTAAAACAATCATTTTGAAGTATATTTTATACAATAAAACATAATTTTATATCTTTTTCCCTCTTTGACTGCAAAAAACGAATGTCCGCCATCTTTTTCTTCACGTCCTCCCACCTTTTGTCTTCCGGGCGAGGCACGCAAACTACGCTTATACCGCCAACCAGTGAGTTTCAGTATATTTGTTTTGTCATTATTGTAACAGTTCGTCCATCCTGACACATTTTGCTACCACGCAAAATATTTCCAGTCACTTGATCTTTTATCCAAAGCTTTTCATAAGTGTCAAACTTATCGATCAGATTATCTTCCAAAATCTCATTGTACTGTATACTTTAATATTTCAATCTTCTGTCTGTGTTTCTGTGTTTTTTTGTCGGTACTGTGTTTCTATTTAACTTCGATCAGCTTAACATCATTAATTACTGTCTAATTTTCGAAACATTCTCATCATTATCAGATATCTCATAAATTTTCCTTATGTTTTGTTGTTCATTTTCACTTAGTAGTTTCAAAATTTCAATTTATTCTTCAAAATTTTGCAGTCTTTTTCATCTGAGTCGGTGCATCATGTCTTAATTTACTTGGAATTCATGTATTATCTCAGTGTTCTATTTAGAAACCGCTCTCTGAATTGTCCAATCTCCTGAGATACATCTTTGATTGAGTCTTTATTTTCTTCCTCTCATCCTGTATCATGCTCAACATTTCAACCTTCTTTGATTAAGTCTTTATTTTTCTTCCTCATCCTGCATCATGTAGTAAAACAATAATGTCGGTACTAGTTTCTTTCTAAACAACAAATCATTAACACCACAATCTGTAAAGTATCAAATCATTAATATGACAATTGCATCAACAATAATAAGTGTTTCTTTTCACATGTTGCAAATATATTCCGAATCTTTAAGTACTCCTTCTCCTGCTCCTTAAATTATTTTCTAATAATCTTTACTACATTAAAGATTACCATGTTCATACATCATCTTAAACTTGTTTCAAAGTGTATTTTTATCAGTATACATACATCTATATCTTCATCAAAATAATGTACTATTTCTTTTTCGTCTGTTTAGACGACCCTTGTACCATTTTCTTTCAACATCTTACTTATCTGACGGTTCTCATGTACAACTTTGTTCACCGTCTGATAAGACGGCCCTTTGCACCATTATAGTCATCGTCTAGTAGTACAGCCCTTTGCACCATTTTAGTCAACGTCTGGTAGGACAGCCCTTTGTACCATTTTCATTCATCCATGTACCATTTTAGTCATCGCCTGGCTAGACGGCCTCTTTTGTACAACTTTATCCTTTGTCCAGTAATGCAGCTCTTTGTACCATTGTAGTCATCGTCTGGCAAGACGGCCTTCTGTGTAATTTTTTTTCTTAGTCATCTTCTGGCACGACGGCCCATTATGCCATTTTAGTCATCGTCTGGCAAGACGGTCCTTTTGTGCCATATTAGTCATCGTCTGGCAAGACAGCCCATTAAGCCATTTTATTCATCGTCCGGCAAGACGGCCTTTTATTTTGTGCCATTTTAGTCATCGTCTGGCAAGACGGCCCATTATGCCATTTTAGTCATCGTCTGACAAGACGGCCCTTTCTTTTGTGTCATTTTAGTCATAGTCTGGCAAGACGGCCTTCTGTGCCATTTTAGTCATCGTCTGGCAAGACGGCCCTTTATGCCATTTTAGTCATCGTCTGGCAAGACGGCCCTTTCTTTTGTGCCATTTTAGTCATCGTCTGGCAAGACGGCCTTCTGTGCCATTTTAGTCATCGTCTGGCAAGACGGCCCATTATGCCATTTTAGTCATCGTCTGGCAAGACGGCCCTTTCTTTTGCGCCGTTTTAGTCATCGTCTGGCAAGACGGCCCTTTTGTGCCATTTTAGTCATCGTCTGGCAAGACGGCCCATATGCCATTTTAGTCATCGTCTGGCAAGACGGCCCTTTCTTTTGTGCCATTTTAGTCATCGTCTGGCAAGACGGCCTTCTGTGCCATTTTAGTCATCGTCTGGCAAGACGGCCCATTATGCCATTTTAGTCATCGTCCGGCAAGACGGCCCTTTTTTTTGTTTATTCTGTAACTTCACTTATATTATACATTGCCTTTATTATTTCACCATGTTTGTTAACATTTATTTTCTTTACTGAATTCTATTGCATACTTATTAATTATTTATTCATATCTAAATATTTCGTATTTGTAAACCGTTTAAGTCAGTCATTCATTGATTCTCTTTTATTACTACTTTACTTTTCTCATAACTCTCTTGTATTCTATTTAACTTTTAACCCTGAGTTTGACCATTTTATTTCCTTCTTTTCTTTTTGACCATTGACTTTGACTTTGAATTTTGACTTTTATGCCTATAAAACTACTTATTCTAAGTATTCCTCAATTTTACTTCCACTATGTTAACATTTCTAACTTTCTTTTCCTTTTAACTATTTATTACTAATAAGTCGATTAATAAATCCTTTCGTGTGGTACACCAGGCCAATAAATGGTGTAAATCTAAATCTGCAATATTGTTTTTTTAATTCTTAATATCCTTGATAATAGTTTATCAATCATAGTTTCTTTATTATCAGCAAAAGCAGGGCTACAATTTTATGCTCTAGGTATGTCCTTTAGAAATTATTTCACTTGTGCTTTACATAAACTGACCTTTAACTAATCTCTTGCAGGTAAAGACCTAAGCACAGTACCAAATTCAATTTATTAACAATGATCTTTGCAATTTTATTCTATTCTGTGAATTTCTGTGATAGTAAATTTACATTCTGTTTATTATTATAAGTAAGTACTATCGTTTTCAATCCTCTTCCCTAATTTGTGCATCACTAGCTTAACGTTGCAAGAAACAAAGTGGTATCCAGGTAATAGGTACCTACATTACTATCGCAAAACCTTTAGTTAGATACATAGTATTCGAACTTCAACGATTTAGTAAGTACAGTTCGTTCATACTGTTCTAAGTTAGGTACCCGCCTTTACTCTAAAAACTCTGCACCTCCTGTTTTTTTTTATTAATATGAGCTCTGAATGTCTATACCCTTCAAACATAAGTTGTTTTAATATATTTAAGCCTATACATGTGATAGCTGTTATTGATAGGTACCTATTATAAGTTTTCATTTCATTCTTGGTTTTCTTTCATGTAATCTAAGTACTTTCCTTAGTAGTTGACTTTGTATCTGCAAATATTCTATTATTTTAAAGTGAATATAATAACACCCAATTGAGTGGCTAGATCAATTAGCGTATAAAATAATAACTGAGCATACTAATTAAATTAGGTATAAAGATTATGATAATTCCTTTCTCTTGTTAACATGTATCGCTCTCTTACTAAGCATTGCATTTTAATACTCATGTTTGAATACAACTATGACACATTTCTTTCAAGTAAGTAGGTACTTATTGTTTGGCTTATCGATAATGACGTTCCGTTACAGAGTCTATCTACCTATACTATTCATAATTAATTCTTTCAGTACAAATTAATGAATTGTTTTTCTTTGCTGAATGATTTAACAATTGCAATTTTAGGTGACAGGCTGACAACCTGTCACTATGATGATAAACAGTCTTCTGAATGTTTTTCAACTTCTATCAGACGTAGTGCAAATGGCTATTTTTCATCCGTTTGCGCTCTGCCTACCCCGCAAGAGTAGTTTTACATTTACTCACTCAAAGAAATGAAAAGTTAAACAACTAGTATCCATAGGTATAGGTACTTCTTTTTCAAATCTGTTCTTTTAGTTTTCCATGTGTCCTATAAAAACATATATTAGGTATATTATTATTTTACTACATAACAAACAAAAGTCACCCTACGCATCTATTTTATCTCTTTATATATATATTTTTTAATTACTTGCTGGTTCAGTTCTTAGCTTCAAATTATGATTTATTCATTCTAGATAGGTACCTACCTACCTAACATATTTACCCTTTACTCTTGCTATAAGAAGTTACTGCAACTAAGCTATCTTAAAATACCAAGTACCTATCACAGATTTAAATAAAA
Organism: Phthorimaea operculella; assembly: GCA_024500475.1. NCBI lineage: Eukaryota > Metazoa > Arthropoda > Insecta > Lepidoptera > Gelechiidae > Phthorimaea > Phthorimaea operculella. Next base: position 2,832,212 of record JANFCV010000046.1, on the reverse strand, counting down.
TAACTCTTTAATTTTTCATAAATTTTGTTCGCAGCGCTCCATCTTTTTTGTATTTCTTGATCTAGTAGTAAAACATGAACAAATATCTTTAGATCTTATTTCTCACAATATATGACTTTTTGTGATCAAAACAACAATGAAGTTAGTTCAAAGACATCAAATATGATTTATGGGGTGTAAGTATTAACTCTGTTTCTGTGGGTAAAATATATCTGCTACAATACCTACCATAAGTTTAATATTAGTGTAGCTGTTTCCTTGTTCAATAGTTTTTATGAAAATAATTAAATGATGTATGATATACTTGTCTAAAACCCACTGATCACCTTGTAAACATTGGTAAATCTTATATAGGTATCTGAAGGTGTATTTAGTATTTGTCCAATATTTTATTTTAAGCTATTATTGTATTATAACACGTCACATAAAATGTAATATACCTTAGTGGTATAAAGTATACAAGTTATAGGTATGTGGATCGACTTTTGCATTACCCACTTGACACCTCACTCATACCTACTCAAGTAAATGCATGTTGAATTTACTACTTTTTCTCATCGGTGTTTTCTGCCGCACCATTTATTTCAAAATATCTAATCTGTCACTCACATATACCTAACAATTACATACAAATCAACTGACAGTCTGAAAGTAAATGTAAGTAGTATGACTTCAGGCCAATTTATTTACATACCTATTGTATGCATTGGTGACCATACCTCTTTCTTTGTTTGTCATATCTAGTAAATAAATCAGTAAATTTTGTACATAGCAAGCAAGTTAACAACTTTTTCCATGTTAAACCAGTGCTTTGAGAATAGGTGCACAAACAAAAAGCCATATTCAGTGATTAGTAAAATAGTATTTTCAACTGTCACATACTACTATTGCATAACTTTAATTAGGTAAATATTTATTCATCCATCATGTCTGTCTGTCTTCAGTCTTCACAAATAAGTCAAAGTTTTACTTCTTTTTGACGACACATTTTCATTTTATCCCTATCATACATACACACCTTCCAAAGCTTATTTCTGTCCCTAGTGATTATGAAGAGAAAAGTCTATCAAATGTAAAATAATCAATAACTCCTTTTATTTGTACATTGTTGAATTTTTGGTTTAATTAGATTACTGTATATGATTTGCTAGTGTAAGGTTCACTCTTTTCATTTACAGAAACTAAGTACAAAGTGTTTATTTCATTACCCAACTGCCTCAGAAGGAAGGTTATTTTTATTGAGTTCAAGGAAAAGAACATTATTTTCACATGGGCTATTAGCTCAAACCGTTTCCAGATTTTGATAAATAAAGTACCTATCATTAGATTTATCTTAGCAGCACAAGTGAGACAGCCTATATGAAAATGGTATAAACTCAAGCTAATGTTTTTTTAACACAAAATATACCTAACTATAAAATTACCAAAGTCGGGTTTTGTTTTCTTTTTTTTGAAATTATTATAATATTACTTTTCTTTAATCAGTCATCATTAACAGGTCAGTAACACAGCTTACATATTTATAATAAAACTTAATACAATCCTATTAGGATTGATCCTTTTTGTTTTGAGGTACATAGATAATCAACAAATATCTCCAGTTAACTATTAAAAAGTAAGTTAGTAGTTAATTAAATAATGCTCATATGTATTGTTTTAGTATTCAGTGAATAGAAGTTTCTCCTAGACTCATATACCCTTACAGACACTGCAATATGTGAATATCTATTCTTCTTCTTTGAGTGGACACCGAGCTGTTGAACAAATAGCTAACAATTTCTACCAGTCCGGCTACCAGCCAACATAACAAATTGTAAACTTCTTGTTTAATTGTATCTACACAGAGTTCTTGTGTTATTCTTTTCAAATATCATCAGACCAGAACTATTGAAAATTTGCATTCCTGTAGGTACCAGGTAGGTAGCTACTTTATCCCCATATCATATAGGAACAGTCTTACCGCATAATTCCTGTGACAATGATAAATTTGGTACTGAACATTGAATTCTTTATCCTTTCAAACTTTCCTGACGCCTTCCTTTTCGTCTTAGTACATTTTATGCGTTTTCCTTCGTGTTTTCGATTCGACATTGTCTTTCATGAAATTCATCAGCACAACCGGCAAGACGCGTTGGATCCAGCACTTCTGAAACTGATAAGGTTGAGTTAGTTTTTGGGTGTGTATTATTATGTGGAAACTCAATAAAAGCACACGTTTGCCAACAACAACAGATTTTTATTCCATTAGCATTATCTGGATAAATATTCTCATAAAACTTTTGGTTTTGCACATGTAGACCCTTTTAAACATTACAATAATACATTCAGACATTAAAACAATCATTTTGAAGTATATTTTATACAATAAAACATAATTTTATATCTTTTTCCCTCTTTGACTGCAAAAAACGAATGTCCGCCATCTTTTTCTTCACGTCCTCCCACCTTTTGTCTTCCGGGCGAGGCACGCAAACTACGCTTATACCGCCAACCAGTGAGTTTCAGTATATTTGTTTTGTCATTATTGTAACAATAGTTTTCATGGCAATTTCATATTAACAACTATATTCCATATTTTTTTCAAATTTTTAGCATGCATACTGAAGTTACAGCTGGGACAAATTATGGCTCAAAAACGCCCCTTTTAAAAGCAAATATCTCGAGACAGAAACATTTTAGTGACTTTGTTCCAAAAAAACCTCCCCTTAGTTTTAAAAGACCTATTCAACGACACCCTACTCAATATTACAGGAGAAAAACAATTGTTTTGTCCCCCTTTCACTTGTATGGGAGGGGGTCCAAAAAACATATGAAATATTTTTTTCTCAACATTTCTAAATTTGGGTCGACACGATCTATCTTCAAACCAAATTTTATGTCGATAGCTCCAAAACAAGAACATACTCAGTGTTTTTACACAGTTATAATTTTCACTAAAGGACCACTGAATTTTTTACCCATGGGACGACGAAAAAATTTTATCGCTTTAGACCCATAGTGACAAATGTCCAGCATGATTTACGATGATACATTGATAACAAGAACAATTTAATTATTTTTTTCCAAAAATAACGATTCTTTATTTATTAAACCGGGACCAAGCCAGCTTCTGGCATAGTAATAAAATGATATAATTACTGGGAACAAAGGCGGATTTATATAATTACTGAGCACAGTAGCGGAATTTCTCACTCTAGGTAATAGTGGGTTCCGAGTACAAAAGCTTGCGGGTAGTTGGCGTTACGATAATAGGAGAAAACTGCTGTATAAGGATTACCGCCTACTGCAAGTAGCAGGCCTCTGACATGGTTGTGTAACGACCGCCATCATAGACAGCAACCGGGACCTCCGACACACGGAACCATCTTACTTACGGACAATCAGATGGTTCAGCCTGCAATGTCCTAACCAGACTGGGAACAAATTCACAAAGAGATAAATATCAACTTTGTGAGTGACCCCACCGGGAATTTAACCCGGGACCTTCTGCGTGGCAGGCAGTCATACTAATCACTGCACCACATCGGCTGTCGACTCTGACACTAGGTTCATCGGGTCGTTGAGCGACTCGGTGTCCTATACGAAAAGAAGAAGGATTGAGGAAACTTGAAGCAGCCGTGTGGTAGAGACTGGCGATACTGCCACCCCTAGTCCACTCAGGGTGTTTCGTAAGAGGCGACGTAGAGTTTTTGACCTCGCCTGAATATATCCCTGCTGACTATGATCAACTGCATGGTCGCGGTGATACCACCTACAATAGCATTCGAAAAGAAGGTTGACGGCAAACATAGCCAAATCCTTTTGCAACATGAAAGGTTGACGGCAAACATAGCCAAATCCTTTTGCAACATGAAAGGTTGACGGCAAACATAGCCAAATCCTTTTGCAACATGAAAGGTTGACGGCAAACATAGCCAAATCCTTTTGCAACATGATTTTGTGCTGTAACTAATTTGGAATAAGGGCAAAAAGATAATGATGTACCCATTCACTTTATTTCTTTTAATTAATCCTTGCCCAATTTTATGATTAATCTACGCAGCTGTGCCCTAAATAGGGATAGTAAATAATTTATTACTTTCCTCACCCTCAGGCGATATTTCTCTCACAAAAGCAAATAATTTTATGACCTTTATTTGTCAAGCTTTATACCCTACGAATATTTACTTTACAGATCCCTACCTAATGTCTGGCGTCTTCACAATAAATACACGCACGTCATGCCTTTATCCCTTGCAGGGTAGGCAGAACATAAGCGTTTGTAATAATACAATCAACACCTTCGCGTCTGACTAAAATATTAGAGGGTTTCAGATTTCTAAGCTTCTAGTGAGGCTTCTAGAGAGATTCTTTTCGCAAGTTTCCGCGTCCACAGATAATAATAAATTGTTTCAAAATTATAGAATACACTTTTAAATATATCAATTTGTGGAAGTGGCTACCAGCTTTAACAAAGAACTGGCAACTTTAGCCAAAAAGTATTTTGACGGATGCCATAAAGTTATGAAAAAAAAGTAGATTTATAGGGCCTTACCACAAAAAAGTTAGACCAGTGTTGAACGCGTATCTAAAATAAAACTTCATACAAAAAAAACGCTAGACACGCGTTCAACACTGGTCTAACTTTTTTGTGGTAAGGCCTATATGACTTATATTTTTTGTCGACATGTCGTTTGTGCCAGGATCTTGTATTTGTGGAATACACTTTCAAAAATTAATTTTTGGAAGTGATTACAGGTTTTACAAACAACTGGCCACCTTTAGCAAAAATATTATTATTAAATGCCATTAAATGAAAAAAGAAAAATAAATATTTTTTCGCGTCCTGTTATTTTGTGCTAAGGTACCTATTTGTGTTTCATAAAGCGTTACTTTTTTCTTTTTTTTTATAATTTTACGGCCGTCTACGAACTGCTTACCACACAAGGCTTAAAGGCGTGATGTATATGTATGCCGTCTCTAAGCCTATTCAGGAATGCCAGCATATTGTAGCGCGGCCTGGAATCTTCAAATAGCTGCAGTGCCATAATCAGCTAGGCAATACCGCAGATATGTAATATAGGAGTGCTAGACATAATTTCGAAATTCAGTGTCTATAGGTAAAAAATTACAGATATGTCGAAGATAAACGTTGAATAACGAGCCTATTTATATTTTTAGCATCCTCTAGGATTTTGTTATCATTAAAGATAATATTTAAGCTTGTAAATTCGATCTCATTATAGTCATTACTCATTATAATACAAATGTGCGATTATTTAATATGTCATAATAAAACAAACAAAACATCCCCAAGAACAACTTCAAGTTGCTCGCTCGTTAAAACATTCTGTTGTACGAATTGTTTGTCACTTGTACGATCCTCTTCAATAATGGGTTGTTTCACTTTGTACCTTATAACGGGAACTTTCTACGGATTATCAAGTGTAGAGGGCGCTGAGCCAAGTGGTAGTAACTTTTCTTAACACAGAAGCACAAAATAGAGAGTTTACAGAAGGTTCACTCGACCCTATTTCAGATTTTCGCGATTGGCATTTGTTACATAGCCAGGGTTGCTACTGTCAAAACTCTCAAAGTATAAAAATACCAAAACAGCTAAATGTGATAAAGAGCGTCATACCTTTGATTCTGAGTCAATTTTAAATCCAAGAAATATGACGTTCGTGTCAACCACTACCTTGACCTCCCTTGAGATTCCGGTTATTTCCAGTTAAAATCAGTAAGCGTCAAAATCGTTGCGAGTACTGAGTGAGCAATCTGGTTAGGCGGACCGCGCGCCGTTTCCCTAAATTGTGCAGAAAGTCTGTACCACTTTAATCTTACTTTATATTTTGTGTTTATTCCTAATTGTTTCAAATCTTATAATAGTTTTCTGTTAATTAACATGAATACTTAGTAGTAGGTAGGTAATTCATTAGTAATAAACACAACGTGACAAAAGCATGGACAAAAGCCATATTGAATTTTGCTGATTAGTTGGTATAACGTCAAATAGCAACTGAGCACTACTTCCTCTGTGTGAAATTAAGGCACTGACTCTAGAGTGTCTGTGTTTTATGAGCAAGCAAACGGTAGGAGTAAAAGTAAGGTTACTTTCTGGAATTGCTGTCTATAATTACCTATACGGCGGTCGGACCATAGCCATGTCAGTCATTGTCATGTTGGATGTCCCACACGGAAATAGAAGAAGAATCAATAAAATTTATAAAAAGTATACAGCGACCTTGGGGACAGTAATTGTTCCTTATCAAAAGCCGGTTCTAAGTTTCCGCTATCGGTCACTAGTAAAATTTTGCTCAGTATAATTTTATCGAGACAAAAGATAGCACTGGATCAATAGCCACACACACACACCGATAGAAAATTAAGTCGCGTAGATAATCGAGTTGATCGATAAATAATAAAAAATTCCATCCTCAGTAATATTGCTAAAAATAAGGTAAACCAGTTTTAGAAACTTGGTCTTTGTTTGTTTCATTTTGAAAAATTATAATTTACAAGAAATAAAAAAGAAATGAACTCTGTGAAACTAACCATTTTCAACAGTCTTTTTAATGGCGGACTGCAAGTAACTACAAAGATTTTCTTTAGAACTGTTTGTTTGTAACAGATGTTGAAGCTGCCTTTTATGAGGTAAAGTTTTCTCTGTAAAGTTCCTAGAATTTATAAAATTTATTGCTTTGAAATATCGAAAATGCTTTTGCTAACAGTATTTCAGTTTAACTATTTGAGGGACCAACTTATTCTGGTTTTCTTTACAGTAATAAAAGATAACCAGATAATTTGACCTTTGAATTATGTAAATAGATAGAAGTAGTGCTGAGTTACTACAAACTTTCATACATTATCTCTTCTAGAAAGTGTAGAGTTATACAACTTTTCTCTGTGGTGTGCTCTTTCAATTCATGTACCTTCGTTCTAAATCATACAATTTCCAAACGATACCAACTAAAAATAGCATCAACATCACATTTCTATTCTATCTTCTACACGTGGTTGTTCTCATACATAACTGAAGGGATAGCAAACACAACACCTTGCACTTTTCTCACCCCCGAGTCTCACCCACTCAAAACAGGATGTAAAAATATGCACGTAGGCATTTGAAGGTTAATCAGTCCATGAAATTGAACCAAACCATTTTCCCTACAAAACATGGGTCAAAATCTGAAAAAATAAAAAATTTGGCCTTCCCGTATTAACTGATCTGGCCGACCGACACATTTTGTATAGGAGAATATTTTTTTTTTTCGTTTTAGAGCTAGTGCCTTAGAGAAAGTTGTTCAGTTTTATAAACCGTTTCACCTCTTAAAATATTTGCAGTATCTTTTTTACACCATATTATTATATAAGTAGACCTATGTCCAGCAGTGAACTTTTGTGTCTGATAACGACAGTTTCAATTAATAATAAATCACGTAAGGTTTGACCACATCCACATAAACTTTGTAACATTCGAGACTCAAGTAAACCTTGGCAAAGCCAGCTAAGGCAAAAGTGCTAAGTTTGTGGTGAGACACGTTAAGCTCGTATAACGGAGTTTTGCGGTTTGGAAACTATCAGGACACAATTGGATTTTTATAAATCCTACTAATATTATAAAGGCGGATGTTTGTGTGTGTGTTTGTTACGACATCACGCTAAAACAGCTGATTAGATTGACATGAAATTTTGCACAAATACAGAAGAGTATCTAGAATAACACATAGGCTACTTTTTACCACGGGAAAATGTCTTATTCCTATGGGATCACGCATATTTCAATATTTTTGCATAGGTGGCGTGACTGAGCCGATTCGCGTTTTAAATGTTTTCGCCGAAAACTAACAGCGACATCTCTTGGCGAGTAATGCTTTTTTCCCGCGGAATAATAGGTTGCAGCGGGTATAACCGCTGACGGGCAGCTAGTTATTATATAAAACATTGTGTTAAAACATTCAACGATTAAATCTAAAGACTGCCAGTTGGTTATTATCAATTTTACAGTGGCATGTACGAAAATAATTATGGCGTTGTTATTATTACTGTGTTTCGGAAACCTACAGCGACATCTAGCATTCGCGTGCGGAACTAAACGTAACTTACGATGTATGTTTAGTTCCTTACGATGTATGTTTAGTTCCTTAAGATAGTTACGATAGATAGAGAAGATAGTTAGATACGTTTATTTCCGCACGCTGTCGCAACTGGTGCCATCGCCCTCTTAGTCGTCCCTCTTCTTACGCTTTCTACTTATGTAGAGATACACTGGTCGCTAGTGCGTTTCAGAAACTAACAACGACATCTATCGCCCGCACGTGGAACTAAACTCACCTAACTCCACAGCTGGTGCCATCATCTTCTTCATCCCTCTTCTTCCTCTTCCTCCGGATGTAGAGGTACACCTCAGCAGCCACCAGGGCTGCAGCGGCACCAAGACTCAGGACTACAGCTATCACTAGCGCGTTTCAGAAACTTACAACGACATCTATCGCCCGCAAGTGGAACTAAACTTACCTAACTCCACAGCTGGTGCCATCATCCTCTTCATCCCTCTTCTTCCTCTTCCTCCGGATGTAGAGGTACACCGCCGCGGCCACTAAGGCTGCAGCGGCTCCAAGACTCAGGATAACCACTAGCACTATATCTCGCTTCTTCATCGTGGCCTGGGGACAAGGAAGAAACAGTGGTATTATTTTCTGTGTAAAAGCAAGATTATCTTTATTGAAACCTTGGAACAGGTAAAAAGAAGTAATTGATAAAACCTAGTTGTTTTTTTTACAATGTATTGGGGTTTGAACGCACTCATAGTGTTTGGAAAACTTGAAAAAATTTCCGCCGCAGGCTAGTTTTCAACAGCGATCTTCGCCACAGGCAAACCACAGGTGTGTACTGTTAGCGTCAGCCGGGATTTGAACCCGGGACAGTGGGTTATCATCCCACTGCTCTGCCAACTGAGTTACCGGCGCCTGACCGATCCTAACGAATTTTTCAACCTCTTTATGCTCGTCACGAAGCAAAGATTTCAGCGACATCTTGCACTAGATGTCGGTCAAAGATTAGCAAAATAAGTTTGAAGGTAGTAAGTAGTAGTCACGGCGCAAAAAGCTCGGTTGGTATAGTAATTGTACGGTCCCGGGTTGAAATCCCGACAGACGCTAATATTTTGTCTACTTCTTCATATTCACAAGTGAAAATATAGCACTGTGAGTGCATTAAAATCCCAATAGATGTTCTTCATATTCATTTATTTATAAGGAAAAAGCAGTTATACGGAAATAAGCGTATTTCCTAGGCAATACGCAAATACCCGGAAAATAGCGGAATTTATTGATCTATTTCGTCATCTTACCATATCAGCGGCCTTCTAACCATGTCAGAGGCCTATCCAATCATTTTAGGGGCCTGCCAACTATTTTTTTTTCAGGAACGTGACAGATGGATCAATGCTTTCCACCATTTTCCGGGAATTCGCGTATTGCCTAGGAAATCCGCGAATCACCGGATAACACATATTTCCTTTGACGTAAACAAGGTCAACATCCGTACTAATATTTTTGTTTGTTTCTTCTTCTTTCACGTCTCAAGAAAGCGACTTTATTTTGTGATTTTTTGTTTAGTTTCCCCAGTTCCTGAGATATTTTTATTAAGTTAGGCGCGAGACAAAAGCTTTATGAACTGTAACAAAAAACATGAATCATGAAGATTATTGAGACCTAGAAGAAATACAAGAATAATTTATTTGGCAAATGTCTCTTCTAATAAATAAAAGCAACAAGTGCATTCTTTTGCCAAGTTATTCGGCTGGCATGAACGACAACAGTTTTCCAGCTTATAATAAGCTGTGTAATAAGTTTCAAAGCTACCAGCTATTTCACACTTTGTAATAAAAAAACTCACGCCATTTTCAGAGGCATGTTTTACAAGCAATTTGTGTAAGCATGTCGAAAACCATTAGTTTTGCTTGTACAACACGAAACCATAAACATGAAAAGTTGCTACTAGGTTTGGCTTTAGCGTGAGTTTCATAATATTACAGAAAATAATGCAAATCATAAAAAATAACAACGTTTAACTTCTTTCGCACTTATGATAACAAGTTATGGAAGGCTCCCACCTAATATTTCTCTTTGACGTGATGATCTAATTTCACTGACACTGGCTGAATTGCTTATAGACAAAAGCCATAATCAAAAGAAGAAGAAGACAGCTCCAACGTTTCTGTACTCTGTACTACTTTAGTCTGGCTGGATAGGTTTACAGAAAATAAAGAAAATGAAGCCACGAATTTCATGAAAATGTTGGACAGATTTTGTAATGTAACATGACATTTAAAATACATTATGCATTTTAATAAAATTCTGTTATATTATATCTAACAATTTGGCTTTCGTCCAAAAATCCGCACGATGCACTACGTGAAAGTCCTGCAATTTTATGCAAACTGCTGGTAATTCTTTTATTACTTGGAGTTAAGAGTTTAAAATTGTATACTTTAGTGTAGTTCTGCTTGGTTTTCAGACATTGATTTATGTTCTAGCGACCAGCCCAACGATTTTTCTTATTTACCCGTACCGCGCTTTATAAGTAGATACAACATACTCAAAAAAAAAAACGATTAATATACGGTCGGATAAATGTACGGTCACCAGAGTAATCTGAGACACTGCAGATGACTGAAAATGCGGACAATAAAAATGCCTTTTCTCATTTATAATAAGATACAAAAATACGGTCTTTACTTTACAATAATTTAATTTATAAATTTATTTCCTCTACTATTTAACGATTAGTCTATCGTATATTCTTCTGAAAGAAAAAAAATCAGTTTAACTCAGCGCCATCTGTTTACATTCGCAGCTTGGCTAGAAAATTATATCAAAATACACAACCATTCAAATGCCAGTCACATTTCAAATTTTCGATGTATGAAATGAAGCATCTGCGCTTCATTTTCTTCTTCTCTTTCGAGTGGGATACCAAGTCGTCCAGCGACCCGATGAACTCTGATGTCAGAGTTCTCTAAAAGCCTATTAAGTACAAGAAGCAGGCCTCTGACATGGTTTTGTAATGAATGCCACCTTCGTAATATGTGCTACGTAAGTAAAATATTGTTATTATAGGTATGATAAATAGATACACGTGGTAGTGCAGTATATTTGAAGCATATTTGAAGTGGTATTTCTGAAGTGTTTTGACAATGTCGCCTCGCCTCGCCTTGCTGCAGCTTGACATAATAATATGCTATTCAGGAATGTTTTCTTAGCATAATGTAGGTAATTGACATTTTCAACGATGCGCTACCTCCGTGGATGGGGAAAATATGCGGAAATGTTTAAGCAAGTTTTATGCTTTGTTAGGTATTTTTTCAGTAGAGCAGGAAAAATAATATGCATAGACCAAGCATATATTTATTGTGCCGTTAGGTGCCGGCTTAGAATAGCATCACCCGTATCTTTCCCGTGGGTGTCGTAAGAAGCCTATTTTCCCTAGCCAAAGTAAGGAGCAACGAAAGAATTTGAGAGATGACGTGTATTGCAATTTTAGGTGACAGGCTGACAATCTGTCTTTATGGGAATACACAGCCTTCTGAATGTCTTAAATATTAACAGTTTGGTGTAAATGATCGTTTTACAGCCATTTTCGCTCTGCCTACCCCGCAAGGGATATAGGCGTGATGTTATAAGTACTGTCAACACAGTACAACCAACTGTCAACCATATTATAGAGTCTGGCTAGCGAGTCTTTGGACGTCAAATAATTCAAATATTTCAAATGGCAACATGCTAACACTGATAAACTACAATAAAACAATTTTGATACTTACTATTTTTTGTTTCTTTTAGTTTGTGTTTACCTTGCCTACCGGTATGTATGTATGATGTATCTACCGGGAGTAACAGAAAGGGTATAACAAGCAGAAAGGAGGTCAAGGTACTCATGAAACTGAACAACTTTCCCCATGGAACATGGGACGAAATACGAAAAAAATGGACCTCTCAGAGTAAATCAATCAGCTGATCTGCGATTTTGTATGGGAGGTCCAAATATTTTTTTCATATATCGACCCATGTTTCATGGGGAAAGTTGTTCAGTTTCATGAGTACCTTGACATCCTTTCGGCTTGTTATACCCTTTCTGTTACTCCCGGTAGATACATCATACATACATACCGGTAGGCAAGGTAAACACAAACTAAAGAGCAGAAAACAAAAAAATAGTAAGTATCAAAATTGTTTTATTGTAGTTTTTCAGTGTTAACATGTAAAAGATTTTTAAAATTGGCGCCATTTCCGTGTCCAAAGACTCGCTGGCCAGACTCTATCTACTACATTCTACATTACAGCCGTTCGAATTGGCTATATTTGACACTGTTAAAGGCGTATTTGAACGGTCGTACTTTAAGTGACTGATATTTTGTCGATACTTTGGGACGGCCACTCGCTGCATTTGCCGACGGATGATAGTTGTATGACGCTGATTTTACTACCAAGTGTAATCCATCGGTGAATGCAGCGAGCGGCTATGGTAGGACTCCCTTTCTAAGAAATATTACTAAAAACATACATTTAAGTATAAATCTATCCCTATCGATGTGGAAGAAGAAGATTTTTGAGGGTTCCGCGTTCCCATTGAGTGTGGGTTTATCAAAACGGAACACTTTTTCAATCAATTTCAGTTGAGGCGTGAAAACCATTCGGTCTTTCATTCATTCGTTCTTTTTGTACGACATTAGCCTTTTAGCTTGAAACCTGAGCAAGTAATTCAATTGAATTTGTGCTTTTCCGCTTTCCAACGGTATGCCATTAATCTTGTGAACGAACTAAATAAAATCAGTTAGAATAAGCCGCTTTTCTGCGTTATATTTTAATTTACGTACGTATATCACGCACACCTATATCAATTGCGGGGTAGGCAGGGCGTAAATGGCTGTAAAAAACGGCTATTTACACTAGTCTGACCATAAGTTTGAGAGTCATTGAGAAGTATCACCATAGTGTTAAGTTGTCAGCCTGTCGCCTAAAATTGCAAAGCACATCAACTCTCAAATCTCTTAGTCGCCCCTTACGAAAACATCGGGGAAGATGAGGTGACACACGGAAAGTTACACAGCTTTTTAAAATATGACGAATGACGAAAAAAACATCAAAGTGCCTACTGCACTCACATTCCAACCTGTTTTAACCATGAGTACGTAACCAACCGGAAACCGGAAGTGGGTGGTAATTGCCTCAATTACCCTCTTTTTCAGTAGTCGGTGCGACGCAAAAGAATAAAGTTGTAGGTTGTGTAATGTAGGTACTTTTAGCGGCAGCTTGAGTTTTGCTATAACTGCCTATACTTAGTAAATACGGCTATTTACACCACGTCTGGCAATAGTATGAGTCATTTATCTCTTCTCTTCTCTTCGTGTGGGGCACCGAGTCGTTCAATGACCCGATGAACCCTGGTCTCAGAGTTTTTCAACCGCCTACTGCAAGTAGCATTCCTCTGACATGGTTGTGTAACGACCGCCATCATAGACAACAACCGGGACCGACGGCTTAACGTGCCCATCCGATGCACGGAACCATCTTTCTTTTCGGACAATCAGGTGGTTCAGCCTGCAATATCCTAACCAGACTGGAAACAAATTCACAAAGTGATAAATATCAACTTTGTGAGTGACCCTACCGGGAATTGAACCCGGAACATTTTGCGTGGCGCAGGCAGTCATACTATAAGACTGTATATCACCATAGAGATATTGTTGTCATCCTGCCATCTGAAATACACATCAACTTTCAAATCCGGTAGTTGCTTTTTACGACACCTACTTGAAAGATATGGAGGATACTTATTCTAAGGCACCACACGCTAAGAAAACTGAATGCGGCAAAACACCGGAAAATTATGCGGAGCATACAAGAACTGCCTTTGTTTGCTTAATTGTATGTGTGAGGCATAATTTATAGGCAAGTAAGAACCTGGCGGATGCGGATGCGGAAGTTGTCGGGAATAGCCCCATTTACCCTGTAGTAGGGGAGCCCAGTCAAGGATTTTCGAAGTACTCTGTACTGTTTTACCAGTGCCTCAAGTCTGCAAATTGTTAGCCATTGTAATACCAGCGACACTCAACTGTCATTCTATTGCCACTGAGATTTTCCATACTGTTAGCAGATTACGAAACTACCAAAACCATCCAACCGACATGCCATCGACATCCAATTGAAACGCTTTTTAGTTAGCATATACTTCGGGCCCTGCTAAATCATTAGGCTATTTGACGATTGGTATTAATGTTGATACAGGGAGAATACTATATTTGATGGGTCGTTAGCGACTCAGTGTCCCACATGAAAAGAAAAATACTAGCGGGTATTCAAAAATATTAGGCGTTTCACTGTAGTAATCGATAAATAATTTTCCATTTTTCGTCCGATGAAAAAATAATCAAAATGATATTTTAGTTACAGTTAGTGATACCAGTGCCGATACCTATGACGGCAGGTACGGCTCGAGTAACTGCACATTTAGTCTGCAATGCTCCCCAACTACCACACTTGGTGCAATGCCAAGACATTTCGATTGTAGAATTCAATTTATATGCGAACCGTACGTGATATTAATATTGTAATAAATCATGCAGCTTTTGTTTGAAGATTTTATATGAGCCTACAATTTGCAGTCGAAGCAATATGGGAGCAGATTGCTTCAAGTTCAGACCATTGGGGTCAGTTAGTTTATACCTCGTTTATACAGATCTGTGTACCTACTATCGCCAATAAATCTATCAACCCATTTAACTCAACATAAACTGGATTTTCAAACAAATGATAAGAAAAACAGTACCAAGTTGATCTCTGAAATGGGTAGATGGATTTGTTGAAGATTACCTTTTAGGAATTATTCTGTTTATACTACTTTCTTTTTATAGGGCTGACTAACATGAACCGATGAACCCTAAAGTGGAATAGAATAAATAGCTTAAAACCTTGTTCAAAACTATGTTTCCCTAGAAAATGTTCTACTGGACTACGTTATCTGATAATGTTAAGAAATAAAGGCAACCTAACCGCAATTTGATGCAGTGACGTACGGTGTCATGATATTCAGTTTTCAACGCATAGAGTAACGCCACAAATTAGGGAAACGATCAGGGAAAATCAGAATCATAATGACGTTTTTGTATTAGATTTTACTGTTTTGATATTCTTATACTTTGAAATTATTGACACTAGCAACCCTGGCTATGTAACAAATGACAACCGCAAAAATCCGGAATAGAGTCAAATGAACCTTCTGTTGTGGTAACGCGGATTTTCCATCCCGTCCGTCCCATGGTAGTCGTGTTGCTGGAAGCGTCTTCGTGACGTTCTATTATTTCCGTCAAAAATCGGATCCGGTATAATACCGCAAAGTCTTAAACTGTCTTAAACAAAGCTAATTTTGTTAGCTACTCTACTCGTAATAATCCGAATATTAACGGGCATAAATCAAGTAAATGCGCGCCATATGTTGGCAAGCAACCAGCAGCGCCATGCCGAATGTGTTTGATAATTACGGCACTTATCCTAACTGCTGCCGTGGTGTAGTGGTCTGAGTGTTTGCCTCCGGATCTGCAGGTTCCAGGTTCGATCCTCGGTGTGGCGGCTCTCAAAATTGTTATTTGGACTTTGTGAATTTAATCATGCTATTTCACCCCGGCCAAGCACTGGAACCAGGGGTGCTAAGAATCCCCGGGCGGCGCTCCTCCGTCAAACGACCAAAGCAAACGCACCCACGGACAACCGACGTAGATTATCACTGGTGACATACAACACGCGCACTTTAAGGACCGACGAGAAGCTCGCCGAGCTGGAAGAAGAGATAGGCAGGCTGAACTGGGATATCATAGGGTTATCTGAAGTCCGAAGAGAGGGGGAGGACACGATAACCCTCAAATCCGGTCACCTGTTCTATTACCGGGAGGGCGATCAACAGTCCCAAGGTGGTGTCGGGTTTATCGTGCACAAGTCCCTCGTCAACAATATCATCTCTGTTACAAGCATATCAAGCAGGGTGGCGTACCTGATACTCAGAATATCTAAAAGATATTCGCTGAAGGTCATACAGGTTTACGCACCGACCTCGAAACACCCTGACGATGAAGTAGAAGTTTTGTATGAGGACATCTCAAAGCCATACATGCTTCAAAGTCGCACTACAGTGTTGTAATGGGGACTTCAATGCAAAGTTGGGCGAGAGAAGCGGTGATGAGTTGGGGTGGGGCCATTTGGATATGGGGATCGGAATCCGAGGGCCAGATGCTGGCCGAGTTCCTGGAGAAGGAGGAACTCTACATGATGAACTCGTTCTTCAGAAAGCCGCCTCATAGGAAATGGACCTGGTTGAGCCCCGACGGTTCTACCAGAAATGAGATAGACTTCATTATGGCCACAAAGAGACAAATTTTCAATGATGTCTCGGTGATCAACAGGGTTAAAACCGGAAGCGATCACCGAATGGTCAGAGGCACATTGAACATAAACGTCAAACTAGAACGGTCTCGCCTAGTGAAGTCTACGCTCCGACCATCTGCGACCCATATTCAAAACCCGGAAAGCTTCCAACTGGAACTTACAAATCGCTTTGCTTGCCTAGATTGCGATTCCGTGGACGATATCAATAACAGTTTAGTGGAAACTGTCCACACAGTCGGCTCCAAGTTCTTTAAGCCCTGTCGTAAAAATAGACCTCAAAACTAACCGATCGAACTCTGAACCTCATGGCAGAAAGGCGTTCTATGACGCTGCAATCCTCTGATGACACGGAGTCATATCGGCGGCTCAACAGACAGATATGCCAGTCCTGCGGAGCGATATTCGAAACTTTAATACTAAAAATATTAAAGATACGATTGAGCGAAACAAGGGCATCAAAGTTTTCGCCAGGGACCAGTCTATTGGGCAGAGCCAGCTGACAAAGCTGAAGACGGAGGACGGCAGGGTAGCATCCACGAGGCCAGAGGTACTGAGGAGATCGAACGGTTCTATGGACAGCTGTACACTTCAGTTGCAAAACCTGTTAATAGCTTAACAGACCCTAGAGCAAAACTTACCCGACACTATACCGAAGATATCCCGGACATCAGCTTGTATGAGATAAGGATGGCCCTTAAACAGCTCAAAAACAACAAGGCGCCGGGCGAAGACGGAATCACATCAGAGCTACTGAAAGCGGGTGGAACACCAGTACTTAAAGTCCTTCAGAAGCTCTTTAATTCTGTCTTGTTCGAAGGTGTGACGCCAGAAGCATGGAACAGAAGCGTGGTGGTGCTTTTCTTTAAGAAGGGTGATAAGACTCTCCTTAAGAATTACAGGCCCATCTCGCTTCTGAGTCATGTTTACAAGCTGTTTTCGAGGGTAATTACAAATCGTCTGGCTCGCAGGTTTGATGACTTCCAGCCTCCCGAACAAGCCGGCTTCCGAAAAGGGTACAGTACCATTGATCACATTTTCACGCTGCGGCAGATTGTACAGAAGACCGAGGAGTACAATTTGCCACTATGCTTAGCGTTTGTGGACTATGAGAAGGCCTTTGATTCTATCGAGACGTGGGCAGTACTGCAGGCTCTACAGCGGTGCCACATTGACTACAGGTATATCGAAGTGTTGAAGTGTTTATATAGAAACGCCACAATGTCAGTTCGAACACAAGATCAGACCACGGCGGCTATTCCATTGCAGAGAGGTGTAAGACAAGGAGATGTACTATCTCCGAAGCTCTTCACCAATGCGATGGAAGATGCCTTCAAGCTCCTGGAATGGGAAGAACTTGGCATCAATATCAATGGCGAATACATCACTCACCTTCGGTTTGCTGACGATATCGTGGTCATGGCAGAGTCATTCGAAGACCTCAGCAAATGCTACAGGACCTCAATCGGGTTTCCCAACAAGTGGGACTCAAGATGAATATGGACAAGACGAAAGTCATGGCCAACTCACATGTAGCGCCCACCCCAATATCAGTAGGGAACTCGATTCTCGAAGTGGTGGACAAATACGTCTATCTAGGACAAACAGTCCAACTAGGAAGATCTAACTTTGAGAAGGAGGTCACTCGGCGAATCCAGCTCGGCTGGGCAGCTTTCCGGAAGTTACGCAGCGTCTTCACGTCCAAAATTCCTCAGTGTCTCAAGACGAAAGTGTTCGAACAGTGTGTCATGCCAGTGATGACCTACGGTGCCGAGACGTGGTCTCTAACTGTCGGCCTCCTTAATAGACTAGGAGTCACTCAGCGAGCTATGGAGAGAGCTATGCTCGGTGTTTCCCTACGTGATCGAATCAGAAACGAGGAGATCCGTAGACAAACCAAGGTAACCGACATAGCTAAGAGAGTCAGTAAGCTGAAGTGGCAATGGGCAGGCCACATTGCTCGAAGGACTGATAATCGGTGGAGCAGGAGAGTTCTCGAGTGGAGACCACGTACCGGCAGACGCAGCGTAGGACGGCCCCCCGCGAGATGGACAGACGATCTGGTCAAGTCCGCGGGGAAATGCTGGATGCAGGCCACTTCTAATCGGACAAGGTGGAAATATTTAGGGGAGGCCTATGTTCAGCAGTGGACGTCCTATGGCTGATATGATGATGATGATGATGATTTCACCCCTGTCTGTAAGAAAAACGGTTCTGTGCTCGGAAAAACACGCGAACTATATTGGTCCCCGTTGCTGTTAAAGATATATTACCTTCACCTAAATGGTTTATCATTATCAAAGATCTTACTAGATGGTTATAATTCTTTGACACCTGGGTTCATCGAAACTCAGGACGACAAAAGCATAAATCAAGTAAATGCCGGTAAATGCAGCCATGCCGGATGTGTTTGATAATTACGGCACTTACCCTAACTACTGCCGTGGTCTAGTGGTCTGAACGTTCGCCTCTGGATCTGCAGGTTCCAGGTTCGATCCCCGGTGTGGCGGCTCTCAAAATTGTTATTTGGACTTTGTGAATTTAATCATGCTGTTTCACCCCTGTTTGTAAGAAAAACGGTTCTGTGCTCGGAAAAACACGTAAACTATATTGGTCCCCGTTGCTGTTAAAGATAGATTACCTTCACCAATGGTTTATCATATCAAAGACCTTACTAGATGGTCATAATGGTTAAGATAGATTACCTTCACCAAAATGGTTTATCATATCAAAGACCTTACTAGATGGTTATAATGGTTATAATTCTTTGACACCTGGGTTCATCGACAATCAGGACGACAAAATCGTAAATCAAGTAAATGCGCGGCATCTGTTGGCAAGAAACTAGAAGCCATGCCGGATGTGTTTGATAATTACGGCACTTACCCTAAATACTGCCGTGGTCTAGTGGTCTGAGCGTTCGCCTCCGGATCTGCAGGTTCCAGGTTCGATCCCCGGCGTGACGGCTCTCAAAATTCTTATTTGTGACTTTGTGAATTTAATCATGCTGTTTCACCCCTGTCTGTAAAAAAACGGTTCTGTGCTCGGAAGAACACGTAAACTAAAGTATAAACTAAACACGTTAACTATATTAAAAACTCTGATACCAGGGTTCATCGGGTCGTTGAACGACTCAGTGTCCCACACGAAAAAGAAGAAGAGGAAAGAAAAAAGACTATATTGGTCCCCGTTGCTGTTAAAGATAGATTACCTTCACCAATGGTTTATCATATCAAAGACCCTTTAAAGACCTTAGTAAGGTGGTTATAATTCTTTGACACCTGGGTTCATCGACACTCAGGACGACAAGCATAAATCAAGTAAATGCCATGCCGGATGTGTTTGATAATTACCGCACTTACCCTAACTACTGCCGTGGTCTAGTGGTCAGAACGTTCGCCTCTAGATCTGCAGGTTCCGGGTTCGATCCCCATTAGGTTCGACGCTCACAAAATTGTTATTTGTGACTTTGTCAATTTAATCATGCTTTTTCACCCCTGTCTGTAAGAAGAACGGTTCTTTGCTCGGAAAAGCACGTAAGCTATATTGGTCCCCGTTGCCACAAAGTAAGTATTGGCTGGCGCAATCCAGAGAGTCGGCTTCGAGCAAATGCGGCTAAACTCACTCAGACATCCACACGCGTCGTTTACGCGCTCTGTGGAACCGTGTCGAACCGGCTCATGGTTGAGTGTGAACGACGCGTTCGGTGCGGGCGGACGGAATGGCGAGTAAAGAAAAATGTTTTTGTGGGTGTATAACACCACAGACAATATTGTGCATTGTCATTTTTCAGTTTCCCACGCAATAATGAAAATTAAGTACTTGGAACTCTTTTAGTTGATAAATAAATAGATACCTACTTCAAAACACTAGAAATGGAGTGATTTCTTTTTAAGAATCTTATTTTTAGTTCGTAATATGTGCTTTAGCGTTTTAGGTACGTACGTAGAAGTAGGTAGATTGCGCTTTAGTTTGATTTTTGTTTAGGTAGGTGCCTACCCACAGTAAATAGATACCCTACCTAGTCAGCATTTGAGGTGAAAGCGACTAAAGGGAAGCGATGAGACTAAAGGGAAGCGATGATAACTTTATTAAAAAAATCAGAAAGTAAAAGTAGCAACCCTAAAGAGTAGGCATAAATGATCGAAAGATGGGGCGAGCTGGCCTTCTGTAAATTCTCTATTTTGTGCCGTTGCTGTTAAAGATAGATTACCTTCACCAATGGTTCATCATATCAAAAACCTTACTAGGAGGTTATAATTCTTTGACACCTGGGTTCATCGGCACTCAGGACGACAAGCATTAATCAAGTAAATCTGTTGGCAAGCAACCAGCAGCCATGCCGGATGTGTTTAATTACGATGATAATTACGGCACTTACCCTAACTACTGCCGTGGTCTAGTGGACTGAACGTTCGCCTCCGGATCTGCAGGTTCCAGGTTCGATCCCCGGTGTGGCGGCTTTCAAAATTGTTATTTGGACTTTGTGAATTTAATCATGCTATTCCACCCCTGTGTGTAAGAAAAACGGTTCTGTGTTCGGAAAAACACGTAAACTATATTGGTCCCCGATGCCGCTAAGACAGATTACCTTCACCAATGGTTCATCATATCAAAGACCCTTCAAAGACAAGGTGGTTATAAATATTTCTTTGACACCTGGGTTCATCGACACTCAGGACGACAAGCATAAATCAAGTAAACCATCTGTTGGCAAGAAACCAGAAGCCATGCCGGATGTGTTTGATAATTACGGCACTTACCCTAACTACTGCCGTGGTCTAGCGGTCTGAGTGTTCGCCTTCGGATCTGAAGGTTCCAGGTTCGATCCCCGGTGTGGCGGCTCTCAAAATTGTTATTTGGACTTTGTGAATTTAATCATGCTATTTCACCCTTGTCTGTAAGAAAAACGGTTCTGTGCTCGGAAAAACACGTAAACTATATTGGTCCCCGTTGCTGTTAAAGATAGATTACCTTTACTAATGGTTTAATAAATCAAAGACCCTTCAAAGACCTTACTGGTTATAATTCTTTGACACCTGGGTTCATCGACACTCAGGACGACAAGTATAAATCAAGTAAATGCGCGCCATCTCTTGGCAAGGAACCAGCAGCCATGCCGGATGTGTTTGATGATTGCGGCACTTACCCTAACTACTGCCGTGGTCGAGCGGTCTAAACGTTCGCCACCAAATCTGGAGGTCCGAGGTTCGATCCCCTTCAGGTTCAAAGCACTTAAAGTTACTAAACTTGTTACTAAAGTTGATGTTCTCACTTTGTGATATTTTCTCAGTTTACTTAAGCTATTTCACCACCGAGTCTGTAAAAAACTGTTCCGTGCTTCGGAGTGAACGTTAAACCATTGGTCCCGGTTGCTCTCAAATATAAGTAACCTAAACTAGCCGGTTATCCAAAGACTATAGTTGAGAAGGCTACTCAATGCATTCGCCGCCGTATAACATTTCCTTGTATTGGTACAAGTTACTTGAGTTTAATACCAAGTCTTGGTGTTGAACTCAAGTCAGAAAGGGAGCGTTCGGACACAGACGACGGAAGATCACATTATCTAAGTAACACGCGACATCTGTTGGCAAGAAACCAGAAGCCATGCCGGATGTGTTTGATAATTGCCTCACTTACCCAACCACCCACTCGACGGAGTCAATTCTGGCGTACCTATCCAATATCATATATTCACCTAGATGCATCCAATGCCTACTTAGGGCACACCATGGCATGTATGTGCACGAATATCTCATGATCATGCACGATGTCCAGTTTTCATCATTTAGTTTTTTTTTAATAAACAATGGGTGCATTTGTCCGCAATCTCACCTGATGTTAAGTGACAATGCAGACGATGATGGAACATGCTCGCCTAGATAATGCCTATTCACTCTCGCCTTGAAAAGGCCCGGTTTATAACGTTCCGGAAACAGATTCGCAGGCAAGGAGTTCCACTCTTTAGCAGTTCGCATTAAAAATGTAGAGGCGAAGCGGTTTGTGCGAATTTGCGGGATGTCTTCGATATAAGGGTGAAATCCCAACCGGCGTCTCGTGCACCGGAGATGGAATGGTGACGGAGGTATCAGGTCATGTAGAGACTGTGCACACTCCCCGAAATTTATCCTGTTGATTACCGACAAGCAAGTCACCAGCAGTCTCTTGTCCATCTGGCTGGAGGTCATCCAACGCTATGCTTACCGAGGCGTGAACTCCTTTGCTTTTTTTACCGCCCATTGGTTGATTTTGTCGTATCTTTTCTTTTACTTTTCTAGCGGAAGAAAAGGCAAAGAAACTGTTAAGCTGAATCGAAGTTGTAGCAAGTTGGGGTGCCGCCAAATCTCGCGCGAATAAATTGGTTGCTCGAAGCCACATTCAATTCTTGATTAAATTGGTGCGTTTTGGGAAAAGAAAAATGCATTTCTTTGGATAAATATCTTTATGAAAGCTCTTCGAAGTTTTCACTCGTAGATACTTCCTTTCTATCCTGTGGGTGTCGTAAGAAGGGACTAAGAGGTTTAAGAGTTGATCTGTACTATTGCCATTTTAAGCGATGACGGAGTGACAAACAGTTACTACCATGGTTACTGTACTTCCAATGGTGATACACAATCTTCTGAATGACTCTCAAACTTTTGTCAGGCGTGGTGTAAATGACCGTATTTTACAGCTGCTTTTTGCAACCGCACTGCGCTTTCCAATGCTATGTCGCGTTCTCAGAACCACTTAAAAGATTTGCCATAAAAAAGTTATTTGATAGCGATCTCGAGTTTCATTTGAAGTAAATTACAGTAAAAACTTTTTGAGTGCTGCTGTCTTAAAGTATTCGTAGCAAACAATGGGAGATTCAAATTGCACGACAAAACGATTGAAACTTTGCGAAGAATCTACATTATACTCTTGTGTGGGAGTGGGACAGCAAGTCGAGAAAGGATCCGATGAACCATGGTGTCAGAGTTTTTCAACCGCCTACTTCTTCTCCTTTATCTACTTACTTTAAGAGGGCTTTCACGTTTTTCTCAGAAACAAAAATGTGCGCCACTCAAATTTGAACATAAACTTATACGCATTGAGTCGAATTTCCCGTGGTAGCGGACGCGCGACTCAAGCACGGAGTGTCATTTTGCGGAATTTAGAGGTGTTTTTGAATATTTTTAACAATAACATTTTAATGAATAAAAATTCATTTCTTTTGCAATTTAACTAAATACATTTTCTTCTAACACATATATTTTTTTCGAATTTATTCTGTTGGTAGTTTTTCATGCAAAAGCCATTAAAATAGAGAAATATTTTGCCAAAATTCGAATGCGAAAACGTATTTTTTAGCTAGGTTGTGGAATGAAATTGAAAAATGTACAAAATAAAGTTTGTTCTCAAAGATATCTTCTATGCATATGTAAAATTGGTATTTTGTTACAGTGTACCATAGATCTAAAACTCAGGCCTAATTTGAGGTCTTCTCCTACATTTTCAGTAACTTGTTTTAGTTTTCGCTGTTTTACTATAAGTAATAAATTAAAATGTTAAAATGTTCATAATACATTTTTTAGATAAAGATGTGTTTGACTCTATGTATAAGATATTTTATTTTTTTACCGTACAGTTTAACTTAAAAACTGATTTTTATAACGCCTATTTTCGGTAATTTGACAGAAAAAATTAATAGCAGCCTTAACGGGTCTTATCGCAGTAGTTTTTAGGTAAATGAGAGATTCACCTGGGAACCCGACGTTTCGACTGAGTTTCATCAGTCATCGATAAGACCCGTTATACAGGGTTATTTTTAGTCAGTGCGCACACTTTGCAGGATGTTTCTACTCGTGATTCTGAACAACTTTTACTATGGGGCCACCTGCGAAATCTAAAAACAAATTTTGGTTGTTCCATACATTTTTGCCGAGTAGGTAGGTATAAATTTTTCTATGGAACATCCAAATTTTTTTTTTGCGATTTCGCAGGTAGTCCCATAATAAAAATTGTTCAGAATCACGAGTAGAAACACCCTGTAAAGTTTGCGCACTGACTAAAAAATAACCCAGTAACCCAAATTCTTAAGTAATATCCGTTTGTGCGTCACGATTAGAATTCGTAATACGAGTCCCTTTAATTTGAATTTCGACCTTGTTCTCATACAAATACCTACTTTTTATGTGAAACGGTTCGACAGACGCATCCTTCGTCGCGTTGTGCGATATTTTTGCGCTAGCGAATTTCGACCTTGTTCCCATACAAATAGGTATATGGTTTATGTCGAATGGTTCGACAGACGCATCCCTCGCCGCAGCGTTAAGTGTTTTGCGCTAGCGAATGCGTCTGTTAAACCGTTAGACGTGTTTGTACGAAAATTTGCTGGAAAACCTTATTTTTGAAACCCATCCGATTATAATATTATCATCAACAACAGTCTATTACTAGACATGAGTGGACTACCACCTAATGAGGGAGCATTTTGCCATACTCAATACGCTTGGCAGGCGGATTTTCGAGTACCTATAAGACGTTATATAGTGTTACATTTAATTAAGTACAAATCTCTTGAGGGTGTAATCTACTCACAAAACTGAACAACTTTTGTTTGAAACTTTTCTTGGAAATATGAAAAAAAAATTGGACCTCCCATAGTAAGTGACACACTATTTCAACATTTTTGTATGGGAGGTCCAATTTTCTTTTTCATATTTCGAAGAAAAGTTTCAAACAAAAGTTGTCCAGTTTTGTGAGTAGATTACACCCTCAAGAGATTTGTACTTAATTAAATGTAACCCTATAGACATCAGTCAGATATGCCTACTTTTATTTATACTTACACAGAAAATACTCACACACAGCAATATAAGAAATGAATTTACAAAATTTTTGTTCGGTGTAGGAATGGAACCCACAGTCTTCGGCGTAGCAGGCAGGGGCACATATTAACCACTACGCCATCAGACAACGATATGTTCCCATTGTCCCTTTGGCAAGATGGGACAAAGTCTGGCATTGTAGACATGCACTTTGAACCACTCTCAACCATAACTTGTCCCGCCTGCCCCACCCTTCCAAACCTTGCCCCACCTACCCCACCCTTCCAAAACTTACCCCACTTTTACTTTACCACACGAGCCCAACTATCGATTTAAATAAAAGTTTCAACAGTTTCAAACACACAGCCTATAATTCCGCCCAAACTCATAATTATAATACTTTCGCCCAACGTACTGTTTGATCGGTTTTCGATTGAAGTTTAATACTCTATTGAAATTTTAATGTACTACCTACATAATTAAGGGGTCAAGTTATACGGGATTTTCTTAGTATTTGTATGAAAATCCAGTATAAGTTTGTCCTATATTTAGTAGTAGTGTTTGGTTTCTTTACCTTTGAAAGATTTACTGAAATTATGGTGATTAATTCCATCCTTACACATTCATAAACTATAAACATATCAGCTACAACAGTGCACTGCTGGACATGGGCCTTCCCCTATCGGAGGGATATACTATACTCACCGCGCTTGGCAGGCGGATTGGCGAGCGCAGTGCAAGATGTTGCATTTACAGGGAATGCTGCTGCCCGGCCATTCCCTGAATGATATCCTTTTTTTACATTTTTTATTGGGGTGATGCTATTCTAAGCCGGCATCACACGGTCTACACATCATCCAGCATAAATAACGGGATAAGCAGATATTCCAGGCATGACATACACTTTAGGGACTGTTTCAAATCGTTATCTATTACCATAATGAGTCGTTTGTTGACTCAGTTTTCTACACATAGGAAGAAAAGTGACAGGTTGTCAACCTACAATTGTAATGCGCATGAAACCCTCGGGACCCTTATTTGCCTCTTACGGCACCTATGAGAACAAAATGGAGTGATTCTACTTCTATTAGATGGCATCACACGACACTTACTTACTTATAAATTTCTCTTTGGTTTCAACTCTATGTTTAGGTACGTTCCCGAGAATCGAACCAGGAACACCCTAGATCATCATTATCCGCTATACCTTACACACCGCCTCCGTATGCGGACGTGCACGTGATCACGCGATCATACAATCCGATATGATACAACGTCATCTCTACACTCGTGATGACGTTATCACGCATACGGACGCGGTGTGTGGCGCCCTTAAATTGGGATACTAAGTGCACAAATTAGGAAAACGGCGCGCTGGCGCCTTATCAGATGGCTCACTCAGTACTAGCGACGATTTTGACGCTTATTGACGAAAACTGGAAAAAAACCGGAATCTCAGAGAAAGTCAAGGTAAATAAGAAGATTTATTAAGTGATTGACACGAATGTCATATTTATTGGATTTAAAATTGGCTCAGAATCATACGACGTGCCATAAAAACAAGAAATTGAATTGAATCATACGACGTTCCTTGTCAGATTTTGCTGCTTTTTTTGCTGTTTTGACGTTTTTATACTTAGAGATTTTTGACAATCGCAACCCTGGCTATGTAATGTATGTAATAAAAAATCCGATATAGGGCCGAGTGAACCTTCTGTAAACTCTCTATTTTGGGCTAAGTGGGCTATAAAATGCGTCGGACGACCTTGGGCCATTGTACCCCTTCCCAACATTTACGTGCGTTTCCACAATGGATCGATTTGACTTATTTCGGTCGGGTCCTATCCTACCTCTATCTGTATACTTACAGATTTGTGCTGCGTTCCAATAAGCCAGTTACTTTCCTGCCAGTTGCTTTCTTGCTAGGATACTTGCCCGGTTTGAGTTATTTCGGTCGCGTCCTACCCCTATCTGTATACTTACATACAGATTATGCTGCGTTCCAACGTGCCAGTTACTTTACTGCCAGTTGACATACGCAATTTGAATGAGGCAGCAAACTGAGGTCCCACAAAACAGCGTCTAAAATATGTTAACGACCAACTTCAGGTACTTATTGTTGGTGTTTAATTTTCTGTTTATTATTATAATAGCAAAACGACTTTGTTTCGTAACAAATCAAACAAACAGATAGAAACCTGTCTTAAGCATGGTTGCCGCCAGCCATAATTTTTTTATTGGTTGGTATAACGTCAAATTTTCAAGTTAGTACTACGCTCTCTATTTTATCATTACGGCGGTAACTCAGAACTGTCAGTATATAAAATCCCATTCATTGTTACAATACAGTAAGACAATTACGCGCTACGCTAAGAAACGCGTTCGGATCGATATTTCCGCATCGCTGTCCGCATTAGACTTTCCCGCGTATTTTTCTGCTAAAATATACATAACCATAACAGCCACAACAGACCACTGCTGGACATGGGCCTCCCCCTATCGGGGGGTATTGCCATACTCACCGCACTTGGCAGGCGGATTGGCGAGCGCAGTGCCAAGATGTTACATTTACAGGAAACGCTGCTGCCCATTCCCTGGATGAATATCCCTTAGTCGCTTTTTACGACACCCACGGGTAGAATTGGGGCGATGCTATTCTAAGCCGTGTAAAAGCTCCTTACCTATACGCATCTAACTAGCTATAGACCTATCTGTATGCTATATGAATCTAAAGCTATGGACCTATCTGAATGCCTACCTACCTATTAACTATCTAATAACTTTGGTACCTACTACTACTTTATGAATACCCTAATTTCGTCATGGCCGGTGATTCGTCTAATGGTAGGACCCTTGTTGTGTAAGTAACCCAGAACGAGGAACGCAGTCTTTTTAAGACTCTAACTATCTTATCCTACAAAAATGTAAATGACCCAAATCTTAGCTGAAGTACTTTTCCTACAAACTACTAACTTAAATTTTCAATCTTTGGCAGAATAGCATTAAGGTTCTATGCCGTCCGGAGAAAAACTCGTAACGATTCGATATCAAAGTACTAAAATCGATTTGGGGAATCGATATTTTTGAAATCCTTTAAATTACGTAAATACCAAGGTAAATGTCTCCTAATAAGATAAGATTTCCACTTATTAACCTGCAATTATATCCTACATTAATATCAGAACAATATTATAACTTAAAAGTTCTAGGAATATTAATTCAGTTTAAAAGCAGGCGGTATGGCCACTAACCCTTTGCCCGATCTTGTGGTACACATTTTTAAAAAGTAAAACGTCAGATGAAGTTACTCGCGCTATTTTGTTGATAATTTTTTTCTGTGAATTTGAAACCAAAACAGTGAAAAATGAATGTAAAATTGATTATTAAGCTGCACAAAACATTCCTCGTCGGCCGCAGCATCGACCAATCCTCGGGTACAAAGGAAATCCTTTTAACTTACGGAAAGTTTTGGTAAGTTGTAAGCATATTTTACTACTTGGTTTCTTATGAGTCTTACTTGTATACAACCGCTTATTCTGATCAATTAGTGCTAGTTTCATGTTCAACAATATCCGTACCGAGTGTCAGCCCATTCTTAAAAGCATAAACCGCTAAATTTTCCTCTTACATTGTAGAAAACCTATGCTATCAAAACAAACTAAAACTGTCACTCTTTCTCAGGTAATACCATCTGCGCTCATTGAAGTTAGACTGGGACATCCGACTGAGCCATGCATAGTACTAGTTAAGTGAGAAATCCCTAGATCTACTAGGTTTTTGGTGGAATATCCAAAGGTTAGTATGAAAGCTATTTTCTGATAAACTGACTGTTCGTTCTAGTAAGAACGGTAAACTGTTCCATTACCATGATATTCCTAACACTTCCTAAACATACAAACACTCTAATCATTCTATTTATTTTTAATGCTGTTAGTTTTGACTTTGAAAATGCCATCCCTTGAAGCGACTAGAAGTAGGTACTGTAGTTGTACCTAGGCATCCTTAACTCTATTTTTATTTTACAGATGTGCTGCCCACATAAAATAAGATCAGGAAAGCCTCAGCAATAATATCTGTGACCAAACATACCGGGCCTTCAAACAATAGTCAATTATGGACATTATCGGATCGCTACCGGCAACCTTCCTAGAACATTTCATGAACGTGAGCCTACTCTCAAGCACCATAAGGTTCTGGAAATCTGGAAGGGTCTACTGCTAATTATTGAGGTAAATTTTTAAATATTAAGTTACTAGAAATTTAATAATACCTAAAAACCAGTTTGGGACGTTCGCTGAAATTCTATTATTTTTGAAAATATGACCTAAGACCTAAGTGTAGCTAAAAGTAACTAGCTATTATGCAGTGCCTAATATAGTCATCCATCACCACAAATTAAATTCAACTGGGGTTCTTGATAATTTTGTAAGAAAGTACATAATGCTAAGGAGAATTTTTCATTTATTTTTATATTTATTGGGGTTTTAAATTTATTTTGTTTATTATACTATGCAGGAGGACCCTATGGAACAAACGTTCTCCTGAGACCTACTAGATGGGACCCACTTGGAGATATAAGAATATTCTTAGAGGAACGGCAGCGGCTTTAGTCTTTGGGATGAAACGGTAAGTTTATTTGTATTCTATTTTATTTTAGTAAACTATGTTATTGACATGATGCCATATGAAGTTCTAAGAAGATTATAAAGCTAGTATAGGGTAATAAAATTAATAGATTGCCTCAATTTCAAATATAATGTTTTACTGAGCCGTTGTACAGAATAAAGTTATTTTTTTTGGAACAGGATTCTGGAAATAATTCCAAGAAGACAACTATTTGGTAGTAAGGAACACAATATTTGCTTTTGGAATAGATTTTAGATCTTACTTGACAAGCAACAGTATATTCAAAATTCCCTTATAAAACTTTGTAGGTACCTGTAGTAGTAACCACCCTAGTATGAAATAAAATTCTTTATAAGTATTTAAATGTGTGCTCTGGCTTTCAGATGGACTAGAGAGGGCTGACTAAGAGAAAGAGGACAACACCAAGAGCTTAAGATAATTGTGGCAGAAGAATTCAGGGTGCTCGTTCCGGTTGCCGGCCACACCAAATAAAACATTTTTTTTTTTAGTTTATTTTTCCATATTTAACGACTTTCTTCCGTGTAATTATAAAACAACCCGTGTCTGTCTTTTATTATAAGGGAAACTAGTCTAAACAAGACTAAAATGAAAACGGAACAAGACTAAAATGTCTGGAGATTTTTCGTTGAGAGAATTATTCTGATTTTTATAAAGTTTACCAGCGTGTAACTGTCACAAAAACCTTATAGAGAACTTAGGGTGCTTTTATTCCTTTTATTTATATTTTACTAGAATAGATATTTGGATAGATTAGATTTATTTTCTACTTCAAACATTTCTTTATCTTTCTCTATCTTACATTCTAGTTTGTTGGTGTCGGAGGTTCTAAATTGAAGTTACACCAAGTAATTTAATTTCTTGCTATGAATCTGAACTTCTTTTAGCTTAGGGAAACAGTGGCTAGGCTTTCCAAGGATGTAACAAATGTTGTATTTAGAATTTAGGAATATCTAGTCTTAGTCATATTAGGTCACGTCTCTATGTAGCTAGTACCTGAACATTTTATTGGTATGGCTTAAGGTTGGAGCCCGCTCCCCGCTCCCTGGCTGATTTTATGAAATTGTTCACCAGTGTGCTTGTATTTTCAGATGTAGTTTTATTTATTTTAAGAGGTGGTAGGTTTTAAGTTTTCCTCTTTCTGAAAATATTCTATCTCAAACACAAACCGTGGGTTTCGGCTTAGCCTGACTGGACACCCTCCGCCATGATATTATTCCAAACTAGTGCCTGAACTTACATTTACAATCAAAGTTACAAAAGATATAATGCCTTAGTAATTTAACTTTATTTTATTTGCAAATCCAAGAGAGGAGTGATAAAATAGATACGTATATAAGTAACAAAAGGATCGAAACTGGATTTTCCACGTCCAGAAGTACTAGCTGTCAAATATAAGGCATTTTGTATCGCAAATCAAAGAAGCTACTTTTATGGCCAAATGTTTGGAGTATTCTTTTTTTCTGATTTTACCTTTTACTGAATCTACTTGGAACAAAATAAACTATGTCAGATAGTCAGTCTGTTACCCCGGTTTCCCAAAGAATTAAAATTCGTTCTTTCTTTTGAACTAAAATTATGTGCTAGTTGTCACATCCCTAGAAAGCTTTCCAATTTTATTTTTTTGGTAGAATTTCATACTTAGTACAACTCATCGCCCACATGGTACGACTTTTCGAGTTATTAAGGAATATTTTTATTCTATTCCAAAGTTTGAAATTCTATTAAGCATCCCCAGATAGACAACTCTGATTTTATGAGTATGATTGACTAGATATTTTATTTTAGAACAAATCTGAATTCTTGTTTTTCAGTAAGAATATTTTACTTTATTGCCCTTCAAAAATAAATGGAAAAGAAGAACCATCTTCTAAAATTTTGTCTAAATAGAAATTTATTTTTATTACTTTAATCAAAATTTAAACAGCAAGTTATAAACTCAAAATATTTTCCCTGTTGATTTTTCTAGTAGTGCAAATTATGTATTAATCTAGATAGCGCTGAATTATCCTTTTAACCTCCTGAGTCCTGAGCTTTCTAATATAATGTAGTCATTAAGGCCTAATGTACTTTATATAGAACAAATTAAGAGGGAGTAATTTATTTTTGAGAATTAATTACATTTTTTTTTTAAATTAGTAACATATTATTATTTAATAGTTTTGATTATTCATTCTGTGTAAAAACATAATCAAAGGTAAAATGTTATATTTTTTGTTTAAGTTTTCCTATATTTACAAAATTACAGACTAGCATGATGTAAAGTTGCAAAAGCGTCAGGACTTAACATAGTACAGGAATTTGTTCTTTGTATAGGACGCAGGGACTCAGGAGGCTATGACAAGTTACTGACTGATTATTTGCAAAGAAACTAAGTGCTGCGAGTATTATTTATGACTTGACTACATAGTTTCCCTTTTTTTTAGACTTCAAAGTTTTTATAAGTAGGTATGTTTCCTCTGCAAAAGTAGGTATCTACTGAGGGTCTGAAATTTCTATTTAGCTAGATGCTGTGAGCTCCGAGTCTTCAGTTTAGAATTTAAGCAAAGCGTAAGTATGAAAGGTTGAACCGAGAATTTTAGTTTCTAAGTTATCGAAAATCCTAATAAATCCTCTATTGCCGGGTATTCCACAACCAATAGAGTGTCCCTTCCTATATAAAATTGTGGCTATCAGCAGTTAAGCCCTATAATCTCACCTATTAGTAATTTGTGTACCTACCTTCCCTAGTTACTGTGATGATAACAAAACTTAGGCAGTTGCCTATATTTAAGAAATTAATTGCGTAGTGAGTATGGTGATAGGCGTCAACTTGAGTTCAAGCTTCGGCCTCTAAACTTGCTAGGTGTACATGACGCAACTCATGATTTAATGTCCTAACCCCTATAGCACCCTACGGTCTCGCCCGACTCTGGGTGTCCGAGGACTATATGAAGGGGTAGCCCAGGCGAAACCAAGTGAGTTATGTAAAGGAGAACGTTTCAAGTCTTGTGCACAACGGAAGCAGTGGGGAACCTCCAGGTCTGGGACATCCCCCCCCGACAAGCCATTAAGGGTTACATCAGAACCCTTAACCGTCGCTGCCTCCAGGAGTGTACGCAACAAGAATCCGTGGAGGATTTAGCGCTCCGTAAACAGCGCCCCTTTCCCCCCTCCAGGAGAAAGGCATAACCGAAATAACGAGGAGTCGTATGTTCCAATAGGATAAATGCCACGCCGACCCGCTACAAGATATCCCAAGAAACAATACGCCCTGAATCATGGTAGACACGTTTCTTCTATTAAAGCAAGGTTAATATCATGATTGCTATCACGATATCCACCAAAGAGTCTTTAACCACAATGAATTTACAAACTTTTGGAAAGTATTTAAAATCCCAAAATAAAATTACCCCTGATTTCCTTAAGAAGACACGTGTATACCTTCGAAGCGCGCGACGACGATTGAACCCCGTAACCCTCATTTGTATGGCTTATATAGGCTTCCTTTACTAACACCACTGCACCTTACTCCCTTCGACACAAAGCTCACTTTCGTTCGCACATAATTTTCCAATTACCTGCCATCCTAAAATGAACCTTATTACCTGGACGATAAAGTCCATTTCTCATTAATTGCTCATTTTTATGGTTCCGTGTCCAAATTTCACAAAACTGAAAACCCGTCATCTATTGTCCCGTCGCCCTACTGTTTTTCTATTCACCTATTTCCTAGTCCAATTTCATCCAATAGTTCACAATATTCTGGCAAACAAAAGTTTCATAAAACATGTTTCCAAATAACGGTCAAAAATAATTGCACGGAACCCTTTACACACACGTCCAACTCGTCCCTGATCTGATTTTTCAATTTTCTATCTATCACTATTTTTATCCTTCATAGAATATGGCATCGAACCCCGATACACAAATCCGACTCGATTTTGACCTGCCTCTTTCCCATTTTTCATTTGTTTCAAAATTAAACCTTATCATGTTAGCACGAAGGCTCATTTTCATTTGCTTCAAAGTCCTAGTCGAATTTTTAATAAATATTTTTTACTAAATTCTTCATTCATCCGTTTCGTTTCAAAATGCACCTACCCGCGTAGATATTAAAGCTCACTTTTCCTTGAAACACGATCGTACCGATCCTTATTCGAAATTTCGTTTTTCCAATACTGAGAATCTTAACCTTATCCTTCCTTCAAAATTGCACCCTACCACCTATACAATAAAGTCTATTCTTGATCTCGATATCAACTTTAGTACCGATAAAAATCTCCTAGAACGTTTGTTTAAACTTGAACCTTCCCACCTATACATTAGGGCTCATTTTTGATTGCAAAGCAATCTGTCAGTTTTCTTTTTCTTAAAACCTACCTAGCTAAGGTCATTTCGTTTCATACGTTCTGTCAAACTGAACCTAATCATCTACGCGGCAAGGCTCAATCTCGAATACCTCCTTAGTTCATAGTCTTTGAAAAAGTTTCCTAGAATCTCAGAATGTTCCACAAATTCGATTTACGTAATTTATGCCTTACTGCCTATACGTTAAGGTTCAGTTTAGATTGTTGGTGATCCGTTTGACCAAAACTAAACTTTAACCTGTTTGATTTGAGAATTTATTTTCAGATCGTAACCTCAGTAGGTAATAAATATTCTTCCTACATTAACCGACTTAAGATGAGATGAGATTTAGAGATGTTTTCAGATCATCGTGTCTTCTATGCTGATGCTATTTTTCCTACGTAAGTATGGTTATTTTTTGAGGAAATCATACAAACTCTATGATTCCTTAAGGAATAATTGGTAAGTATTTCTATAAATGTATTACTGACCCATCGCGGCCTAAAAGTAACCTGATCAAGATCGAACACTCTCCACAAATCACAAATCTTAGAGAAATACAAATAAGTACATTTGCTCTCCGACTTTCACAATTTACCTAAACTTATAATTTCCCATGAAATTTCAAATTATAATATCCTCATAATCGAAGTCGGTTTCAAGATTTTTTTAAACGAAAACCATTTTACTACAATCCTATCAAAATGGTTGCTAACCTAATTTCAACTTTCCTGCTTATACAATACGGTTCAAGATTTTCTAAGGAAAATCTTCCCAGTACAATACTTCAAAATGGCTGCTAACCTAAATTCAACTTTCCTGCTTATACAATATGGTCCTCATACATTCTGAACCTTACTGCTATGATAATAAGGTTCACAAGGTTCTCAAAGCAAAATCTTCCTACTATAATACTACTAAGTATTTGCCAACCTAATTTCAACTTTCCTGCTCATACAATAAGGTCCAAGACCATTCAAAGGAAAATCTTCCCAATACAATGCTTCAAAATGGCTGCTAACCTAATTTCAACCTTCCCGCTTATACAATAAGGTCCAAGATTTTCAAAGGAAAATCGTCCCAGTACAATACTTCAAAATGGCTGCTAACCTAATTTCAACTCTACTGCTCATACAATAAGGATCAAGATTTCTCTAAGGAAAATCACCTCAGTACAATACTTCAAAATGGCTGCTAACCTAATTTCAACCTTCCTGCATATACAATAAAGTTCAAAACTTTTCAAAGGAAAATCTTCCCACTACAGTACTACCGAAATGATTGCTAACCTAATTTCAACTCTCTCGCCTATACAATAAGGTTTACTTTCGCATATCTCACATCGTTTGACATCGCTATTTTACTTTTCATTTTCTATGGCACTAGTAGATTACGCGCCGCCAGTGTCAGTGAAAATTATTACTTTTGCTACGATTCAGTTTCTTATTTTGTGGCGTCTTCCCTACAACTCCGCCAGTGTTCAAGGTTTGTTTTGATTCAGTACTGTGAATGAATCTGTCATTGTAAAATCGACTCTATTACTTAGGCAGTTAAGTCTATTACTTTATATGCTCGATCTAATTTTCCTACTGTTTAATTGATACTTGATAAAGGATCCTGGCTATCGTTCGTTTTTGTTACTCAAAATGATTTTAATGCAATAATAGATTTCTTTACTTTAGATATTTAGGATATTAAAGAGGTTCTTCTGTTCCAAATTGATACATTATGTTTTCATAAGACTAAACCACGAAAACGTCCCACATATTTTGTGAGAGCGGGACGGCGGCGGCCTACAGAGAGAGAAGGCCGCGTACCGTTACATCCGGCATCACACGGCAAAATATACATAAAGTTTACCAATGGAACTAGGGGCGCCACTGTCGACTATACCATTTTCTAGCTATTAGTCGAAGATTTGTTAAAATTTTGAGACGAGCGATACGTTTAGGAACAGTCGCACCTGACGCCACCTTCATTATGCTTTGAGTGGTGCTCCCTTTTATTGTATCTAAAGACAGCAGCCTGTCCAATACTGGAAAACATGTCAACAAAGAAAAATAGCCCTCATGTCATAGGATTAAAATGATTTTGACAACTGTCCTAATTACGGTCTATTCGAACGGATGTACTGTACTGGCGCAAGTCCACTGTTTAGTGTAGACATGTAGGGCCTTACCACAAAAAAGTTAGACCAGAGTCGAACGCGTGTTTAAAATAAAACTTCATACAAAAAAAACGCTAGACACGCGTTCAACGCTGGTCTAACTTTTTTGTGGTAAGGCCCCTTGAGTTTATTAATACGATACGCTTTTTAAAGCTTAAATATTTTAGGAACATGGCTTCAGAGGACCGATCTACTAGTACTGATTCACTCTATCTTCTAAACACGCCCAGAACGCGTATCAATCACTGTTGTCCATTGTTACTAAAACAGTAAGACAGCTACTAGCGCCAGTACACTGTCTCGTGTAAACGCGCACAGATCGATGTTGCCGCATCGCTGTCCGCATTAGGCTTTCCCGCGCGTTTTCCCGCCAATTCGCCGAGTTAAAGTCCGCCCCACGAAACGTAGTAGGTTTAAACTAAAAATTAAAATTCGTTTATTTTAGGAACAAGTCCAATTAACAATTTATATATTTGACGTCGATCGGTCTCTACCGAGAATAACAGAAAGGGTATAACAAGCCGAAAGGAGGTCAAGGTACTCATGAAACTGAAAAATGGGTCGATTCGGTATATGAAAAAGAAATTTGGACCTCCCATATTAAATCGATCAGCTGATCGCAGATTTGGTATGGGAGGTCCAAATTTTTTTTTCATTTGTCGGCCCATGTTCCATGGAGAAAGTTGTTCAGTTTCATGAGTACATTGACCTCCTTTCGGCTTGATACCCTTTCTGTTACTCCCTGTAATGCTTACGTTTTGACAGTACGGAGCAGGCGATACGCATACTCTATAGATTGCTTATATTACTCTAAGATTATGGCTAATCTTAAAGGAGAAGGTCAGGACTTCCTGTTCTGCAGTGCTTCTGATAGGATCTTTTACACAAGCAGATGTATTCAAAAACATAAACCCGACTGCGGTAATTTCAAGTTATGTTTTGCGCTTAAAATTCGCCATTTTGGATTTAGGTATTTTTAATATAGCCAGTGTCACTGGTGCTACTGCTAAGATGAATCTAAAGTCACCTCAGAAGATCCGCCCAGCAGTTTGCGTAACCCGAGAAAAAGAATTTCTTGACCACATACAAACATACAAACCCGCACAAAAACATAAGTACATAGTACATACTCTCGAAAAACATAACCCTCCTTCTGAGACAATCAGGTTAAAGTAAATTATGTTCCCTTCTCATCCGCTGGACCATTTTGTGGCGCAAACTCTACAACTTTTCCCGCGCAAATGTAGAGTTTACCGATCTAATTACACTTTTACGCTTCGGAATTTTGCGAAAATGTCTCGAGACTGTTGTTATTTTTCGGTGATTGATGTGTTTACGAAAGATTTTGTCTTTGTCGCAATTTATTAAAGTTTGTTTGCTAATTATTATTATGGTAATAAGGCGAAGTTAGAATTACAACGACCTACTTTTGTGGAAAACCTGACATTGGTAGGTAGTCAAGCTCAAACTGGGTTAAGCAGTTTGGACTTTTTACCCGACTGACTCAGATGGAGGGTTATGTTTTTCGAGAGTCTGTATGTGTGTGCGGATATGTATGTGGGCAAGAAATTCGTTTTCACGGGCTACAGTCCAAACGGCTGGGCGGATCTTGACATGTGAGGTGTCGTTAGATTCGTCTCAGTAGCGCGAGTGACATTATCTGCATTAAAAAAATATGAATTGATGATGGTGGATTATTATTTCAACAAATCAGAATTTCGTACCAACCTATTCTAACGTTATAAAAACATTAATGATATCAAACATTTTAATAATTTAGTGATCCTCCATCCGACCTTCCTATTGTTAAAAATTTTCAATTAGGTAGTTACTTTAGCAAGTCTTCTTTATTCAAATTTCATTTATTTGAAGTTTTTGATTATGATAGTCACTATAAAAAAAGCAATCTCTGCCAGCTGCAGTTTTCATACTGTGACGTGTACGTTTTGAATGCGATTTCCTAAGTACCCTAAACACATTTCGTCAAAAATCTAGATCTAACGAAGCTCTGAATAATTTTACAGAACAGATTACGAAAATCGCATCGAAAGTAAGGCCATTCGGAAAGGTTAACCAAAAGATAATGAACTTTGTGTCATAGCGTTAACATGATTTTGACAGCTGTCAAATATGATCAATTCGAACGGCCGTACTGTAAATATTGAAAGAAGCGGCATAAAAAGACACTGTAACCTATTTCCGGTATTCGATTTTCAATTTCGCGCACCCATGGCCGTTTTTTCCGCCATGTCGTGCTCCACATTCTTTCGCATAATATTACGCAAATGGACCCGTTAACCTAGCTAACTCAACTGTCATTTGGTGTCGATTCTTGTGAACATTTTACTTCCTCATAAATATAGCTACAGCAGTTCCGCTTTTCCGAAAACAATTTCCTGTACCTAGTTTGCCTGGAAGAGATTGCCTATTGGCGATAAGGCCGCCTAATTGTACACTAATTAGTTCTAGTTTATACTTAAAAATTGTAAATTTCTTTGGTGTGCAAATAAAGTTTTTTATCTTATCTTATCTTTTATACTGGTAGCTTTTGGAGGATGTTTACAATTTGCCAGTGGCAAAGGGTCCATGCATGCTAAAGCCCATCGACTTCCCTTTCAGAAATTACAAATTCATACTCTTACGTCAATCTACATTCATTAATAGGTATGTCCCAACAAGCAATATTGCCTCAGAACACAGATGTTATAGGAATATGACACTATTAAGATGCCTATATTGACTTACACGATCGCAATTTCACTTAAATAGATCTCAGAAAGTGCTATTTGGTATTTGATCGCAAATAGTCTTATATTTAAGCTTGTAGACGTTTATAAGTTTGTGCATTTTGACTACTATAAGCCAAATCGTCCAGTAATAGCTTTCACTAGGAGCAATCAGGCTCAGGAACGATAAGTCCAATAAGAAGGGCTTATAAGCACCTACAAGATTAATTTTTACCCTACTATAGAACCAAAACTCCCATTAAAGCTTTTTCCAAGTGTAAATGGACTTGATGCCATTTACACTTGTCACTTAGTTTTAAAAACGTTAATAAGAACCATATTCAAGTCCATTATCAAACCAAATAGTTTTAGAAGGGCATCTGTAAGTATACAATTAGACTAGAAATACTTGAGCTAGTAACGCTCTTGACAATGCCATTATTGTCGCAATGAGTTTGGTAGTAGCTATGCTTAGTGCTATTATCAAACAAAATAGTTTTACAAAGACATCTGCAAGTGTAAAATAGGACTAAGAACACTTGAGCTAATAAAGCTCTTGGCAATGCCATTATTGTCGCAATTGGTTTGATATTAGCTACGCTTAGTGCCATTATCAAACTGAATAGATCTTTAAAGGCATCTGTAAGTGTAAAACTAGACTAGGTATACTTAAGCTAGTAAAGCTCTCGGCAATGCCGTTATTGTCGGAATTAGTTTGATATCAGCTATGCTAAGTGCTTTATTGTCAAATAAAATTCGAAGTGCAAATTAAAATCTTTGGTTAGGGTTCCGTACCTATTAGCAGTAGGTACAGCATGCGGTTCAGGGGATGATACAAAAAACTATATTATGATAATTCAAGTGAGAGTGAAACTAGCGCTGAAGATACGAATTCAGGTAAACTTATGAGTTTCGAGAAGATGCAAAAAAACAGTTTCACCTCGCCCTCGTAACTCCGTCAGTTTAAGACAAAATTACATCTAATTTAGTGTAAAGATATAGATCGTACCCACCTACCATGATATAGCAGCCACTATAGACTTATATACATAAACTAGCGTTGCAGCCACATTAGTCCTATCGGGAAGATATTGTCATACTAAATCTAAATAACATTGCACGCGAATTTTTGCATACTATGCTTAGACATAAGGGACGATATACAACTTTGCAGGGATGAGAGAGTCAGCGTCAGGCCATGAAACTGGACAACTTTTTTTATGGAGGCTAAGTAGGTAAAATAGAACCTATTTTTATGCGTTACAAATTGCTGCGCATCCATCGCGCGTCCGCAGTAAATTTGCTGTGCAACCGTCGCACGTACTTCACGATTTCGCCTTCGCTCCGCATCTGCTCGCAACACGCTTGTGTGATATGATATGAGCCTAAGGCCTCCTTCTGAAGATCCATGTCTGTATGTTTATTTATAGGAGATGGTAAAGAAAAACTATAACCAATTTAAATACCAGACTTTTATTTAATTACTATGCCACTAATTTGAAATTAGTTAAATAAATAAGAATGTTTATTTCACCTCTTGGAGACTTGGAAATCTAATCACTTGTACCTAAACCTGATACATACGAAACCAGAAAAATAATAGGTATTGTAATACCTAATACGAAGCTGCCCCGGTCTCCGCTAACTAGACCATATTTTTTAGTCTGCTTACTTCCAGTGTCCAATAGAAATTCTTCAGAATCTGCAAGAAATAACAAATTAATAATCCTTTGTAATGAAATTAAACGTCATAATTCGTTATATCGTTATATCCAGTTAATATTTAGCGTGGTTTCATATCCTTTAGATTTCGTCACGGATCTCCAAATGCTAAAGACATGGCGAATGTGGAGTTTTGAATGAGACATTACAGAATCAAGTTTGACTATAGTGGTTTTAAAAAACACTTCGAAATGCGAAAACAAAAATGGCTGTTCATAATGATTACGCGGAACATTTTGTTCATTTTAAATAATAAATTTCAGTGTAGAATTGCATATTTTAAGAAGCGCTTTACAATTTTAACTAGAAACTTGGCATATTTCACAGAAAATACGAGTTCCCTGCATGTTTCTCATACAGGCAGTGAATTAACGAACACTCTTGAGAAATTTAATATGACTTCATGATATTTTATCCTTTACTTTACTTAGTATTTAACAAAGATAACACTTCAAACATTGAATGAATGACAATGAACGAAATGAATGAGTTGGTTCTTGTTGAAGAATCCTGAAGTGCATAATAGTCTCATTTAGTTTTGTTAGAAGCTAGTTGTAGCTTACGTAGGAGTAAATAGTTTTCCAAAAGCTGTTACAAGGCTTTTACGGTCCTAAATTGCATTCCGTGAGAATGCTATAGGACTATTAAAAAACTTTAGTTTTGTTGGAAGCTAGTAGTAGTTTCCGTAGGAGTGAACGGTTTTCCAAATGCTGTTACAAGGCTTATACAGTACTAAATTGCTTTTCGTAAGAGTACTACAGGATTATTAAAAAACTATATAACCTTATAAGTGCGCCTTTTTCCGGGTTTGTAGAGGTTTATAAGCTCGCTACTAGTGCGATAAAAATTGGTCTTAGGATCCTTACAAAACCACTTTTTGCTCGTTGGGGTACTATTATAGTTTTTTGCTCCAACCTATTTTCATTAAAATGTCGTCCTTCGCCACGGCAATACTCGGCACACTTAGCAAAACGATTTGTATTTCAAGGATTGCTGCCCGATCATTGGAATTATTGTACTTTAGTCGCGTTTTACGTTATTCAGCCGTAAAAATACTTTAAAATTTTCTTAATTTGGCATCAAACGGCTTCTAAGCAAACAAAATTACGCCGATTTCTGCTCGAATCTGTTTTTTCATTATGAAGTGGAGCGATTTGCACGCAAGAATTGAAACCAAAGTATGGACCAGCCGACGTCACCAACATTTTTCACTGTCCAATCGTCCAACCCTTTTCGCTGTCTAATTCTAAATTCAAAAGTTTAAGGGGCGACCTTTGGCGGGTTATTTTCGGTCGCATCTTTCCAAATTCTATGGCGCCATGAATTTTGGCGCGAAAATGAGGTATTAAGTAGATTTAGGAGGTAATTTCGACACGTAATGAGTAAATGCCTTAGAGCTTAACTTAATTGACGCTATTTGGGGAAATTATAATGTCAAGTACGTTATATTCATCAAGCCTATAACCTTGCAGAGTAGGCATAAAGTAAACGGCTGTAGATAACGGCCATATAGGTAGGTATACCACGACAAAATTTTGAGAGTCATTCAGAATGTGTATCACCATAATGGCAGGTTGTCAGCTTGTCCCTTAAAATTGCAAAATACATCAACTCAAATCCCTTATTCGCTTCTTATATGATATCCACGAGAAAGATATGGGGTGATACATATTATTCTAAGTTCGGCGCTACTATTCTAAGTGTGATCGCACTCTTCACTGCTTTTTTATAAATTACTTATTTTCGTTTACGTTTTTGTCAGATCAATTTTAATTAGAAAACTTCTTTCCCATAGCAAATCACCAAGCTCACCAATTTACATGAACCTGAATGTGAAAATGAGGCGGCTTATACACATGCCCAAAGATATTGCGATTAGTATGATAAAATTGAGCTAAGATTGAGTCGCGGTAGCCCAGTTGGTAGAGGCATCGGTAGCACTAATGCCGAAAGTCGCAGACTTAAGTCCTGCCTGCACAGGAAGATTTTATAAGATTGCATAAATTATGTAGCCGCGGGAAGTGTTTTATAAGGTATTTAATTTATCGCAGGTTTTCATCGCTTTGACTACATTCAATCTGTTAAGAATGAATCAGTCGCTGGAAATTAGTTGCAAAATCATCCCAGGAGAAGAAGCCCTGCCACGCTTTAGTGCCCAGGATACACTTGCTTAAGCGCAGGCTAAGATTGAGCCATGGTAGCCCAGTTAGTAGAGGCATCGGCCAGTAGGTTCAAATC
Source organism: Phthorimaea operculella (assembly GCA_024500475.1). Lineage (NCBI taxonomy): Eukaryota > Metazoa > Arthropoda > Insecta > Lepidoptera > Gelechiidae > Phthorimaea > Phthorimaea operculella. The sequence goes on along the minus strand of JANFCV010000046.1, from coordinate 2,789,176 downwards.
CAGCCAGCGGTGGAAAATATTGCAAGTTTTTCAAAAAAGCCATGTAATTATTTATGTAACATAATAAGGATTCTGAAAAATCGGAATATGTAGTGGCGTGTGTGAATACCGCCTAAGTTATTCAACACGGCAAAATCGCTTGAAAGTCAAATTAAGTCGAAGCAAGTTAAAGTTAGTCTCACTTAACAAAGACCACAGGGGACTTGATTCCAACAGGACAATTTCTAGCATTAATACTTTGGTAGGTACTTACCAACTGTATTAGGACAGAATCAAGCTAAATCTACACTCGTAGAGACATGGAGAACATATTTTTTTAGTCATTATGCTTTTGCTGTTAGGTTCGTAAAATTTGACAAAATTGTAGAATAAGGGCGACAGCGTACCTACAAAAAAGTTAAGTATTGAAAAACTTCATAAAAAATGCTAAACACCCGTTCAACACTCGTCTAAACATTTTTCTGAAAACACACTTATTCTTAAATTTTGACAAATTTTACAAACCTAACAGCAAAAGCAAAATGACCAATAAATTATTTAATGAATGAGAATATATAAATGTTCTCTTAAAGTGTTTTTTTTTACAAATGGACTCTATTTTCGCTCGAAAAATTGCAGTATTTTTTATAAATTAGCTGCGTAATAGTCCAGATCGAATCGTTACCAGTATTTAGGTATTCCACCTGAAGTTAGCTGAAGGGAAACTTTGATTTGAAAGTTAAAGTTTAGGTAATAAGGAAACTATATACAATTCAGAATCGGGGCTTAGTTAGTATTCAACTTTGGATAACATACGAGAAACCAGTATAGATACCCCATAAATTGCCGTGTAATGGCGGCTTAAAATAGCACCACCCCATTTCTTTCCTGTGGTTGTCGTAAGAAGCAACTAAGGGACTCGACGGTTTCATGTGTATTGCAATTTTAGGCGACAGGCTGACAACCTGTCACTATAGTGATACACGACAATAGCTAAGACGGCCCTCAAATATTTGTCAGACGTGGCGATAACGACTGTATTTTTACGGCCGTTGACGCTCTGCCCACCCCGCATGGGATAAATACGTTATTTATGTAATACCATACAGAGTTTATAAAACCTTGCAATTTTTTCGACCGCAAGCAGGATTTGAACCTGCGATCTTCGGCATCTGTAATGCCGAAGCCACTGCCAACTGAAAAACTATCCCAGTAGCAAAGAATACTAACTATAGCTAACCGCTCCGGTAGATGGAGCCCTGCACGCCTTCCGGTTGGTAGTAGCGTTGGTAGTACAGATGCCGAAGGTCGCAGGTTCAAATCCTGCTGCGATGAAGAATCTTGCGGACGTTACAACTTCCCAAATGTCGGGTGATACCGGCTTAGAATGTCATCACCCCATATCTATTACCCCGGTTAGTAAGGGGTCAGACCTTTCGGATTGTGATTAAAGCGTGAAACTTGGCATAGATGTTCTATGGGTACATCTTAGTAGGTAAAGCCCGGTTTCCAGGAGTTCCGCCCCCCGGAGCAGGTGGGAGGGGGGGAGGAATGTTACGGTCGCCGCGCACCAAACAAAAAATTCTCACTGATAGAATTGAGGTCTTAAGGCAAGTTTGGTATCGTTTTCGAGTAAAAATAACATAAAGAATCTATTTAACGTAGTGAAAAATAATGTTTTCATTAAAAAATACAAAGAAATACGCAAAAAAAGGAAAATATACCACACTATTTTCGTCTTCAACACGCTATCACTATAAATATGCTAATATTTAGGAAAAAATAAAAATAGCACTAAAAAGCTTAGATATTCAACTTTCTAAAAATATATACTTTTTGTATGGTTTTAACCAAAATTACACATTAAAAAAATAATAATAGGTAGAGCGGTGTCGAGTTCAATACTCTCTGCGTACGTACATCTTCTTTGTTTATGAATAGAACTTTAAAATTTAACACAAGAGATAATATACCATTCATATTCTAAAGAAATTAAAATAAAGCTGATCTTGCTGTCTACATTTGAGAAAAAATAACCGCAAATTTAAGTTTGTTTTTCATATGTTTTGTATGAAAAACAAAGTTAACTTTTCAGCTTAAACTAATAATGGAATACGAATTGAACGCAATATGCAAAAACCGAACAAATACGGTCCAGAGTAACTACCGAGGAAATTTTGGTGCTATTTAACGTGGATAAAATTGTCCCATTACCATTAGCGCGTCGCCATCACCTCCATCAACAGCTCGAGGTAGATCAGTGTGCGGTAGATCATCCATTTGCCATCTTCAAGTGACCGGTCCATCTGACCGCGAAAGTTGCGCTTATTTTTCACGTGTTATGTGCTGGTTGTGAAAAATCTGCGCCATGTAGCTGGAGAGACTATTTACTAGCAAATAAAACGTCCCTAAAAACGTGGATCCGAAGTGTATTGGCATGGTTTTGAAAAACAGAAGACAAAATGCCCCAAAAACTTAGGCGATCACCCGTATGCTGTTGTCTATGCTGTTCCCGAAAGACCATTAAGAATCGTCTGGCATTACGAAACAGGTCGGGTTCTGTAATGAATTCAATACCGTGGCCTAGGTGGACCACGACATATCCATCTATACTGCAATTACTGCACCATCGATGCAGAAGTTAGAGAAGTAGATCTATTCTCCTCTGTTTCGCTTTTATAATCTACGAGTAAGCCTTCGACTCTATTGAAGCCCGGGCCGTTTAAGAACCCTTGCAGCGCTGCCAGGGCGCCTGGTGATAAGTGGAGGTGCTGAGAAATTCAGTACCGAATGTCAACTATGTCCGTTCAAGTCGAAATACTCTGAGGTGTAAGACATTATACTTCCGCAACTCTTCACTAAAGCGCTGGAAAAAGACCTCCTCCTTCAAGATTCTACAGTGATTGTCTTAGCATCAATGTCATCGGTAAATATTTAACACACCACCGCTTTGAAAACGACATAATGTTAAAATAACATAATTCTAGATTTCTACAAGACCTCTCAATAACGTTGCTTCGAGACGCGTTGGACTTGGGAAGAACTCGGACAAAACCAATGCCATATAATATAATCAATATATCATTCCTGAGCCGGTTTTCGCCGAAAATATATCCTTGAATTTATCAAAAAGTATATATGCATACCTTCAGCAGAGATATCAGTTGCGTAAAGACAACTTGGGTTGTGAAATCACTAGAAGAGTGCAGCTTGTCTGGCAGTATTTGGGAAGTTAGGTCCTTGAGACTCCTAGCTGCAATTCATTACAATGGTGTTCAATCAGTGCGTCCTTAACATAATTATCGAGCCTAGATGTGAAACCTCGCAGTAAAACTGGCTGACCTACCACCTACATGGTCACTTAGGAGCTTTTGAATAAGTCTGATCGGGATCACACTAATGGATCAAGTTATATAAGAGAAGACCAATTTACCAGACGACATAGTCTGGATGTGTGGCAAATAGAAGTAGCTGTCAGCTGATCACATCTGTAATGGAACAGAACTGCTGGGATGTGGAGTAAGAAACTGATGGAAATCCGATGTAAAGGTCACGCCTCGGCAAGAGTAGACCACAAAGAATGTCCTTTAGTCAGATGGACCGATCACATGAAGATGGCAAATGGCTGATTTACCGCACACTGATTTACCTCGAGCTGTTGATGGAGGTGAGGGACGCGACGCGACGCTAGTAATGGGAAAACTATGTCCACGGCCCGGGCTTCAATTGAGTCGAAGGCTTACTAGTAGATTATAAAAGCGAAACAGAGGAGAATAGATCTACTTCTCTGACTTCTGCATGGATGGTGCAGTAATTGCAGTACAGATGGATATGTCTTGGTCCACCCAAGCCACGGTATTTGAATTCATTACAGAACCCGACCTGTTTCGTTGGCTGGAAGGTTTCAAACGTAATGCCAGACGATGGTCGTAATGGTCTTGGGGACAGCATAGATAGACTACAGACGTGGCTCTGTGGCTCATACGGGTGATCGCCTAAGTTTTTGGGGCATTTTGTCTTCGGTTTTTCAAAACCATGCCAAAACACCTCGGATCCACGTTTTTAGGGACGTTTTATTTGCTAGTAAATAGTCTCTCCAGCTACATGGCGCAGATTTTTCACAACCAGCACATAACACGTGAAAAATAAGCGCAACTTTCGCGGTCAGATGGACCGGTCACTTGAAGATGGCAAATGGATGATCTACCGCACACTGATCTACCTCGAGCTGTTGATGGAGGTGAGGGAGGCGACGCGCTAATGGTAATGGGACAACTATATCCACGTTAAATAGCACCAAAATTTCCTCGGTAGGTACTCTGGACCGTATTTGTGCGGTTTTTGCATATTGCGTTCAATTCGTATTCCATTATTAGTTTAAGCTGAAAAGTTAACTTTGTTTTTCATACAAAACATATGAAAAACAAACTTAAATTTGCGGTTATTTTTTCTCAAATGTAGACAGCAAGATCAGCTTTATTTTAATTTCTTTAGAATATGAATGGTATATTATCTCTTGTGTTAAATTTTAAAGTTCTATTCATAAACAAAGAAGATGTACGTACGCAGAGAGTATTGAACTCGACACCGCTCTACCTATTATTATTTTTTTAATGTGTAATTTTGGTTAAAACCATACAAAAAGTATATATTTTTAGAAAGTTGAATATCTAAGCTTTTTAGTGCTATTTTTATTTTTTCCTAAATATTAGCATATTTATAGTGATAGCGTGTTGAAGACGAAAATAGTGTGGTATATTTTCCTTTTTTTGCGTATTTCTTTGTATTTTTTAATGAAAACATTATTTTTCACTACGTTAAATAGATTCTTCATGTTATTTTTACTCGAAAACGATACCAAACTTGCCTTAAGACCTCAATTCTATCAGTGAGAATTTTTTGTTTGGTGCGCGGCGACCGTAACATTCCTCCCCCCCTCCCACCTGCTCCGGGGGGCGGAACTCCTGGAAACCGGGCTTAACCTACTAAGATGTACCCATAGAACATCTATGCCAAGTTTCACGCTTTAATCACAATCCGAATGGTCTCCATACAAGCCTTCCCCTTACAAACCGGACTATATCCCGTGGGTGTCGTTAAAGGCGACTAAGGGATTCGTCCAGGGCAGGGTTCAATCCTTGGATGAATTTCGCAATCGCATTGCAAGATCTTGCATTGCGCTCACCAACCTGCCTGCCAGCCAAACGTGGTAAGTAGGTATGGCAAATACCGCACTACTATAGTTTGACAACTTCGTGCACGACCTTCCTGCGGGGTACAGACGGTCGGGGGGCGAGGAAGCACGTCATTTTAATATGACGTGCAGCGCGGATGCGCGCGTCACCCTTCCCCGCTACACCTCCCGCTACCCGCTGACATCTCGCCCCCCCACGTCTGTCACCCCTAGGGAAGGTCGCGCACGAACTAGCCGGACTATAGGGGGAGGCCCATGTTCAGCAGTAGACTTTGGCTGTTATAGTATAGTAGTAGAGCCAGTTCCCGCCTCTTTATAAACTTCATTAATTTGGGTGCTGCAGTATGTGAGTCACACACGCACTAGCAGATTTAGCGGTTTGTGACAGCCACCATACAAAATGACAATTTGTAACAATCAAAACTAGTGTGGCATAGAGTACCTTGTATAGAGCCATCAGTTCAGATTTCGTCTCATGGCCTGGCCATGTGTTTGCCATGGCCATAGTATTCGTTTTTAGCGTAAATTCCGTAAAATATATTTGTATCCAAAACGCTGGAAAGCCACGTGGAGCATGTGCAAACCTCCATATTTTGTGCCGTAACTCTACGTTTTCGCCCTTTTACACTTCGTTATTGTATCCAAATCACCGACAAGCCAAGTGGAGCATATAAAAACTGCCTTATTTTGTGCCTTTTATACACTATACTAATTACCTAAAACGCCGGCAAATGATGTGGAACATGCGCAAACCTCCTTATTTCGTGCCGTAACTCTACATTTTCGTCTCTTTACAAACTTCATTATTGAATCCAAAACTCCGGAAAGCCAAGAGAAGCATCTGAAAAACCTTCTTATTTTATGCCGTAACTATACACTTTATTAATTACCTATTAAAAACGCTGCAAAGCCACATTGAGCATGTACAAACCTCCCTAATTTGTTCAGTAAAGACTATATACACTTTATCATTGTATCCAAAACGCCGCAAAGCCACGTGGAACATGTGAAAACCACCTTATTTTGTGCCGTAACTCTACGTTTTGGCCTCTCTGTAAACTTTATTATTGAATCCAAAACTCCGGAAAGCCACGTGCAGCATGTGCAAACCTCCTTATGTTGTGCCGTAACTCTATATTTTCGCCTCTTTATAAACTTGATTATTGTAACCAAAACTCCGGAAAGCCAAGAGGAGCATGTGAAACCCTCCTTATTTCGTGGCGTAACCAACGCCGTAACTGTACACTTTATTATATTATTATCAACGAATTATAATTATTATATCTAAAACTCCGGGAAGCCAAGAAGAGCATCTGAAAAACCATCTTATTTAGTGCCGTAACTATACACTTTATTAATATATCGTAAACGCCGGAAAGCCACGTGCAGCATATAAAAACTGCCTTATTTTGTGCCTTTTATACACTTTATTAATTATTACCTAAAACACCGGCAAATGATGTGGAGCATGTATAAACCTCCTTATTTTGTGCCGTAACTCTATGTTTTGGCCTCTTTTTAAACTACATTATTTCAGCCGCTGGTGGTAATGTCTGTTGGCTTTGTGCCACTTTTGTAACACCAATTTGATCCCGCTTTGTCGTGAGAGAGTAATTTAATAAGATTTCGGCTGAAAGTGGGATGCTTCCCATAATCTGTATTTGTAAAGGTGACAAAAGTCTGATTAAAATTTCAACGAAAAGTACTTATTGTCACAAAATAATAAAATTAGTTTTTCAACCATCAGACCCAAGCATCAGACTCCCCTGTAAAAGTCGATTCGCCACTTTAAGAAATTTACTTACAATTTACACTTTGTGCCGTACCTATACGTTTTTTTTATTGAATCCATAACGCCGGAAAACCACGTGGAGCATATGCAAACCTTCTTATTTTGTGCCGTAACTCTACGTTTTCGCCCCTTTATAAACTTCATTATTTCAGCCGCTGCCGGTAATGTCTGTTGGCTTTGTGCCACTTTTGTAACACCAATTTGATCCTGCTTTGTCATGTCATGAGTATGAGAGAGCAATTTAATAAGAGGTGGGACACTTCCCTATAGGTAGGTACTTACAAAAATTGAATGGATTTACGTCTGTAAAGGCATTGTAAAGATGACAAAATTCTGCAAAATTCCATGCAAAATTCTGCTAAAAAAAATATTAAGTCATGATTTCGCCAGTATCAAGTTTCGACGATAACTTTGAGTATATTAACGGGATCACAAAAGAACGACAGTAAAAATCTGGGGGCACGGCAGTGCCCCCACCAAGTCGAGCTGAAAGCGGCACGGCCGTACCATCCTTTTCTTGAACCAGTTCAGGCCATTTTTGACCCCCCCATAACTCACTTGTCGATAAGTTTAGAACCCTCATTTTAAAATATCTTATCAAGCACTGCATAGACACGATACATTTCAAATTTCATTTAATTTGGACCAGTAGTTTAGAAGTTATAGTTAATCAAAGTTTCTTAATTTTCTGCCTGACTGACTGACTGACTGACTGACTGACTGACCGATCATCAAAATTCTAAGGTACTTCTAGCAGACTGAGGAGCTTGAAACTTAGAATACACCTTGTATTTAGTGTATGAATAAAGGGAAAACTATAACATTCTGAAAATTCGGTTGCAACCGCATAACTAACTTTGTATTTCCATACAAATGTATAGGATTACAAAGTTAACTTTGCGGATGGGCTTTGAGGAAATCTGTAGCTGAGGCTCAAGAAGTAGTTCCAGATAAGAGAAAGAGGAAGACTATCTACAAAAAGAAATGAGATCCAAAAACATTTACTTGTAAAAAGAACCAAGTCTCGCCTCTCAGTTCATCTAATGTAAAAAGTTGTGAGATCCATGTGATGCCAAGTCGGTTATTGATTAATTCAAGGACTACTTCAGGGAACTTTCATCTTAAGCTATTGCGTAATTAGGTAACAGACATCATCTTACAGTAACTATATCGATATTTCAGAACTTTTATATTTACAATAACTAGAATGACTTGGCAATCGCACACTATTTGCTTGTGAGATACGATGGTCTAGTGCGATGGCCGGGTCATTCTAGTTATTGTAAATATAAAAGTTCTGAAATATCGATATAGTTACTGTAAGATGATGTCTGTTACCTAATTACGCAATAGCTTAAGATGAAAGTTCCCTGAAGTAGTCCTTGAATTAATCAATAACCGACTTGGCATCACATGGATCTCACAACTTTTACAGTAGATGAACTGAGAGGCGAGACTTGGTTCTTTTTACAAGTAAATGTTTTTGGTGGGATATTTCTTTACCCATCAGATTTCCCTGGGAAAGTCAATTCGCCACTTTACAAAAATAGATGGAGCTACTGCTGCAATAAACACGTTTGATTTTACTGCGGTGAAAATACTATATTTTAACCATAAGTAATCTGCTATAATTTTTTCCTGTACCTGTGCTTTCACCATAATTTCAAATAATTGCAGCTCAGTCGATTGAAGTCTAGTTTTTCATTTCTGTGACTAACTTTCATCAGATAGTCTTTAGTGAGTAATTTTGTTACGAAGTCCATAGAAAATAAGACATATGCTCATATTTATAAGCTAGGTAAGTACCTAATTCAAACCCTCCTCTGTTTTTCAAATCGGTTAAAAAACAAGTTACTATCGCAATGTTTTATAAACTTCATTATTTCGCGCGCTGCAGTTGTTAAATTTTGGCTTTGATCCAACTTTTGTGATAGCAACTTGATCCTTTTCATAACGAGGGAGTAGAGTTATATTATATCGACTAGATGAGTTGCAGTGTGATGCTGACTTAGAATAGCATCACCCTATATCTTTACAGTGGGTGTCGTAAAAAGCGACTAAGGCCCAAACTCCACAGAGAGGACAAGGAAAGGACATAGGACGTAGGGCATGACGCTTGACGTTTGACATCGCGACGTTTCCATACAAAATGTACGAAAAAGTATTGACAAAGGCACACACAAGCGTCGCTAAAGCGTCGCCAAAGCGTCGCCAAAGCGTCGCATCTATGACAGCTAGCGTCAAAAACTAAGAAGAATATTTGACGATTACTTGTCTGTCAACTGTCATTCTTACGTCCTATGCCCTCGTCTTTTTGGTGGAGTTTGCGCCTGAGAGATTTGAGAGTTGATGAGTAGATATTGCAATTTTAGGTGACAAACTGACAAACTGTCACTATGGTGATACACAGTCTTCTGAATGACTCTCAAACTTTTGTTGGACTTGGTGTAAATGGCCGTTTTTACAGCCGTTAGGGTAGTGGTCGGCTTAGCCTTTTTTACCCGACTGCCTCAGATGGAGGATTTTGTATTTCGAGAGTATGTAGGTAGCTAAGTATGTTATTGAACAAAAAAAAAATTCTACACAGCCTAAAACGCCTAGGCAGATTTTAATAAATGAAACGCTGTTAGATAAACCTCAGTAGCGCGAGTGACACTGGTTATTGTAAAATACCTTAAATTCAAAATGGCGGATTTTTTATACAAAATATATTCTGAAATTACCGCCGTCGGGTTTTGTCTTTTATTAATGATGCTTGTTATAGTCGGTGACTAGAAAAGTCATTAGTCGACTAGTCAGTTAAAATATTACCTAAACTGTAACTTGTCGGTGCATCTCTATAAGACAGTAATTACATAAAGGCTTCGTTACACAAAGAAGCTTTTGTTTAAAGCAAAATTCTGACGCTTTTCGATGTGAAATAGTGTTGGCAATTTTATGCACATCAAACGACAAGATTAAGTTTTTTTTTTATTTTTTTATAAACAATGGGTAAGCATTTGTCCGCAATCTCGCCTGATGTTAAGTGACGATGCAGACGATGATGGAACATGCTCGCCCAGATAATGCCTATTCACTCTCGCCTTGAAAAGGCCCATGTTCCGGAAACAGATCCACAGGCAGGGAGTTCCACTCCTTAGCAGTTCGCATTAAAAATGTAGAAGCGAACCGCTTTGTGCGAATTTGCGGAATGTCTACGATATAAGGGTGGAATCCCAACCGGCGTCTCGTGCACCGGAGATGGAATGGTGACGGAGGTATCAGGTCATGGAGAGACTGTGCACACTCCCCGAAATGTATCCTGTAGAAAGTAAAATAAAGGTAAGGTACACTTGATTTTACTTTTCCTTCTAAAATGCTCTCTCAACTTGCTTTAAATTAGCGATGTCACTTTCTGTAGTAAAAAAATAAGGTTGTGAATGCTATTATTTTTTACCTACGACGGAACGGAGACGGTGTATGCGTTTGGGGTGAGAGAATTTGTGTTTGTGCGTTTGTGTTTGTGCAATCTTTTGTTACCAAATATCTCCCAAACCACTGGTTCGATTTTGATAAAGTTTTCGGTGATAGATTTATATTTTTAGTGCATGTTCTTAGATAGGTATTACGTGAACAACTTACCAGAGTGCATGCAGTATTTTTTTTTGAGCAAACCAATGTTACCAATTATCTCGAAAACAACTAGTCTGATTTTGACGCGGTTTTCAGTGATAGATGAAGACTTAACTGGAAAATGTTCTTAGCTAGGTGTTACGCGAATATCTCACCGCAGTAAACTGTCGTAGGTTTCTCAAAATTTCAATTTTGTTTTTACTTGTTCTAAGCCATTTAGTCTACCTTTGCCGTCGTCCTATTTTGACAGCTTATGCTCATTTTGTGTCAAATTATGACAATTTTGACACCTATTTGACAGAAAATATGAGCGCTAATTTAAAGTACATAAGTTAAGAGAATTTATTTCCCGAATCGCTGTCTTAATTTCACTATTCCTCCTTCGATATTATAAAATGGTTTCGATTCTTCGAAGCACTTCGCAAGTCAAACATCTGGCTTACTTCAAATTGACACAACAAGTCAGTTTGTTCAATAAACTTGTCAGTTGTCGCCCGACATTCTGTCAATAAACTCAGTAGAAGACGTAAAATAAACAAACCAACAAATATACAATGCGAAGACGGATCGCACGATTGTACTGACAGGTTCTTGGAAAGAGATCTCTTGAATGGTGCAATTTATAAGAGACTAGCTGGTACCCGCGAACTTCGTTTCGTTTCACTTTGCAAAATTCTTATTTCCACACCAGCATCCTAAAAATTATACTCTGGATTAACTTTGTAACCAAAAAGTTAATACTCTGGATATTCATCACGATAATATTGTTGGTACTACATTTCTCAAACCATAATCGCATTGTCAACAGATGCCAGCAGACGCGTTCCATCATTCTGAACAACTTTTTCTTTGGGGCCATTTCAATATCTCCTATACTATATAGTTTAGCTGGGCTCCTGTGGGTGCACCTGGTGGTCTACATCAGGTACTACAAACCTTTGATGTCAATTCGCCAGCTGAAGTGTCCCTTCAAGCTGAACAACTTTTTCTTTGAAGTCATATCTGTATCTTCTTTTTGTGCAGCTTGGCTCCTGTTGGTGCACCTGATGGTTTACATCAGGTACTCCAAACCTTCGATGTCTTTCCGCCAGCAGAAGCGTCCCATCAGGCTGAACAACTTTTGTTTTCGAGTCATATCTGAATCACTTATAGTTTGGCTGGGCTGCTGGTGGTGATTCTGATGGTCTACATCAGGTACTCCAGACCCTCAAGTGGATTCAAAAGTAGCATATGTCCGTTCTCGGTGTATCTCGGTTGTAAGCAATCTCTGTGCCAAATTTATCAAAATCGGTTCAGTGATTTAGGCGTGAAAGCGTTGCAGGCAGACAGACAGAGTTACTTTCGAATTTATAATATTAAGTATGAAAAGTATGAAAGTATGAAGTATGGATTTCGTGTTTCGGAGGGCACGTGAAGTTGCTGATTGTATAAAAAAGCTGCACAGAAAGCCATCATCTGCAGACAGAATCTCTCTGAATATTGATCGAATGCATGCAGACTATATGCGGAACATTATTTATTTATAATTATAGTTGGCAATATACATACTTTCACTTATCCCAAACACCGTCTCAGTTCCGTCGTGGGTACAGAACCCCATTAGGGATCTGAAAGAAGTTCAGTTTCAAGTGAACGAATTGCTACAAGTTTTTCATGATTTATCTATTTCACCTAATTTGTGTATTCAAAACTAGACCTTAGTCTTAGCTCTTACCTACTCCAAAGACTTATTTACTGTATTACTGTAGCCACCCACTCCTACACTTCCATAAATCGCTTTTTTCTCACATTTCAGACTAAAGTTTATCCAGTAAAAGCCTCGAAGTGAATAAATTTTCTCTACGCGGTTACATTTCTCGTTTTTGCAACAAAACGGCCTTATCTATTGCAGTTTATTATTCTGTACAACACTCGAAGTTTTGCAAATAAGTATTCGTTTTGAGTGGGTTAAGTTTAATCTTCTTTTTAATACATTTTTACTCGAATCGATGATGGTTATGTTTTCGAAAGTATGTAGGATGTGTATTTATGTGTGTATGTTTCCAGAAATTTGTTTTCACGGACTACAGCCCAAACGGCTGAGTGGATCTTAGCATGTGTAGTTTTGTTAGATTCGTCTCAGTAGCGCACGCAAGTTATATTGGCCAAATAAAAAATTCACATATCAAAGATGGCGGACTTTCTTCGCAAAATACAACTTTAAAATCACCGCAGTCGGGTTTTTGGTTTTAAATACATCAGCTGTGTATTTAACGATTAGATTGTTGGTGCCCGCTTAGAAATACTTTAATATTTATTTTATTAACGACAATGTAATAATCTAGCGTTATTGCATAGTATTGGTATTCAGCGTAGTACTCGTTATGCAAACTGATGAAAATACGGTTTGATTTAGTATTCATTGGCCTTTTGTTGGTTTACGGGTTTTGGTTACGAATTTACGTTATTATTGCTAAAATTTCCATAGAAAATGGTTCATAAAATCTCCTATTGGTAAATTATATTAAAAAAGGTACTCTGTGATTATAATATAAGTATAGTACGTTTCATCTTATAGTTCCTATAGCGTCATGTTGGTAGCATTGGAAATTTGTATGTAAAAATATACGGCGCCAAAAAATTACATACAAATTTCCAATGCTACCAACATGACGGCATAGGAACTAAAAGATGAAACTATAAGTAGGTATTTTTCTCAGAGTTTTGATTTCTCGTAGGTACTTACTTACCTACACACAAGTCAAACATCAAACAAACATAGCCCTGTCGTCTGCTACAACTTCATTGTGATTTCGCCAATGTCAGTTGATTTTGCTAAGTTTTTTTATTTTACGGCTCCCATAGTCTAATAAAACATGGTCTTTCCTTCCCAGAGAAACACAAGACAACGTCACTTAGTATTGCCACTTTATTTCAATAAAATACGTTATTGGGTAAATTCAATCTCAGAACAATGGGTTAAAATATTTCTTAATAATTTTATAATTTAGATTTACGTGTGTATTAACTTAAACTTTACAACAACACTTCAATTGTATTTATTAGTTAACAGTATCATAAATGATTTACAAAAAACATCATAAGAGTGGGTAATTCTGGTAACCCACAAGCATGATGACGTAGTCTTGTGTTGGTCACGTGGTTCACGAGTCTCGGAAAGAAATACCAGGCGGAGTATCTTATTATACCATGACGGCTGCATTACTTTACCTATAGGTGTAGCCAGGTACCTCAGAAATATGATGTCACATAACATAAGTAATCAAAATTATGTGTAATTTCCGAGAAGTGTATGTCCTTTCTATAATTTTGTCCGAAGAGTGTATGCCAAGTAAAGATAGCACTGGCTGGATTTGTCGAAATAATTTCTTGCGAAAGCCTTTAAATTTTCTTCTTATCTTTTTTTTTAGCAAAGGGTTTTCGAAAATGAGCAAACTATTCACGAAAAATATTGCCAGTAGTATCTTGAAACGTCATAAAAGTCAGTCCCTTTGGAAATAAATTATTATTTTAGTACCTAGGCTAGGTGTGAGGGTAGGGCCTATAGGCATCTATGTACCTATATCAATGACAAGTAAAGATTAGGTGCAAGCTCCAGAGAGATGACGTGCGTCATTCATGACTTTATTTCGCGCGTGCGGCATTCGAAAAAAGAAAAAGCCCAAAGTGAAGGTTCAAGTTCTTTTCAAAGACACAAAACACGTCAAAGACTATATTTGTGATTTGTGATTGATTGATTGTGTCAGTTTAATTTTGACTTTTTTCGATTTCTGTGTTTATTTACTTTTGTAATTTGATTTATTTTTCAGAGTTTATTTATGTAATTTGAATACTGTATTTAGGTAAGTTTTTGCGTAAGTAAAATGGCGAAGGCAGAGGCGCAGAAGCGCGAGTACCTCGAAAAACTTATTGCTGAGCGGTCGTATAAAAAAGAAAAGTTGCTTAGGCTAGAAAGGGGACTCCCTACGGCGGAACAATTAAAAACATACCCAATATGCCGTATGGATATTCGTAGGGATGACGCAATTTCTACCTTTAATGCATACGAGAAGTACTGTGAGGAAATTTTGTTTTTAGATCCCGAAAACAGTGAAAACATCGGGGAAGTAGAGAAAGTTTATTACAAAGTCCTCGATTTTTACACAGAGCAGATAGCGGCTCGTAAGCAAGAGGTACAGCAGCCTCAGCCGGCAAACCAAACCATTAAAAAGAACGCAAAACTGCCGTCGATTAACATACCAACCTTTAGTGGTAAGTATTCCGATAACGTAAATTTAAGGAGCTTATTTAATAGCGTGATAGATTCGGATGAGTCGTTAGATAAGGTCCAGAAACTGCATTACCTCAGGTCATTTTTAGTGGGCGAGCCTCTCGACTTGATTAAAAAGTTACCGCTCATATCTCAGAGTTACGATGAAGCCCTTAAACTGCTGGAGGCCAGGTTTTATAACAAATTTAAGATCACGTCTGATCACATAGCTCAGCTCTTAGATTTGGCAAATTTGGGTAGGCCCTCAGCTGCGAATATCAGGGATTTTGTCGCATCTGTTAAGCAGAACATGGTGGCTCTTAAAAATCTTGAGGCGGGAGTTGAGTTTTGGGATCCGCTTTTAATTTGTATTTTCCTTCGAAAACTAGACCCTCAGATGGCCAGATCGTTCCAGATTGAGCGCGATGCTACCGATGACCCTGATATTGAGGAGTTTCTAGCATTCTTAGAAAAGAGGGCGCTAGCATTAGAAAATGCTGATCTCGCACCAACTTCGGCTAAACCTGCCAGGGCCGTCGCCAGCCCGTTGGGCAGCTTCGAAATGCATAAGTGGTCATCAAATTCTGACGAGGTATTAGCGGATGTGCCCATGAATTTGCGACAGCTAGATGAAATAGATTTAGAGAGGGAGAATTACAATATAAAGGCATTAGGGCTGACCATTGACGCAAGAAAGGACTGTTTTGTTATTAAGTCACCGCAGGACATGACTGCCTCAAAGGCTGTAACGAAACGGGAAATATTAAGCCAAATAGCTAAGTTTTATGATCCGTTGGGTTTCGTTAGTCCGGTGGTAGTAAGGGCCAAGGTCATACTGCAAAGGCTGTGGCTGGACAAGGTGGAGTGGGATTCTGTGCCACCTGAAGATATACGCAATGACTGGCAGGGTTTTGCAGAGGGTTTGGCAGCCATGGAGCCTATCCACTTAAAAAGGTGCATTAGCATTCCCAGCACGGCTGAAGCAGTGCAATTGATTGGGTTTGCGGATGCCTCTAGCACTACTGGATATGGTTGTTGCGTGTATCTCCGGGTCGTGCATCCAACTGGCAAGGCGGAGCTAGCTTTGCTTTGCTCCAAGTCTAGGATAAATCCCCAGGCAAAGCCCCTTACTATTCCGAGGCTCGAGCTAAATGCAAACCTTTTGTTAGCGAGGCTTATGACCAAGGTGTACGAGACATTGAAAATAAAAATAAAGATAGACAACGTTTATATGTTTTCAGACTCGCAAATCGCCCTTGCGTGGATAAATACCGAAGTGACAAGGCTACAAGCTTATGTGTCCAATAGGGTGAGGGTTATTCAGCAACTTACTCGTAAATGGCGCTGGCTATACGTGAATACGCAAGAAAACCCTGCCGATTTTATTAGCAGGGGTCTGGATCCGCAGGAAATTTCTTGCTGCTCAATGTGGTGGGACGGGCCGGGCTTTCTGCATAACAGGTAGTATTCATTTGATTCATCAACAGTCCAGTTGCCGCGAGATATACCCGACACAGTACAGCCAGAGAGTAAATTGGTATCGCTGGCGTTAGTTCGGTCAGAGGACAATAGTTTTAACCGCATACAGAAGTACTCTGATCTGCAAAAAATGGTTCGGGTCATTGCGTATGTGGCGAGGTTTTGCAAAAACTTAAAACGGGGAAATAAAAATAAGGCAGATTTTTTATCCGCCAATGAGCTGCAAGAATCATTGAATTTGATAATTAAACACGAGCAGGGGGTTTATTTTAATGAGGAGATCAATGCGCTCCGACGAGGGAAAAATGTTGAAGGTTCTTTGAAACAGCTTCACCCCTTATCGACAAAAGTGGGATGCTAAGGGTCGGTGGTAGGTTGCAAAATTCTGACCTGCCATTTTCCCAAAGGCACCAAATTATATTACACAAGGACTCCAAGCTTACCGAGTTGATTATAAGGTCAGAGCACGTCAGGTTGTTACATGCCGGCCCAAAGATGTTGCTTTCTAGTTTGAACGAAAAATACTGGCTTGTCAATGCGATGCGGCAAATTAAGAAAGTAACGTATAAATGTATGGCATGCTTTAGGTTTAAGGCCACTGCGTCAAAACAATTGATGGGTTCTTTGCCCAAACAGCGCGTTACTGCTTCGCAGGTGTTCCAGGTCATAGGAATTGACTTTGCAGGTCCTGTGCAGGTCAAGCTTTCGCGCGTGCGGCGTTCAGTTGTAGGAAAAGGCTATATTTGTGTGTTCGTGTGTTTTGTCACGAAAGCGATTCACTTGGAATTGATTTCAGATATATCTACTGATGCTTTCCTCGCATGTTTTAAAAGATTTACTTCGCGGCGAAATATACCTTCAGAAGTTTTTTGCGATAATGGAGGTGCCTTTGTAGGTGCGCGGAACCAGTTGGCTGAGCTATACAAGCTGCATAACTCGAAAGAGCATCAGGCTCAGGTCCAGAACTATGTCAGTCAGGAGGGTGTGCGCTTTCATTTCATACCTAGTTATTCGCCTGTCTTTGCTGGACTAGCTGAGGCTGCTGTGAAAAGTACCAAGTACCATTTGAAGCGGGTTTTGCAGAAAAGCATATTAACTTACGAGCAGCTAAATACTGTTCTGTGCCAAATTGAGGCTGTTTTAAATTCTAGGCCCTTGGTGGCTATGTCTGCATCAGATCCCACTGATTTTACTTACCTCACTCCGGGTCACTTTTTGACAGGTAGGCCTCTAACTGCTTACCCGGAGCCTGATGTAACGGAGCTACCAGTTAACAGGTTAAAATTTTGGGGATTGGTAGAGCAAATAAAACAGGAATTCTGGAAAATTTACCACAAACAGTACTTGAACAGCCTGCAGTGCAGGTCCAAGTGGCGTGATGACATGCCGAATCTTACAGAAGGGATGTTGGTGATTTTACGGGATCCGAATTCACCACCACTTTACTGGCCAATGGCTCGCGTGGTCCGAGTTTTCCCTGGCCTGGATGGTAAGGTCAGAGCCTTAGAAGTTAGGACTTCCAATGGGAAGTTATACAGGCGCTCGTTGTCTGGCGTCTGTCTTCTGCCTATGTAGATTGGTAGGAATCATAATGATTTCTTTATGTTCTTCGGTTACTTTCGAAAAATACTGTAATTAATTTATGTTCCTAGGTTTCTTTATACTATAATTAATTTTAAGTTCCTAGATTTCTTTAGAAAAATACTATAACTAATTTGATTAATAATAGTGAAGTGATTTTTGTTATTAAGTGCATTAATGTACCTTCGGGTGTTTATGATGTTCGTGCGCCCGCGCAGCATGTCGGCAACACCGACAGACATAGAGCAGAGCCGTTGCTATGACACGGCTCCAAGTTTGTTATTCTCTATGACTTGAAATCCTACAAATATGGAAATGTATAATTTCCTTTATTATTTATAAATAAATAGTTCCAGTGTATTTCTCTCAGTGGTTTGCATTTATTATAGTGTCTACAGTCCGCACAGTGCTTCTTATCGAATAACATGATTTCTTGTGTTTTTGCCCCTAAATCAGTACAATCCAGTATACAACATGTGCAAATGAAGTCCTATTTGAATACAATTTAGATATTTAATAAAATTCGATGCATAGATAAGTTTAAAATGTTCTAGGGCATTAAAATATACCTATTTATAAAGAACGAAATACAGTGTTTGTGTTTGTTTTGGTTGAATTGAACTCCCGGTAAAAGACGTCACCTTTGATAGCTAAAAATAACTATTCCCTAGGGCGCAACCATTCATTTTAATTTGCAAGGAGGAAAAGCTTCTATTACAAGCAATAAAGGAATAAATGACATTTTTATGAGTTCATCATTCTAATCTATTTGATTTCCTTTGGGACACTAGGGGAAAACAGAAAAATAATTAATAAAGGCAATGAAGACAGTAAAATTCTGTGTATGCCGACTTAGAATAGCATCAATCTATTTCTCTACTACTCTCTTTATGTTACTTAGGGTGACAAATTGTCCATAATAGCGTTCACGATATTCTAAAACGGCCTTGAAATATGATTGGCATCTACGAGTTTCCACTTAATCTGGTTTTTCTTAAATTTTGAACAAGAACCAGAAATTGTTTATCCCCATGAATGTGTTACTCGAATTACAAAATACCTAGTAAGTACTTATTAACTTCGAAAATTATTTTTTGAGAGTGTATTCCACAATAACAAAAAGCTGGCAAGTGTTCAAAAATACAGAAAATACTTAAATAAAATTTACGTTTATTTTTTAAAGTTTATATGGCATCCGCAAAAGTTTTTCTGACAAAATTGGCCAGTTATTTCTATAAAAACAGTATAATAAAATAAAATAAATAAATAAAATATACACTCTCCGAAACTATTTTGATTATTAGGATTCGAAAATTATTGTTTGAGGGTGTATTCCACAATAACAAAAAGCTGGCAAGTGTTCAAAAATACTGAAAAAAGAAATAAAATCTACGTTTATTTTTCATAGCTTATTAGGCATCCGCAAAAGTATTTTTGACCAAAGTGGCCAGTTATTTTTGTTAAAACCGTATACACTCTCTGAAACTATTTTAAAAAGTGTGTTCCTATTCCATAATTTTGAAAAGTCCATCTACTTTTCTTTACTTTTTCTCGTTTTGCGGATAGCGGCCAGTTGTTGGTTTATCAAACGTGGCGTTACCGGTAGTTTTACGACTGTCAACGTTTAGCCTACCCTGCAATGGATAAAGGCGCGATATGTGTAAGTAGGACGGTAAAAGCGTGTACAGTAAAAGCGTGTACAGTAAAAGCGTGTACAGTAAAACCGTTGGCCGTGTGGTGCCGGCTTAGAATAGCATCACCCTATTCACCCTATAACTTTCCCGTGGGTGTCGTAAGAAGAGAATAATGGTACCCTTATTTTCCAAGCGTCGCGACAACGACGCGCGTCCACGACGCCGTCAAATTTTGACGGCGTCGTTGTCGCTGCGGTCTTGTAGAAAAACCCGACCGCATCCCATACAAACTCTAAGCTTCTCAGCGCGCTGTCAACGTGACGGCGTCGTGGCGCGCTGCAACGACGCCGACGCTCGGTCTTTCTGGTTCCCCATACAAACCCATACAAACAAGTCATTTGACAGCGACAACGACGCGCGTCGTTGTCGCTGTCGCTTGGTTTTTAAGCCTACCATAAGGGATTTTAAAGTTGATGTGTATTAATAATTACGATTTTAGACGATAGGCTGAAAGCCTGTCATAAACTTTCAAACTTTAGTCAGCCGTTGTAAAAGCCGTTATTTTTTACTGCCGTATAATCTCTGCGCACCCCGCAAGCTACAAAAATGTAGGTATGTATGCAGTTCAGAGCCTTCTGACTTCATTTGTACTAACCTTACCTTAACCTTAACAGCCACACAGTCCACTGCTGGACATGTATTGCCAAACTCACCACGCTTGGTAGGCGGATTGGCGAGCGCAGTGCAAGATGTTTTATTCACAGGGAACGCTGATGCCCATTCCCTGGATAATTATCCCTTAGTCGGTTTTTACGACACCCACGGGTAGAATTGGGGTGATGCTACTCTAGGCCGGCATCACACGGCTAGTGGTGTAATGGTCAGCATAGTTTGTACTAAAACAACAACAAATTCCACTCAACTTGAAACTAAAATGGTTTAACTTAACCTAAGAAACTAAGTTGCTCTAGTAGGAGCAAAGTCGAGAACCATCTTGGTGGCAGAGACTTAAATTTACTAAGGCAAAGATTGAACTACAAGTTTCAGTCCTAGACCTAGGGAGTGCTAACAGAGGGAGTCATAATATGGTGATGATGATGATTGCGGCCAAGCAACCACCGGCGACTTTAAATTACCTAGACTTAAACCACGAATTAGGGAAACGGCGGGCAAAGCACCTTAACAGATGGCTCACTCAGTACTATAGCGACGATTTTGACGCTTTCTGGCTTGAACTGGAAATAGCTGGAATCTCAAGGGGAACTCAAGGTAGCCACGAACTAAAATTGGCTCAGAATCGTATGACGTTCTTCAGATTTTGCTGTTTTGATATTCTTTGAGGTTTTTGACAGTAGTAACCCTGGCTATGTAACAATTGAAAGTCGCAGAAATCCTGAATAGGGTCGAGTGAACCTTTTGTAATACTCTCTATTTTGTGCTCAAACTAATAGCAAGTCGTGAACCATCTTGGTGCCAGGCACAGACTTAAATTACTAAGGCAAAGATTGAAAGTTTCAATCTTAGACGAGGGAGTGTTATCAGAGGGAGTCCTATGAGCAATAAAAATGAAGCCATGCTTTTCACATTCTGTTGTAGAGAACCGATTGACCGTTGACTTAAAGATAGTGAGTGATTTGATGCCACTCTGACAGAATAGCACCAACCCCTCTCTTCCCGTGGGGGTCGTAAGAGGCGACCGAGGGATAAACCCAACCCAAATAGCCATGGCCCACCGTGTGGTGGCGGTTAATCCACCACAAAAGCATTCCCAAGGAGGGTTGACGTCTGGTAGGCGGCCGGTCGTAAAATTAAGCCAAATCCTTTTGAAACACGAGTTTTTGTTCAACAAAACGTGTTGCGCCGACCCCAAGTAGTTGGGATAAGGGCAGGAAGATGATAGTTTGTTTTCCGCATTCACTTTCCATGTAGAGACAGAAATTAAAAAAAAGGTCTTATCTTGGTTTTTCAAATAAAATAACCACGTTGTTGCAAAGATGCCAAATAAAGGGACAGCTCGCCCCTCAAGATGAGAGGTGCTCGACTGAATATGGAGAGGTCCTGGAGATGGTCATTATATATTCTGAAATTCCTTACAACCTAGTATGTATTATGCTCCCGCAAGTTATACTAGTTTTTCATATACTATGAACTTACCTATTTGTTCATCCCTTAAATGGACATTTTGAAGTGTTACTAATTAATTTTTTTGTTTTTTAAGCTTTGATTTTCTTGTGTCTGATATGGACAAACCGGACAAAAACTATGTTGTACAGTTCAATAAAGTTTTGTTGTATCTAGAAAAGTAACATTTATTGGCTGTAAAATGTTACGGTCTGAAAAAAATCTAAACTTTTGGTTGGATTGTTCATGAGTGAGCGAGAGAGACTGTACACAAGAAAAAATACTTGGTGCGTCAAGGCCACAAACATACTATACCTACATACCAAAAATGCAAGGCATGATCCATAAAACTGAACAACATTCCCTCAGAGACTATTGTTAGGAAATGAAA
Organism: Phthorimaea operculella; assembly: GCA_024500475.1. Lineage (NCBI taxonomy): Eukaryota > Metazoa > Arthropoda > Insecta > Lepidoptera > Gelechiidae > Phthorimaea > Phthorimaea operculella. The sequence continues at coordinate 2,767,144 of JANFCV010000046.1, read as the reverse complement.
AAAAAAACATCTTGTCATAATACGATATCCGCAGGAATGAAATGGGGTGATGCTATTCTAAGCCGGCATCCCACCGCAAATTAAGACGATGTGAATAAACAGAATCAATGCTATGCTGTATTTACGCTCACAGTAATCTGATTTGCAAGGATAGTCTTCAGTCTATACTTACGAGCTTTACTTGTGGTCTAAGTTATGAGAAATAGGTATCACAAGTGAAAATAAGAAATAGAAAAAATGTCATGCATTGACCTGGGATCGAACCCGGGCCGCATGGGTAAACGCCCCACCGCTCTTCCACTGGGGTATCGATGCACCGGTTAATGAATGGCAAATTTTAAACAAAACATGTTGCGCCTACCGGACCCCAACTGCTTGGGATAAGGTAATCTGATTTGCAAGGATAGTCTTCAGTCAATACGAGCTTTAGATTGTGGCGTAAGTGATGAGAAATAACAATAATTATCATCGTCAAATGCTGCCAGTTAGAATAGCATCACCCTACTTCTAGATATCTGTGTCGCGTGCTGTTTTGTCTGTTTTGCAAGGAAAGTTTTCTTTCATTCGCCGTATGGTAGCGGCTAAGAAAACTGCCACCCCTTAGTCCACTCAGGGTGCTTCGTAAAAGGCGGGACGTAGAGTTTTTGATCTCGGCGGAAATTTGTCGACATGGTCAACCGCATACCACCTACAATAACATTCCCAAAGAATGTTGACGTAAAACATAAAGAAATCCTTTTGCTGCATGATTTTTTGTTCTAACAAAACATGTTGGGCCGACCCCAACTGCTAAGGTAATCTGATTTGCAAGGATAGTCTTCTGTCAATACGAGCTTTACTTGTGGTCTAAGTAATAAGCTGATCAGACACTACTAATCTCTGATGCTGGTTAAAAAGCATCAACACAAAATAGGGAGAGAAAGTTCACTCGGCCCTATTTCGGATTTTCGCGATTGGCACTTGTTACATAGCCAGGGTTACTACTGCCAAAAATCTCATAGTAGGTACAAAAATAACAAAACAGCAAAATCTGACAAAGAACGTCATTATGATTTTAAGCCAATTTTAAATCCATGAAATTTGACGCTCGTGTCAACCACCTTCTTAGTTACCTTGACTTCTCCTGAGATTCCGGTTATTTCCAGTTGAATTTAGTAAGCGTCAAAATCGTCGCCAGTACTGAGTGAGCCATCTGGTAAGGCGCCCCGTGCGCCGTTTCCCTAATTTGTGACATCAACCTACTTCTACTTATATCAGCCGGTGTCGCGTCCGTATGGTAGCGGCTAAGAATCCTGCCACCCCTAGTCCACTCAGGGTGCTTCGTAAAAGGCGACGTAGAGTTTTTGGCCTCAGCAGAATATCTGTCGACTATGGTCAACCGCATGGTGGCAGTGATACCACCTACAATAGCATTCCCAAAGAATGTCGACGTCAAACATAGAGAAATCTTTTTGCTTCATGTTTTTTTGTTCTAACAAAACATGTTGGGCCGACCCCAACTGCTTGGAAATAGGTAATCTGATTTGCAAGGATAGTCTTCAGTCAATACGGGCTTTACATGAGGTCTCAGTTAGGAGACACTACGAATTTCTGATGCTGGTTAAAAATGCATAACGTTTATATTCCTTGCGGGGTAGGCAGAGCGTAAACGGCTACAAAGAAACCGCCATTCACATCTCATCTGATAAAAGTTTGACGGGACCAAGGGATGACCGTGAGCACCATAGTGACATTTTTTCAGCCTGTCACATAAAATTGCAAACACATCAACTTGCAGTAGGCGGTTGAAAAACTCTGACACCAGGGTTCATCGGGTTGTTGAACGGCTTGGTGTCCCACACGAAAAGAAAGAAAGAAGATCAACTCTCAAATTTCTTACATTCACAGGGAACGCTTATGCCTAGCGACATTTCTTCTCGTTATCTGTATAAGGTCGCCGCAAGCACGTTCACTAATGTTACATTCACAGGGAACGCTTATGCCTTGCACCGTCCCCTCTCGTTATCTGTATAAGGTCGCCGCAAGTACGTTCACTAATGTGACATTCACAGGGAACGCTTATGCCTTTAACCATTCCCTCTCGTTATCTGTATAAGGTCGCCGCAAGCACGTTCACTAATGTTACATTCACAGGGAACGCTTATGCCTTGCACCGTCCCCTCTCGTTATCTGTATAAGGTCGCCGCAAGCACGTTCACTAATGTTACATTCACAGGGAACGCTTATGCCTTGAACCATCCCCTCTCGTTATCTGTATAAGGTCGCCGCAAGCACGTTCGCAGCCGAACATGGCAGTCCTCTTTGATTGGGGCACATAGTTCCAGAATTTGTGTGTTGACTGTTATTTTGTTATTCGTATAGAAGATGGATTAAAAGGAAAAGATCAGTTTTTGGATGGAGAATATACAAAAGGTTCACTCGACCCTATTCAGGCTTTTCGCGACTGTCAATTGTTACATAACCAGGGTTGTTACTGTCAAGAACCTCAAAGTAGAATAATTATGATAACAGCAAAATCTGATACAAGAACGTCATTTGATTGAGCCAATTTTAATCCAAGAAATATGACGGTCGTGGCAACCATCTTCTTAGTTACCTTCCAAAAATTGGCGCGCGGGGCACCTCCTTGACTTCCTCTAAGATTCCAGTTAATTCCAGTTACAAAATCGTCGTTGGTGCTGACTGCTGAGTGAGCCATCTATAAAAGGCGCTCCTTAATTTGTGATGTTACATTTACAGGGAACGCTTGTGCCTTGTACCATCCCCTCTCGTTATCTGTATAAGGTCGCCGCAAGCACGTTCGCAGCCGAACATGGCAGTCCTCTTTGATTGGGGCACACAGATCCAGAATTTGTGTGTCGACTGTTATTTTGTTATTTGTACCTATAACAGATGGATTAAAAGCTTCGAGCAACTCATCTTCCGTGATTAAAAGGCATATTGCGGCACAGTTTTTGGTTTCCAAAAAGCAAAGGAAGTTTTTAAGGTAGTAGCAAAAAATAGAGAAATAACCGAGGGACAACTCGCTTCTTTTCCCGATCATTTATGTATCCATCTGCCGTGTATCACTATAATGACACGTTGTCAGCCTGTCGCCTAAAATTGCAATACACATGTAACCCTCGAGTCCCTTAGTCGCTTCTTACGGCACCCACAGGAAAGAAATGGGGTGATGCTATTCTAAGCCGGATGCCATTGTAACATGAAATAAATGTGTTATTATTTGGAATTAATGAGCAGATATTGAATCCGATGTGGTTTAGATAATGATCAACAATAATCCTTATTAATTATAATAACAATCTGGATGAACCATTAATACTGACTCTGTATTATTAATAAGCAAGTTCATTATATGTTTAATTAACATAGGTAACTGTTGCTGACAATATCTAGGGACACAGTTGTGCCCCCGCCAAGACGAGCCAAGTGAAGCACTCGAAGTGCTTCGTTAATTATCTGAATCCTTATTTTTGATTCCAATATCATACAATAGATCCCACCAAAACCATTTTCATATAAAATGTGGCTACGACGAGAGCTTAATAGCTTTCTCTATAAAATTATATCAGATGTGAAGTAGAGATAAGTTTCTGGATCTATGCACCCTAACTCTACTTACTACCCACAAAAAAACTCTACAGCTCAGTCAGTGTGTGGCTTTTCGAAAAAAGTTAAGTAGTAAGCGTGAGGGCTTCACTTGGCACAACTTGGCAGATTGGTCAATGTACCTTATTATGTACACTTGTTAACAAAATACTGTGCCTCTTGTGAAAAAGGGTCCAACTGAAAAACATGTACTTTACAGGAGAGCCAAAATAATGAAATTAGATCAATTAACATCTGCAATTTATATTAGGTTATAACTTTTTTATATGATGTTAAAACTATTCCTACTAATTTTTTGCGAGCTTTATAATGGAATTGTCAGTTTTTGGTAACCTTTATGAATAAGATGAAAAAATCACTTAGACCGTTGTAAATTTATTGAAATGTTTCGGTGAAAAAAGGTCTAATTTAAATTGAATCGTTGCGGGTATCGTGATAAAAGGTCTAATTTAAATTGAACCGTTGTAGGTATCGTGATAAAAGATTCAAATGCTGTTGGATAAGCAGATTGCTTTAATAATAACGGTGAATACAAATATAACTATATTTAATTCCATATTAATTTGCATGGGTGGCCAATCCTAAGGACTTTGTTACAGTTATACCTTTAAAAAATGCATCTTATAAAGGTATAATTACTTTTTCTGTGTAATAACTGCCTACTCTCGCCAGTCCCGCCCGCGTAATAGGAAATTGGGAACCCGTCCTCTGTACATCCCCTCTATAGAGATGAACTCGGGATGCTTTCCCGTGACTGAAAATAACCAAGGAAGCCGTACTCTGTATGTCCCTATGGAGTTCGGCAATTTCCTACAAATTTACTACAAAATCTGATCATTTGAATACTGTTTGACTGTTTAACCCTCAAAGTGACGAACAATGACATAGTTGCGTGTAAGCCTCTGACATGGTTGAGAAGGACTCTTAGGCTTCTTACATGATAGGTTCGGGCTATGACATGGTTCTGTAGAACTTATCATTGGTTATTACATGGGTAACGCCTCTCTGTTGACAAGCCTCTGCTATGGTTGACAGCCCTTTGACACGGTTGGATAGGCCTCCAACATAACCGAGTAAGCCTCTGACATGGTTCATAAAGTGTCTGTCCTGGTTATGTTAGGTCTCTGCCATGGTTGATGGAACCTCTAAACTGGTTGTTAGACCTCTGGTATCGTAAAGTTTATCTGGGACAGAGGATCAAACTTGTCCAGCAGTTTTGGCAGCTTTCGGTAAATTAGCTCCTCAAAGTAAGTATGCTTATTGTCGCTACACTCTGCTTGACAAACTACGGAACAAAGCTATTCGCCAACGGACTGAACTGATTGTTGTCGGAAAAAGGGGTTGCGCAACTAATATGGATTTGGCGTGACACGTGACATGTATGTCGTAGAGGTGTCGACAAGTGGAGCCACATAGTGCTGCATTTGAGACCCTGTGCAGGAAGTCAAAGTGTTGGCAGACCACCAGCAAGATGATCGGAAAAGATGACAGGGCCGACAGAATCGCCGCAAATAGAACAAAGTGGGCAAAACGCATCCAGATGCATTTGCCCAACAGTGGATATTATTATGCAGAGAAGAAGAAGAAAGAAGATGGTGAAGTAAGCCACTGAATAGAACTGATTGTGAGTAGAACTCATATATAGGCAGTTGTATTAATAGGCCTTATCAATTAACCATGTTAGAGGTTTGCTTAACCATTTAAGAGAGCTATTAACCATATCAGAGATTCAGAGGCCTGGCCAGATATAAACCTGGTCAGACGCCTTTTCAACCATGTCAGAGTCACGATCAACCATATCAGAGGCCAACTCATCCTTATATGAGGCCTAATTAACTTCACCATATCAGAGGACTGCTTAACCGTATCAGAGGCCAATTCGACCACATAAGAGTCCTTGTCAACCATGACAGAAGCCTACGCGGCCATGTCATTGTTCGTTAAATCAAGCCGACATAATACGATCAAATAGTTGCTTAGAAATGCGTATCAAACTTTACTTTTTACAGTACATACAGAAGATGGGTTTTCATATACGCGTCCTGGGTCCCCCTACCTACTCATTTGTTGTAAAAGAATCCTAAGAAGATGAATTTGCACCTTTTTTATATCCCAAGTAGTAAAACAGGATTGCCGTTACTGGGGTATCATTAAACCTTTGAAGATGCATTAGCACCCTCTTCATACCCCAAACAGTCACATGGGCGGTTTTCTCCGGACAAATGGAGTAAAAATTATCCAACTATAGTTAGATCATTTATCAAAAACTATTTCAGGAGGTTCAATTGTGATTATATCCAAAATACGGTAATACCAAAGTAATACAATTGAAGTTGGATCTGTTTTCACGAAACAAAATAAAGACTTAGTTTTGTTAGAAAGGATCTAATTGTATTTGAATCTTTGAAAGGGAAAATGTAGCGGTTTAATTAGAGAAGTGTCTTTTTTCACAGAACGTATACATTTATATTTCCCATATAACTTTAGATGAACCCATATGCATATATTTTTTCATTAGTTAAATCGCTTTACACAAATTGTAATTCCGGCATTTTTCAACGTACAAAAGCGTGAGTAAGACCCTTCGAAAGGGTTTAAAAAGTAGATTCTGATTTTGAGCAAAAACACAAAAGGGTCTAAGTGAGTTGGACCCTTTTTCACTGGAGGCACAGTATACATTTACAATTGAAATACATTTCTATAGTCCCGTGTGGTTCTGGATTAGAATAGCATCGCACCATATCTTTCCCGTAGGTTTCGTGGGAAGTGACTATGAGATTTGAGATTTGATGTGTATTGCAAGGCTCTATGGTGTGGTAACTCTGCCTTTGCCGGTCCCAAGCCCGGATGAGAAAATGAGGAGGGTTTGCCTGGAGAAGAACTACCAGCTGTAAAAGTTCAACGCCGAGCATCGGGCGGCGGTCAATTAACCCGACACCTCCATGTACAGTTACATGGAGCGGTTTCATAAACCGTGAGGGACTAAATTCCCTCTAAAAGTATGCCGTGGAAGGAATCGGGTGGCCACCACGTGTATTTACCCAAGAAAAACCCCTCATGGAAAGTACACCTAGAAGAGCGTTATCGTTGGACGACCCGACTAACAATCGGCGCCTTTCGGTTACCGGGCCGGAGGGTGTGAAATTGGCTACCGAAGCTGCTGCTGAGACGGGTCACCGGGTCTCAGTTAGTGGACATGCTACTGGTGTACCAAAGAAGAATTTATCCATCCGTAAACAACAAAGGATTGCCACCTGGAATGTCCGTGGCCTACTAGCTCCTGGAAAGATAGATATTGTGGAAAAGGAAGCAGAATCCCATAAACTTACCTTACTGGGTATAACCGAGACGCACTTGAGAGGTCAAGGACACCAAAACACCTCCAGCGGTAACACCTTATACTTCTCGGGCCCTACAGATTCCAGCACCAACGGAGTTGCCTTGTGGGTGCCGCGCCACCTTAACAGCCACGTACTGGGCTACAACCCGGTGAATGACAGAATCCTGACTCTCAGGCTTAACACACGTCCCTGCACTCTGAATATCGTCGTGGTTTACGCACCAACAGCAGAAGCGAAGGATCCTATCATCAATGATTTTTATAAAACGCTAGAGTCAACTCTATCCAAAATTCCTAATAGAGATCACCTTAATTATAGGAGATTGGAATGCAAAAGTGGGCTGTACAATCATGGACGACCACGTCAGAGATACGGTTGGCAGGCATGGGCTGGGGGTTCGGAACGAGAGAGGAGAGAGACTGCTTGAGTTCTGTATCGGCAGAAAGCTTACCATCATGAACACGTGTTTTCAACACCATCCAAGACGTCTTTATACGTGGAAGTCTCCTGGTGATCGCTACCGCAACCAAATTGACTACATTATAGTTAACAGTCGCTGGAGGAGCTCGATCTCCAACGTAAAAACTTTTCCTGGAGCTGACTGCGGATCCGACCACTGTCTCCTAGTAGCTAAATTTGCTCTGCGCCTAAAAGCAGTCAAAAAAGGACATCCGCTGAGACCGCGTACTTTGGAACCACCGGAAAAACAAGCATTTGGCGATGCTTTTAAGGACGCAATAGCTGAACAACCTCCACCTGTAAATGCGAATCCCAATGAGCAGTGGGATCACCTAAAAGGCTTGATATGGAAGACGGTGGATAAAATCACGAAGACACGATCGCCATCCACTCGCAGACAATCGTGGCTCTCGGCTGACACTTGGTCAACAGTTCAAGAGCGGAAAGAACTGAAACTAACGGGAGCCATTGGACAAGAAGAACGTGACAAATACTCGGAGTTGAGCAGAGTGATTCAACTTAAATGCCGTCGCGATAAAAACAAGTTTGTGGGAAATGTTTGCAAAGAAATTGAAGACCACGCAATGAAAATACAAACTTCGGATCTTTTTAAGAAAGTCAAGATACTCTCGAAGCAGTTCAAACCCAAGACGTGGATGGTCGAGGACGAGGACGGTACACGACTCCAGGATTTGAACTTAATAGCAGAAAGATGGCGCAAATACTGTGAGACCCTATACAAAAATCCCCAGGACCATACACTACCACATACATCAACTAACTGGGATAACATTGCCTTAGAACCTCCTATACTGCTATCTGAAGTCACTGCCGCGATTGCTGCACTCAAGGACAGAAAAGCGCCCGGGCCGGATCAATTAACAGCTGAGATCATCAAGGCGATGGGGGCAGCAGGAGCAAGTGCAATCCACACAATATGTGACAACATTTGGCGTACTGGTGAGTGGCCAGGCGACTGGGCGAAATCAATCATTCTGCCATTGCACAAAAAGGGCTCAACAACAAAATGCGACAACTACAGAACTCTAGCTCTAATTTCCCATGCCAGCAAAGTGTTGCTACACGTCATCAACAACAGAATCCGCTACTTTCTGGACTGGCAAATACCACAAGAGCAGGCTGGCTTCGTCAAAGGCAAGGGGACTCGCGAACAAATTCTAAACATTCGGCAACTGATCGAGAAGTCCTACGAATTTAACACTCCCGTGGTCTTGTGTTTTATTGACTATAGTAAGGCCTTTGATTGTGTCGTCTGGTCGGCCCTTTGGAAAGTCTTAGATGAACTTGGTGTGCCTCAACATCTAGTGGCACTAATCCAATCACTCTACCAAAATAACCAAGGCGTTGTGAAAGTTGAGAAGACGACATCAGAGCCGTTCAGTTTTGGAAAAGGTGTTAGACAGGGATGCATCTTATCCCCCATTTTGTTCAATGTGTACGGAGAATATATCATACGGCGCACGTTTGAGGATTGGGAGGGCGGTATCACTATAGGTGGCACTAGAATCACAAACCTACGATACGCAGACGATACAACTCTTCTGGCTGCGAGTGAAGCTGAAATGATGAGTCTCCTTAACAAATTGGAAGGGATTAGTTTGGAACTTGGCCTTAAAATCAACCATTCCAAAACTAAGTTGATGGTTGTGGACCGCAGCAACACACTTAATATGACTGGTGCACTATGTCTCGAGAAGGTCGACGATTTTATTTACCTTGGCGCTACCATCAGCAACTCAGGCTCATGTGAGAAGGAAATCCGAAGGCGTATAGGTATGGCCAAAAGTGCAATGTCTCAGCTGCAGAAAATATGGAAAGACCGTAACATATCACGGGAAACAAAGAAAAGACTAGTGAACTCCTTAGTTTTCTCCATATTTAGCTATGGCTCAGAAACCTGGACATTAAAAAAGGCTGACCGTGATCGAATTGATGCCTTCGAGATGTGGTGCTGGAGGAAAATGCTTCAAATCCCATGGACTGCATTCCGTACAAACGTGTCTATCCTCCGAGAACTTAACGTAAAGACAAGACTGTCGACTATCTGCCTGCGACGGGTTCTGGAATTTTTTGGCCATATAGCACGGAAGGATGGTCATAACCTCGAACAGTTGATTATCACTGGAAAAGTCGATGGTAAAAGACCTAGAGGCCGCAGTCCAACAAGGTGGTCGGACCAAATCCGCTCTACGCTGAACACCAAGCTACATGTAGCACTCCATGACGCCAAGGATAGGCATAGATGGAGAAACATCATAAAAGAAAAATTACCTGCCCATAGGGGGAATCACGACCCTCAGTAATGAGGACAACGACGCGAGGAGGAGGATGGTGTGGTGATACACAGTTTAGTACACAGTGATCTGTATGACTCTCTAACTTTTGTCAGACGTGGTGGTGTAAATGGTCGGTTTTTACAGCCGTTTACTCTCTACCTACCTACCCCGCTAGGGATATAGGCTAGATATATTATGTACTGGGGATACTGGCATACCTTCCGAAATGTAGTTATCGTGAAGTTACGGTTGATGGAGTTTGAATAAGACTCGTTCATTCAGAGACTACTTGAAACATGATAGAGTTTTCACAGTGTTTGTCTTGGCAACATCTTACGTGATACGTTTTGGGAATACCTATTATCTATCTGTTTAATATTTATTAACTTATGTGCAGTGATTACAATCATACCAGGCGTATTAAGAATCGCTTATAAGAAAATATTCTTTTTAATATAGATACCAATGGCTTTCAAAGGTAATAAAACAGGAAAAATCGCTAAGCAAGAGATTTTATTAAAAGACAGACAGACAAAAAGGTAGGCGAATACAAATAATAGAATCTTGTTAAAAAAGGAACAAAATTACCACAGTGACCTAGAGAACAGAAGTGGGTAATTTAGAAAGTTTAAAACTGATACCGACTTCAAAATTAATTTTCTTTTTGGCCCGTTTAGTTTTTATTATGTTAATCATCCATCATCATTATCTGCCTGCTCTTATCCAAAATCAATTTAGTTAAAATAATCAAGATTTGTTAGAAAACAAAATCATGTAAGAAACCTATTTGGCTGTTTTATGACCGGCCGTCTGCCCGACGTCAACCATCTTTGGAAATACTGTGACGAACACCACCACCATGCGGTTGACCATAGTTGATAGATATTCAGCTGAGATCAAAAACCCTATGTCGCCTTTAACGAAACACCCTGAGTGGACTAGGGGTGGCAATATTCTTACATTCTCACACTAAACTTTGTTCCATAGATACCGACATCAAATTATGTATGAGAAATTCTTGAGGTTCAAAAGTGTTGTCTGTCCCTGGCATTTTACTACTGATAGACAGAGAAGTTGTATGCTTACTACCGCCAACCTTCTTTTTAGGCGCACTCTATAGCTTGCTTAGGTTTATATATTCTAACACGTAAACAGACGGCGTCGTCATGTTTTAATATTTTGTGGAACTCGAGAGAAGTTCATTTTGACCTGCCAGTAACGTGGCGGATTGTCACTACTGACATCAAGCATATATATAAGTCTATGCATCAAGCACACCTACTTTTATTTGTCCCCCTCCTTTTCATCAGTCAGATCTTCTCTTTTCAGACGTCGGTCAAAAAGAGGCTTAACTCAAAGAAAGTCATTTATCAGGCACATAAGGCAGGCTATGATTAATGCGTTCTGCGCTACATTTCCTCGGGGGTTTTCACAATTTTCACCTTTTTAAGGTTGAGCGGTTTCACACCGGGAGAAAACTTCTGAGTTTCGAATTGAAGCAGATTTTGTGCGTACTTGTAGTAGGGAACCACAGAATATACGTGTGTTCCAGAAGAAAAACATTATTTAACCGACTTTGAAATTAATGTTTCAACACTTTCAACCTAGAACCACAACAATTCTGAATTAATCTTTTGCTTCTCTTTTGAAAACGTAAACTACTTGTTAACTACAAGTAGAAAAATGAATTTTTGCATGTAAATATGCACGTGTTTGTGTTTTGAGTGTTTATATCCGCAAATTATCTAAAAAAAAACAACTTAAACATTTAAATGACTACTTACACTGGTTTTTCATACAAATATCAACTAAATGGCAAACCAGTAATTAAAACATGATTCATCGGTAGGTTGATTTTCTGGCAGTATCTTACATAAAAAGTCATAGATTCGAATACTTGTCGTGTGCATTTTTCTTCTCTATAAGTAATTATTATAGTATTAATTTACATACAAACATAATCACTTGCGGGGTAGGCAGAGCGTCAACTGCCGTAAAAATACGGTCGATATCGCAACGTCTGACAATTATTTGAGTGCCGTTTTACCTATTGTCGTGTAGATATCACTATAGAGACAGGTTGTCAGCCTGTCGCCTGAAATTTCAATACACAATATGTGACCCTTGAGTCGCTTAGTCGCTTCTTACGATACCCACTGGAAGTAAATGGGATGATGGTATTCTAAGCTGGCATCACACGGCATATTTTTGTCTCTATAATTTCGCTTCTCGCTTGGCTCTCTCATTAATTTACTTTGGTAATACTAAAATGGGACGTAATTTAAGCTGAACCTCGTTTTAGGTCATTAGTCAGTAATGGCGGATTTCCTTTCATCGAATTAGAAAGGAAAGGAAACGAGGGAAGAGATTTTTTTAAATGAAGATCTAAGTATACTGGGTTATTTTTTAGTCAGTGCCCAAACTTTGCAGGGTATTTCTTCTCGTGATTCTGAACAACTTTTACTATGGGACCACCTGTGAAATCGCAAAAAAAAAATCACTCGGCAAAAATGTATGGAACAACCAAAATTTTTTTTTTAGATTTCGCAGGTGGCCTTATAATGAAAGTTGTTCAGAATCACGAGTAGAAACATCCTGCAAAGTTTGCGCACTGACTAATAGATAACCCTGTATTTATTTTAAGTAATGACCTATTTTTACCAAGGGCCCACCGCTATTCTTTAAAGTACTTTGCAGTGTAATGCTGGCTTAGAATGGCATCACCCCAATTTTACCCGTAGGTTTCGTACAAAGCGATTATCCAGGGAATGAGCAGTAGCGTTCCTTGTGAATAGAACATCTCAGTTTTTTCAAAGGCATTGTACCGTGTGGTGCTAGTTTGGAATAGCATCACCCCATACCTTTCACGTGTGTGACGTTAGAAGCGACTAAGGGATTTGAGAGTAGACGAGTCATTTTAGGCTACAGTTTGACAACCTGTCACTATTGTGGTACACAGCCTTCTTAATAACTCTCAAACTTTTGTCAGACGTGCTGTAAATAGCTGTTTTTTTTTACAGTTTACCCTCTGCCTACCCCGCAAAGGATATAAGCGTGGTATAATGTATGAACGTATTATAGTGTGAAATTTTACTAGTGACCAATAGCGAAAACTCAGAACCGGCAAGTGATAAGGATCAACTTTCCCCAAGGAACATAGGTCGAAATACGAAAAAAATTTTTGGACCTCCCATACAAACTTGCCGATCAGCTGATTTCAGTTACTATGGGATGTCCAAATTTTGTTTTCGTATTTCGACCTATGTTCCTTTGGGAAAGTTGTTCCTTATCACTAGCCGGTTCTGAGTTTTCGCTATCGGTCACTAGTAAAACACCCTATATATGTATGTAATTAATCCTTTAGAAAAATAATGGTGTACGTCTACAAAATGTATCGATATCTTGAAGCATTCCACATCCCGAATAATATTATCTCCGAAAGCACCAAAGTCATCATTATCTCAACTAACACACGAATGAACATGAAATTACTCAGCAATGAAACCTTCGGAGATAATTAATTGTGTCTGAATAAACTGAAAGACGCGAACAGGCTGGAGTTAAACCAACTGTGAAGAACGTGGCTTGAAATAGACGGGTTTTACCACAGACACATGATTTGTAGACTAGCCTTAGCTTATGGGGTTCATCGGGTCGTTATTGTCTGAATAAACTGAAAGACGCGAACCGGCTGATGTTAAGCCAACTGTGAAGAACGTGGCTTGAAATAGACGGGTTTTACCACAGACACATTATCTATTGACCAGTCTTAGATGAATGCATTCCGGGTGTTTTTTTTGTTGAAAGTAATTTTCAAAAAATATTTCACAAATCTGATTGAATTTGTGAAGAACGTGGCTTGAAATAGACGGGTTTTACCACAGACACATCATTTGTAGACTAGCTTTAGCGTGTGTGGTCCATCGGGTCGATATTTTCTGAATAAACTGAAAGACGCGAACCGGCTGGAGTTAAACCAACTGTGAAGAACGTGGCTTTTAATAGACGGGTTTTACCACAGACACATGATCCATTGACTAGTCTTACATGAATGCACACATTCCGTGCGTTTTTGGGGGTCAAATTGTTTGTCAAAGGAATTTTCAAAAAATATTTCAAAAACGCGTTTAAATTTGTGTAGAACATGGCTTAAAATAGACGGGTTTTACCACAGACACATCATTTGTAGACTAGCCTTAGCTTGTGGGGTTCATCGGGACGTTCGTCGACTCAGTGATCCACATGTAAAGAAGATTGAGAGACCGGCTGATGTTAAACCAACTGTAAAGAACATAGATTGAAATAAACGGTTTTTTATCTTATGGGGTTCATCGGGTCGTTATCGTCTGAATAATCTGAAAGACGCGAACCGGCTGGAGTTAAACCAACTGTAAAGAACGTGGCTTGAAATGGACGGGTTTTACCACAGACACATAATCCATTGAATAGTCTTAGATGAATGCACGCATTCCAAGTGTTTTTTGAGGATCAGGATTTTTGTTGATAATAATTTTCATAAATTATTTCATACACCTGATTAAATTTGTAAAAAACGTGGCTTTAAATAGACGGGTTTTACCACAGACACATCATTTGTAGACTAGCTTTAGCTTATGGGGTTCGTCGGGTCGATATTTTCTGAATAAACTAAAAGACGCGAACCGGCTGATGTTAAACCAACTGTGAAGAACGTGGCTTTAAATAGACGGGTTTTACCACAGACACATCATTTGTAGACTAGCCTTAGCGTGTGGGGTTCATCGGGTCGATATTTTCTGAATAAACTGAAAGACGCGAACAGGCTGGAGTTAAACCAACTGTGAAGAACGTGGCTTGAAATAGACGGGTTTTACCACAGACACATGATCCATTGACTATTCTTAGATGATTTTTTTTTTATTGTGGATCAGGCTTGTTGCTGAAAGTAATTTTCAAAAATTATTTCGCAAACCTGATTTGTGAAGAACGTGGCTTGAAATAGACGTATTTTACTACAGATACTTGATTCATTGACTAGTCTTAGAGAAATGCACGCATTCCGCGTGTTTTCTGGGGGTCAAAATTTTTGTTGAAAGTAATTTTGAAAAATTATTTCACAAACCTAATTAAATTTGTGAAGAACATGGCTTGAAATAGACGGGTTTAACTATAGACACATCATTTGTAGATTAGCTTTAGCTTGTGGCGTTCATCGGGTCGTCATAGTCTGAATAAACTGAAAGACGCTGATGTTAAACCAACTGTGAAGAACGTGGTTCAAAATAGACGGGTTTTACCACAGACACATTATTCGTTGACTATCCTTAGATAAATGCACGCATTCCGCGTGTTTTTTTGGGATCAGGTTTTTCGTTGAAAGTAATTTTCAAAAATTATTTCACAAACCTGAGTTTCGTGAAGAAGACGGGTTCTACCACAGACACATCATTTGTAGACTAGCCTTAGCGTGTAGGGTTCATCGGGTCGTTATAGTCTGACTAAACTGAAAGACGCGAACCGGCTGGTGTTAAACGAACTGTGAAGGAACGTAGGTACAAATAGACAGGTTGTATCACAGACACATCATTTGTAGATTATCCTTAGCTTGTTGGGTTCATCGGGTCGATATTGTCTGAATAAACTGAAAGACGCAAACCGGCTGGTGTTAAACCAACTATGAAGAGCGTGGCTTTAAATAGACGGGTTTTACCACAGACACGTTATCCATTGACTATTCTTAGACAAATGCACGCATTCCGGGTGTTTTTTTTGTTGAAAGTAATTGTCAAAAATTATCTCACAAACCTGATTTTTATGAAGAACGTGGCTTTAAATAGACGGGTTTTACCACAGACACATCATTTGTAGACTAGCCTTAGACTTTTCCTGCATCCATCTAACGGCTACTACAGACCACTGGCACTACGCCTGCGAAAGCTCGCGAAAGCTCACGACAGTATCGGCGACGGTCGCTGACTGTTCGTTATTTTTTGCACGTCCGGGAAACGAATTTACGAAACTCCATTCTAAAACCGAATATGACATCAGCACACGTCAAAGCATCTGGTACTTGTGCTGTGGCATTATGAGTATCGGTCGACGCGTGTGTGAATTACCTTATCATAGCACGTAGGGTTCTTCAAGTTACTTGTTGACTCTGTGTCCCACTGCTTCACACACATAGAGGCCTAGTCAGGATTAGTCTTAGACTAGGATGTCAGAGGCCTAGGTTCACCAGGGTTCATCAGGTCGTTCAAGAACTTGCATGATCTAACTGTCTGAGTTCCAGTTCAGGATCTGGAGGATGAAGATGGTTTGATTATCGGGGAACGTCTAGTAGGCAAAGTATTTACACATATTGTGATAAGTGTCAACCAAGTTCTCAACCTACAAGCCCAGTCTTTCCATCGTGATAGGTCTTTGATTTCAACCCTTTCCCTTCGTGACGCAAAATATCTCGTCGATACGTTCCATAGAAAATATACCTAAAGCAATTTCTGATTCAAATTTATTGTTGAGATAAGGCCAACCTTCAAATTATTCTGTGTTTTTGGGATTTGAAGGGGTTTCTTAATTTATGCAAGACTTCATCAGTTCCTGATCTATATCACACAAGTAGATGTGTTAAACAACAAAAACCCGACTGCGGTAATTTTAAAGTAGTATTTTTCTGTATAAAATCCGCCATTTTGAATCTATAACTTTTTAATATAGCCAGAGTCACTCGCGCTGCTAAGACGAATCTAACGACATATGTCAAAATCCAACTATCCGATTGGGCTGTAGCCCGTGAAAAAGAATTTTCTTGTCCACATACATACTCTCGAAAAACATAACCCTCCTTCTGAGGCAGTCGGGTAAAAATAGAGAGTTTACACAAGGTTCACTCGACCCTATTCAGGATTTTTGCGATTGTCATTTGTTACATTCATACATACACAAATTTTAATCCAAGAAATATGACGTTCGTGGCAATCATCTTCGTTGTTACCTAGGAGTTCCCCTGAGATTCCAGTTATAGTCAGTAGGCGTCAAAATCGTCGCTAGTACTGAGTGAGCCATCCGTAGAGGCACCCCGCGCGACGTTTCCCTAATTTGTGCCTAATACTCTTGTCCTAGATATATGTACCTATGAAATGCCAATTTGACTTATTGTTTTGAGGTAAGACTGTCGTTCGATACCACCCTGCAATCTGCATATTTTATTATCCTCTGAAACTGGGTACAATTCCATAGTTACGTAATTAAACTTAACAAGCTGATTTTGTGTGGGTGTGCGATAGAGTATAGGTACATAAGCAAGCTATACAGGGTGTTAATTTAAATGCGTGCCATAGCTTCAGGGTAGGTTTAGTATCGATAAAGGATGCCGTAAAAAATATTGAAAATATCCCAATCATATTTTATTTTCCTTGGCTGACATTGGATTCAAATGCCTATATCTCAGCCGATATTCGTTCAATCTCAAAGTTGTTTAGACGAAAGTATGGGCACTCTCTAAACAACAACAGTGTCAAAAATTGAATTTACAAAAAAAAGTTTTGACTGGATACGAAAAAAACAATTTTTTTCGACTGGTATTTTTTTAAATATTTTCACGGCATCCTTAATCGATACTTAACCTACCCTGAAGCTATGGCACGCATTTACCTCTAAATTAACACCCTGTAGAGTGCGCGTATCGGCCCGCGGATTCCTACGTCAAAATGAAAAGTATTTCATCAGTTCCTGATCTATATCACACAAGTAGATGTGTTAAACAACAAAAACCCGACTGCGGTAATTTTAAAGTAGTATTTTTCTGTATAAAATCCGCCATTTTGAATCTATAACTTTTTAATATAGCCAGAGTCACTCGCGCTGCTAAGACGAATCTAACGACATATGTCAAAATCCAACTATCCGATTGGGCTGTAGCCCGTGAAAAAGAATTTTCTTGTCCACATACATACTCTCGAAAAACATAACCCTCCTTCTGAGGCAGTCGGGTAAAAATAGAGAGTTTACACAAGGTTCACTCGACCCTATTCAGGATTTTTGCGATTGTCATTTGTTACATTCATACATACACAAATTTTAATCCAAGAAATATGACGTTCGTGGCAATCATCTTCGTTGTTACCTAGGAGTTCCCCTGAGATTCCAGTTATAGTCAGTAGGCGTCAAAATCGTCGCTAGTACTGAGTGAGCCATCCGTAGAGGCACCCCGCGCGACGTTTCCCTAATTTGTGCCTAATACTCTTGTCCTAGATATATGTACCTATGAAATGCCAATTTGACTTATTGTTTTGAGGTAAGACTGTCGTTCGATACCACCCTGCAATCTGCATATTTTATTATCCTCTGAAACTGGGTACAATTCCATAGTTACGTAATTAAACTTAACAAGCTGATTTTGTGTGGGTGTGCGATAGAGTATAGGTACATAAGCAAGCTATACAGGGTGTTAATTTAAATGCGTGCCATAGCTTCAGGGTAGGTTTAGTATCGATAAAGGATGCCGTAAAAAATATTGAAAATATCCCAATCATATTTTATTTTCCTTGGCTGACATTGGATTCAAATGCCTATATCTCAGCCGATATTCGTTCAATCTCAAAGTTGTTTAGACGAAAGTATGGGCACTCTCTAAACAACAACAGTGTCAAAAATTGAATTTACAAAAAAAAGTTTTGACTGGATACGAAAAAAACAATTTTTTTCGACTGGTATTTTTTTAAATATTTTCACGGCATCCTTAATCGATACTTAACCTACCCTGAAGCTATGGCACGCATTTACCTCTAAATTAACACCCTGTAGAGTGCGCGTATCGGCCCGCGGATTCCTACGTCAAAATGAAAAGTATTTATAGAGATTAAATAGAGTTGTCATTAGTGTTTTGCTACTGATGCACAGAGAGGTTGTTTTCGTACTAGTACCAACTGTTCATAGGTTGTGAGTGTGTGTGTGTGTGTGTGTGTGTGTGTGTGTGTATTTATGTGAGTGTGTGTGTACTTACCATAAATTCTATAAGCGGAACTCTCCATAATGGCTTGGAAGCCATTTGCGTTCGCTCCTAATTGTCACCTATAAACAGTTTATGTTAACGCCCTGCGTATAAAGCGAATGAGATTTATTAGCACAGCTAGGTATTTGCTTTTATACCGTGTGATGCTGGCTTCGAATTGCATTATCCTATTTCTTTCCTAAGGGACTTGAGGGTAGGTAGTTTCTATTTTAGGCGACGACAGGCTTAGGCATCAAGTTACATGCTGTGTGGTTAGCCTGACCAGCCCCGAGGCAGTGCATTTATTTTTATTTTTTTATCCTGCCCGAGCCGCGTGTAGAGTATTTATTCTATTATTGTTATAAAAAAAAAAGAAAATTTTCTCTTTTTCAAGATTGAATTAGTATGTGACTCTCTTAAAGAGAATCTTGTAAATTCCTACTAAGAAATAAATTATTGATTGATTGATGATGATGACCATTCACTATATTGCTACACAATATTTCAAAAATAGTCTTTTAATGTTTGTCAGATGTGGCGATAGCTAGCGACCGCATTTCTAGGGGCGGTTACGCTGTGCCTACCCCGTAAGGGAATATGGCGTGATGTATTTATATGAACTCTCCATAATGGCTTGGAAGCCATTTTCGTTCGCTCCTAACTGTTTATGTTAACGCCCTGTACTTACTTATACTTAAGTAGCTTTATTAGCTAGGAATTTTGTCGTATAGATACATTACTAGTTTAATTTACCAATATTAGTTTTTTTACTACCCTATTACAAAATAGAGAGTTTACAGAAGGTACACTCGATCTATTTGGGATTTTCGCGATTGCAGGGTTGGTACTGTCAAAAATCTCAGAGTGGAAAGAAGAATCTGATACAAGGACGTCATAATAATATGATTCTGAGAAAATTTTAATCCAAGAAATAATGTAGTTTGTGTCAACCATCTTCTTAGTTACCTTGAGTTCCTCTGAGATTCCAGTTAATGTCAGTAAGCGTCAAAATTGTAACTAGTAGATAGATAGATAGATTAACACTTTATTGCTTACAACATACACTTCATAACATTAAAACAACAATAGGTACAAAAAACTTAAAGCTAGAAGCAAGCAAAGGCGGTCTTATCGCTTGCAGCGACCTCTTCCAGGTAACCTTTACCTTAAAAGAGATAGTTAAACAGTACAGATAGTTAACTAGTACTGAGTGACTCATGTGTAAAGGTGATTGTGACCCTACCCTACCAATATAATCTTAGATGTGTCAAAAAGGTGTAAATTTCAAAGT
The DNA here is from genome assembly GCA_024500475.1 of Phthorimaea operculella. Lineage (NCBI taxonomy): Eukaryota > Metazoa > Arthropoda > Insecta > Lepidoptera > Gelechiidae > Phthorimaea > Phthorimaea operculella. Next base: position 2,747,179 of record JANFCV010000046.1, on the reverse strand, counting down.
TCAGTTCTAATTTCTTATTGGTGTATTTAGGGTCAGTTGTACATGCAGCCATCTAGGTACATTAAGCTTTTAGTTTTCCTCCCTTTAAAAGCAAAATTTCAAACGGTTTAACAGACGCATCCGTCAACGCACCATTGGACATGCGTCGTCGTATTTATATGGGATTCAGGTGGAAATTCGCATTCTAATAATGCTGCGATAGCGCAGCTCAAAAATAAATGTCGGTATGTGTGTAAAGCGCCTTAAATCTCAAAAGTTTTCAACAATAATTCACGAAAATACATAATGTTAGAATGACACCATTACTCTGACAACCCATTACAATTTCATAGCTATTATTAAAGCCCTTGTTTATTCAGAAGTCAGCGAACACATTAATTCAGCTGTTATTGCCGACTGTTGTTACTGACAACCGATGTGGCGCAGTGGTTAGTACGACTGCCTGCCCCGCAGAAGGTTCCGGGTTCAATTCCCGGTGGGGCCACTCACAAAGTTGATATTTATCACTTTGTGAATTTGTTCCCAGTCTGGTTAGGACATTGCAGGCTGAACCACCTAATTGTCTGAAACGTAAGATGGTTCCGTGCTTCGGATGGGCACGTTAACCGGTTGCTGTCTATGATGGCGGTCATTACTCGTTACACAACCATGTCAGAGGCCTGCAACTTGTAGTAGGCGGTTGAAAAACTCTAACACCAGGGTTCATCAGGTCGTTGAACGACTCGGTATCCCACACGAAAAGAGAAAAGAAGAGCTGTTATTCAGCTTATAGCGTAATAAGGGTACAAAGGGCAGCTCATAAGGTATCTACCCAACAATGAAGGCAGCTAGGAAGTTATAAATGGTATTTTAATGGTCCACATTAAAAGAAATACCTAGATAAGAAAATTTCTCCAGAAGAAACATAGTTGGAGTTTACATCATAAAAAAATGAAAATTTAGTTTAGGATTGGGCTATCGCCTGCCCAACCAGACTTATAACCCATAGGGATCAATTTATACTAACTTCATCATACGCTTTGTATGAAAACCAGTATAAGTATGTCCAAATGGTTCAATATTCAGAAATACCAAACCAAGCAGTTCTTCATGTTGTAGTCACGATGAATTTACGTTTTCAAGTACCTGAAACAAAATATAAGATACAAACGTTAATTATTATTTAATTTATCGTATGGGTGAGTTTAAAAGATCGGGACAAGCATCAAGAGATTGAAAAATTGGCAAGGCTCGGTCGAGGCGCTGGTAGCTCAGTTGGCAGAGCAGTAGTACGATACCCCACAGTCCCGGATTTCAACCCCAGCTGACGCTAAAACAATGAAAAAAAAAAAAATTTTGAAAAACCCGCTTTACACCTAGCTAAGAACATTTTCCAGTTAAATCTTCATCAATCACTAAAAACCGCATCAAAATCAAACCAGTTATTGTCGAGATAATTGGTAACATTGGTTTGCACAAACAAACGTTTACTGCGGCGCCCTCTGGTGAGTTGTTCACATAATACCTATCTAAGAACATGCACTTAAATATATAAATCCATCACTGAAAACCTCATCAAAATCGGGCCATTGGTTTTGGAGATATTTGGTAACATAGGTTTGCACAAACACACAAACGCACAAACATACAAACTCACATTCTCTCACCCCAAACGCATATACCGTCTCCGTTCCGTCGTGGGTAAAAAACTATTTCTTATTTTTATTTTTGATATTGATATGATATTTTTAAGGAAAAAATAGTGTTTCAATCCAGAAGTGCTGTTTTTCAAGTATGTAGACAGGAAATTCGTTTTCACGGGATACAGCCCAAACGGCTGGCCAGATCTTGACATGTGAGGTGTCGATAGATTTGTGTCAGCAAAGCAAGTGGCACTGTCTATGTAAAAACATCATGAATTCAAGTGTACAATAAATTCAAGTTAGCGGATTTTTATCGCAAAATACGACTTCGAAATGACCGCAGTAGGGTTTTTATTTTCAATACATCTGCTTGTTTAAAGAACTAAGCACGTGTATTTAGAAATAACCAGCTTAATCGCAAGACGTAGGCCTGCCGCGCCGAGCCGCCAATCCGACTGTCATTATCAACAAATTGTGCACTGAGATGTCTAAAACCCTTACCACTGATACACAAGTCACTCTTCCACAGAATAAGAACGTAGCTAGGGAATGCAATACCGGGATACCGGGATCCCGAAATAGCAGGATCTCGCATACTTAGGTAAATACCTATATATATCACGCCTGTGCCTGCATCCTTTGCGAAGAAGGCAGAGCGTAAGTAAATGGCTGTAAAAACCACCGTTTACAACACATTCGACAAAAATTTGAGAGTCATTCAGAAGACTATGTATCACCATAACATTGCGATACCCATTAACTCCCAAATCCCTTAGTCGCTTCTTACGACACCCACGGGTAAGAATTGGGGTGATGCTATTCTAAGCTGGCATTACGCGGCAAAGCTGGTATTATACAGAAATTGTATTGCTCTTCAGAGTATATAGGCTATATTATCTATCTTATCCAGAATTAAAGCTAGAACTTTTTTCACAGATCTAAGCACGTATATTTAGAAATAACCAGCTAAACGCAAGACGTAGGCCTGCCGCGCCGAACTGTCAGTTATCAACAAATTGTGCACTGAGATGTCTAAAACGAATTTTTACACAAGTTACTCTTACCCACAGAATAAGAACATAGGGAATGCAATACCGGGATACCGGAATCCCGAAAAACCAGGATTTCGCATGTTTTTTGCGTTACTGATCTCGGTCGTCATTTAAGGACGTATAATCCACTTTTTCTTTTTGAGTGGGACACCGAGTCGACGAACGACGTATAATTGTAAGATTAGAAGCGGTTATAACGACGATACAATAAATAGATAGGTACATTAACATTTTTGCGTAAGTAGTTACTTTTAAAACCATCTTCTTCGAGTGGGACACCAAGTCGTCTAACGAGCCGACGAACCCTGGTGTCAGAGTTTTTCAACCGCCTACTGCAAGTACCTAGCCTAAACCATATTTGATGATGACACATTTTTCTGTTTATGTATTATGTTGTTATCATAGGAAACAATTCCAATAAAACAATTACTTTAACATCTCATAGTTTTTAGGGTTTCGTAGTCTACTAGAAACCCTTATAGTTTCGTCATGTCTGTCTGTCTGTCTGTCTGTCTGTCTGTCTGTCTGTCTGTCTGTCTGTATGCCGCGCCCTCATATCTTCGTCAGTTTTAGAGCTATCGACATGAAATTTGGTGAGAAGATAGATCGTGTTGACCCAAATATAGAAATGTTAAGAAAAAAATATTTTAAATGTTTTTTGGACCCCCTCCCATACAAGTGAAAGGGGGGCAAAAATTTTTTTGCTTCTGTAATACTAAGTAGGGTATCGTTGAATAGGTCTTTTAAAACTAACGTGAGGTTTCTTTGAAACAAAGTCACTAAAATGTTTCTGTCACGAGATATTTGCTTTTAAAAAGGGGGTTTTTGACCCATAATTTGTTCCAGCTGCAACTTCTAAAGTATAAACGCTCAAAATTTGAAATAAATATGGAATATAGCTTACAATCTGAAGTTACAATGAAAACTATAACGGATATTGTACCCTTAAAGGTTTCAGAAAAAAAAGAGTTTTTCTATTTGCGGTTGGTCATCATACTGCTGCTAACAAACCAGCAACAAAATAAAGTTTGTAATGCTGAAAAACCTGATATTTAAACGTTGACTACGAAACCCTATTTGTGGTCGTGTCTGACACGCTCTTGGCCGGTTTTTAGTTATCTTACCGTTGGACGATTGGTTCCTTATAATTTATTTTTCATTTTTTTAACCGATGTCTAAGCAGCAAATACCTTGATCCTGCGGGATTGAGAGTACCCAGTGGAATTCACTTGCGGGATGGCATTCTCTAGACATAACTATCTAGAAACCATATTAAAATATGCGGGTTGTCGCTGTTAATAAACCAGCTAAATACATAAGGTGTAAATAGTAGGTGACTCAGTTACATACGGAGTAACTTTTACATGAACTCAAGAAAATCAATGGAAATCAGACATTTTGATTTCAACTGTTATTATAATCTATTCTGTGTCGAACGAATGTCAATTTATCGCAAACGACCATCCAGTTTTCAATATTAAAATAATAAATCTTCTTGAAGCGTCCAATATTTTCTAGAACATTCGGTAGGTACGGCAATACATTTCAGTGGAAAATTTATTTTCCATTAGAAGCAAGCACCAGATCAAATTGAATGATAAATGCGATAAATGGACTTGATCGTGCAAGTGACACGTTGGAAATAGAGTTGCCATCCGATGATAGTGGATTATCGACAGTATATCGATTGTTAACATTATCTATCGATAGACTATAAGAAACTATCGATAAAGACTAAAATTAAAACGGGGTGCTTACCGCGAATATATTTTTTTCATCATCATCATCATCTTTCTGCCCTTATCCCAATTACTTGGGGTCGGCGCAACACTTTTCGTTGAACACAAAATCGTGTTGGAAAAGGATTTGGCTGAATTTTACGACTGACCGCCTACCAGACGTCAACCCTCCTTGGTGCTTTTGTGGTGGATTAACCGCCACCATACGGTTGGCCCTGGCTGTTTGGGTAGGGTTCATCCCTCGGCCGCCTCTTACTACCCCCATGGGAAGAGTAGGCAATTGCCCGATATTTACACAAAATAGAGAACTTAAAGAAAGACAGCTGTTCGTTCTTCTGACCATTTATGCCTACGCTCCAGGGTGCTACTGTTTTTTTCTGAATGTTTAATAAATATGCCGTACCTGGGTCAAACACACTTACGTACATTACTTAGATACATTATATCCAACGTACACTAAGTATAACAAACTATCAACAATTGTTGGCACTTGCGAGTCGTAATTTTGCCGTCCACCCGCACCGAACGCTGTTGACACTCGCTACCAGCCGGTTCGAGATTGCGCGTAAACGGCGGCGTGTGGATGTCTGTGTGAGTATAGCGACGTTTCTTTGAAGCCGGCTCTCTGGACTGGCGCCAGCTAATACTTTCTTTGTGGCAGTAGGTACTATCGATAATCCGGCAACACTAGTTAGAAAACACGTTTCTGGGAAGGATTTTTCCCGGGAAAGATAAATACTTTAAGGACTTGGGCCCACGTCAACGTCTAAAGTCAATAACTTAAAATGGCGGTTATTGGACAAAATAAGTTAAGAAATAGCCGATCAGCTAATTGATTTACTATGGGAGGTCCAATTTTCTTCATATTATAGGGAAAGTTGTTCAGTTTCATGAGTACCTTGACCTCCTTTCGGCTTGTTATACCCTTTCCGTTACTCCCGGTATTCTTGTCCTAGGTATACCTATAAAATTTCAATTTGACTTATTGTTTTAAGGGAAGCCGGTCGTTCGATACTACCCTGCAATCTGCATATTTTATTATCCTCTGAAACTGGGTACAATTCCATAGTTACGTAATTAAACGTAACAAGCTGATTTTGTGTGGGTGTGGGTTAGAGTATACCTACATAAACAAGCTATAGATGATGTCTATGATGGCGGTCGTTACACAACCATGTCAGAGGTCTGCTACTTGCAGGAGGCGGTTGAAAAAACTCTGACACCAGGGTTCATCGGGTCGTTGAACGACTCAGTGTCCCACACGAAAAGAGAGAGAGAGCTATAGAGTGTTAGCTACATACTGTCAAGCGTAAGGAATAGTTCCATAGATACCTACGTCAAAGTGAGAAGTATAAAGGTTCGATAGTGTTGTCATTGGCGTTTTGCTACTGATTGACAGAAAGGCTGAGTTCGTACTAGTGCCAACCGTCCATATCCAGTAAAGTGCACTCTAAAGGTTGTGTGTGTGTGTGTGTGTATGTGTGTGTGTATGTATGTGTGTACTTACCATAAATTCTATAAGCGGAACTCTCCATAATGGCTTGGAACCCATTTGCGTTCGCTCCTAATTGTCACCTATAAAGTGTTTATGTTAACGCCCTGTGCTTACATAAACTTAAGTAGATTTATTAGCTGAGTATTAGTATATAGGTAATAATAATAGTTTTTTTCTACCCTCTTTGACTACCCTACCAAAGTCATCAGTGGTGTCTGAGACAAGATTTTTCATGGCTGTATAAGCCGATACGGGAGCGGCATGACTTTTTACACGCTCTACAAGGGAAGGTGGAATTGGCTACGGGCATTATGCATGTTTAAATGTCGTTTTTGCCTTTTTTGTCCTAGCAAAGTAGGTAATGTTAGATAATACCAATTTCAAAATTAACTTTGGTGTATTTAGGTTCAGTTGTACCTGCTGCCATCTCGCATCCGTAACGCACCGTTGGGCATGCGTCGTCGTATTTATATGGGATAAAGTTAGGAATTCACTTTTCCTAATACTGCGATAGCGCAGCGCAAAAATAACAACATCGAAACGGGCGTTATGTGTGTCAGGCGCCCTTTCCTCCCTTTAAAAGCGTCATCATTGGCCTCATACGTCTGTGACAGACGATTTATTCAGTGTCTGAGGCAAGATTTTTCATGGCTGTATAAGCCGATACGGGAGCGGCATGACTTTCCGCACGTTCTACAAACGAAGGTGGAATTAGAGACTGGCACATGCATGTTTAGATGTCGTTTTTGCCTTTTGTTTGCGAGACCAGCGAACCAGGCATCATCGTGAGCTTTACGCCCATCAAACACACGCTTTCGCCATACATCCCTATTCTCAGCAAGCTTCTCCCAGCTTTGATGGTCGATGTCAAACGCAGCCATGTCCCGTTTGGCGCAATCTTTGAAACGTAGCATCGGTCTTCCAACTCCTCTTTTGGCGTTAGCTACGGCGCCAAGTAGGACACGCCGCGGTAGACGCGAAGGTTCCATGCGGTACACATGCCCTAGCCACCGCAATCGTCTTTGCTTAAGCAAAGCGGTAAAGCTAGGCAGCTGTGCAATTTCTAGAACTCGCTCGTTTGTGACTCTGTCCTTCCAAGTTATATGCAAGATGTTTCTTACGCAGCGCATATGAAATGTGTTGAGTCGACGTTCTTGTTTTGCGTACGAAGTCCAGGTTTCAGCTCCATACAAGAGTATGCTTAGAACGCAAGTTTGGTAAACAATTATCTTGGTTTTTGTGGTCAGGTGTTTATTATTCCATACTCTTGTACTGAGCCTGCCGAACATGGTCGCCGCTTTGCCGATACGAGTATTGATCTCAGCATCGAGGGTGAGATTGTTCGACACAGTCGACCCCAAGTAGCAAAACTTGTCAACTATGTTCAAGGGAACGCCACCGAGTAAAATACGTGGTGTTTCTCCACCTTGAGCTAGCACTACTGTTTTTGGCATTAATGGACATTGAGAACAGAGAACACGCGTGGGAAAACTTATCAACAATGTCTTGAAGCTCACTTTGAGAATTAGCAACGAAGGCTGCATCGTCAGCGAACAAAAGGCTATCGACGAATAAGTCATCGCGGTTACGCTTTGACTTAAGAAGCGAGATATTGTACAGCTTCCCGTCAGCCCTAGTGTGCAGGTGTATACCCTGTTGGTCATCGCCGAAAGCAACTTTAAAAGCAATGAGAAGAAAATACCAAACAGGGTAGGAGCCAACACGCAGCCTTGGCGAACACCTCTACGCATTTCGAACGGCTCAGATGTGTTGCCGTTAAAAACAACAGATCCTTTCATGTCCTCGTGGAAGGATTTAATGAGGCTTAGAAGTTTTGGAGGGCACCCGATGTTTAAAAGTGCAGTATAGAGTCCTTCCCTGCTCACGGTGTCGAAGGCTTTGTTAAGGTCGACGAACGCCACAAACAGAGGTGTTTTCTGCTCTCTACACTTTTCCTGCAGTTGGCGAAGTGTAAAGATCATATCTGTTGTGGAACGTTGGGCGCGGAATCCACATTGCGATTCGGGATATACACGATCAGCTAGTTTCTGGAGTCTTATTAAGACTAACCGAGCAAATAATTTACCTACTATACTTAAAGGGATATTCCACGATAACAGTTACAGTCACCGCGGTCACCTTTGCCTTTGTATAGGGTAATGATGTTAGCATCGCGCATATCCTGTGGTATATATCCCGCTTCCCAACATTTACACAACAGACTGTGCAGGATGGGTAATATGCACTTGAGCCTGATAATTTCGGCGTGGGTACCATCGTTTCCAGGTGATTTTCCAATTTTAAGCTGCTTTACAGCCTTGTGGTACTCCTTATGGTAGGAAGATCATCTAACTCAGTCCAGGTAGCTAGTTTTGGCATGCAATCTGCAGCTTCTGGCATTATGTTCACTGGTTCTGAGTAGAGACCAACATAATGTTCTACCCATCGTTCGAGTTGGCGTTGAGCATCCGTAATAACAGTGCCGTCCGCTTCTTTAAGGGGGGCTGTTTTTTTAGGTAAAGGACCAAGGGCCTTTTTAATCCCAGCGTAAACACCACCAAAGTTTCCCATATCAGCGCATGATTGAATGCTTTGACAAAGCTCGGTCCAGTATGCATTTGCGAAGTACCGTGATGTGCGTTGTAAAGCTGATTTTGCATTCGATAGGTCGATACGCGTCTTTTCGGATGGGTTAAGGCGATGTTTTAGCGCAGCTTGTCGTTTGGACTCGAGCAGAGGTGTAATGTGTTCGAGATTTTCAGCGAACCAGTCCTGGTTTTTGGCTTTCTGATGACCGAAAGCCGTACCGGCTACTTCTGTAAGTAGCTTCTTTACTTTGCCCCATTCCTCCTCTATCGGAGCGTCTACATCCCAGGTGGCAACTTCGTCGCGTACCAACTCTTCATACTTCTGGACCACTTCATCGTCTCTGGTTTTTGGAAGATCGAGCTTCTTCCTACCAGGCAATTTGGATGAGTGGATCTTTTTGTGAGCTATAGCAACTTGTGATGCCACCAGGGAGTGGTCTGTGTCACAATCAGCGCTGTGAAATGATCGCGTGTGCAGGGTCTCGCGGAGATTTTTCTTTTTGGTAAGGATAAGGTCCAGTTGATGCCAGTGTCCAGAACGAGGATGTTTCCAGGACACTTTGCGAGTTGATTTGCCTTTAAAGTAGGTATTGGTAACACACAGTAGGTGTTTAGAGCATAGCTCTAATAAACGTTGGCCGTTTTCATTAAGCTTCCTATACCGTGGTTACCTATACAATCTGGCCAAGCAATGTTGTCCTGTCCGACCCTAGCGTTAAAGTCGCCCAGAATATATAAGCGGTCAGATGGTTTTAACCCGCGTAGAGTCTGGTCGAGCTGGTCATAAAACTGTGTTTTGGCTTCATCTGTTGAGGATAGTGTTGGTGCGTAAGCAGAAATCAGTGATACGTAACCATGGTCCGTATTTAATCGCAGCAACATAATGCGTTCCGAGATGCCGCAAGGAGCCTCTATAGATGTTAAGAGGTCGTTGCGTATGGCAAAGCCAACACCATACTCGCGCACAGCGCTGCTGTCCTTTCCTTTCCAGTAGAATGTATAATGTGTCTCACGCAAGGAACCCTCGTCAGGGGAGTCTGGTCTCTTGTAAAGCGCAAACAGCAATGTTCAGTCTGTGTAGTTCGGCGTCGATTACGGCAGTTTTACGCAGATCTTGTGCGTCAGTAGAAGAACCTCCACAGGTGTCAGGGAGGCCTGTCCTCATAGTACGGACATTCCATGTTGCAAATCGCATGGATAGGCGGGGTTGGTTTGTAATATTTTTATGCCTGTTAGTCGCAGGTGTACAATGTAACGGCGCCGATTGTCCAGTTGAGGCTGGTGCTCTCTACACCCTAAAAGAGCAAACCAGCACCGGGGCGGATCAGTACCTTATTGGTTGGGGGCTGCCCAACTTGGAGCGGGCGGTAACTGATCAGTGGGTCTACGATGGACCCTCCCACTGACGGAAGCGACCCCTGGCGCCCGCACTTACGCCCATACGTGCAGACTTATAACCGGTCACTGCCACTTCCCGTGTTGTTATCCGTAATTAAAAGGTATTAAAACGTGTGTTTAAAAGCGTAATTAAAAGGTATTTAACAATAATTCATGATCATGAAAATACATAATGTTAGAATGACACCATTACTTTGACAACCCATTACAATTTCATCATAGCGTATAAAGCTCTTGTTTATTTAGAAGTCAGCGAACACATTAATTCAGCTGTTATTGCCGACTGTTGTTACTGACAACCGATGTGGCGCAGTGGTTAATACGACTGCCTGCCACGCAGAAGGTTCCTGGTTCAATTTCCGGTGGGGTCAATCACAAAGTTGATACTTATCAGTTTGTGAATTTGTTCCCAGTCTGGTTAGGACATTGCAGGCTGAACCTCCTGATTGTCCGCAAGTAAGATGGTTCCGTGCTTCGGATGGGCACGTTAAGCCGTCGGTCCCGGTTGCTGTCTATGATGGCGGTAGTTACTCGTTACACAACCATGTCAGAGGTCTGCTACTTATAGTAGGCGGTTGAAAAACTCTGACACCAGGGTTCATCGGGTCGTTGAACGACTCGATATCCCACACGAAAAGAGAAGAGAAGAGCTGTTATTCAGCTTATAGCGTAATAGCAGGGTACAAAGGGCAGCTGATAAGGTATCTACCAAACAATGAAGGGAGCTAGGAAGTTATGAATGGTTTTTTTAATGGTCCACATTAAAAGACATACCTAGATAAGATTTCTCCAGAAGAAACATAATTGGAGTTTACATCTTACATCATAACAAAAATGAAAATTTAGTTTAGTACTAGGCTATCGCTGGCCTAACCAACCTACTTATCTATTCAAGGAGGGATCAACTTATACTAGTTTATCTTATTATGGCGCTTTACACACATAACGTCCGTTGGTACGTTATTTTGCGAAGGGCTATCCGTTGCGTTTGAAAAATACGATATTCCACCTTATTTTCATACAAATACGTTTTATGTAAAAAAAAGTTTGACAGACGCGTCCGTTACTGTAAAAATTGCGCACAACGCTGCGTTAACGGAAGTATTTATGTCAAACAATTTGTCATCATAACACAAACCATATTTGTAAGTATGATACTTAATAAGGTAGGATAACGCACAAATGGACATTACATGTGTTTCTCGCCTATTTGTATGAAAAACCAGTATATGTTGGTCCAAATGGTACAATATTCAGCGATACCAAACCAAACAGTTCTCCATGTTGTAGTCACGATGAATTCAAGATTTCAAGTACCTGAAACAAATAAGAAACAAACGTTAGTTATTATTGTTATTTAATTTATTAATAAAGATCGAGACAAGCATCAAAATATTGAAAAATTGGCAAGAATCGGTCGGGAAGTACGGCACTTTACAGTTCCGGATCCGAACCCCAGCTGAAGCAAACTACAACATTGAAATTGCCGCAAACATGTTTTTTAAATACATCTGCTTGTTCAAAGATCTAAGCACGTGTATTTAGAAATAATCAGCTTAATCGCAACTCCGGCAAAAGTTTGAGAGTCATTCAGAAGACTGTGTATCACCATAACATTGCGATACACATTAACTCTGAAATCCCTTAGTCACGTCTTACGACACCCACGGTAAAGAATTGTGGTGATGCTATTCTAAGCCGGTATCACGCATCACACGGAAATTGTACCTATCACCATAACATTGCAATACACATCAACTCCGCTTCTTACGACACCCACGCGAAAAAATTTGGGGTGACGCTATTCTAAGCTGGTATCACGCGGCAAAGCTGGTATTACACGGAAATTGAATTGCTTCTCAGAGTATATACGCTATATTATCTATCTTATCCAGAATCAAAGCTGGAACCTGATTAAATACCTACGACTTTTTTCAAAGATCTAAGCACGTGTAGAAGAGGTTGAAATGACGATACAATACATTTACATTTTCGCGTTGTTATATTCAAAACAATGTATAATGATGGCACATTTTTCTGTTTTTGCATACAAAGGATTACGACCGAATTATCTATTATATCCATCGAAGCTAGAACCTGACTAATAACTTTTTTTTTCTAAGATTTATTTAAAAATAACCAGTTGAAACGCAAGACGTAGCCTGCCGCGCCGAGCCGCCAATCCAACTGTCAGTTATCAACAAATTGTGCACTGAGATGTTTAAAACATAGTCTAATAAAACATGGTCTTACATTCCCAGATAAACACAAGCCTACGTCACTAGTATTGCCACTTTATTTCAATAAAATATGTTACCCACAAGCATGATGACGTAGTCTTGTTCACGAGTCTCGGAATGAAATACCAGGCGGAGTATCTTATTATACCATGTCTAAAACCCTTACCACTGATACACAAGTCACTTTTACCCACAGAATAAGAACATAGCTAGGGAATGCAATACCGGGATCCCGAAATAGCAGGATCCCGCATACATAGGTAAATACCTACATATATCACGTCTGTGCCTGCATCCTTTGCGAGAAAGGCAGAGCGTAGGAAATGGCTGTAAAAACCACCGTTTACAACATATTCAACAAAAGTTTGAGAGTCATTCAGAAGACTGTATCACCATAACATTGCGATACACATCAACTCTCAAATTCCTTAGTTGCTTCTTACGACACCCACGAGAAAGAATAGGGGTGATGCTATTCTAAGCTAGCATCACGCGGCAAAGCTGGTATTACACGGAAATCCTCAGAATATATACGTTATACTATCTATCTTATCCAGAATCAAAGCTAGAACCTTATTAAATACCTACGCCTTTTTTCAAAGAACTAAGCACGTGTATTTAGAAATAACCAGCTTAAACGCAAGACGTAGGCCTGCCGCGCCGAGCCGCCAATCCGACTGTCAGTTATCAACAAATTGTGCACTGAGATGTCTAAAACCCTTACCACTGATACACAAGTCACTCTTCGCAGATTAAGAACATAGCTAGGGAATGCAATACCGGGATACCGGGATCCCAAAATACCAGAATCCCGCGGAACTGATCTCGGTCGTCATGTAAGGACGTATAATTTGTAAGATAAGAAGCGGTTGAAATGACAATACAATAAGTACTTTAATATTTTTGCGTAGTTATTTTCAAAACAATGTTTAATGATGGCACATTTTTCTGTTTTTGCATACAAAGGATTACGACCGACCCTATATACGCCTTATTATCCAACTGTCTATTATCAACAAATTGTGCACTGAGATGTCTAAAACCCTTACCACTGATACACAAGTCACAGAACAAGAACATAGCTAGGGATTGCAATACCGGGATACCGGGATCCCGAAATACCAGGATACCGTGGGTGGGCTGATCTCGGTCGTCGTGTAAATAAATACTTTAACATTTTTGCTTAGCGATGTTTAGTGATGACACATTTTTCTGCATAATGTTGTTGCAGTAGGAAACAATTTCAATAAAAAATCTTGACATAACGTAGTTTTTCAGTAATTGGGCCGTTGGACGACTCGGTGTTTAACACGAAAAGGAGAAGTTAGTTGGAGGACCTGCATATACCGGGATCCTGCGGGATTGAGAGTATCCAGTCCCGCAAATACCGGGACTGGAATTCACTTGCATAGCTATAAAACCATAGGTATTAAATTATGCAGGTTGTCGCTGTTCATCAACCCGCTAAATCCGCAAGATGTCAATAGCAGTTATATGCGGAATTACTTTAGTCGTATAAGGAATGAACTAAAGGAAATAAATGGAAATCAGACATTTTGTTTTCAACTATTTTAATCTATGTCGAACGAATGTCAATTTACGGCAAACGACCATCCAGATTTCAATATTAAAATAATAAATCTTCTTGAACCGTCCAATATTTTCTAGAACATACGGTACTGCAATACATTTCGGTGGAAAATTTATTTTCCTTTGGAAGCAAGCACCAGATCAAATTGAATGATAAATGCGATAAATGGAGCTGATCGTGCAAGTGACACGTTGAAAATAGAGTTGCCATTCGATGATAGTGGACTATCGACAGTCTATCGATTGTTCACATTATCTATCGATAGACTATGAATACTATCGATAAGGATCAAATTATTTAAACGCCCGAATGTTTAATATGCCGTACCTGGGTCAAACACACAGATACATTATATCAAACTTACACTATATCGTAATAGTAATAGTAATAAAGTTTATTTGCCAAATAAGAATTACATCTTATGCTTAAAACTACAATCGGACTTCACACTAGGCCGAACCTGTGACGTGATAGTCCAGTCAACGTTACCTAATAATATCATACTAACTATCAAAAATTGTTGGCACTTGCGAGTCAGTTTTGCCGTCCGCCCGCACCGAACGCTGTTGACACTCGCTACCAGCCGGTTCGAACCGTTTCGAGATTGCGCATAAACGACGGCCTGTGGATGTCTGTGTGAGTATAGCGACGTTTCCTTGAAGCCGGCTCTCTGGATTGGCGTCAGCTAATTCTATCTTTGTGGCAGTACTATCGATAATCCGGCAACACTAGTTAGAAAACACGTTTCTGGGAAGGATTTTTCCCGGGAGAGATAAATACTTAAAGGACTTAGGCCCAAGTCAACGTCTAAAGTCAATAACTTAAAATGGCGGTTGTTTGGTGAAATGAGTTAAGAAATCTTATTCAAATGGTTGGTTGTTTGGAAGTGAAACTCATTCAATGGTTGGTTGTTTGGAAGTAATCGCTCTTAGTGACAAGACCGCCTTTGCGCAAATATAGATTAAGTTTTTCTTTGAATAAAGGGTTGGTTATACATATGAAACATTCGAGTGGCGTCCCTTAGTAATAAATGGGGTGATGCTATTCTAATACGGCATCCCACGGCAAAGCTATATTGCACAAAGAAAAAGCAAATTCAAGTGATTTGTCTTAGAAGAGACCTTGAAGAGACAAATGGTGAACCTTTTCAGGTTTTTTGGTGAAGTCACTCCATTTTTCAACCTGTCTCTCTGTGACCTTGATACTAAACGCCTAGCATAATACTTATTCTATACAGGGTGTTAATTTAAGGCGTGCTATAGCTTAAAAGTAGGTTCAGTATCGATCGATAAAGGAATGTGTAAAAATATTTTTTTAAAGTCCTAGTCGTTTCCATATACCATAACCATAGCATAGACCATTACAGCCACAACAGTCCACTGGACATGAATCTCCCCCTACCGGGGGGTATTGCCATATTCACCTCGCTTGGCAGGCGGATTGGCGAGCGCAGTGCAAGATGTAGGATTGACAGGGAACGGTGTTGCTCATTCCCTGGATGATAATCCCTTAGTCGCTTTTTACGACACCCACGGGTAGAACTGGGGTGATGCTATTCTAAGCCGTCATCTGCAAGTTTAACCGATTTGCGAACTTTAAGAAAATTTAAAAAGTTTTTTAATTTAACATCTACTATATTTATTATCCTACTTAGTTCAATTTTTTATTAGCAAAACACAAAAATTCTAAACCACAAAGAAAGCGGCGATTACAAAGTTACTAAAATAAAATAGGTACTATCGCCAGCTCATCAACCTACCCAGTCTGCCTATAAACGAAACTTGGTCGGGTTATTCGTGTCAAAACTGTCATCTGCCAGTCACACATCCATGTTTAAAGCTTGCGTGAAATCATGCCTGCAAGGCTTGCGGGGTAGATAGAGCGTCTGCAACCTAATTAATTTAATTTCTGTGAATTAGCTACAGGCTTTTTATCTCGCATCACATGCCATCAGCTAAGTCAAGCTTTCTATCTAATAAACCCGAACCATTTGTCTATTGGGATTTTTAATGCACTCATAGTGCTAAATAACTCTCATAAATGAAAATAAGTAACTGAGAAATTGTCGATCGGGGCTCCGGGCGGCATGGCCGAACCATTTGTATCTCAGCTACTTGACCTGCGCGGAAAGAGGAGTGGGTGATGCGATTCTGTTACAGCATCACATGATTTAAATCAGATTTTGAACATTTTATGACACCCAATGCAATACGCAAGATATGCGATGAAATGGTTCTGAAATTCCAGTACTGCGTGTGACACTTTGTTTTGTTACATTGTTTTGGCACAATCACTGATCATAGGATCATCTAACTCCTATTATCTTAAGATAACAAGATTTAGGCCACATGCTTTTTCTATAGCTCAAGCTGTGGGTGGTGAAGAAATAAAACATAAGATTATCTCAAAACATTCATCATTAGTATTAATAAATATTCAACTCTTAACTACAACTAAACTACTATTGCACTTTTCATCTGCCTAACTCATATATCATCATTACAATTCTTGTTTTCCTGAAAACACAAACAAGGAAACAAATTATTCACATCGGCGGCATCAGAATGTGAACCCTCGATCGAAGCGTTCAGCGTATCGTTGTGGTTATGTTCCTTTCTTATTAATTTCTCGAGAAACGTATTCGTCCTTTGCCTCGTCAATGTTTCCCATCTTTATATGTGCTTGGCTACGATCTAGCACGTCTTGGATGTTTAGTCGGGTCAGTTCACGATCAGAAGATTTCATGGAACTCTGGTCCGTTCTCCATCAACTTTGGTCAGTCATCAGTACTTTTTGAGGTCTTTTTCCGTTTCTACAACGCAACCGAATTAAAGTATGGGCTCTGATTCATACACCCATAGGCAGGATGGACATGTTGGTGCGGAATGCACTCCAAAACAGTTGCAATATTTCGAATAATCTGAAATGCGAGTTTACGAGCACAATCGTCTTTCCGCATAGGCCAGCTATATTCCGCACCGTAGTATAGGACTTTTAGAATCCAAATTAAAATAAACTACATTTTCTTAGTAGACAGACAATGTAATTGAGACAATGAATTGACAAGAGCATAGATAAAGGTAGATGTAGACATGAGGTTGTAACATTCGTCCCCCCTAAATCTCCTCAATGAGGCGCCTTGGTTTCTTCAGCAGTCGCTGGCTGCGCCGCGGTTGCTGCACGGCCGGTGTCGCGGCACGAGGGGCGTCTGACAGACCAGGTGTAGCCGCAGGCGGTGTGGCCGCAGGCGGTGTGGTCGCGGGCGATGAGGCCGTAAGTGGTGTTGTCGCAGGCGGTGTAGCTGCAGGCAGTGTGGTCGCAAGCTGTGTACCCGCAAGCGGTGTGGTGGCAGTAGAGTTGACCGGTGTCCGGTTGGTCACTACTGGGAACTCCAAAGTCCGTCCCAAGTCTGCTGGATCTGTAGGGGCAAGGGGTGTCGATCTGAGTGGTGTGGACGTTCTGTATTCTGGTGTCGACAGTTCCGACGCTAGGCGTGGTCGAATGTGGTCAACATGACGACGCTTCTCCTCTCCCTTTGATGTAGTGACGACATAAGCGTATCTATGTTTCCGTGCAGTAACAGTTGCTGGTTGCCATTGTTTCTCTTGTCGCGTTCTTATGTACACGTCGTCGCCTGGCATGTAGTTTGGTGTACTTAAAGCGGTCTGGATGCTCTCTTTCACCCGCTGATATTGCAGGTTCCTCCTTTTATCAGGGCGGATGTTCGAAAGCAGGCAATTTAAGCGGCGGCCAAACATAATTTCCGCAGGAGTTTTGCCTGTAGTAGTGTGAGGAGTGTTGCGATAAGTGAATAAAAATTCATAGAGTCTGGCTTTTGCGTTTCCGTGTTTCTCATCCACTTGTTGTGTCATCCTGGCTTTGAAAGTTCTGACTAGTCGTTCAGCCAACCCGTTTGTCCGGGGGTGATATGGAGAAGAGCGAATGTGAAGGATGCCTTGATCTTTGCAGTATTCTTTAAAGTCGTAAGAGGTGAATTGTGGGCCATTATCTGATACAATCATGCGCGGTAGGCCAAAGGTGCAAAATATTTCGTCTAGGACAGCGCAGAGGCTTCTGGTCGTTATGTTTCTCATTGGTCGGATCTCAATCCACTTAGACAGTGCATCACATAAGACCAGCCAGTAACAGCCTTCAAAAGGTCCTGCAAAGTCAATATGTATTCTTTCCCAGACTTGCTCTGGAATGGACCAACTAAAGACAGGGAGCTCCTGGATGCAGGGGCGATTTTCCTGGCACCTGATGCACCTCTTGACAAATGCGTCGATGTGGTCTTCTAAAGATGGCCACCATACGTAATATCTGGCGATAGCCCTCATAGCAGATATGCCTGGGTGGCCACGGTGGAGGTAGGTGAGGACAGAACGCTGAGAGGCCTGAGGGACGACCATTCTGCCTTGCCACATTAAGATGCCGTTCTCTACTGACAGCTCGTCACGCTTCCTGAAGAATGGTTTCATCTCTTGATCAAATTGCAAGTCCCTCCAACCAGTTTTCAAGTAGTTTATGACTTTGGTAAGAATCGGGTCTCTTGATGTTTGCGTCTTAATCAATTCCTCTGAGAGGTGCAGGTCTGCGATCTTGGTTCCTTGTAATTGTGACGTAATTTTGCATACAGCGCTTTCTGCTGTAGAAGGGCGTGTGTCATGATTGGGTAATCTCGACAGGCAATCGGCTAGGATGTTATTTTTACCTTTCTGGTAACATATTTCGTAGCTGTAACTTCCGATAAGTAGAGCCCACCGAACTAAGCGGTTATTTACGAGTTTGGGAAGGTTACGTCGAGGGCCAAGGAGGTGGATCAAAGGTTTGTGATCAGTTACTAGGGTAAATTTTGTTCCCGTAGGTATTGATCGAATTTTTTAATTCCGAACAAAATAGCTAGGGCCTCTCGATCTATTACTGAATAGTTAACTTCAGCAGTTCTTAATTTTCTGGAGGCAAAGGCTATCGGCTCTTCAGAATTTCCATTTTTGTGGTATAAGACTGCGCCCAAACCTTTTTCTGATGCATCACAAGCAAGGTATAGATGTCTATTCTCATCAAACGCAATTAAGGATTTTGAGCCGGCGATGCAAAGTTTTGTAGCTTCAAAATTTTATCTTCATGATCTGTCCAACGCCATTTGTGTCTACCGCTGGTAAGGTCATGGAGATCTGCGCAAAGACCGTGCAGGTGTGGAATAAAACGCTCATAGTAATTGACTAACCCTAGGAAGGATCTCAGTTCCTTTGAGTTAGTAGGTGGCGATGCTTTGGTGATTGCTTCTATTTTGGATTTTGTCGGACGGATTCCGTTACTGTCTATTGTATGGCCCAAATATTCTATTTCCTTTTGGAGAAAGGAGCATTTCTTCAAGTTGACTTTTAGACCTGCATTTTGTAAGCGCTCAAACACGGCTGATAGTGTCTTCAGGTGATCTTGTAGGCTGACCCTGTTACGGCGATGTCATCGAAGTAAACTGCCACGTTAGGTATGTTTTCGAGTAATTTGTCCAAGTAGTGTTGAAAAATCGACGGAGCAGTCGCGATCCCAAACGGCATTCTGTTGTATTGAAATAGCCCTTATGTGTTGATAGTGTCAAATATTTCTTAGATTCTGGCGCGATTTCAAACTGCAGGTATGCGTCTTTAAGGTCGATCTTTGAAAATATCTTGCCTTTTGCTAATGTTTGTCGTAACTGGTCGAATATTGGGACTGGGTGCAGATGTTTGACTAATACTGGGTTGAGTGTGGCGCTGTAGTCTCCACAGATTCTGACTTGTCCTGTCGGTTTGACAATATTTACAGTGGGCGTTGCCCATTCTAATGGTGTTACGTTTGGGTCGACTTCTTGTACAATTCCTTCTTTAACTAAGCGTTCTAGTTCGGCTTCAATGTTCTTCCTCATGCTAAACTTAATCGGTCGGGCTGGCAAGTGTACTGGTTCCGCCCCGGGTTTGACATGTATGTTGACATAGTAGTTCTTTACTTTACCTAATTTGTTGTCGAAAAGATGTTGATAGTTGTCTAGTACTTGTTTAAGTGTTGTCGGAGATTTGTGTTTGATTGAGTACACAGGGCTCGGGAAATCCATGTCAAACATTTCACTCCATCTCAATCCAAAGAGCATAGGGTCGGCATGGTTCATGACAACGACTGGTAAGATTTTTTGTTGTTGTTCTAGTTGTACTGTAACGTGAGCGATCCCTTTTGTTTTCAGTCTGGTGTTACCATAAGCTTTCAGTTTAGGGGCTTTTGTCAAGGGTGGAGAGCCGATGCGCTTCCACAGCTTTGTGTTGATTATCGAATAGGGTGAGCCTGGGTCCCAGTCCATCGTACAATGGATGCCCTCGATTGTGCAGTCGATTTTCTTGCAGTCTTTTGTACTCGGAAGGTTGTAAACTGGTAGTTCGTCGTCGTCGTCGGAGTTGTAACTAGTGTCGGTAGAATCATCCGTGTCTTTGGAAGATTGATGTCGCTGCTTGGTAAGTTTTTTTACTCTACGTTTAGGGCTTTCGCGTCTAGTTTTAGCAGGAGCTATGTATGCTCTCCCTGATTTTATACAGCAGGATTCGAAATGCCCATCTGTTTCGCATTCAGCACATGTATGATACTTGGCCGGGCATTTGGCTAGTTCGTGTCGATTCTGACCGCAACGCAAGCACTTATCAGCGCGTAACTTCCGGGGTGATTCGTGCTGTCTCTCGTTCGTGGTTGTACGTGGGGGCAGTTTACGTTTTATTTTGTTAATGCTCGGTCCTGCTGTGTCATGTTCGGCTTGTTCTCTCGATTGTGCTACTGCGAAGATTTGGGCAAACGTGACTTCTGATGTTTTACCCTCATGGGTATCTCGTAAGTCAGGCCACATTTGTTTTAAATCGGTTTCGAGGTCAGGGTGGTTTAGGCCTGTGGCGAATCTATCTCGCAGTTGTCTCTCTAATAACGTATTGTCATACCCACAGTCTCTGCTAATTTTTTTGAATCTATTAGCATAGTGTTCCATTGTCTCGTCGTGTTCTCGAACACAGCCCCAAAAGTCTGTGAGGGCGCGGTAGCGTGTTCTTTTTACCCTGTAGAGGTCTAAGAGCTTTTCACGGACGTTTTCATATGATGTGGTTTTGAAGTTAGGTGTCAGTGCCGTCTTCACCTCGTGAAAAATCTCTGGCGTAAGATTGGTAATAAGTAGGTCCTTTTTTGTGTTGTCGTCTTGGATATCGTGTATTCGGCATTTTTCTTCGAAGAACTCAATGTAGTCTTCGGCGCGACACGTGTCCGGGTTAAATTTTTCTATGTGTACGTTTTTGAAAACCACTGTTTTGTTTGTTGAGGCTGGTGCTTCAGTGCTCGTCACACTGTTTGTGGCGTTTGTGGCCGGTGCGTCTAGCCTCAGAAAAAACAGTTGCATCAGTTGTTGCATCTGTTCGTGATGCGCCTGTTGGGCTTCTAATAGCTTGATGAGCGTTTCATCACTCATTTTCGTAATTTTTTATCTCGTCGCCAATAAAATAAACTACATTTTCTTAGTAGACAGACAATGTAATTGAGACAATGAATTGACAAGAGCATAGATAAAGGTAGATGTAGACATGAGGTTGTAACACAAATCAAGGCCTATATCGAGATCTAGTGCAGGCAATGTTAATGCACGAGACGCTTCATGCAATTTCTGCGTCCAACTGCAGCTGCAGCTATAAACGAGCACGTCGTTCTTATTTTCAATCTTTAGGACGTTATGTTATATTTTTAAAATTTTCTTCAACTAGAATATTAGCTATAAATCATTATCTTATTCATAATTCTTTGTTGTCCTAAAAGCAAATTTTCTAATAATTTGACAAATCATCATGCCACGTCGACGTCATGCTCAGAATATTCTCTTTGGTTGCTCGTTGGTCTACTTTCATTCGAGTTTCATTCACAAGTTATCCTGAGGCTTTATCAAGAAGAATTGGTTTTATCCTTTTTGGTTTTATCCGTTTTGATGTTTTATTCTAATGTTATCTTTTTTTGGCTATAGTAAGGATTTTGGATGGCTGACCGAATGATTGGCTAACTTCGACGATTGCCGGAAAGACCCGATGCTTACCCGATGTCTACCCGAGGCCTTGTTGAAAACCCGACCTGAAGTATCCGACTATGCCCGAGCGTTACCCGACACGAGTGTGCCCGATGTTTTGAAGCATATGTTTTCTGAAGTAAGCTGATTCAAGACTTTAGGAGCTTTAGATGCTTTCTCTTCTAATATAAAATACTAATATATATTATTATCAAGATGAATGTCGGTGTCACTCGCTGCAACTCATTTTACCGCGGGTAAGGACGTTTTCCCGGCATGTATTTTTATATACATATAAAACCTAGAGATTTATTACAGCCGCATCAAAATCCGTTGCGTGGTATAAGAGGCTTTAGCGAATTCCATGACATACAGACAGAGAAACGTCAAAAACAACTTCAGAATGATTAGCAAAATACCTATATAATCTAAAAGTATTAAAATTTTTAAACGTAGAACTCATATAATTGGGAGCATACTTAAATAATAGCAGGTGAAACCACGGTGTAACACATATGGATATGAATTAGTATTATTGTCTTATTTTATTATCACTTTAGCAGCAAAAGTGTCATTTTCATTTTCATATTTTCAGGATCAGTTCACACTACACTGCGAAGTGAAGGGCATTAGGGTGGTGCGCAATTTTCCATTCTACAAGTTGTATTCCGCCCAGGGAATTAAGCGAATATTCATATTCAAACGACGTATCTTGAAATTGCTGATTTTATTTTGTCAATCAAATTACCTATGTCTTGGATTATGATTATAATTACAATGGCGATTACTGTAGCCAAATATACTGGTCTGATAACAGCTAATGTTGATGCATAGCGACTCGAAGAATTCATCAATTCAACCATATCCATAGCAGTCACAACAGTCCACAGTTGATGACGATCCCATCACATTAGCAGCCGCTGCAGCCAACGCGAGTAGATCACACTCCACAAGCTCTTCAAGCAACCGACGTCCACGCCGGCGGGGACGCGGAGGTCCCTCATTTGTGCCCTTCTTTGGCAACTACCGGCATATACCCGGTAGACATAGTCCGATTCGTTCTTCCCAAAACAACTCGTAAGCCCAGTTTCGCCCCAAGGGCGTGATTGGGCTGGTTGTTGGAACAACCACCCAAACACATCCGGGTGAGCCCTCGCTCCCCACCAAAATAGTCAGGTGTAGTTATTAGCGGTCCCGGGACCGATTAATGTAGAGTCCAGTAGCATATTATTAGTCCACTATTGGACTATCGGGGGATATTGTTAAACTCACCACGCTTGGCATTATTGACATTATTGACTTAACAAGATTATGAATTTAGAGGAAACGCTGCTGCCCATTCCCTTGATGATTATCCCACAGTTACTTTTTAAGACACCCATGTGTAGAATTGAGGTAATTCCATTCTAATCCGGCCGGCATCACATGGCATAGAAGACTATCTACATTAACATTTAATAAATTCAATATTTTATCGCTATCAATATCAAATCAATATCAAATCATTTATTGCTCTTAAACAAGGTAATTTACATAAAATGCAGGTGTACAATGGTTTCAAAAAGATCGCTTGTTTAGCCATTAGATAATAGCATGCAATTAATACAAACATGTCAAAAACAACGGTAAAATAAATAAATTAATTCGATTACACAATGTCAACAAAATTCATTAAATATTTAATTCTAACAACAATAAAATAAATCTATTACCAAAACAAAATAATTCAAAATCTAAAATAATCACACAAAACAACTTTCATAAAACAGACTAGATCCAATACAATTATTCCTTAAAGCTATAAAACTCCAAAATCGAGTAAAAATTACGTTCTGCCAACCATTTACGCAGCAGCCGTTTAAATTGAATTGTCGGTTGGTCTTTTATTGGTTGTGGTATTTTATTAAATATTTTTACACACATTGCCAAACAGTTTTTCTGATATCTCATGCTTTTAGGCACGGTGCTAAGGACAAGCATATTAGGGTACCGCATATACCCCGGTTAGTAAGGGGTCAGACCTTTCGGATTGTGATTAAAGCGTGAAACTTGGCATAGATGTTCTATGGGTACATCTTAGTAGGTAAAGCCCGGTTTCCAGGAGTTCCGCCCCCCGGAGCAGGTGGGAGGGGGGGAGGAATGTTACGGTCGCCGCGCACCAAACAAAAAATTCTCACTGATAGAATTGAGGTCTTAAGGCAAGTTTGGTATCGTTTTCGAGTAAAAATAACATAAAGAATCTATTTAACGTAGTGAAAAATAATGTTTTCATTAAAAAATACAAAGAAATACGCAAAAAAAGGAAAATATACCACACTATTTTCGTCTTCAACACGCTATCACTATAAATATGCTAATATTTAGGAAAAAATAAAAATAGCACTAAAAAGCTTAGATATTCAACTTTCTAAAAATATATACTTTTTGTATGGTTTTAACCAAAATTACACATTAAAAAAATAATAATAGGTAGAGCGGTGTCGAGTTCAATACTCTCTGCGTACGTACATCTTCTTTGTTTATGAATAGAACTTTAAAATTTAACACAAGAGATAATATACCATTCATATTCTAAAGAAATTAAAATAAAGCTGATCTTGCTGTCTACATTTGAGAAAAAATAACCGCAAATTTAAGTTTGTTTTTCATATGTTTTGTATGAAAAACAAAGTTAACTTTTCAGCTTAAACTAATAATGGAATACGAATTGAACGCAATATGCAAAAACCGCACAAATACGGTCCAGAGTACCTACCGAGGAAATTTTGGTGCTATTTAACGTGGATATAGTTGTCCCATTACCATTAGCGCGTCGCCTCCCTCACCTCCATCAACAGCTCGAGGTAGATCAGTGTGCGGTAGATCATCCATTTGCCATCTTCAAGTGACCGGTCCATCTGACCGCGAAAGTTGCGCTTATTTTTCACGTGTTATGTGCTGGTTGTGAAAAATCTGCGCCATGTAGCTGGAGAGACTATTTACTAGCAAATAAAACGTCCCTAAAAACGTGGATCCGAAGTGTATTGGCATGGTTTTGAAAAACAGAAGACAAAATGCCCCAAAAACTTAGGCGATCACCCGTATGCTGTTGTCTATGCTGTTCCCGAAAGACCATTAAGAATCGTCTGGCATTACGAAACAGGTCGGGTTCTGTAATGAATTCAATACCGTGGCCTAGGTGGACCACGACATATCCATCTATACTGCAATTACTGCACCATCGATGCAGAAGTTAGAGAAGTAGATCTATTCTCCTCTGTTTCGCTTTTATAATCTACGAGTAAGCCTTCGACTCTATTGAAGCCCGGGCCGTTTAAGAACCCTTGCAGCGCTGCCAGGGCGCCTGGTGATAAGTGGAGGTGCTGAGAAATTCAGTACCGAATGTCAACTATGTCCGTTCAAGTCGAAATACTCTGAGGTGTAAGACATTATACTTCCGCAACTCTTCACTAAAGCGCTGGAAAAAGACCTCCTCCTTCAAGATTCTACAGTGATTGTCTTAGCATCAATGTCATCGGTAAATATTTAACACACCACCGCTTTGAAAACGACATAATGTTAAAATAACATAATTCTAGATTTCTACAAGACCTCTCAATAATGTTGCTTCGAGACGCGTTGGACTTGGGAAGAACTCGGACAAAACCAATGCCATATAATATAATCAATATATCATTCCTGAGCCGGTTTTCGCCGAAAATATATCCTTGAATTTATCAAAAAGTATATATGCATACCTTCAGCAGAGATATCAGTTGCGTAAAGACAACTTGGGTTGTGAAATCACTAGAAGAGTGCAGCTTGTCTGGCAGTATTTGGGAAGTTAGGTCCTTGAGACTCCTAGCTGCAATTCATTACAATGGTGTTCAATCAGTGCGTCCTTAACATAATTATCGAGCCTAGATGTGAAACCTCGCAGTAAAACTGGCTGACCTACCACCTACATGGTCACTTAGGAGCTTTTGAATAAGTCTGATCGGGATCACACTAATGGATCAAGTTATATAAGAGAAGACCAATTTACCAGACGACATAGTCTGGATGTGTGGCAAATAGAAGTAGCTGTCAGCTGATCACATCTGTAATGGAACAGAACTGCTGGGATGTGGAGTAAGAAACTGATGGAAATCCGATGTAAAGGTCACGCCTCGGCAAGAGTAGACCACAAAGAATGTCCTTTAGTCAGATGGACCGATCACATGAAGATGGCAAATGGCTGATTTACCGCACACTGATTTACCTCGAGCTGTTGATGGAGGTGAGGGACGCGACGCGACGCTAGTAATGGGAAAACTATGTCCACGGCCCGGGCTTCAATTGAGTCGAAGGCTTACTAGTAGATTATAAAAGCGAAACAGAGGAGAATAGATCTACTTCTCTGACTTCTGCATGGATGGTGCAGTAATTGCAGTACAGATGGATATGTCTTGGTCCACCCAAGCCACGGTATTTGAATTCATTACAGAACCCGACCTGTTTCGTTGGCTGGAAGGTTTCAAACGTAATGCCAGACGATGGTCGTAATGGTCTTTTGGGGACAGCATAGATAGACTACAGACGTGGCTCTGTGGCTCATACGGGTGATCGCCTAAGTTTTTGGGGCATTTTGTCTTCGGTTTTTCAAAACCATGCCAAAACACCTCGGATCCACGTTTTTAGGGACGTTTTATTTGCTAGTAAATAGTCTCTCCAGCTACATGGCGCAGATTTTTCACAACCAGCACATAACACGTGAAAAATAAGCGCAACTTTCGCGGTCAGATGGACCGGTCACTTGAAGATGGCAAATGGATGATCTACCGCACACTGATCTACCTCGAGCTGTTGATGGAGGTGAGGGAGGCGACGCGCTAATGGTAATGGGACAACTATATCCACGTTAAATAGCACCAAAATTTCCTCGGTAGGTACTCTGGACCGTATTTGTGCGGTTTTGCATATTGCGTTCAATTCGTATTCCATTATTAGTTTAAGCTGAAAAGTTAACTTTGTTTTTCATACAAAACATATGAAAAACAAACTTAAATTTGCGGTTATTTTTTCTCAAATGTAGACAGCAAGATCAGCTTTATTTTAATTTCTTTAGAATATGAATGGTATATTATCTCTTGTGTTAAATTTTAAAGTTCTATTCATAAACAAAGAAGATGTACGTACGCAGAGAGTATTGAACTCGACACCGCTCTACCTATTATTATTTTTTTAATGTGTAATTTTGGTTAAAACCATACAAAAAGTATATATTTTTAGAAAGTTGAATATCTAAGCTTTTTAGTGCTATTTTTATTTTTTCCTAAATATTAGCATATTTATAGTGATAGCGTGTTGAAGACGAAAATAGTGTGGTATATTTTCCTTTTTTTGCGTATTTCTTTGTATTTTTTAATGAAAACATTATTTTTCACTACGTTAAATAGATTCTTCATGTTATTTTTACTCGAAAACGATACCAAACTTGCCTTAAGACCTCAATTCTATCAGTGAGAATTTTTTGTTTGGTGCGCGGCGACCGTAACATTCCTCCCCCCCTCCCACCTGCTCCGGGGGGCGGAACTCCTGGAAACCGGGCTTAACCTACTAAGATGTACCCATAGAACATCTATGCCAAGTTTCACGCTTTAATCACAATCCGAATGGTCTCCATACAAGCCTTCCCCTTACAAACCGGACTAATATTCTGACGACGAGACACATCACTTGCCCGTTTAAATAAATTAGGGTGCTGCTTGACAAAAATAGCACATTCCAAAATATAGAGACAAGGCAAAGGCAAAATATGGAGATCTTTAAAATATGGTCTACACGATTGATCAGGAGCTAATCTACAAATTGCACGAATACACTTTTTTTGGGCAACAAATGCCTTGTATACGTCTGTGCCGTTACCCCAGATAATGAGACCATATCTTAGAATAGACTCTACGTAGGCATTCAAAGGTTCAAAAGCGCGCGTCTCTTTGCGTCTGAGTATGTATCGACCCTAACCAGCCCAGCCCATAATCCAGCCCATTAAGAAGTTTTTCATTTCTATGGAATATCTTTTTTGGTTTTGGTCACAGGTTTTGGTCAAGGTTTTGGTCAGGTTTGAGTTCGGATCGCGTCGGGTTATTTCGGCAGCCATCGTCCGCCTTCTCATTGGTCGCCAATCAAGGTCAGTGGCTCCGAATAAAATATTACACAGAAAGAGTTTGGAAATAAATATAAAACCTCACCATAAAAACTCAAGTTCTTTTTTAATACCAAACTTGACTATAAAAAATCACAATCAAATCAACTGACAGTGAGACTGACATTAGCTAGTCTACATATTTAAGTTCATCTGTGACTGACATTGGCAGAGAAACCTATTTAAAGCAACAAATCTCGAAATAATTGAATATGTAAAAGGTTTGCAAGTAAATTAATTGTATTATTTTGTGCCCTGTGATAATAAGGTGATCTACTGAAAAATAATGGTCTAAGTCTGAATGTGTGATTGTTTAAGTATGTAGGAAAGCACGAAGGAAATCCTACTTGTAAAATGATGCATAAACGTAGCCGCTTTGGAGAGCCAACTCAGCTGCACTGCACTGACTGCACTCCGCACCAAGAAGTTCATGAGTCTTCTCAGAATGTTGGAAGTTATCTAATAATCACATAGCGAGAAAAGACGGCATCATCCTCAAAGAAATGGTGACTCGTAAAGTTACATAATAACAAACTAATTGCGAAGGATGCTCGTGTTCAACAAGACCATGGCTATTCGATCTGACTCTCGTGTATAGCTCTGAAATACCACAAATTTTACATGTCGTTGAGTAAGATAAAAGGACAGCAATATTAACATTGTGATGAAGAAGCTTATTCAAGAAGTATCATGAAACGTAACCCCCTAGTGATACATGAGGATGCTTATTTTATTAAACTAAAAATCTTTTAGATTAATGTATTTAGGTATATAAAGATTTGAAGTGGATAAATATTTATTTTTATATGGGTTTAGGTTGTTAGCTATCAATATTTACAAGTCGCTAATAGATTAAAAATAGTTTCGATTGGGAGAATCAGTGCTAGTTGTATATTTTATGTTATTCATAAGGATAATTGCGTTGAATAAATTGGTATCTTTCTGCTTATACTTTGTTTATTTTTGTCTCTATGTTTTGCTGATAATATGGTGTTCTAATTCATCAGTCATCACTACAAAAAAGGAAAAGTAGTTCATGATTGTGACAAAACAATAGGAATAGATGAGAATAGGATCACCGAGTATCACCAACTTACACCAGAATAGGTTCCTGTAGCTACCTAAAGCTATTTACAAAGGTTGTCTGTTAAACGCTCTATGTCCGCTTTTCTGTGTTTTGGTAGTTTTTTGTATTCTGTTCTGTGCAATTACGTCTTTTTATTTACTAACATACCTACACCGATAAATATAATCTCATCTAGATATTATTAATTTATTATCAGACTTGGCCTGAAAGAGATGCACGCTGATTTTTCTAGTCCTTAACTGCAGTTCTTCTTCTTCGAGAGACCGATTTGTCCACCGACCGGATGAACCCTGGTGTTAGAGTTTTTCAACCGCCTACTAGTAGGAGGCCTCTGACATGGTTGTGTAATGAAATGACCGCCGTTTAAGTCATCAATACGATCTTTGATCTTAGACATCAACCGGGACCGACGGCTAATCGTGCCCTCCGAAGCTCGGAACCATCTTTCTTTCCGGCCAATCAAGTGGTTCAGTCTGCAATGTTCTAACCAGACTGGGAACAAACTCACAAATGATAAATATCAACTTTGTAAGTGACTCCACCGGGATTTGAACCCGGAACCTTCTGTTTCTTAGGCAGCCGTACTAACCACTGCGCCACATGGACTGTCAAACTTAGCTGCAGTAAATTACAGATAAGGCGTGACTGGCAGATGTCAGTTTTGACACATAACCCGACCAAGTTTCGTACATACCCAGACTGGGTAGGTTGATGAGCTGGCGATAGTACCTAATTTTTCATTCAGGCTCAAACAATAATAAAAAACACTTTGATTGATTAGCCGTCAAAACAATTAAAAAGTTTGAAAAGTTCTAAAAGTTATTTACGAAGGTTTTTAAGGTTAAATTTGTTGTGAAAGGACAAGATATAAAATACAAATTTTGGAATCGAAAGATTTAGTAAAATTGAAGCACAAATTGTAGAGGATTCAAAGGTAAAGTTATGTATCTATCTTCAAAGTAATATAGACACGATGAAAAACCAGTAAGTATAAGATTATCTTTTAATTAGGTAGGTGGATTTGGTTGCGATATGTACAAGCACAAATTTGGGAAACGACGCGCGGGGTTCCTTTACAGATGGCTCACTCAGTACTAGCGATGGTTTTGACTTCCGTAATCTCAGAGAAGTTGGTTGCCTCGAACGTCATATTTACTGGATTAAAATTGGCTCAGAATCATCATAATACGTCATTTTCGTTTCAGATTTTACTGTTTTGATATTCTTCTATACTTTGAGATTTTTGGCAGAAGCAACCCTGGCTATGTAACAAAATAATGTCAATCGCAAAATTCCTGAATAGACTCGAGTAAACCTTCTGTTGTAACGAAATGAACTAGTATAATGGGCCGAAGATGTAAAGAAGACGGCTGAAAGAGACTAGATGGCGAAAACGGAAGAACTTATCTTATGTATGGCACACCTCATAGAGAGGACCTATGTCCACCAGTGGCCTGTTTGTTATAGGCTGATTTTATGTGATAGTAGATTCAGTAGTATCTTTCTTTTTGAAGTCAGTTAATAAAATCTCCCAAAATGTTTCGCAGTCAATCAAATAAAGCTCTCCTGTCAGTAGGGCTTAAAACTTTAACAAAATGGACTTTAAGCTAGGTTTAAGTTCGAAATTAAGTTAATTATTGTTTTGATACTTTGATCAACTAGGTATGATGTGATGGTTTTGAAGAAAATTTTAAGTCATAACTAGTTATTTTTACCCGACTGCCTCAGAAGGAGAGTTATTTTTCGAGAGTATGTAGGTATGTATGTATGTGGGTATGTATGTCTACTAGAAATTCGTTTTCATGGGCTACATCTTGACACCAGAACAAACGTTTTAGCGGATCTTGACATGTGAAGTAGACTCATGTAAACCACTCTTTGAGAGATACAAAATATTACCTTTACCCTGTCTATACATAATTGAGGTAGCGGGATTTGTTAGGAAAAATTTATCAATGTACGAATCAACTAGCAAATACAATAAAAATTTAAGAAATAATCATAAATTAATACACAAAGGCTCCCACAACTCAGCCTTTTATCACAATAGTTTCTATTACATGTCAATAAGTATCTATAATAATATTCCAGACTGCTTTAAGAACCAAAATGAACATCAATTTAAAAAGTCTCTCAAGGATTGGTTATTAACGAAAATTTTCTACAGTGTACGAGAGTTCATTGACAATAATGGTAAAATATGAGCATATTTGTATAATTTATTAAATTGATATTTTGTTTTATTGATTTTATGTACTTTCTATAATAATTTGATGATATTTAATTATTTGCACTGACTTCTTATTCTTTTGACATTTAATTTTTATATGACATTTTGAAAATTGTATAATTCTATTTTAATCCTTTGTAAAATAATGTAAATTCTATTTAATTACCTAGTGATTTTATGTTATAATGTATTGTACACCTCTATAAGGTAAATCATAGCGGACACTTTATTTTATAAGATCTTTGTATTATTACCTATGGTTTTACAATAAACGCATTTGATTTGATTTTTTTTTATTTGATTTTCTGGCAAGCGAGTCTTTGGACGTCAAATAATTCAAATATTTCAAATGGCAACACTAGAAAAAGCAATGTCAAACTATATGTCAGATCATACATAACCTTTTCTTTTAGTTTTGCGATGCACGTTTTATGTGTTTTTTGTAAAAAATATGCCGAAAACCATCAAAAGCAGTGGTCGAAAGGTGTTGTATACAATGATATGAAATATGAACGACAGAAAAGCGATACCAATCGAGTTATTGAAGAAAATCTACGACTTTTGGATGAAATTCTATCGGCTACAAGTAAGTACAGCCAAAACATCTTGATACTTACCACATTTAAATAAACTAGAAAATGGGTATTATTGCCTTTGAGTACATATGCTTTGGTTCTTTTTATTCATTTAGATCGATTAATCAAAATTTGAAGCCATCAACAACAATAAATTATGTGATCCACTTTTCAGGGCTTTCAGATGATGAATTTCCATAAAATATTATTGAAGACCTGGTGGAATAGCTCAAAAAGGTTGAAATAAATGGATTGATTACATCTGTATCAAGTTATTTGGCCCACATATCTACTCTAACAGGTTGTATTTCAATTCAATCTTTTTTCTATTTATGTAGGTTAATAAAAAAAATATATTCTATCTATACCAACTCTAACCAATTTTTTTTAATTACCTACAGATGTAAATGTCAACACATTAAGAAACATTAAAAAAGAGGGATCTTTAAACCAAGGCAATTGGATAACGCCCGGAAAGAAACGCTCCCGCCAGCCTACGGTTTCAAACACTTTCTGAGCAATAGGGTGGTGGAGGCATGGAACAGGCTACCAGAGCATGTGGTGTCTGCAAAAAACACAAACCAGTTTAAAAACAGATTGGACAAATTAAACTCAACTGAGAAATCCAAACAAGAGGACAGCGAGATACAGGCTTAATCAGTTGCTACAACTGCCTGTTTAAACATAATAATAATAAAAATTTGGAGAAAATTTTAATATATCTTTTCCTTTCTATTTTATATTTGGACTTTACTTTATTGTAAAAATGTACTTGTAATTTTTTTTGTTTAGTATCGTTAATACTATTGTATTATTCACATATTATTAACGTATGAACTGCAAGGTTAATTCTGGTGTCAGAGTTCCAAAACCTTAACTTCTGTTTATTTATGGAGACAGTTCCCATGATTTGTCGCAGGACAACAGCGAAATCCGGTCGATCATTGCGAAATACATCGATTTATTTTTATTTAGTCGTATAGCGTACACAGTTCTTACAAACTTAAATTAAGAGATTTGAGCCACTTGGTGGCCTCGTCGTTTAGGATGATCAGGTCTTCAGGAGGGCCTCCGGCATAACGCGTTGCAGGGCAATCGAGGATGATATGCGGGATGTCCTGCACCGCGGCCCCACAGTTACAGGCGGGGGAGCCTATCCACCCACAGCAGTGCTTAAATTGAGCGCAACGTCCATGCCCTGTGCGGAGCCTGTTAAGGTTGCACCAGTCACGCCTCGGAAGCTCAGAACCTTTTATTGCAGCACCAGGAACAATTTCGGAGCCCAGTTTTCCTGCCATGGTGGATTTCCACGATTGAGACCACTCTTGCAATGTATTAAAATCCTGCTGCAACAGTGTCGAAGCGATCTTGTGTGGGTTTCTGGATTTCAACCGGTGTTTGGAGGTGTCCTGAAATTCGTGGCTCATGGGGAGGTCTGGGTTCTCAAGGATTTTTCGCGCCTCGCGAAGCAGTGCGTATTTTCTTCTTAGTGCAGGAGGTGGGATCTGACATAGCACAGGGAGTGGCATGGGGTAGAAGTCAAGGTACCGGAGATGCAGCGCATTGCCTTATTCAGTTCCACGTCCACTTTGTTGGTGTGCACGCTGCCCAACCAGACGGGAGCGCAATATTCTGCGGTTGAGTA
The DNA here is from genome assembly GCA_024500475.1 of Phthorimaea operculella. Taxonomy (NCBI): domain Eukaryota; kingdom Metazoa; phylum Arthropoda; class Insecta; order Lepidoptera; family Gelechiidae; genus Phthorimaea; species Phthorimaea operculella. The sequence goes on along the minus strand of JANFCV010000046.1, from coordinate 2,713,695 downwards.
CACCAGTGATAGAGCAGAAGTTCGGAGAACGTGACTTTTCGCCCCCCAAGAAGTACCAGTTAGCTTCTGGACTATGTTGTTACGCGTCTGAAGTTTGCGTGCCATGCTGGATAAGTGTTCTTTGAACGTAAGAGAGCGGTCGAGTGTGACGCCAAGATATTTCGGAGCGAAATTGTGCCTTAATATGGAACCTTCAAGTGATACTTTCAGCTCACGCTTAGCAAGCTGGTTGTGTAGATGGAAACAACTGACCTCAGTTTTACTTGTACTAGGTGTTAGTCGCCAAGTTTTGAAGTACTTTGCCAGTGTGCTCATATCATCGTACAGAGTGCGTTCCAAATTAGGAAAAGCCTTATCTTGGGTGACGAGACAGATGTCGTCTGCGTAGATGAATTTTCTGGAGTGTGTTATTGGCAGGTCATGTATGTACAAGTTGAAGAGAGTTGGGGCTAGTACAGATCCTTGAGGGAGCCCATTACTAAGCATCCTAGCATCACTAACCCTGGAGCCCAGGTGGACGTTGAAAATGGCGCTGGGACAGCATATTCGATATCAGCTGTACTATTTGCATATTAGGGACTGCAGATAGCAGTTTGTAGAGTAAGCCTTCTCTCCATACGGTGTCGTAGGCTGCCGTGAGGTCGACAAAAACCGCCCCGGATTTTAGCTCGTTCTGAAAAGCCCGCCTCCAAGTGAGTGGTCCGCGCAACTCCGGCCACATCTGAAGCCAGCCTGCTCGACTGGGACAAATTTTTCGATAAAAGTAAAAATATGCGTCTCAGGATTACCCCTTTCTAACAGCTTGTAGCAGTTGCTAAGTAGGGCTATAGGGCGGTAGCTGGATGGGTCTTCTTCTTTCTTTCCCGGCTTCAGCAGGGCAATAACCTTCGACTGCTTGAACAATTTTGGGAGACTATTTGTTGTTAGGATGTCGGAGAAAAAGAGAGACAGCCATTTGATGGCGTTGGGCCCAAGCTTTTTCAGGAACTCATTGTACATTCCGTCCACTCCTGCCGCTTTACCGTTATGAAGGCTCTTAATAGCACAGAGTACCTCCTCGGGTGTGAACGGTCTGGCGATTCCAGGGTTCGGCACAAAGTTGGTCTTCAGTTGTTTTATCTTCTTCTTTATTCTCTTTGTTTCCAATTTGTCCCCCCTTGCTCGGGACACGGATACTATCCTATTTGCAATCTGGTTGGAGTGGACTGCGTTAATATGTCTAGGAGCAGAGACCTTGCCTGAAAGTTTATTGAGCACTCTCCATGCTTTGCGGCTTGAGCTTTTGAAATCCATCGAGTCGACCGTTTCTAACTTTCGAATTCGTCCACCTTATGGTCAAAAATCTAGGTCAATCTAGGCCTACGCACCTGCTACGACTTTTCGGTGCCCTAGGTCGCTCTACGCCACTGAAACACGTACACAGGAGCACCTGCGAGCGTGAATACATACCAGACTACAACACAGACAGCATGCGCACTGAAAGGAGCATGCGCATGGAAATATGCATATATTTTTTAGTTCATTTCCATGCAGTGCACATGCTCATATCAGTGTGCATGCTCATTTCTATGAGCATTTATATTTCCATACGCATTTATATTTCCATGCGCGCAGAGGGACTTAAAGCTCCGAAAAGTCGTAGTAGGTGCGTACGCGTTGGCATCTACGCGCGTGTCGTGTATTACGTCAGTGACCTATATTTTTGTCCATGAAGTTGACGAATTTGTTAATTACCAAGAAGATTTTTAGGCCAATGGTGAATAAATCGATGTATTTCGCAATTGTCCGGCTCTTCGCGACGGGCCTAGGAAATTCGAGATCAACCGGATTTCACTGTTATCCTGCGATATATACAGGGAGTAACGGAGAGGGTATATATAAGAAGGCGAAAGGAGGTCAAGGTACTCATGAAACTGAACAACTTTCCCCATTGAAAAAAGGAACGAAATATGAAAAAAAATTTGGACCCCTCAGGGTAAATCAATCAGCTGATCTGCGATTTTGTATGGGAGGTCCAAATATTTTTTTCATATTTCGACCCATGTTTCATGGGGAAAGTTGTTCAGTTTCATGAGTACCTTGACCTCCTTTCGGCTTGTTATATCCTTTCTGTTACTCCCAGTAGATACATCATACATACATACCGGTAAACACAAACTAAAGAGCAGAAAACAAAAAAATAGTAAGTATCAAAATTGTTTTATTGTAGTTTTTCAGTGTTAACATGTGAAAGATTTTTAAAATTGGCGCCATTTCCGTGTCCAAAGACTCGCTGGCCAGACTCTATCGTTAGTTTCGTGCAGTGCGACTGACACTAGCTGTATTAAAAATTTATACAATCAAGATTGCGGATTTTATCGCAAAATTTTATTTCATTTTATCGTAAATTATCGCATAGTTAAAGACCTTCTCCTATTGGAGTAGGTCGGTATGTGCTTATACTTTAGAGCACGATTTTGTATTCACAGAGAATGCTGCTACTTACCTACTTCCCTTTTCTTTAAAAAATGCATATGTCAGTATAATAAAACAATGATTTTATTTTCATTCGTCAATTATTTTATTACGCAAAAAAGGTAAACAGGTATCAATAGAAACAATAAGGACGAAAATTATAATGTACCAATAAATTATAGGAAAGGAACATATATAAATAACGCCTGTATCCGTTGTGGTGTAGGCAGCCCGTGTAGTTTACAGTACGTCACACACGCAAAAGTGGTCAAAAACGTCACATATAGTGCCAATGGCACAATTGGCATGTTTTATGCAATCTTCGTCATTGTCACAGTAAGTCCTCACTGAAACAAAATAAAATTCTTTTGAGAAATATACCTAGTATGAAATTTTACTAGTGATCGATAGCGAAAATTCAGAACCGGCTAGTGATAAGGAACAACTTTCCCCAAGGAACATAGGTCGAAATACGAAAAAAATTTGGACCTCCCATACCACAGATAATATAATAAAATAACCCATACAAACTTGCCGATCAGCTGATTTCAGTTACTATGGGAGGTACAAAATTTTTTTAGGGTTTTAAAAAAACATCTTCTTAAAATATTTTTGTATGGAAGTTGTTCAGTTTCATAGTCTGAATGCACCCTCAATATTAGAAGAACTGTCCCTGAAAGAACCTGTATTGGTAGATAAATAAGTTAGGTATATACGGTTACATTTAATTAAGTACAAATCTCTTGAGGGTGTAATCTACTCACAAAATTGAACGACTTTTGTTGAAATATGAAAAAAAAATTGGTCCTCCCATACTAAGTGACACACTTTTTTCAGCATTTTGGTATGGGAGGTCCAAATTATTTTTCATATTTTGAGGAAAAGTTTCAAACAAAAGTTGTTCAGTTTTGTGAGTAGATCATACCCTCAAGAGATTTGTACTTAATTAAATGTAACTGTATAATTTACTTACGAGATACTGCCATTGCTCCCGCTGCGAAGAAAATTGACAAAAACGACAAAATCACCGCCAGTTTCATTGTGAATGTTTATTTTCTTCTGAAATAATAATACAATTTACTTATTTATCATGAATTTCATCTTTTATACGAACGTTACGGTTTGTAACAAATTGAATTAAAGATTTGTTTCCAATTATTTTCATGGTTTTGGTACATACATGTAATGCACCAATTTTGTAAAATATTTTCAATCACAAACAAAAAAAACGCTCTTGCGATTGCTTACACACATTTTAAGTACTAAACCAGGTATCATCGTTGGCCTCATACGTCTGTGACAGACGATTTATTCAGTGTCTGAGGCAAGATTTTTCATGGCTGTATAAGCCGATACGGGAGCGGCATGACTTTCCGCACGCTCTACAAACGAAGGTGGAATCAGAGACTGGCACATGCATGTTTAGATGTCGTTTTTGCCTTTTGTTTGCGAGACCAGCGAACCAGGTATAACGCAATCATATTTAGGTAAATATTCATAGACCACCTTGACACGTTAGAAAACACATAAAATTATTTAACTCAACTCAACTTAACCACAATCGTCCAGAGTTGTTTGCAATACTCAACACGCTTGGCAGGTGGCTCGCCACACGCCACCCGCCAGGTGGCTTGGCGGGTGGCGCGTGGCGAGCGCAGTGCAAGATGTTGTGTTCACAGAACCCGATTTGGTCTATTTCCCAGTTTTTTTCCTTCTGGTAACTTTTTACGAAACGGACTATTAGAAATAGGGTGATGCTATTATTATCCAGCACTTATTTTCTCCGAGCTATGTTTAGTGTCAAATTTCTATTTCTATTTCAGCCTATTTGCAGTCAACTGCTGGACGTAGGCCTCCCCCAGGGAACGCCATAAAGGCACGATCTCCCGTTTTTGCCATCCAGTCGCTACCAGTCGTGTCAAATTTTTGTGATAGAAAATATTAAAAATATTTTAAATCTGGCAACCCTAAAATTTCATGCGGCAACCCTAGTCAGATTAAAGATGGAAGCAGTGTCCGGTCCTAAACCAACAGAAAATATGTCATTAAAAAAGTTAAATATTTACATTTTATTTCTGTCCAGCTGGGCCTTTGTAAGTAGGTAGGTACTATCAAATCAACTGCGCCTTATGTTACCGATACTGGGTGTTAAAGAACAAAAAATAAATCCAAAAGGAGTTCAAGGTATCTATTCGTGAAACTGAACAACTTTCCCCATGGAACACTGATCACATGCAAAGTTTTCGTTACAGCGACCCTACATCCTGTATACTGGGTGTTACAAAACAAAAAATAAAGCCGAAAGGATGTAAAAGTACTTATGAAGCTGAACAACTTACCGTATGGAACATTGGTCTAAATATGAAAAAATAATTTGGGCCTCCCATACAAAATTGCACATCATCTGATTTGAGTTAGGGAGTATGGCAGGACCAAATTATTTCGACCTATCTTCCATGGGGAAAGTTTTTCAGTACAATGAGTAACTTGACCTCCATTTGGCTTTCTATAACACATATTGAGGGACCAAGTAACATTGGTTTTTCTTAATACATATATCTATAGAAAACCTAGGATAAGATAATCTCTTACATGATTAACTTGATTTGTTGTCGTAAGCTGCTGATAGGAGAATTTATATTTCGCTGCTGCAATCATGATAAAAAAAAAACAACGGTAAATTAAAAAGGATTTATTTTACTAGCTAGGCCCTAGACTTATTGGCCATTTTCATTTGCGTAAAAAAAAGAAAACAGAAATTATGTTATGACATTTGTTTTTTCTTTTGAGTTTATGTTTACGTCAATATGTTGAAAAATAATGGTTTAAAAAGTTTTCTATGAAAGTACCTACCTAATACAATCTGGCTAAAATGATTGGAAAAGTAAATACAAAAACCCTTTAAGTATGAAAAGAAAATTGTAACGTACCTACTCTACTATTTTTTTTCAAAATGTTATGGCAACAGAAACGAATATTAGCAATTCCCTTTTTAAAAAAAATCATGCTACAATAGTTTATCTTTGAGCAAAGAACGACGGACTAACACGGGACAGAAGATTTGCATTACTCTAATTATATAAGGTGTAAAAAAAACAATTGCAGATATTTAAAAGGGTGAACCAAAAGACTCAAAAAACTAGAAGAAATGTAACGATGCCAGTGATAGAGATAATGTACTATAACACAGATATTTTTAAAAAGTGCTTGTGAGTGAATTATTAAACAATAAAACGAAGAAGTAATTAAAATTCGTTTATTATCGCAAAAGAAGAATGAAATACAAATCAGGACCAAAACAAAAACGATATGTAAATTATTCTATTCATACAGGGTGTTACCGAAAGATGGACTTTTCCGAAAACGCTTAGGTCAACAGGTCAAACTTGGGTCAAAAACTGAAAGAAAATTGTATCTCCCTTAGTAAATAGATCAGCTGATCGACAATTTTGTATGGGAGATCCAAATATTTGTTTCGTATTTTGAGCTATGTTCCACGGGGAAAGTTGTTCAGTTTCATGTGTACCTTGACCTCCTTTCTGCTTGTTACTCCCTACTCCCGTATAGGTAGGTACATCTCGCAATATTTCCTTTTATTTGTACAACTATTAAAATATACATCACGTCTTTGTCCGTTGCGGGGATGGCAGACCGTAATATTTACGGTCCTCATTAGGGATGTGACTTAAGCAAAAAAAAACTAGTCGCAAAAACCGATTAAAAATAAATCGATCTTTAGTTAAAAAATACATCGATTTTTAATAAAATAGTTTTTTTTTTCGTTTTGCACCTTTCATTTTATCAGAAAATGTAAGAGCCATTCACTTTTTTAATAATTTGCAAGACATTTTACATGATTTTACTACTTATGTCTCAAGTTACACGCAATACAAATTATTTTTTATACGCCTAATTACTATAAGTAAAATAACTTCATACCACGTGTTACAAAATGAAAAATAAAGCCGAAAGTGAACCCTAGTGTCAGAGTTTTACAACCGCTTACTAAAAGTACCGCTACTTTACACAGTATTAAAACGGTTCCTTTCTTTTCATGCCGGCAAAACAGTATTTTCAGTGTCACCTGCAGCAAAATTTAGGGACCTAAAATGTTTAAGACCGTGAAAATTAGGTATGGTGTTCATGCATGATTGAGACGTTTGGCAAAAGAAAAAAACGATTTCTGAATTTTTTAAATTTTGAAAATATAATCGATTTTTTATTAATTGATTAATTCTACTCCTTTAATTAATCAATTATTATTTTTTTTCAAAGAAAAATCGTTTATTTAAAAAAAACCGGCCAAGAGCGTGTCAGACACGCCCACAAATAGGGTTTCGTAGTCAACGTTTAAATATCAGGTTTTTCAGCATTACAAACTTAATTTTGTTGCTGGTTTGTTAGCAGCAGTATGATGACCAACCGCAAATAGAAAAACTCAATTTTTCCTGAAACCTTTAAGGGTACGATATCCGTTATAGTTTTCATTGTAACTTCAGATTGTAAGCTATATTCCATATTTATTTCAAATTTTTTGCGTTTATACTTTAGAAGTTACAGCTGGAACAAATTATGGGTCAAAAACGCCCTTTTTAAAAGCAAATATCTCGTGACAGAAACATTTTAGAGAATTTGTTTCAAAGAAACCTCACCTTAATTTTAAAAGACCTATTCAACGATACCCTACTCAATATTACAGAAGAAAAAAAAATTTTTGCCCCCGTTTCACTTGTATGGGAGGGGGGTCCAAAAACATTTTAAATATTTTTTTCTTAACATTTCTATATTTGGGTCAACACGATCTATCTTCTCACCAAATTTCATGTCGATAGCTCTAAAACTGACGAAGATATGAGGGCGCGGCATACAGACAGACAGACAGACAGACAGACAGACAGACAGACAGACAGACAGACAGACATGACGAAACTATAAGGGTTTCTAGTAGACTACGAAACCCTTAAAACGATTATTTTTTACTTCCCTGGTCCCCATGAACATCCACAATGTCCACGACGACAAACAGCGAAGAAATATGGTTCACAATGTCTTGCATAATATGTGCAATCTTTATCGTCGTGACAGAGATTCTCCGCTGAAATAAAACAAAACAAACAAATTTTATTCAATTTATTTTATGGGTATGTCTACTTACAAACCTGAACAACTTTGCTATACTTTTTTTAAAATATGAAAAATACTGCGCCGTCCATTAAAAAAAAACTAAATATTTTGGTTTTGTTTTCATATTTACAAAAAAAAAATCATTTTTAAAATTCTTTTTTGCGAGTAGAACGTACTTTCTGGTTAATTTTTAACAAAAAGTTTTCTAGATCTTGAGTTTCATCAGACATCCGGATAAATACCTCGTGATGACTTAACGACTCTTTTTTTTACGACTCCGGTTTTTGAGTCTGTGCATCAGCGATGCCAAACAGGATGAAATTTTACCAGTTTATTAGTTGGCAATTTTGTATGGGCGGCCCAAAAATGTTTATCTTCTTTGGGGAAAGTTGTTCCTTATTTTCAATGAATTCTGAACTTTTGCTATCGGCTGGTAACACTTCACTCTATATTGTTGGGTTTCAGAGAAAACACCATAACCTAATGCGGGCGCCAACCCCAATAAAGTGTTTCTATGTAATTAAAATTAACCCTTCATGTATTTTGTTAAATAACTTTATAGTACGTAAAAATAATTTTATACTCACGATATGCAACTGCTCCCGCCACAAAGAAAATAGTCAAAAGTGACAAAATCAGCGCCAACTTCATAATTTTCTATATTTTTTTTCTTATCAAATAATAATACGTAAATAACTCATTAATCATGATTTTTTTCTTTTATACTACCGTTCCGGTTTGGAACCAATGGATTTAGACATTTAGTTCCAATTATTTATCGCGATTTCAGAGTTTTTGTACATTTAACCTTATTAGTGCCCAATTAAAAAAATATATTCGGTGAAATTTTACTATTGACGGATAGCGAATAATCAGAGCCGCCTGGTCATATACCTAGGGTAAAATAAGAAAATAGTTTACATACATGTTGCTTACAAAACTGGAAATATCTGTTTTTTATATCGTAAGCAACAATTCGTTCAGGTTACGATAAAAGCTTCATGGCCAAACTTATACTTGCTTACGATGTTAAAACTTATACTTGCTCCATTTACGATTAAAAATTTAAATAGCTTTACCTTCGAAATAAAAAGAGTTGAAATCTTATTTATAAATCGTTTAAATATTTAGAGAGGATGTGTAACAGGGCATGCCGTTTCACACTCAATAATAAAACGTTTTTTGTCAAATTGGTGGTTACGATATTCTGCCATTTATGGGTCAAATTATTAATAATTTAGTATAATACAGTGATGAAGTTTATACAGTGATTACAGTGATGTAGATATGTTAAGATCAAACAGATGTTTTTAAAAGTGCTTGTATGTAATATAATAAACAATAAAACGAGGATATAATTTAAATTTGTTTAATATGGCAAAAAGTAGAATGAATTTATTTAATCAGGACCAAACCAAAAACTTTATGTAAATTATTCTATTTATACAGGGTGGTACCGAAATATGGACTTTCCCAAAAACGCTTAGTTCAACAGGTTAACTGAACAACTTATCCGAGAAATATGGGTCGACACATGTTTTTAAATTGTACTTTGACCTTCCATATAAAACTGCTCTGTCAGCTGATGTGTTTGTACGGGAGGTAAATGTTTTTTTTATACTGGGTTATTTTTTAGTCAGTGCGCAAACTTTGCACGATGTTTCTACTACTCGTGATTCTGAACAACTTTTACTATGGGGCCACCTGCGAAATAAATAAAAAATTTTTGGTTGTTCCATACATTTTTGCCGAGTAGGGATGAATTTTTCTATGGAACATCCAAATTTTTATTTGCGAATTCGCAGGTGGCCCCATAGTAAAAGTTGTTCAGAATCACGAGTAGAAACATCCTGCAAAGTTTGCGCACTGACTAAAAAATAACCCTGTATACTTTGACCTGTGGGAACAGTTCAACTAGGCCTGTGGATATTAGATTTCGGGAAAGCCTACTTCATATCACCTTGTATACTTAGATATACAACGCCTGTGTCCGTTGCGGGGAAGGCAAACTGTACAGTTTAAACATATGGACACATACAGAAGCCGTCATAACAAATAGCGGTAAAATAGGGTTCACAATGTGTTTTAGAATATGCAACGCAATCTTTAACGTCATTACAAAGAGTCGCCGCTGAAATGAAACAAATAAAATTTATTTTATTTAATTTATTTTATGGATATGTTCTACTTATAAAACTGATCAACTATATATAATTATGGTCCTATTAAATTCGCTGCAAATGTTTTAAGAGCATGTGTAAAAGAAAACTATTTAAGGCATAAGAAAAAAAAAACAACACCATAGTATTTTTTTTTTAATAAGCTTTTTAATTCCTACGTGAACACCTTTGATTTACCTCCCGCCACGTAGACAATAAGTGGATGCACTTTTACGACACGCACACAACCAATCAACCAATAATAGGACTTATTTTGATTTTGGTGCGTAATCATCGAATACAGTTCGGTGGTGTGTTTCTAGGACAAACAGGGTGCACTTATTTTCGTTTTGGTCTTTTTTAGTTAAATGGCCAAGAACATAAGAACTTATATTTTTCGATCTGCCACTTAAATATTTGCACCGAATTTAAATAGAACCTTATATAAAAATATACTTACATACAACTTTTGTTTGAAATTTAAAAAAAACCATCTATCGAATAAAGTTAAATAAAATTGTTTTTGATTTAAAATTTGTTTTTATATTTACAAAAAAGTTACTTTTTACAGTTTTGCGAGTAGAGCATACCCTTAAAATGGTTTGGTAAAAACTATTTTAGTTCAGATATTTTTTTACTTACAATCAGCAACTGCTCCAGCCACAAAGAAAATGGTCAAAAGTGACAAAATCAGCGCAAACTTCATCATTTTGTGTATTTATTTTCGTCTCAAATAATAATACGAAAATAACTTTTATTTCTGCTTTTATACGAACGTTACGGTTTGAAACCTATATGGATTTAGAGATTTAGTTCCAATTATTAATCGCGATTTCATAGTTTTGGATTTTATTTTACATTTTAACCTATTTAGTGCCCAATTTACAAAAAATACAGGGTATTAGGAAAAGTAGTACATTCCTTGAAACCACGAGTTCTGTAGGTATGACAAAGTGTCTTGACCATGTTAAAAAAAAAAACTCAATTTATATAAACTTTTTTATTTTAATGTTCTACCCAAGGTCTGAGCGCGACATAGCGCATGGTTACAGTCACGTTCAGCTGCGGTTGTACCTTTGTCGACCTTATTTCACGCGGCGAAAGAACGGTGCAAAGTTATCGGAGCGGTAATTTCAATAAATTGGAACTAAATGATTTAAATCAATTGATTTCATAACGTAATTTCGCAGGTATAAATGAAGAAATTCATGATCAATAATTTACTTGCATCGATATTTCAGAAGAAAATAAACTTTCACAATGAAACTGGTGCTGATTTTGTCGTTTTTAACAATTTTCTTTGTGGCGGGTGCGATTGCTTGGACTCCTTGTGAGTAAAATTACTTTTACTAAAAATTCTCGGCAAGTCTGTCTGTCTGTCTGTATGCCGCGCCCTCATAACTTCGTCAGTTCTGGAGCTATCGACATGAAATTTGGTCTGAAGATAGATCGTGTTGACCCAAATTTAGAAATGTTCAAAAAAAATATTTTAATTTTTTTTTGGACCCCCTTCCCATACATGTGAAAGGGGGCAAAAATATATTTTTTCTCTTGTAATATTGAGTAGGGTATAGTTGAATAGGTCTTTTAAAACTAAGGGAAGGTTTCTTTGAAACATTTTCTCTAAAATGTTTCTGTCTCGAGATATTTGCTTTTAATAGGGGCGTTTTCGAGCCATAATTTGTTCCAGCTGTAACTTCTAAAATATGCACGCTATAAATTTGAAAAATATATGAAATATATTATATTACTTTAACGGGTCTTATCGCGATAGTTTTTTAGGTAAATAAGCGATTTACCTGGACACTCGACGTTTCGACTGGGTTGCTCGCGACCACGACTGGTGCAACGGTTAAAGTAATTAATTATTATGTGTGAAAGTAATCGCGAGTGCTTTAAAAGTTATATATGAAATATAGTTCTTAATATGAAGTTACCATGAAAACTATAACGAATACTGTACCACTCAAGTATCAGGAAATATTAAAGTTTTTCAATTTTCGGTTGGTAACCATACAGCTGCAAGCAAACCAGCAACAAAAATAACTTTGTAACGCTGATATACCTGATTGTAGACGTTGACTACGAAACACACAATTGAATAATTTTTATTTGTTTCGTTTCAGCGGATCATCCCTGTGAAGACAGTAAAGACTGCGTTAGATTTCATGAAATACTTTGTCTTAAAAACTCACCGCCCGCTTATTGTCACAATAGCTGGTGTATTTGTGTTAACATGTAACCTTTGATGTCTGTCTACTCCGCAACGGAAAAGGCGTTATGTAGGTATAATGATTGGCAGAAAAAATAAAAATTACTCGTTTTATTTTTTTATATTTAGTAGGTACCCATGTACTTTTTTTAAAGTTCTGTTACATTTTATACTACATCTGCTACATAAATTACTGGCATCATAGAAGGTAGTAGTCACTGAGAATTTCTATACAATTTTTTTCGGGTGAAATGAAACTGTGCTGATTTTGTCGTTTTTAACAATTTTCTTTGTGGCGGGTGCGATTGCTTGGTCTCCTTGTAAGTAAAATCTGGGGGCACGGCAATCCACAGTCCCGGGTTCAAATCCCGGCAGCCGCTAGTGAATTTTTCAATTTTCTCATTATTTAATTTATGAGAATAATATAGCGCTGTGAGTGCATTAAAAATTCCAATACATAAGTACATTTAGTTGCTTACGATACTGGAAGTACCTGTTTTTTATATCGTAAGCAACAATTCGTTCAGGTTACGATAAAAGCTTCGTGGCGCTTACGATGTCAAAACTTGGATTTGCTACGTTTACGATTAAAAATTTAATTTAATTTTTACCTTCGAAATAAAAAACTTTTAACATAAAATATCACCGCCGAAAACTGAAAAGTCTAAAATAATAAGTATTGTTAGTATAAATAGGTACTTACCTAAGACATATTTTTAGAAATATTACCTACAATATTGGAACTGAGTAATTCTGAGTCGGCGTCGATAAATTTTACAAATTTAGTAATTAACACGCTTCATTGGCATGACGCCGACTCAAAATTACTCAGTTCCAATATTGTAGGTAATATTTCCAAAAATATGTCTTAGGTAAGTACCTATACTAACAATACTTATCATTTTTGACTTTTCAGTTTTCGGCGGTGATATATTTTTGTTAAAAAGTTTTTATTCCATAATTTTTAGTGTCTACTTTTCAAGTTAATTTCTGTGGTTAATTTACTTTCAAAATAGCAAACTGACTGCTTCTAAAGAGTTTCAAGTGGACAAAGAAACTACATAAAATACTTACAGATAGGTACAATAACTATAAAAGTAACCTCCTTTTTTGGTGGATATCTTTGACAGATGTTTGGCAGAGAGTTAACGGGTCGACCTGTCGTGTAGGTAAAAAAGTACATTATGGTACCCTTATATTCCAAGCGTCGCGGCGTCGCGGCGGCATCGTTGTCGCTGTTAAATGACTGGTTTGTATGGGGATACCAATACCAGAAAGACCGGGCGTCACGTTGACAGTGCGCTGAGAACCTCAGGGCTTGTATGGGATGCGGTCGGGTTTTTCTACAAGACCGCAGCGACAACGACGCGCGTCGTTGCCGCGACGCTTGGTTTATAAGCCTACCATTATGCTTCAAATTATCATCATCTTCCTGCCCTTATCCCAATTACTTGAGGTCGGCGCAACACGTTTCGTTGAACACAAAATCGTGTTGCAAAAGGATTTGGCTGAATTTTATGACCTGCCGCCTACCAGACGTCAACCCTCCTTGGGAATGATCTTGTGGTGGATTAACCGCCACAATACGGTTGGCCCTGGCTATTTGGGTCGGGTTTATCCCTCGGCCGCCTCTTACGACCCCCACGGGAAGAGAGGGGGTGGTGCTATTCTTCTCTGCCGGCACCACATAGCCATTATGGTTCAAATGTGTCGCATAATATGAAGAGTTTATTGAATTGTCATGGATTCTTCTATCAGATCCTGACCTGATGACTATGGGACCACCTGGACAGTGCACCCTTTCAAACAAAAAAATATTTTTTTAATCGGTCCAAGCTTCTCTGAGTAATCGGTGACCATACGTAAAAAAAACGGGCTGAATTAAGAACCTCCTCCGTTTTTTTTCGTCGGTTAAAAATAGTTGAAATCTGATATTTAGAGAGGATATGTAACAGAGCATGCCGTTTCACACTCAATAATAAAACGATTTTCTTCAAATTGGTGTTTACAATATTTTGCCATTTACGGGTCGAATTATTAATAATTTAGTATATACAGTGATGTAGTTATGTATTATCACACAGATCTTTTTAAAAAGTGCTTGTATAAAATAATAAGCAAAACAAAGATATAATTTAAATTCGTTTAGTATCGCAAAAGAAGAATGAATAACAAATCAGAACCAAAACAAAAACGATATGTAAATTTTTCTATTTACAACCTGTTACACAACTAACCAAAAAAAAGAATATTTTTTATTATCATCAGTCGATAAAATAATCACATCACTAGTCTAGGTCAGGTGCTACACTACCTGGCGAACAAAGTCCGCTTCGGCATACATTGCTGGTTGACTTAGTTTCTTGTATTGTTGACGTTCATGTAATAGCCAGCAATGTAGACCGAACTGCACTTCGCCGTGTCGGTAACTTCATTTGAACTTTGAGCTGTCAAAATTAGTGCTGCGATGCCACGATTAAAAATAAGTGTAATTTAATAAAAAAATGTTTTTTTCATAGTTTTCAGAAACGATACCACGGCTCTAATTTTTTGTTAATTGACTCTTTGCAACGGACCTTTCCACACCCTTTCAGCTTTATTGGTTGTTTTGTAACACGTTGTATACAGGGTGTTACCGAAATATGGACTTTCCCAAAAACGCTTAGTTCAACAGGTTAACTGAATAACTTATCCGAGAAATATGGGTCAACACATGTTTTTAAATTGTACTTTGACCTTCCATATAAAAGTGCTCGGTCAGCTGATGTGTTTGTACGGGAGGTAAATGTTTTTTTATATACTTTGACCTGTGAGAACAGTCCAACTAGGCCTGTGGATATTAGATTTCGGGAAAGCCTACTTCATATCACCTTGTATACTTAGATATACAACGCCTGTGTCCGTTGCGGGGAAGGCAAACTGTACAGTTTAAACATATGGACACATACAGAAGCCGTCATAACAAATAGCGGTAAAATAGGGTTCACAATGTGTTTTAGAATATGCAACGCAATCTTTAACGTCATTACAAAGAGTCGCCGCTGAAATGAAACAAATAAAATTTATTTTATTTAATTTATTTTATGGATATGTTCTACTTATAAAACTGATCAACTATATATAATTATGGTCCTATTAAATTCGCTGCAAATGTTATACGAGCATGTGTAAAAGAAAAATATTTAAGGCATAAAAAAAACAACAACCTAGTATTTTTTTTTTTTCGAACAATCTTTTTAATTTCTTACGTGAACACCTTTGATTTACCTCCCGCCACGTAGATAATAAGTTAATGCACTTACACGAAACGCACACCAACAAATCAACCAATAACAGGACTTATTTTGATTTTGGTGCGTAATCATCGAAGTACAGTTTGGTGGTGACGTGTTTCTAGGACAAACAGGGTGCACTTATTTTCGTTTTGGTCTTTTTAGTTAGATACTATTTTCTCAAAAATAAGCGCGTAGACATTTCAAAAAAACGGCCAAGAACATAAGAACTTATATTTTTCGATCTGCCCCTTAAATATTTGCACCGAATTTAAATAGAACCTTATACACTCGACTTCAAAAAAATCGTACGTCCGTAAAAATAGGCTTCAAGCACTGGTAATCCTTAAGACAAGCAGTTATTCGTAGCAATATTGGTATCATTCGAGAGCCCTATAAAAACTCTTTAATAAAATATCCATTTCATTTGAATACAGAAAAAGCTTGACACTTCACGTCACTGTGAATGACAATGGAACTGATTCTCCTCTTCAAATTGTGTTTGTATTGTTTTGTTTTTTGGGTATAAAAGGGACGATACAGCTTATTGGGGGATAAATTTGCTACCAACAGTCGAAGAAGACACAGAAGAATATCTTTCATCAGAAAAACGTCCTTGAAGATGGACACTACAGCTGCTGAAGCCGCCCAAGTTATCGCACTACTGCAATCAGGACTACGTCAGTGTGATGTTGCTCGGCAATTGCACTTGAGTCGCTTTTCTGTTCGAAGAGTGTACCAGCGGTTCCTGCAGACCGGTGGCTTTGTCCAAAGGCGTGGGTCTGGTAGAAATCGCTGCACTTCTGCGAGAGATGACCGATTCGTCGTATCGAAATCTTTGAGAAATCGGTTCTCTAATGCTGTTGAGTTGCAACAGCAGCTTCAAGCAGTTCGTAGAAGGGCCGTGAGTGTCTCTACAGTTAGAAGAAGACTAAAGGAGAGAAATATTGTGGCTAGAAGACCTGCCACGGGTCCAAAATTAACCGCAGCGCATCGGCGAGCACGCTTGCAATTTGCTCGCGCCCACGTTAATTGGACCCTGGACCAATGGAGAACTGTTCTCTTCTCAGACGAAACGAGAGTGTGCCTTTTCTGCAACGATAGTCGCAAAAGAGTATACAGAAGACAATGGGAACGTTTTGCCCAAGCCTGCATCCAAGAAACGGTAGAATACGGGGGCGGTTCCTGCATGTTCTGGGGCGGCATATCTGCCGATGGCAAAACTGAACTTTCTTGCGTCTCTCGGACCGGCGGTGCTCGCGGGCAAGGGTCGATGACTGCTCACCGTTACATCACAGAGATCCTGGAAGAACATGTGGTCCCCTATGCTGGATTTATTGGCGACGGGTTCACATTAATGCACGATAACGCTCGCGCGCACACTGCTGGTATTGTGCAATTCTACCTTCAAGAGGTTAGGATCCCTTTCATGCAGTGGCCAGCGAAAAGTCCAGATCTGAACCCGATAGAGCACCTCTGGGACCAGCTGAAACGCAAGGTTAGATCCCGTGATCCCGCTCCCGAGACTCTTCAGGAGCTCCAAGACGCCGTTATTGAGGAATGGGACAGTGCTTATCCCTCAAGAAGAGGTCCTAAAGTTGGTGCGATCCATGAGGGAGCGCATGGAAGACGTCATTAGGGCTAGGGGGGGTAACACTAGGTTTGAGGTTAGTTTTAAGCAACTTTGTTCTGAAAAATTAATCAGATTTCATTAGGGTTTTTAAGGATTTTTATTGTTTTGTAAATTTTTCTCAGTTCCAATAAAAAACATTGAATGAAATTATTGTTCTTGCATTCTCTGTTTCCTTACCTTTCAAATGATACCGAACATTACCAATATTTCATAATACAAATACGATTGAAAGATGTTTGAAATAGATTTCTTAAAAGGTGCGATTTTTTTAAAGCCGAGTGTGTATAAAAACATACATACATAGCAACTTTGGTCTGAAATTTAAAAAAAAACATCTATACAAAAAAGTATAAAATTTGGTTTTTGATTTAAAATTCGTTTTTATATTTACAATAAAAGTTATTTTTTACAATTTTGCGAGTAGAGCATAACCTAAAAGTGTTTGTTAAAAACTATTTTAAGTCATATATTTTTTTACTTACAATCAGCAACTGCTGCAGCCACAAATAAAATGGTCAAAAGTGACAAAATCAGCGCCAACTTCATCATTTTGTATGGTTCTTTTCGTCTCAAAGTCTCAAAATAATACGTAAATAATTTTTATTTCTGCTTTTATACGAACGTTACGGTTTGAAACCATGGATTTAGAGATTTAGTTCCAATTATTTATCACGATTTCATAGTTTTGGTACATTTGACCTATTTAGTGCCCAATTTATAAAAAATACAGGGTATTAGGAAAAGTAGTACGTTCTTTTAAACCACGGGTTCTGTAGGTATGACAAAGTGTCTTGACCATTAAATCATTAAATGAACAAGGATAACTCATATTTATTATTCTAACGACAAACCTTGTCAATTTAAGTCGAGGCTTATAGAGTCGTGACGTTACGATGCAATACGTGCATCTTCATCGGGAGTCCGACAGGTCGCTCGCGCACGATAGCGCGGCCCGCCGGGAACATATGTCTTGACCAAGTTAAAAAAAACTTAATTTATAAAAACTTTCACAATGAAACTGGTGCTGATTTTGTCGTTTTTAACAATTTTCTTTGTGGCGGGTGCGATTGCTTGGACTCCTTGTGAGTAAAATTACTTTTACTAAAAATTCCTTTTTTTCATTTCGGCAAGTCTGTCTGTCTGTCTGTCTGTCTGTATGCCGCGCCCTCATAACTTCATCAGTTCTGGAGCTATCGACATCAAATTTGGTCTGAAGATAGATCGTGTTGACCCAAATTCAGAAATGTTGAGAAAAAAGTATTTTAATTGTTTTTGGACCCCCTTCCCATACATGTGAAAGGGGGCAAAAATATATATTTTTTTTCTCTTGTACTATTGAGTAGGGTAGAGTTGAATAGGTCTTTTAAAACTAAGGGGAGGTTTCTTTGAAACATTTTCTATAAAATCTTGTCTGTCTCGAGATATTTGCTTTTAATAGGGGCGTTTTTGAGCCATAATTTGTTCCATCTGTAACTTCTAAAATATGCACGCAATAAATTTGAAAAATATATGGAATATAGTTCTTAATATGAAGTTACCATGAAAACTATAACGAATTACTGTACCACTCAAGATTCAGGAAATATTAAAGTTTTTCAATTTACGGTTGGTAACCAACCATACAGCTGCAAACAAACCAGCAACAAAAATAACTTTGTAACGCTGAAATACCTGATTGTAGACGTTGACTACGAAACACACAATTGAATAATTTTTATTTGTTTCGTTTCAGCGGATCATCCCTGTGAAGACAGTAAAGACTGCGTTAGATTTCATGAAATACTTTGTCTTAAAAACTCACCGCCCGCTTATTGTCGCAATAGCTGGTGTAACTGTGTTTATATGTAACCTATGATGTCTGCTTACCCCGCAACGGATAAGGCGTTATGTAGGTACAATGAATGGTGGAAAAAATAGAAATGAATGAAAATGAAATCGTAGTTTTTTTTTGTATATTTTGGTATCTATGAAGGTACTTTTTTGAAATATCTGTTAGATTTAATAACTTCATAAAGATTAGGGCAGGAAGATAGTGATAAATCACTGGCTTCCTAAAGGTAAGTACTTCTTCTAGATTTTATTCGTAGCTTACAAATTTTCCTGTGAGAGTTTCAGGATTTGACGCGGTAAATGTGTTGTTCCTGGTTGTCCTCAAAATAAAAATCCTAATCCGACAAACACACACACTTTATTTATAGGTAAGTAATTATTAAAAACCCTATTTTGACCAAGTGGTAGCGGCTGAGAATTCTGCCACCCCTAGTCCACTCAGGTTGTTTCATAAAGGAGATGTAGAGTTTTTGAACTCGGCTACAATATCCGTCGACCATGGTCAACCGAATGGTGGCGGTAATACAACTTACGATAGCATTCCCAAAGACGGTCGACGTCAGGCCGTTCGTAAAATCATTTTGCAATATGATTTTCTCATTATTAAATTTATGAGAATAATATAGCGCTGTGAGTGCATTAAAAATTCCAATACATACATTTAGTTGCTTACGATACTGGAAATATCTGTTTTTTATATCGTAAGCAACAATTCGTTCAGGTTACGATAAAAACATCGTGGCGCTTACGATGTTAAAACTTACACTTGCTCCATTTACGATGAAAAGTTTAAATAGCTTTACCTTCGAAATAAAAAGAGTTGAAATCTGATATTTAGAGAGGATGTGTAACAGGGCATGCCGTTTCACACTCAATAATAAAACGATTTTCGTCATATTGGTGGTTACGATATTTTGCTATTTACGGGTTGAATTATTAATAATTTAGTATAATACAGTGATGTAGTTTATACAGTGATGTAGATATTATATTATTAAACAGATGTTTTTAAAAAGTGCTTGTATGTAATATTATAATAAACAATAAAACGAGGATATAATTTAAATTCGTTTAATATCGCAAAATTAGAATGAATTACAAATCAGGATCAAAACAAAAACGATATGTAAAATATTCTAATTATACAGGGTGGTACCGAAATATGGACTTTCCCAAAAACGCTTAGTTCAACAGGTTAACACATATTAATATTGTTCTAAATAAATAGAATAATGTCAAATGAAAAAATATTAAAGAAATTTATTGATTAGTATGAAGAGCTAAATACGTTACGAGACAGGTTAACTGAATAACTTTATCCGAGAAATATGGGTCAACACATGTTTTTAAATTGTACTTTGACCTTCCATATAAAACTGCTCGGTTCATGTGTTTGTACGGGAGGTAAATGCTTTTTTTATATACTTACTTTGACCTGTGGGAACAGTTCAACTAGGCCTGTGGATATTAGATTTCGGGAAAGCCTATTTCATATCACCTTGTATACTTACATATACAACGTCTGTGTCCGTTGCGGGGAAGGCAAACTGTACAGTTTAAAATAATGGACACATACAGTAGCCGTCATCACAAATAGCGGTAAAATAGGGTTCACAATTTGTTTTAGAATATGCAGTACAATCTTTATCGTCATTACAAGGAGTCGCCGCTGAAATAAAACAAATAAAAAATATTTTATTCAATTTATTTTATGGATATGTTCTACTTATGAAACTGATCAACTTTATAAAATAATGGTCCTATTAAATTCGCTGCAAATGTTTTAAGAGCATGTGTAAAAGAAAAATATTTAAGGAATTAGGCAAAAAAACAACACCATAGTATTTTTTTTTCGAACAAACTTTTTAATTCCTACGTGAACACCTTTGATTTACCTCCCACCACGTAGTCAATAAATGAATGCACTTACAACAATCAACCAATAACAGGACTTATTTTGATTTTGGTGCGTAATCATCGAAGTACAGTTCGGTGGTGTGTTTCTAGGACAAACAGGGTGCACTTTTTTTCGTATTGGTCTCTTTTAGATATTTAGAAAAAATGGCCTAGATCATAATAACTTATATTTTTCGATCAGCCCCTTAAATATTTGCACTGAATTTAAATAAAACCTTATATAAAAAAATATTTACATAAATAGCAACATTTGTTTGAAATTTAAAAAAACCATCTATACAAAAAGGTTAAAAATTTGGTTTTTGATTTAAAATTTGTTTTTATATTTACAAAAAAGTTACTTTTTACAGTTTTGCGAGTAGAGCAATCACTCTAAAAACTATTTTAGTTCAAATATTTTTTACTTACAATCAGCAACTGCTCCAGCCACAAAGAAAATGGTCAAAAGTGACAAAATCAGCGCCAACTTCATCATCTTGTATGTTTATTTTCGCCTCAAACAATAATACGTAAATAACTTTTATTTCTGCATTTATACGAACGTTACGGTTTGAAACCAATGCATTTAGAGATTTAGTTCCAATTATTTATCGCAATTTTCATAGTTCTGGTACATTTAACCTATTTAGTGCTCAATTTATAAAAAATCCAGGGTATTAGGAAAAGTAGTACGTTCCTTTCAACCACGAGTTCTGTAGGTATGACAAAGTGTTTTGACCATTAAATTATTAAATGAACAAAAATAACTCATCTTTATTATTCTAACGACAAACCTTGTTAATTTAAGTCGAGGCTTATAGAGTCTTGACGTTACGATGCAATACGTGCATCTTCATCGGGAGTCCGACAGGTCGCTCGCGCACGATAGCGCGGCCCGCCGGGAACATATGTCTTGACCAAGTTAAAAAAAACTTAATTTATAAAACTTTTTATTGAAATGTTCAACCCTAGGTTACAGTCACGTTCAGCTGCGGTTGTACCGTTGTAGGCCTTATTTCACGCGGCGAAAGAACGGTGCAAAGTTATCGGAGCGGTACTTTCAATTAATTGGAACTAAATGATCTAAATCAATTTATTTCATAACGTAAAGTTCGCAGGTATAAATGAAGAAATTCATGATCAAAAGGTTACTTGCATCGATATTTTAGAAGAAAATAAACTTTCACAATGAAACTGGTGCTGATTTTGTCGTTTTTAACAATTTTCTTTGTGGCGGGTGCGATTGCTTGGACTCCTTGTGAGTAAAATTACTTTTACTAAAAATTCCTTCTTTTCATTTCGGCAAGTCTGTCTGTCTGTCTGTCTGTCTGTATGCCGCGCCCTCATAACTTCGTCAGTTCTGGAGCTATCGACATCAAATTTGGTCTGAAGATAGATCGTGTTGACCCAAATTAAGAAATGTTGAGAAAAAAGTATTTTAATTGTTTTTTGGACCCCCTTCCCATACATGTGAAAGGGGGCAAAAATATATTTTTTTTCTCTTGTACTATTGAGTAGGGTATAGTTGAATAGGTCTTTTAAAACTAAGGGGAGGTTTCTTTGAAACATTTTCTATAAAATGTTGTCTGTCTCGAGATATTTGCTTTTAATAGGGGCGTTTTTGAGTCATAATTTGTTCCATCTGTAACTTCTAAAATATGCACGCAATAAATTTGAAAAATATATGGAATATAGTTCTTAATATGAAGTTACCTTGAAAACTATAACGAATACTGTACCACTCAAGATTCAGGAAATATTAAAGTTTTTCAATTTGCGGTTGGTAACCAACCATACAGCTGCAAACAAACCAGCAACAAAAATAACTTTGTAACGCTGAAATACCTGATTGTAGACGTTGACTACGAAACACACAATTGAATAATTTTTATTTGTTTCGTTTCAGCGGATCTTCCCTGTGAAGACAGTAAAGACTGCGTTAGATTTCATGAAATACTTTGTCTTAAAAACTCACCGCCCGCTTATTGTCGCAATAGCTGGTGTAACTGTGTTTATGGGTCATTATTCAGATTTCGATTCTCCGCGTAAGCTGCGTGGCAAATTTTAATTTAAGCAATTTAAAGATGATGACAATGAAATATAATTCTGTATACTTTCACGATTATAGAACAGTTTGGTGCTCCTTGCTAGCACAGTTACTTTTGAGAAATTTAATTTTAAAATTTTGTGGGCCACGCAGATTACAAATCAAGCCACGCAGATTACATAGCCAATTTTATCTTTGTATTTCCATTAGTTTTCTATAAGTTTTACTTGAAACATGATTATTCTTGACTTAAGTCTAGGTTATAAGGCAAAGATGGAGTCTGTGATGGAGACAGGTCATGGAAAATAAGTCTTTATTCACTACCACCATAAAAAGATTAAAAGGTTTTTATGATATTGGAATCAACAGATGCAGGTAATTAGTTCCTGTCTTTCATACATACATACATACATACATCACGCCTTTATCCCTTGCGGGGTAGGCAGAGCGTCAATTACCGTAAAAGTACGGTCGTTATCGCCACGTCTGACACATATTTGAGGGCCGTTTTAGCTATTGTCGTGTATCGCTATAGTGACAGGTTGTCAGCCTGTCGCCTAAAATTGCAATACACATGATACCCTCGAGTCCTTTAGTCGCTTCTTACGACACCCACAGGAAAGAAATGGGGTGATGCTATTCTAAGCCGGCATCACACGGCCGACGGCCTGTCTTTCAGTGTGCATAATTGAAGACGATTCATAGTGCTTAGTCCGAATTGGTGGATTGGCAACTAAATATGAATGGTATCCCGCCAAATATACTTACAGGTGTTCTATGGTGGAAAGGAGCTGGCGGAATAAGGTCGTGGAGGTCTTGGTTCAGCATAATTTTGAATAAAAATATGATGAAGACTGCTAGGCAGGCCATCTTGCCACAAAAAGCAAGGCTGTGTAGATTGGTATTGACCAGATATGTGTCGTATTGAGTTCCATCAAATCAAGAGCAACTTATTGACCAAGTCATCCAAGGGGTGGCTGGATTTCTACACACAGGATCCGGCTTGAGTTTTATATGAATTCTTTAATGCAAACATAATAAATAACAATTGGTGATACATAAATTTAGTTACAAGGGTGAGCGTGTAAGCTTAGTTTTATAAGAAAGTAGTGATTTTTAGGCTCCGAAGTGAAATCAAAGTTCATGATTGATGATAACTCAATGCCCAGTCAAGCTGTTCGCAATGACAGAAATAAGTGTACTTCAGAAAAGTTGTTGTCTAGTCGAGAGGACTACTTTCAGATGCAATAAAGCTCCTGTGTCGTGGTAGCATTGAATGAGACCAGGGCTTTCTCTATAGAACGCAATTTCCACTCTGCCGATTTGGACTTGACAATGTCTCTGTGACAATACTGTCTTCTGCATACCTATGAATAGCAAACTGAAGTAGTTAAAAGCTATTCTGAAGGAATGAATCGCCAAGAGACTAGAACCTTGAGGACCTCAGGCATCAATGGCCATGAGGTCAGAGAGATAGCTATTATTGATTACAAAAACCAGCTGGGTTGTCATAAACAGGAAGCTTGCTGAGGTGCAAGGTCAATGTTTCTGCCAGACCTTGTCCAGCAGCAAAAGCCTTCGAAATGTCAAGCGAAGTGGCAAGTTCGCCAAAAGATTCCCAGTAGTCTTAGGTGAAAGTCATATTGACGGCCGCAGTTGGTAAGGGCAACTAACAAGTTAACTCACCATTAGCCTAACTCCGTCAATTGTAGTAGATTGAAATAATATCAGGAAGATTTGACTCTCCACATACATTGTGTCGCCCAGGACACAGTTATGGAATACGCAGGGTTTCCTAAGCCCTATGCGACCCTCTCGGCCTCCCTGGTTGTATCCGCAAGAAAGACAGGTCAGCTGCAGGTGTTTGCTGCACATTAGACTTATATGACACGCGTCTGATGGAGACCTTCTTCCTCACCATGACGTAACAGTAAATCGAGTTAACGCTATCGCCCTGTTTATGAACCAATGATACCTACATAAGTAAGGTAAGGGGGCTTTGGCATTGTACTTCTTTTAGAATAAGGTAGTGCAAACGAAGATAAATTTAGCAAGATTGTCAGCACAAGAGATAAATCAGGAGCACTGTCTCAATACAGTTGCTGGCATATTATCGGATCTACCTTACAGTTTTGACTTTTGGCCTCAAAATACACATCAAGCCTATGAGACAACGATCACTGGCATCGAAAAATTGCTGCGAGACATAGTTAGGTGGTTGAATAGAGCCAACGTCCAGTATGTTTTGACAAAACATGCACTCAAATCCATCAAAATTGGTAAAAAATTTATGTCCAAGTATAACGCTATGAAAACTTAAAAACTTGATGATATTTGCCAAAAGAATTCTTTTAATGTGTTTTTTAATGAGTATTAGGTAAAATTATAGTATTTAAAATGGTTATTTGAACCTTTTTTTAACTTTTAGAACCATTGTGTAATCTGCGTGGGAAGAATTGTAAGCTGCGTGGGTATTTTGCCACGCAAATTACTCCACGCAGATTACAAAATCAGAGTATTTTTGATAATAACTCGGCCATCTTTTATTGTATCTAAATAAAATTATAGACCAATAGTCATGACTATATTACAAATCAGCCCTGTAAAAGACGACTCTCTAAGAGTATTAAATATAGAAGAAATTTGAATCCACGTAACTTACATGCAAGGGTAGTAAAACTTGTGTCAGCCCTTATTTTTGGAAATATTTTTAGTTCTGGGCACTGAGGTGCCCATTCACTCTGCTTGATTATTGAAGCATATCATAATAATTTGAGGAACAAAAACTCAGCTGGATACGGTTATAATCTTAGAAGTTATGACCGATTTTACCACGCTTGGGCTAACTGTCCGAAATCGTGTGACCGATGCATATTCGGGTTTATTTTTAAAATTACACGCATTACATATTTTCTTCATCATTCATCTAATATATTGCTTTATGACGATTATTTTGATATACAATAGATACGTACAAAACATAAGGAAAGTAGTAAAATCATAATTTGTAAAAAGTTAGTGCGAGGTGTGACACGCGGAGAACACCAAAAATCCTCCCGTTTTCTACTTTCAGACTGGGTTTTGAAATACTAAGTGAATATAAAATAAGACTTTTTAATCGATTCCACATAGGTATTGAAGTGTTAAATCATGTCCAATCGATCGATATGTCCAAACTTGTATAGTTTAGCATTTACAACCCTGTGACCGAAATTTTCGACCCTTTGAAGAATGACCCTTATATGTAACCTATGATGTCTGCTTACCCCGCAACGGATAAGGCGTTATGTAGGTACAATGAATGGTGGAAAAAATAGAAATGAATGAAAATTAAATCGTAGTTTTTTTTATATATTTTGGTATCTAGGAGGTACTTTTTAGGGTTTCGTAGTCTACTAGAAACCCTTATAGTTTCGTCATGTCTGTCTGTCTGTCTGTCTGTCTGTCTGTCTGTCTGTCTGTCTGTCTGTCTGTCTGTCTGTATGCCGCGCCCTCATATCTTCCTCAGTTTTAGAGCTATCGACATGAAATTTGGTAAGAAGATAGATCGTGTTGACCCAAATATAGAAATGTTAAGAAAAAAATATTTTAAATGTTTTTTGGACCCCCTCCCATACAAGTGAAAGGGGGGTAAAAATATTTTTTTCTTCTGTAATATTGAGTAGGGTATCGTTGAATAGGTCTTTTAAAACTAAGGTGAGGTTTCTTTGAAACAAAGTCACTAAAATGTTTCTGTCACGAGATATTTGCTTTTAAAAAGGGCGTTTTTGACCCATAATTTGTTCCAGCTGTAACTTCTAAAGTGTAAACGCTAAAAATTTGAAATAAATATGGAATATAGCTTACAAAGCATTACAATATCTACAGGAACAAAATCTAGCCAATTTACTTTTCTGTGAAAATCCGAATGAAATAACCAATGTTCTCATTCAAAAATTATCGGAATCGATTAAACTAAATACTATTACCACAAACATACCTAAAAGTAAACGAATCATGAAACCATGGATCACAGAGGGTATACTAAGGTGTATTCTGCCCTACTAAGAAGAAAAACCGTAAGTTAGTGACTACTCATTTTGAGAAAAACGCGAAAGACTTTGAACGTTAATAATTCAAGATTCAATAAAGACACAACGGAGAATATGGATAATATGTATGGAGAATTGACATATTTTTATTTGTGTACATCGTTTTTGCGCTATTTCTTATAGTTTTATTTATAAAGGCAAAAATATCAAACTCATAAGTATTTTTCGAAAAAAATGTATCACTTTACTAAGGAGAAAAACCATAAGTCGGACATATGGCTTTTTGTGAACGGATTCACTTGGTAATAAACCATAAGTATCATCTCATGTCTTTTACGCAAGCGTTGTTGTTAATAGTATCATATTTATTTGTTAATGGAGCTTCTAAATTATTTGCAAATATGTTCTTTTTTATGTTCTAAGACAGCTTTCACACATACCGCCGCCGGGCTAAAGAGATGGCAGCTGCGGGATTTACGTTAATTTTAGTACTTACTTTATGATATTGTATGGACTTCGACGCCTCTGCCATGGCGGCGGCACGCCACATAGCAAAAGTACTGGAAGCATCCCTCTCTTGCGTTATTAATATAATAAAAATAAAAATAATTAATCATGCCGCCAGCCCAGCGACGACATGTGTGAGATAGCTGAGTTAGCCTTTTTCTCAATTTGGGTCAAAAAGTAGTTAGAAGGGAGCAATTAATGTATGAGGTAGGTACTTACCTAAAATAAAACAAGATTATTTTTATAATTTGAAATATTTATTAATGTGGTTTGAGATCAAATTGAGGTACATTGAACATATAACTATAACATCTAACTCTAAAACTTAAGTAAATGTAGTCTATTTGCGACCAGGAATTGTGGAACAGGCCACAGGCTCAGAAAAGGGCTAACTCAGCTATAAGGGATATCTCATACATGTCGTCGCTGGGCTGGCGGCATGTTTTTTTTTTATTATTATTAATAGCGGAAGAGAGGGATGCTTCCAGTACTTTTGTTATGTGGCATGCCGCCGTCATGGCAGAGGCGTCGAGGTCCAGATATTGTATATCATAAAGTAAGTACTAATAATTCGTAAATCCCGCAGTTGCCAACTTTTAAGCCCGGCGGCGGTATGTGTGAAAGCTGTCTTAGAACATAAAAAAGCGGGCACGAGCGTGTCAGACACGCTCACAAATAGGGTTTCGTAGTCAACGTTTAAATATCAGGTCTTTCAGCATTACAAAGTTAATTTTGTTGCTGGTTTGTTTGCAGCTGTATGGTTACCAACCGCAAATTGAAAAACTTAGGTTTTTGCTTCATCTTGAGTGTTACAGTATTCGTTATAGTTTTCATGGTAACTTCATATTAAGAACTATTTTCCATTTTTTTTCAAATATTTTAGCATGCGTGCTCTAGAAGTTACAGCTGGAACAAGCTATAGCTCAAAAACGCCCCCTTTACAAGCAAATATCTTGAGACAGAAACATTTCAGAGACTTTGTGTCAAAAAAACCTACCCTTAGTTTTAAAATATCTATTTAACGATAACCTACTGAATATTACAGGAGAAAAAATATTTTTTGCCCCCCTTTCACATGTATGGGAAGGGGGGTCCAAAAAACGTTTAAAATATTTTTTTCTCAACATTTCTAAGTTTGGGTCAATACGATCTATCTTCATACCAATTTTGATGTTGATAGCTCCAAAACTAACGAAGTTATAAGGGCGCGGCATACAGACAGACAGACATACAGACAGACAGACTTACCGAAATGATAAGGGTTTCTAGTAGACTACGAAACCCTAAAAAGAACATATTTGCAAAGAATTTCGAAGATCCATTAACAAATGAATATGATACTATTAACAACAACGCTTGCGTAAAAGAAATGAGAGGATACTTACGGTTTATTAAGAAGTGAATCCGTTCACAAAAAGCCATATGTCCGACTTATGGTTTTTCTCCTTAGTAAAGTGGTACAATTTTTTCGAAAAATACTTATTAGTTTGATATTTTTGCCTTTATAAATAAAACTAGAATGAATAGCGCAAAAACACTGTACACAAAAAAAATATGTCAATTCTCCATACACAACAGTAATTTGTAACGTTGTATCTTTATTGAATCTTGAATTATTAACGTTCAAAGTCTTTTGCGTTTTTCTCAAAATGAGTGGCCACTGACTTACGGTTTTTCTTCTTAGTAGGGCAGTACAATACGCGGCAAGAGGTGCGCGGGAGGAAAAGTTAGAGAGAGATAGCTCTATATTGCGTGTAATAGGAGTTTTGGACTAAGGTTTTTATTACTCTGATGTACTCGAATTCCGGGCCAAAAGTACTAAGGTGAAAAACCGTATGTCTATTTTTTGTGTAGGCATAGTGACATATGGTTTTTCTGCTTAGTGTTCGTATATTGATTAAACCATATATCCAGTACTTGTGGCTTTTCTGCTTCTGACACAAGACATATGCTTTTTTTGCTAGTAAGAGCTACAAGTTTAGAGGTAAAGTCCTAGAATAGAAAGTATTGACTTACGAGTTTCTAAAATTGGTAGTTTCTCTTCAATACCAACCGTTCCTAGAGAGAAAAAAAGGCTTTTTTTCACTGATCCCAAAACTGTATTTAACTCGATTTCCGTTAATTACCGACTTACGGGTTTTCTTCTTAGTAGGGCAGTATTAGGAACAGAAATAATCTTCAGAAGAAATTACGTGATGACCCCCTAAACGAAATAAAAAAAATAACATACACACGCTACAGAAATTACTGTAACAATTTAATAAAAAAACTTAAAAGGAAATATAACAAACAACTTCTTGCAAACTCTCTTAAGAATAATAAATTACTATGGAAGAACATTAAAAATATCACTTACACTAACAAATCAACTGAACTAAAATCGGAACTAAAAACTCTTAAACCAACAGAAGGTGAATCGGCAAATTTTATAAATTCTTATTTTTCTAATATAGGCAAAGAGCTAGCTCAGGATATTCACTCTTCTCTAATTCCGGAAGAACAAGTTACCTATCTAAATAACCTACCTAAGCAATCCCAATCTTTTGTACTGTTGGACACTGATAATGATGAAATTGATAAGGTCATAACTTCGCTAAAATCTGCCAGTGCCCCAGGATGGGATAATATATCCACAAAATTTTTAAAACATGTCAAACACGTAATAATACCAGTGATAACGCATCTCGCTAACCTTTGTTTTAAACAAGGTGTTTTTCCTAATCTATTAAAAAAAGCTATTATCACTCCAGTATACAAGGGTGGGGATAGAGACGATGTCAGTAATTACAGACCCATATCAGTATTACCAGCTATATCAAAAATTTTGGAAAAACTATTGAATTCAAGACTATTAAATTACCTAAAAACTTACAAAATATTGTCTCCATCCCAATTTGGTTTTAGGCAAGGTTTAACAACGGAAGATGCGATAATTACCCTAACAACATTAATTACTCAACAGCTTGATGACAAAAAGAAAAGCCTATGTATCTTCATTGATCTAAAAAAGGCATTTGACACAGTCTCTGTCCCCATCCTTGTACAAAAGCTTGAAAAAATTGGAGTAAGAGGGGTTCAACTCTCCATATTTCGTGATTACCTTACCAACCGAACACAAAAAGTTAAGCTAGAACAGTACACCAGTGAAGACATTGGCGTGTCCTGCGGAGTACCACAAGGCAGTGTATTAGGCCCGACACTCTTTCTAATCTATATAAATGACCTCTGTAACATGCGTTTAGATAATGCCAAAATTTTTTCATACGCAGATGATACTGCCATTGTCTTTACTGGATCGTCCTGGGAAGTTACAAAAACAAATGCCGAAAAAGGTATGATCCTAGTCTCAGAGTGGTTGAAAAATAATCTCCTAACTCTAAATACAAATAAAACTAATTATATTTGTTTTGGAATATACAATAATTTCCAACCTGATAATGACTACACTCTTAAAATACATAAATGTAAAATAGCCAATAATAGCCAGTGCAATTGTCCAGAAATAAATAAAGTAACGCATACAAAATATCTTGGTATTCTACTTGATCAGAGGCTATCTTGGTTGCCACAGATTGAACTGCTAAACGAAAAAATAAGAAAATTCATTTGGATGTTTAAGTCATTAAGGCATGTCGTACCAAAATCCATGCCCAATTCTAAGAATCCAAGAAACGTATTAAATGAAATTTACATTGCTTTAGTTCAATCTGTGATAACTTACTGCATCTCTGTATGGGGTGGAGCCTCTAAAACGCACTTTTTAGAAGTGGAAAGAGGACAAAGAGCCTTATTGAAGGTAATGTATTTTAAAAAAAGAAGGTGCCCCACTGAACTTCTGTATAAAACATGCAACTTAATGACTGTTCGCAAACTGTACATTTTAAATATTGTTTTAAAAACTCATAAAAATCTAACATACGACCCCACTATCAAAGAAAAAAGAAGGAAAGATGTTGTGGTGAGTACTGCAGAGCAAGAACGGTTTTGCGAGTAAACAGTACAAACATCGATCAACATACTTATATAATAAAATAAATAAAGAGCTAAAAATATATACAAGCAATTACCACGAATGTAAAACTACTCTAGTGAGTTGGCTAAAACAAATAGACTACGATACATGTGAGAAACTATTGCAAAAAACTACATAAAAACATACTTTGATACCTATTATATTATGATATGCATATAATATTATACTATTCTATTATATTGTATGTAAGTATATTAAATATAGTAAACATTTAAGTAAATATAATATACATATTATCCTTGCTCGTTTAGAGTATAAGATAAATGCACACTTACATTAAGACACGTACACACCCCGCAAACATACAAACTATCCAAACACAAACAGAATAACTAGTATCTAAATAGAATAACTTAGTTTTATAGATCTTTTGTTAAACCTTCAAAGTTTAAAATAACGTTATAGAAGAGCAGGGCTCTCCTGGCACAGGCAATATTTTTGCTTAAAAGGAGGCCCTAGCAACTTGCTTAGATTAAGAATACTTTGAAAGTAAATAAATGTTTTTTGTTTTTTTTTTTTTTTAATCTGTAATTACAATGAAAACTATAACGGATATAGTACCCGTAAAGGTTTCAGAAAAAAATGAATTTTTCTATTTACGGTTGGTCATCATACTGCTTCTAACAAACCAGCAACAAAATTAAGTTTGTAATGCTGAAAAACCTGATATTTTAACGTTGACTACGAAACCCTATTTGTGGGCGTGTCTGACACGCTCTTGGCCGGTTTTTTGAAATATCTGTTAGATTTAATAACTTCATAAAGATTAGGGCAGGAAGATAGTGATAAATCACTGGCTTCCTAAAGGTAAGTACTTCTTCTAGATTTTATTCGTAGCTTACAAATTTTCCTGTGAGAGTTTCACGATTTGACGCGGTAAATGTGTTGTTCCTAGTTGTCCTCA
Organism: Phthorimaea operculella; assembly: GCA_024500475.1. Classification (NCBI taxonomy): domain Eukaryota; kingdom Metazoa; phylum Arthropoda; class Insecta; order Lepidoptera; family Gelechiidae; genus Phthorimaea; species Phthorimaea operculella. The sequence goes on along the minus strand of JANFCV010000046.1, from coordinate 2,681,593 downwards.
AAATAAAAATCCTAATCCGACAAACACACACACTTTATTTATAGGTAAGTAATTATTAAAAACCCTATTTTGACCAAGTGGTAGCGGCTGAGAATTCTGCCACCCCTAGTCCACTCAGGGTGTTTCGTAAAGGAGATGTAGAGTTTTTGAACTCGGCTACAATATCCGTCGACCATGGTCAACCGAATGGTGGAAAAATAGAATAATACAACCTATGATAGCATTCCCAAAGACGGTCGACGTCAGGCCGGTCGTAAAATCATTTTGCAATATGATTTTCTCATTATTAAATTTATGAGAATAATATAGCGCTGTGAGTGCATTAAAAATTCTAATACATACATTTATTTGCATACGATACTGGAAATATCTGTTTTTTATATCGTAAGCAATAATTCGTTCAGGTTACGATAAAAGCTTCGTGGCACTTAGGATGTTAATGCCCCATTTACGATGAAAACTTTAAACAGCTTTACCTTCGAAAGAAAAAGAGTTGAAATCTTATTAATAAATCGTTTAAATATTTAGAGAGGATGTGTAACAGGGCATGCCGTTTCACACTCAATAATAAAACGTTTTTTGTCAAATTGGTGGTTACGATATTCTGCCATTTATAGGTCAAATTATTAATAATTTAGTATAATACAGTGATGGAGTTTATACAGTGATTACAGTGATATAGATATGTTATTATCAAACAGATCTTTTTAAAAAGTGCTTGTATGTAATATAATAAACAATAAAACGAGGATATAATTTAAATTCGTATATTATCGCAAAAGTAGAATGATATACAAATCAGGAGCAAAACAAAAACGATATGTAAATTTTTCTATTTATACATAGAGCCTTTGCCCTGCAGTGGGACGTCACAGGCTGACAATAATAATAAAAACATAGAGGTACCGAAAGATGGACTTTCCCGTAAATGCTTAGTTCAACAGGTCAAACTGAAGAACTTTCTCTATAGAACATACTAGATCGGTTTTTTTTTTAATTGTAGGTACCTTGTGTATAAAACTGCTCGGTCAGCTGATTTTTTTTGTACTGGAGGTCCATGTTTTTTATACGGTGTGTAAGGGACGGTGTAACGAAAACTTTGCAAGCGTGCTCAGACTATGAAACTTAACAACTTTCCCCATGGAACAAACAGTGGTAAACGAAAAAATATTTGATTTTCCATACAAAGTCAGTCAGGTGATCGTGACTTTTGTAAGGGAAATCGGATTTTTTTTCGTTTACGTAAGTTCCACGGGGAAAGTTGTTTAGTTTCTTCATGGTCTGAGCACGTCTACAAAGTTTTTGTTACACCGTCCCTTACACCCTGTATACTTTGACCTGGGGGAAAACTGTTCAGGTAGGCTTTTGGAGCTTAGCGTTCTCGGGAAACTCTATCGTTTAATACTATCTGATTCATAGAAGAAGGGGAGTCGAAATGGCAACATTATTGTTGCCATCTTGCTCAAATGTCAAGTAATATGAAAAAGACGCAAGCAATTATGTTGCCATGTTGCTATTTCGGGATTTCGGGTCGCTTTCTTCTATGAATCAGGTTTTAGAAGAAAAGGATACATATACAACGCTTGTGTCCATTGCGAGGTAGGCAGACTGTACAGTTTAAAGCAATGGACATATACAGTGGCCGTCATAACAAAAAGCAGTAAAGGGTTCACAATTTATAGCATATGCAGTACAATCTTTATCGTCATTACAAAGATTCTCCGCTGAAATGAAACAAATAAAAAAATATTTTATTCAATTTATTTTATGTAATACTAGCTGGTGCCCGCGACTTCGTACGCAAGGTGTTAGAGGCTTTGTGTTAGTTAAATTATATCTACATGTTGTTACACTGTTAATCAGTGATTTTGAAATCAGCCACAAGTTAAATGTGTGGCTAGGGCTGAGTCAAATTTCGTCGGGTGCGCGAACTAAGACTGACTAAGGTCTTCTTCTTCTTCCTTAGGGTGGGATGCCTGCGGTGCTCGCAGACGGGTAATCAGCTGCACTTATTGGCATTTGCTGTGCCTACAAATGTGAAACTTAAAGATTATTATGGTACCATTTGAAGGCAAATAAATAAGTATAGGTATGCGTATGAATATGAGTATCCCAAGGACTAAAAGATCTTTGACACAATCTTGGAAGCCCGAGATTCAGTGCGGCGCGTGCGATGACTTGGTAATCGTGTTGATCATGTTCTTTGCTAACTTATATTTATTTACCAGGATGGTGATTAAGCGACTGCTCTATTGCGCTTAGGGTTTAGCCGGGACTTACATCGCGTTTTGGGTTAGAGGGCAGGAAAATATACCTAGCCTGATTCTTTCGAAAGTTTTACATCCATGCTTCTTGTAGCACTCAAAGGAACGAATTAACCTCATCATTTTAGCTATTTTTTTTAAGCTTGCTTTAATTTAATGGTTTACTTGTAACCGATTACTTCTATAAAATCCTTGACCTTTTTAGACAATTAGGTACACGTTCCCAAATGATTATCTCTCCGACTGATTTTGGCCATGGTGACCACTTCTACTACTAATCAAGTCGACACTGATTCGCCCGTTGGTGGTTTTGTATCCTACATCGTATTTCATTACGTCAGTTGCCCAGGATATATTAAGGTACACAAACGTTTGCGCAAACGCAAATGCAGGCACTTAGTCGTCCTCCTCCTCGATTTAGTGGAACTGACGAAGAGGTCGGATGCGGTGTCTGGCCGACAGTTACTGCAAGTGCCCTCTACCTTCGCCCTAGGTTGTCCAATTGGCCTTGCTGAGTCGCCGAGTCCACCAAGCCCAGTTGCACTATCTGCATTGGGTTACCTTTTTCGCCGAAACAGATTTTGCAGGAGCGAGCTGCTTTTGTTTGATCTAGGAGAGAAGGGAATGTAGGAACAGGAGTGGATAGGAATGTGGTGAGTTTGGGACAGGAACACAGGTAGTAACCTGTAAGGTTCTACTGGAAGAAGCTCGGGAAGCCGGAGTCGTGTACTCGTATACCACATCTAAACTTTCGATCCAGAAGCTGATATATAATAAGGTACCCCTGGCTAAAACAGACATATTACGCTGGTGTATAGTTTTTTTTTTGTTTTTCTTGTTTTTATGAGCATAACGTCTGAATTTTGATTAATTAATGTTATATTTAAGTTTGCACCAAATCTATAGCCAATTTGCCAAAAAACAGCTGCTTTCAAATTAACTTTTAGTATTAGAAGAAGAAAAACGACTACGCAGACGTACACTTAAAGTTTTTTTTCTTTATGTGTCATTATCATTATCAGTTTATATCGCTTTATCGATGACCCGCTGCCATGTAAACCGTACCTAATGTAAGACGTAATGTACTTATAATACGGCGGTTAAAACAAACTTGCTGCTATATAACGTTAAGACGTTAGAACTACTTAAACAAATAACAAAACCTCAGTAAATGATGTGATAATTTACCTATATACACGTTACGTTCAAACACGTATCACTATTATCCCTTGCATGGTAGAAAAAAGGCTAACACCAACATTTCTCTTGTAATTGACAACACGTAATTTTTAAATGAAATACATACTTTGTATGTAGTTAGTTATGCTCGTTTTCGGGCATCAGCAACAATTAATCGAAACCACTGGCTCATCTGTAGCTCTTGCTGTTATTTTCACCTTTCACTCTCTTGTTGCTAACATAACATTACTATATCAGCCACAATAAAGTCTACTACACTGAACATGGGCCTCCCTCTTATAGTAGGGGGATATGTGCCATACTCACCACGCTTGGCAGGCGGGTTAGTGAGCGCAATGTAAGATGTTGCAATGCTTGAACCCCTGGATGAATTTATCCCTTAGTCGCCTCTTACGACACCCACGGAAAGATATGGGGTGATGACATTCTAAGCCAGCATCACACGGCAACACAACATAGCCATCAACAATAGCCACATAGACACAACACCTAACTTTTAATCTACCAAGCATTCGTATCCACGAAGGTTTTCATACAAATTTTCCCAAAGCAAACATGTACTACAAATTAATCATTAGAAGGAAATATCTTGAGACAGAAACATTTAATCGATTTTGTTTCTAAGAAACCTGCACTTATTTTTAAAAGACCTATTCAACGATACCCCACTCAATAGGATAGACTGTAAAAAACTTTGCTGGGTTTTCCCGTGGTAATGAGAGATTTTCCCGAAGTAAAATGTATCCTAAATGTTGACCCGAGTAATAAGCTACCACGATATAAAATTTGGTAACAATCTGCTCAGTACTTTTTGCGTTAAAGAATAACAACCAAACAGACAGACAGACAGAAAGACAGACAGACAGACAGACAGACAGACAAACAGACAAAAATTTTTTTAGCTTTTGTTTTGATATTTTTATCTTAAACATAATCCAAAACAAAAATCCTTTTTTGAATCTATTTCATGTACAGACTTGGTACTCGTTACTGTTTTATTATATGTATAGATGAAAAAGACGCAAGCAATTATGTTGCCATGTTGCTATTTCGGGATTTCGGGTCGCTTTCTTCTATGAGTCAGGTTTTAGAAGAAAAGGATACATATACAACGCTTGTGTCCATTGCGAGGTAGGCAGACTGTACAGTTTAAAGCAATGGACATATACAGTGGCCGTCATAACAAAAAGCGGTAAAGGGTTCACAATTTATAGCATATGCAGTACAATCTTTATCGTCATTACAAAGATTCTCCGCTGAAATGAAACAAATAAAAAAATATTTTATTCAATTTATTTTATGGATATGTTCTACTTATGAAACTGATCAACTTTATAAAATAATGGTCCTATTAAATTCGCTACAAATGTTATACGAGCATGTGTAAAAGAAAAATATTTAAGGCATTAAAAAAAACAACAACCTAGTATTTTTTTTTAACAAACCTTTTAATTTCTTACGTGAACACCTTTGATTTATCTCCCGCCACGTAGACAATAAGTGGATATGCACTTTCACGACACGCACACAACCAATCAACCAATAACAGGACTTATTTTGATTTTGGTGCGTAATCATCGAAGTACAGTACGGTGATGTGTTTCTAGGACAAACAGGATGCACTTGTTTTCGTTTTAGTCTTTTTTAGTTAAATACTATTTTCTCGAAAATACGCGCATAGATATTTAAAAAAAATGGCCAAGAACATAAGAATTTCTATTTTTCGATCTGCCACTTAAATATTTGCACCGAATTTAAATAGAACCTTATATAAAAATATACTTACATACAACTTTTGTTTGAAATTTAAAAAAAACCATCTATCGAATAAAGTTAAATAAAATTGTTTTTGATTTAAAATTTGTTTTTATATTTACAAAAAAAGTTACTTTTTACAATTTTGCGAGTAGAGCATAACCTAAAAGTGTTTGGTAAAAACTATTTTAAGTCAAATATTTTTTTACTTACAATCAGCAACTGCTCCAGCCACAAAGAAAATGGTCAAAAGTGACAAAATCAGCGCCAACTTCATAATTTTGTATATTTATTTTCGCCTCAAATAATAATACGTAAATAAAATAACTTTCAATCATGAATTTCTTCTTTTATACGAACGTTACGGTTTGAAACCTATAATGGATTTAGAGATTTAGTTCCAATTATTAATCGCGATTTCATAGTTTTGGTACATTTAACCTATTTAGTGCCCAATTTATAAGAAATACAGGGTATTAGGAAGAGTATTACGTTCCTTTAAACCATGAATTCTGTAGGTATGATAAAGTGTCTTGACCATGTTAAAAAAAAAACTCAATTTTAAAAAACTTTTTATTTTAATGTTCAACTTAAGGTGTGGGCGCGACATAGCGCATGGTTACAGTCACGTTCAGCTGCGGTTGTACCGTTTTAGACCTTATTTCACGCGGCGAAAGAACGGTGCAAAGTTATACTGGGTGTTACAAAACAACCAATAAAGCTGAAAGGAGGTCAAGGTACTCATGAAACTGAACAACTTTCCCCCTGGAACATGGGTCGAAATATGAAAAAAAATCGGACTTCCCACACAAAATGAACTAACTCACTTTGTATGGGAGATTTATTGGTTGATTTGTAACACGTTGTATAGAATGAAATTTTACTACTGACCAATTCTGCCGTACAGAGCCTAAAACGCAGTATCTGCATTATTGCCATTTTTTTTTAATGTTGAACCTTGACACCCACATCACAAGTTTTATGTCAATTTTTCCGGATTTTTGATAGAATAACTGAAAGTTGAAATAATTGAAAGTCGATTTGCAATTTTGCAGTAACTGATGACAAAACGGCAAATAAATGTAACAATACCAATTAAAATGCAGCATCTACAGTTATCAACGAACATTACTGATTAAAATGCAGTAATGAATACAGAAACTGCAATGCAGTTTGTAATTTAGGTAGTTATGTTATGGTAATATACCGGCTAAAGTGCAGTAAAAATCAGATACTGCATTTTAGTTGGGAAATTTGTATTATTGATAAACTTAATTCACCACCTAAATCGCAGTATCTTGATTATAAACAGTACATACTGTATGTTACTTGGGAAATTTATATTATAAATGGGCGGAACTTACCACCTAAATTGCAGTATCTTAATTCGAATCAGCACATACTGCATATTACTTGAGAAATTTATATTATTAATGGGCTTAATTTACCACCTAAATTGCAGTATCTTGCTTCTATGCAGCACATACTGCATGTTATTTGGGAAAACGATATTATTAATTTGTCTTAACTTACAACCTAAATCACAGTATATTGATTCTAAACGGTACGATCTTGGTTTTATTGGAAAGCGCTAAAGGTATTTTACTTAGGATATGTATAGTCAAGATGGACGATGGCGAATCTGCGAGGCATCGGTCTCACGAGTGTCTTGCGACAACTCTTGTGAGCTTCGTCCTCTACGAAATGAAAGTTAAACAACCATTACAAAACGAAACGCACCTAAAAGTCAAATTAAATAACTTTAATTAGAGCCAGGCAATTATCAAGCGTCTCATAACTTCACCAACCGCTTCCGCTACACATAATCCTGATAAGTGGGTATATTCGTATTACATTTTAGCCCTTCCTCCGTAATCGTTACCATTTTTGGAAGCCCGCACCCGTCATTCACCCGGTGCACCAAGCGTTATGAGGAGTGATCTTCCAGGTCTGTTTTTGCTTGTTGCTCTTCTAGCTAGCAATGAGGGCCCGTTCAGCCTCCGCCTGTTTCTCGTTTAGGGCTTGTTTGGCTAGAAGACGATTTTTTTACATGTTATTTTTATAAGATAGCGGTAACTGCGAGCTATTATTTAGGTTTACAAGTTAAAACGCAGCAAAGTAGGTGAGATACTGCATTTTAGATGGCAATATTAATTAAGTTTGCAAAAATTTGCAGTATCTTGCACAGATACTGCATTTTATGCAGTTTATATGAGAAAAAAATCTAAAATTGAAATGTAGTAAGTAACTGCAACGAATTTAAACATTCGTTTTTTTTTCGTCAACTGTGAGCTAAATGTAACTTATTTTTCTGTCCCTTCCTTCTTTGTAACTATACGTTTTTGATGGTAGTGAATGCTCTAACTGAAAACATCAGGAAATTGTAAAAATTATTAGCTAAAGTAGTTTTTCACTGTTTTCTCAAAACTGTCCGATTGCAGATACTGCGTTTTAGGGACTGCACGGCAGATTGTCGCCTTACATTTACAACAAGACCTCTGACGGGATAATTACATAATTACTCGGGTAGCCCTTACAAGCCGAGGCGCACCTATAATCACATACGGTGCGGCACTCTTGTACAGAAGGCTCACTTCAACCACAAAATAGAGAATTTGCAGAAGGACAGCTCGCCCGTTTATCTGATCATTTACACCTATACCCTGAGGTTGCTAATTTTTCCATAAGAATTTTTCCATAAAATTGAAATGTAGTAACTGCAACGAATTTAGACATTTGTTTTTTTTTTCGTAAACTGTGAGCTAAATGTAACTTATTTTTCTGTCCCTTCCTTCTTTTTAACTATACGTTTTTGATGGTAGTTATAGCGTCCTGGTAGACGCTAAGATGATGAGACTTGACTGAAGTCTGAAGTGGCTCGTCGACGCGCCATCACACAGCCGCTCGGGGCTACGGTCGGGCATAAACTGACTGACAGGACAGAATCCCTACCCTACCGTCCGTGGTGACGTACGTGCTCGAGACACTGACAGTCAATACACTTACTCTTTATACTACGATAGTCATTACACTAACTCAATACACTACATCTCCCTTTTGTTTTAATTTTTGTTTTATTTATGCTTTGGTCTTCTTCCCTGGTTATGAGCCTCCGTTTCCGTAAAACCATTTAAAATAAATAGGTAGGTACTAATTTTTCCAAAACTTAGATTTCTATTTTAATAGCTTCCTCAACTGATGGTAAGGCACAAAAATAAAATCGATGAGGGTAAACATTGATAGATAGGTAACTTATGATAGGCATCAATGAATAAAACTAAACTCATTTTTAAACTACGTAAGAAAGTATTTTACCTATTACCTATATTCCCCTTCTTTTGTTTTAATTTTTTTTTCTGAATTGTTATTGTTGTTAGTGGTAACCTTCTACACGAAAAATGTTGAACATAATCGAAATAATCTTGCTTGTACCCGAAAATGTCAATTTTCTTATTGAATAAGATTTCTGTCTACCTGTTATTCCTGTCTGACTAAAGTCGTAGGCAATAAATAGGTAGGGTTCATCAGTGAGGTGATGAAAACAAAACGTCTTATATTTTACTTGTCCGTATATGCTGATAGATAATAAACATAGGTATTATTGTAATCTGAGATTGTAATAAATAACTTTCGTTCACCTTACAGTAGTATTTCGCAATAATATTATATTCTATGTGTAAATGACTGAAGAAACAAACAAATTGATACAAAATCAATCAGCTGAATAATAAAGCATCAACTACGTTTAACAGCTTAGTTCTTACTATCAGGCTGTATAGAAGATGTTGCTACAAAAGCAATAATGCCGCCAATCGTACAATTTATGATAATTAACTACATGATAAACTAAAATATTTTTTAACTTAAGTATTTTGTTCTTGTTCAATAAAGTCTGTTGTATCTAAGGTCATCCACCTTACTTAACTGATACAACAATTATAATTATGAATAAATTATATACCTATGATATAAATATAATTTCGGTTAGTTAGTCCAGTGAATTTCTTAGCTTTACCCAGTTGAGTTTCCAACTTTTTCATTATTTAATTTAAAATTGAATAAGCTTTGCGTTCAGTTATAAAACTTGCAACAAACAAACAAAACGTTCTCATTAGAAGAATAAAATTCATTAAAATGAATAAGTAGGTATATCCGACACCCGCATGTAAAACAGCGCTCACAACAAAAATGGAATTGCCAAAGTGTTGATTGATGATATTATATCTAAAATAATTATCTCCATAAGTCAGCAATGGATGAGTATTGGTCCCAACAAATTTAGCATTCACCAAAATCGACCCCAAAAATAACAAAGCATCATAATAGCTATCAGCAGTGTGAATTAGTAATTATTAGCTCGTGTAGTTTTATGAAACTAACCACTTACATCGATCAAATTTAAAATTTGTTATTGTGATCGCTGGACTCTCCTTGAGATACTAACATTTTATTTGTTATAATTTAATACTAGCTTTGAAGAAGCTTTTCTTTTGTAAAATTCTGAAAATCGGAATTTGTAGTCACTTAATTTTCTGCTATAAGTTGTCTGTTCGCTGTGACGCAGTATGTTCAACGGGCTAAAACCCAGGACAAGATGTGTCCACACTGTTTAAACCGAAGTGGAATACTGCATATCTATTTTGAAGTCTGAACTGCGTTAACTTACGTTTAATTTGCTGGGAACTCCCGCGGGTGACACTTTTACCACTTGACAGACTTGGGCCGGTAATAAACAGTCTTACCAACAGTTGCCAACAGTGAAATGATAATAAATTTCCTGGGCTCAGCACGAACAATTTCAGATCCCCTGTCTTGCACTTGCTCTGAAATTCAATACTCCAGCATTTGTTAGAAACGAAATCCACTGCAGTCACCGCTGCGTGGTCCCGGTAAGTTCATAGGTACTAGATTTTTTTTTGGTAATTGTGTATACTGTTCTTTGTGTTGTGCAATGACGTTATATTACTTGCTTACTAGTAACATCGCAATATCCAGTATCATATTTTCTTCTGTATCTACCTGCCCAGGTTTGCATCGAAATTGACCAAAACGTCGTATAAGTAGTTATACCTATCACATCGTTCCCGTTTATAAATAGGTTGAATCTACTAAAGTGTGCTCGACAACGATAATCTGGCAACAAGAAACGCCGTCTGTCTGTTACCAGTGCCTGTATTCTATACCTATCTTCTTCTCCCCCCCTTTTATTTTTTAACCCACAATATTATGCAACAACACTGCACAAATTACAGTGAAACGTCCATGTCTACGTAGAACGAACACTTATAAGTAAAATATTGTAGGAAGGTAAACTGAAGACTTCTACCCCCGCAAACTCACTTGAAATCATACAATATATATTGGTTAGCAAACAAATACAAAGGGAAACCCTTAAATACCTAATCGTCAGCACTTCTTGCACCCGCAAGGGACAACATACACTTACTTAACAGGAAACAAACTCCCAAAATAATATCTTTAAACCGCTAAATCACCCACGGGAATTGAACCTGCGACAATGATAACACATGACTGCATGTACCTATGTATGTAGGTATATACCTACCTATATCATGAATGAAAGACAAAAACAATGTAATGTGTTCCAGTTCCTCAGTAGTTCTTCAGTACCAAAGTAATATAAAAACCAATGATCAAAGGTTTCATTTGAATTGATATTTTCTAAACCACAGCATTACTAGGTGTACATTCTTTCATTCAAACCCACTTATCTCGTCCTGCACAACAAACTATTGGAGAACAACCCACTAGGTTGTAATAACTGGCTTTTCCTACCGTGGTTTTACCTGCGGCTAAATTTTGATATTCCCGTGAGAATTACCGACATGTTTACCTGTGGTAAAGAGTAACCATTTCCACTCTCCTTGCTCTCTGATAGACTTCCACTCACCTTTCCATCTGTAATATTATATTAGACTTGGGCGTTCATCGACTCGGCCGGCTCTACTCCACGATAGAAGGAGAAGGAGATATGAATTATCCTTCTAGCCCACGAGGTCTACCTTCCGCAGTTCCAGGCCCCGCTGGGTAGGTATACGTATTGAAACCGAGAAACCAGTACTTACAGAAATACATACACACAATAGGTATATATTTTTCACTTATCGGTTCTTCTTCTTCGAGTGGGACACTAAGTCATCCAACGACCCGATGAGACCTGATGTTAGAGTTGTTCAACCGCCTACTTCAAGTAGAAGACCTCTGACATGGTTGTGTAACTAGACTTCGCAATCGGTGTAGCATGCAATGTCTTAAACAGAATTCACAAACTGGTATATATCATCTGAGTGACACCTCCGAGAATGGAATCCGAAACTTGCGTTGCGTTACAAGTGCAATTGCACTAACATTAACATATTTTAGGATCAGTTTTCACTGCTATACCCACTACTGTGTATTCATCAATTAAATGACCAGTTTTACACTGTTTGACTTACTTTATATGTATCAATACAATGGACAGATTTACTGCCGTATGATAACTTCAAATTACTATTGATTTCGATCAGATCGTATCTGTTCTCATCGATTTAACGATCAGGTTATACTTGTTACCGTTGATTTAACAATCAGGTTATATCCATACCTGCTACCATCGATTTCAGGATAAACCTGTTACCGTTGATTTAACAATCAGGTTATATCCATACCTGCTACCATCGATTTCAGGATAAACCTGTTACCGTTGATTTAACAATCAGGTTATATCCATACCTGCTACATCGATTTAACGATCAGGATAAACCTGTAACCGTTGATTTAACAATCAGGTTATATCCATACCTGCTACATCGATTTAACGATAAGGTTTTATTTGCTAGCATCATCGATTTAACGATTAGATTATTTTGCTACCAACAATCGACACCAAACGAGACCTTCTTTCAAGTACCTTTTGTTTCGTTTATATTATTTTCTCTTCATCAAAAATACCTACAAACTTAATAAACCTACTACTGAACGGTTTTATAATTTTAATGATTGGTATAATGTAGGCAGCTACTACTACTGAAAAATTATAAATTATTTTACCATGTAAATAGTAATGTCTGTCTTAAGTTTCAATGCTGTACACTAAAATACCATTAAACACGTATTTACGAGTAAGCAACTTATTTTGCCAAAGATTCAACTAACTTTTTAGCCCACAACTAGCGATTACTTTATTTTGATTGAAATGGCTATGTGCGATAGTAATTTCATTCAAGCATTACTTGCCTAATTTTCACACACGTATGTGGTACTATGGAATACATTTGTAGCTATTGTAAGTAGGTAATTGAGAATATTTCAGGACTTCAAGTAAATTATCCAAATACCTATAGTTATCTTGATGGTGATTTCTTATTTACTTAGATAAGAATTTATTAGCTAGGGTTTTATTCCAATGTTTTATTCTGAGGTTTTCATAAATATTCGAATTTATGTTTTATTTTTCCTATAGACCTACATGTCATACATAACTAGTAGTTTTCATATAAATAGGTATTGTATAAGTAGTTAGTAAATTTTGATTGTTTTATTTGATCAGGAAATTAATGCCTTTTTTCTTCGTTTTTGTGTGAAATAAATAGGTATTAACTTGCAGATAATATTCTAATCCACAAAAATAATAACATAGAATCTAATAATGTTACTGTTCAAGAATCACTCGGCTGGTTGGCAAGTTGATCTACGTCATGTGATAGCAATAACAAATCCTTATGCAAATACGTCGTAACATCAGTACTGCAACTGTACATAGATAAGTATCAGCGTTCCTAAGGGGTAGGATGACTATTTCTACAATAATTGATCTCACTATGTAACGGTAAAAAGTGATATGATATTATATCATATACCTGGTTACTTTTTTTCGATTCCTTCACAGAAACATGATCCAAATTTGACCTTCTGGTTTCACTGAACTGTTTAAGAGCTTACACAGATATAATCCATGCACAGTTTCCGCGTCGGCGCCTCACTTCCACCCTTTCTTCTTTTTTTTTTGTTTTTTTTTTGCGTTTTATAATCTTTCCTACGTTTATCACTATGATTTCACATGAATTGACTGCGGAAACGCGACAAAATGACACCATTTTAAAATAAATTCGAAATAGAAACTGTACCATGGCCGCGACACGAAACATGTACGGAGTTACGGAGTACCTACATATCAAAAGCGATCATAACAACATTGGTATCTGTCGTTTTTATTTATTTATTTTACCCTTTTTTTGCATAGCTTTGACTACTAGGGTTTTTAGGTCTTTGTGGGCGTGCTAAATGATTATTTTGCCTATTGTTTTTATTCAGGCGTTTTAGATAAAGCAATTTTTCCTCGTATTTTTCCAGACACAATAAAGGTGTCCAATAATTACTTAACTTTAGAAGCGTCATACCGACAATGTTTTTAAAATGTTACGAAGTATTTAGTTCACATTAAGTGATAGATAGGCTTTTCGCCAATCGTTCAAAGTCCATGACCTATCTCATCTACGATTTCTGATGGGGCATAAAACAAATACTTTTGCTCGTAGCAATCGGTAGATTGCCTACTATCGCCTCAGTGGCATCAAAAAGTTACCTTTTGCAGGTTCAATTAAATGCTTTTAAATTATTTTCTCTCACGGTCAAGCCTTTCCTTCCCTTTTTAAAAGGAAAAAAAATATTGCACTTTACTCACGGTTTTTCCGGTTTTAGTAATTTTTCCTCGTCGCCACATATAGCGTCCTGGTAGACGCTAAGATGATGAGACTTGACTGAAGTCTGAAGTGGCTCGTCGACGCGCCATCACACAGCCGCTCGGGGCTACGGTCGGGCATAAACTGACTGACAGGACAGAATCCCTACCCTACCGTCCGTGGTGACGTACGTGCTCGAGACACTGACAGTCAATACACTTACTCTTTATACTACGATAGTCATTACACTAACTCAATACACTACAGTAGTGAATGCTCTAACTGAAAACATCAGGAAATTGTAAAAATAATTAGCTAAAGTAGTTATTCGCTGTTTTCTCAAAACTGTCCGATTGCAGATACTGCGTTTTAGGGACTGCACGGCAGAATAGCGAAAACTCAGAATCGACTGGTGATAAGGAACAACTTTCCCCAAGGAACATCTATAGGTCGAAATACGAAAAAAAAAATTTAGACCTCCCATAGTAACTGTAATCAGCTGATCGGCAAGTTTGTATGGGAGGTCCAAATTTTTTTTTCGGATTTCGACCTATGTTCCTTGCGGAAAGTTGTTCCTTATCACCAGCCGATTCTGAGTTTTCGCTATCGGTCACTAGTAAAATGTCACCCTATAGAAGCAATAATTTCAATAAATTGGAATTAAATGATCTAAATAAATTGATTTCATAACTTAAAGTTTGCAGGTATAAATGAAGAAAGTCATAATCGAGAGTTACTTGCATCGATATTTTAGAAGAAAATAAACTTTCACAATGAAACTGGTGCTGATTTTGTCGTTTTTAACAATTTTCTTTGTGGCGGGTGCGATTGCTTGGACTCCTTGTGAGTAAAATTACTTTTACTAAAAATTCCTTTTTAGGGTTTCGTAGTCTACTAGAAATCCTTATCATTTCGGCAAGTCTGTCTGTCTGTATGCCGCGCCCTCATAACTTCGTCAGTTTTGGAGCTATCGACATCTGATCTGAAGATAGATCGTGTTAACCCAAATTTAGAAATATTGAGAAAAAATATTTTAATTGTTTTTTAGGCCCTTCCCATATATGTGAAAGGGGGCAAAAATATATTTTTTCTCCTGTAATATTGCGTAAGTATCGTTGAATAGGTCTTTCAAAATTAACCCTTATTAGAACATAGGGAGAATATTTCCCACCATACCATAACTCAAAGACACACATTTATTTATTTTTGTCTATGGTATTTATTTAAAAAGTCTGAACGCATCGATAGCCTATTATTTTTCACATTTATATATGGCAACACCTTGGTCAAAGATGTCACCTGTCAATGTCAAACAAACTTCAAGTTGTTGGATTGCCTAAAATGGCCAAAATTTGCAGTTTTGTGGTGTATTTTATTCTGTAACTCAGAAGAAAATTCTTTATTAGTATATCTTATGGTAATTTTCACTAAAAAAACAATCTATCGTTACGTTTATGTGGAAAGATCGTGCGTAAATTGGTATTTTCGGCAAAATTTTACCTTTCATACAAAGTGGGAAATAGTTTCCCTATGTTCGTTTAGGAACTGAGTAAGTGGGAAATTATTTCCCTCTGTCCGTTCCAAGAAATTTATTTAATATCGGAAATAAAAAAAAAACCACGGCAATGATATGGGGTGATGACATTCTAAGCCGGCATCACACGGCATTACAAAGTAGGTTCCTAAATTAAAACATTTACCTTCACCTTTAACTAAAAGAATTAATAAACTGAAAATAATTCGAGAGGCAAATCCGTAAAACACAACTAGTCATACAGCAAATTGAATTTGCGTGGACATAGGGAAATAATTTCCCACTTCTTTTTTGTTCTAAACGAACATAGGGAAATTATTTCCCACCTCAAAAAAACATACTTCTATAGGTTGTTTAATATTTTTATGTATTTTTATGAAGTGCCATAACATTTAATAATCGAAACCATGCCATATTTCCAGAAACCAAACAAAAATTTGTCGTATTCTAATAAGGGTTAAGGAAAGGTTTCTTTGAAACAATTTCTCTAAAATGTTTCTGTCTCGAGATATTTGCTTTTAATAGTTTGCGTTAGAGTTAGAGTAGAGTTTTAGATATTTGCGTTTTGAGCCATAATTTGTTCCAGCTGTAACTTCTAAAATATGCACGCTATAAATTTGAAAAATATATGGAATATAGTTCTTAATATGAAGTTACCATGAAAACTATAATGAATACTGTACCACTTAAGATTATGAAAATATTAAAGTTTTTCAATTTGCGGTTGGTAACCATACAGCTGCAAACAAACCAGCAACAATAATAACTTAGTAACGCTGAAATACCTGATTGTAGACAATTGAATAATTTTTATTTGTTTCGTTTCAGCGGATCATCCCTGTGAAGACAGTAAAGACTGCGTTAGATTTCATGAAATACTTTGTCTTAAAAACTCACCGCCCGCTTATTGTCACAATAGCTGGTGTATATGTGTTGACCTATGATGTCTGCTTACCCCGCAACGAATAAGGCATTATGTAGGTACAATGATTGGCAGAAAAAATAAAAACGAAAGAAAATTAAATATTGTATATTAATATTAGGTAATATTTTTTATATTTAGTAGGTAACTACCCATGTACTTTTTTTAAAGTTCTGTTACATTTTATACTTCATCTGCTACATAAATCACTGGCATCATAAAAGGTTGTAGTCGGTGAGAATATCTATACAATTTTTTTTCGGGTGAAATGAAACTGTGCTGATTTTGTCGTTTTTAACCATTTTCTTTGTAGCGGGTGCGATTGCTTGGTCTCCTTGTGAGTAAAATCTGGGGGCACGGCAGTGCCCCCACCAAGTCGCGCTGAAAGCGGCACGGCCGTACCATCCTTTTCTCGAACCAATTCAGGCCATTTTTGACCCCCCCATAACTTCCTTGACGATAAGTTTAGAACCCTCGTTTTAAAATATCTAATCAAACACTGCATAGACACGTTATATTTCAAATTTCATCTAATTTAAACCAGTAGTTTAGAAGTTATGGTTAGTCAAAGTTTCTTAATTTTCTGCCTGACTGACTGACCGATCATCAAAATTCTAAGGTACTTCTAGCAGACTGAGGAGCTTCAAACTTAGAATACAACTTGTATTTAGTGTATGAATAAAGGGAAAATTATAACATTCTGCAAATTCAGTTGCAACCGCATAATTAACTTTGTATTTCCATACAAATGTATAGGATTACAAAATTAATTACTTTAATATTTACAATAAATTGAATGACTTGGCAATCGCACATTTGCTTGTGAGATACGATGGTCTGGTGCGATGGCCGGGTCATTCTATTTATTGTAAATATTAAAGTTTTAAATATCGATATGGTGATCTCTGTTACCTAATTACGCAATAGCTTAAGATGAAAGTTCCCTGAAGTAGTCCTTGAATAAATTATTAACCAACTTGGCATCACATGGATCTCACATTTTTTTACAGTAGAAGAACTGAGATGCGAGACTTGGTTCTTTTTACAAGTGAATGTTTTTGATGGGATTACTTTTACTAGAAATTCCTTTTTTTATACTTCAACTGACCTGTGATGAAACCCATTCCAAAAAATATATCGCCGACCACAGTATTACTATAATGCTAGTTTTGTTATATAAGGTCCTATTAAATTCTCTGCAAATATTTTAAAGGCATGCGTAAATATCGTCACCTCCATGTTAAAGTAACGAATCTGCCAATTTTGAGAAATCGGGGTTTTTACGGGACACTAGTCACAAATATCAGTTACACGTCCTGGCAAAGTTTCATATCTCTATCTGCTTTCGTTCAGGAATTACCACGTAGTAAACTAGCGAATTTGCTGCATTTTTTTTAAATTGACCATGGTAATGTTACGAATGCCATATTCGCTGTTTTTCTATGGCATTTAATTTGGGCAATATCATTGTTTTCACCATTGCAAACTAACGAAACTGTCATATTCGCATGTTTGCTATGGTATTTGATATAAGCAAAATTATCATTTTCACCATTGCAAACTAACGAATCTGTCATATTCGCATGTTTGCTATGGTATCTGATATAGGCAAAAAAAATATTTTCACCATAGTAAAGTAATGAATTTGTCGTATTCGTAAATTTGCTACAGCCTCATGCTTGTCGCAATGAGTATTTCGCTGTAGCAAATTTCCGAATGTGGCAGATTAGAATATTTACTATGGTACATTATGATTTTTTAAGAAAATTTCGCGACTTTTTCCTAATACATTTTAATTTTGTTTTACGACCCGAACCTCGTATTTACTAGTTCTGAAATATGTATGCCAACCGATACCTCGAACCCAACATAGGGCCCTACTTTGTCTCATCCGCCCGGTTGTTTGCCCCGTCACTGTACCCTTCAGACGCCGTTTTAACTACACGAAGGCAAACTGGGAACAGTACGCCAACGCCATAGACGAAAAATGTCTAAATCTTCCACCAGATCCTGAAAACTATGATCTGTTTGTCGACATAGTTGCCACCACGTCCAGGTAATTCATCCCCAGGGGTTGTTATACATCTTATATCCCAGGTCTCCAGGGTGAATCAGTCGGTTTACTGAAGCTATACGACGCCGCTTTCAACAATGATCCTTTTTCCGAGGAAACCCTGCAGCTAGGAGAACAACTTATGCCACAAATCAGCGAAGTCACGCCGCGCAAAATGGTTCAGAATCATTACCAGCATCAACATGACGCACAACAGCAAAAAAGCATGGCCAACCATACGAAGTCTTACAAGTGAACCCCCACAAGCCTCTACTCCTAACCTGGTTTTGGCTAATCAAATAGCGCACCAGTTGCTACTAAACGGTAAACCCTTAAAGCGACCGAGCAGGATCCCCTCGCAGACTCACGCTAGATCAAACAATCACGCTATAAGCAAGCCTTTTGTTCTGGGGTCAGAGCTATCAAACCCTAAAAGATGGTAAAGCCTCAGGCATTGACAATTTCTGTGTTGGGCAAATCCAACATCTACGCCCCGTTGCTGTCTCATGGCTGCTACAGCTTTTCAACGGCTGCCTTGCAATGGCTAAAATCCCCCGGCTATGGATAAAGTCCAAAATTCTTGCATTACTGAAAGTACTGAAACCAGGAAAACCGAGTAACGAACCGAAAAGCTACCCATCTCTTTGCTGTGCCATTTATACAAACTGTTTGAGCGTATGCTTCTCAACCTCCTCACAAACATCGTTGATCCCAAACTTATACCGGAGCAGGCAGGTTTTAGGTCAGGCAAGTCATGCTGCAATCAAACCCTAAATCTCACGCAGCATTTCGAAGACGGGTTCGAGAGGGGTCACGTAACTGGAGCGGCGTTTATCGACTTGTCTGCTGCCTCCGATACCGTGAACCTAAAGAGACTACTCTGGAAAGTGGGCGAAACGGTAAAGAACAAAATTTTGAAAAGTTTCTCAGTGAATTGCTCAACAACCGCCGGTTTTAAGTGCACCTGCTAGGGGACAAAAGTATATGGCGATCTCAGAAATACGTCTTCCTCAGGGAAGTGTTCTCGCCCCTCTCTTATTTAACATCCATCTACTGCCCACACGCACCGTTTTATTTACGCTGATGATCTGGCCCTAGCTTCGCAAGCTAAGTCATTTGAAGACGTAGAAAGACACCTTACGGCTGCACTAACAGTTCTAAACCAGTACTACGTTGAGAATGCACTGAAGCCTGCAAATACGCAGACTTGCGCCTTCCATCTGCGTAATCATCAGGCCAACCGCACCCTCAACGTATCGTGGGAAGAAGTGCCAATCGCTCACTGTGCGCATCCGAGGTACCCAGGAGTGACTCTTGACAGGGCACTAACTTACAAGGCAAATTGTGAAGGTGTGAGGAAAAACGTCACCAGCCGTAATAACCTCCTTCATCGACTAACGTCCACCAAATGGGGAGCCTCACCAACAGTACTACGGACGACTGGGCTGGCAGTGTGCTTTTCAACCGGCGAATATGCCTGCCCGGTGTGGAGCCGATCAGCACACGCCAAGCAAGTGGATATAGTAGTGAATCAAACCTGTCGGATTATTACGGGCTGCTTAAAGCCCACCTCGCTGAGTATTCTTTATCCGCTTAGAGGGAACGCCCCATCTGAAATCCGCCGAGAAGTGGCCAGTTCTGTCGAAATGGGTAAAAAACAACAAGATCCCCGACACCCAATGTTCGAATGCTCCCCTGCACCGCAAAGGCTCTCTAGCCGCCGAAGCTTCTTGCACAGCGTGAATCCACCGGCAACAGACAACCCATCTCAGGCGAGACTCGACCTTTGGAAAGAAGAGGCGCCCACTCCACTACTACCTCCGAAGGAAAGTCTCCCCCCTGGTCACGACTTGTCATGGCTGACCTGGAAGTCACTAAACAGATTAAGGGTCCAGGTCGGTCGCTGCATGGACAGTCTGGTCAGGTGGAGCTACACTGACAGCCCCAACAACACGTGTGAGTGTGGTGCCTCCCCCCAGACTATGGCCCACCTTACTTCCTGCTCCGCGTGCCCCAGCACCTGCACGCGCGAAGACCTGATGGCCGCTACCACAGAAGCGGTTAGGCTAGCCGAATTCTGGGCACGCAAAATTTGACGAGATCTATTGATTCGACAAAAAGAAGAAGAAGAATCTCATTTTCATGCTTGTCCATTATTAATATTTAAAATACTCTGCTAGTCCTTAGAGTCAGTGGTATTGAAAGGGTTAGCAAGAAAAATGTATTTTTTAACACTAATATTTTATTTTGTGTTTACTTTAAATAGGTAATTAGGAATAAAACAATACTTTCCTAAAAAAAGATTTTTATATCTATGAAGATTCGTAAAAATGCACGCCTAAAAACTGAAAATGTTTGATGCAAACTAGCGAATATACCACTTTCGTAACTTTGGCATGGTCCAAAACGGGATATTTTTCAGGTTTCTATATGTTGTCAAAACTAACGAATGTGCATTATTTCCCTATTTAATGATTAAAATTAATATCGGCATAAATCATATGACAGGGCTTGTAATTTCATAAACCTAAAGTAATTTTACATTGGCAAAAGTTAATGGCGCATATTTCAAAATTTAAAAACAAGACGTTTTTAGCTCTCCTGAAAAAAGTGATTTTTGCAGATTCGTTACTTTAACATGGAGGTGACGATATCTGCAAATCTTTGTTACCATTTTCTTATGCAAATAAACGAATTGAATTGAATTTTTGTAAAAAAAAAATCGACCTTCCAAAGTAAATCAATCAGCTGATCGGTTTTTCGTATTTCGACCCATGTTCCTTGTGGGAAAGTTGTTCCTTATCACCAGGTGATTCTGAGTTTTCGCTATCGGCATCTATCGGTCACTAGTAAAATTTCATCCTATATATAATACGCTTGACAGGTGGATTAGCGAGCGCAGTACAAAGACTTGAAAAGCATATATCTCCGAAACTATACCGTTGACGACGTTTTATCAAAGGGCAATTTTGGTTTGTATTTTTATGCTTAATCGATTGCTGTATGTTTCAACTCTGGCCATGACAAAGAGTTTTTTTGAATTTCAAAATCATAGGTATACCAGGGTCCATATTAAATTATTGGATACTCTTTTGAAGATATAAAGAGGTGCCAATGATGAAGGTAGGCTAACAACTATCAAACCTCACAGACCTTTTGAATAATAAAACGAGGATTTAATTTTTAAATACTTTATTTATTTTTCCCTAACGCAAAAATAGAATGGCAATAGAAAAGTAATGTAATGGTAATGACAAAAAAAATTGTGTACCTATCAATATTTGTGCACATTACCTATATATCTACATACAGACATCACGCCTTTATCCATTGCAGGGTAGGCAGGTCGTACATTTTACAGATAACGGCACACACAATAGCCCACATAAATGTCACATTCAGCACCAACAGCACAATTTTTTTTTGCATAACTGTCGCAATCACTATCCTCGTAACAGTAGGCCACCGCTGAAATAAAAAAAAATAGAAAATCATACGTATACAGGGTGTTAATTTAAATGCGTGCTATAGCTTCAGGGTTGGTTCATTATCGATATAGGATGCCGTAAAAAATATTGAAGAAACTCCCAGTCACAAAAATTTTCTTTTTACTTGGCTGAAGTTGGCTGACATTTGATTCAAATGCCTATATCTCAGCCGAAATTCGTTCAATCTCAAATTTGTTTTAATGAAAGTATGTGTATAGGCACTCTCTAAACAACAATAGTGTCAAAAATTGATTTTTCAAAAAAGAAAAGATTTGTGTAAATCCGAAAAAAAAAGTTTTTGACTGGGGTACTTTTCAATATTTTTTACGGCATGCTTAATCGATATTTAACCTACCCAGAATCTATGGCACGCATTTAAATTAACACCTTGCATACACACTTCACGCCTTCATCCCTTAGGGGTAGACAGAGCATCTACAACGAGCGTCGACGACCTTTACTAATTTAATAATCAAAATATAATAATACCGAAGAACCCAAAAATGAAAGTAAGAAATAGGAAATAAAATCAAACGTCGACCGGACCGGATCGAACCCAAGACATATGGGTTACCGTTCCTCTGCTCTGCAAAGCTATCAATGCATCGATCGATGCCTGCCAAATTTCAATATCTAAATGCTCTACTATGATGATCTAGCGATATCTAGTAGAAAGTATTACTTCTTTATGGCCTGGTAAACGGTTAGTATAGTAGTTTACATGCACTCCAAGTCATTCATTTTATTTTGGAACATCTGCATTTTACATTATCTAACTTTTTAAATTAATTTTACTAATAAAATCATTTTGCCATGTGTACAGTACAGTCATTCAAATAGGCCGTATCCTGTCAAAATCATGTTATTGCTATGACAAAAGGTCTATTTTTCTTTGTTGACATGTCTTTTAGTATGGGATTGACAGCTGTAAAATATGGCCAATTCGAAAGACCGTACTGTAATTAATCTTATTTAAGACACTTATGGACATAACATTCGTAGTAACTTTTAGTAGCAAGCTGAAAGTGAATAGCAAAAAACGGGTATTCAGATCATTGTATTGTATTTTATTGTAGGCTCCCTTTTCCGCATTTAGACTCAAAGGTGGAGATATTATATTCAGACCATGAAACTGGACAACAATATTTTTACCAACAAAATCACGATCTCGACTGCATTTACACTGGGAGGTCAACATATTTTTTACGGTTCACGAAATTAATAATAATTTTAAGTTGTTCAGTTGTCATTGTCTATATGCACCCTATTCGTATTCGATGAACTGTCGCTGACATCCTGTATAGTAAGTACCTACACATTCTCCTATCCTACCTACCATATATTAGTGATGTCACTTTCTGTCGAATTGGGTTAAAAAAGAATAGAAGATGTCTTAAGTCCTGTCATGTTTAAATATGTCAATAGGTTCTGTTCTTAGCGTTTTCTAGTCAAATTATTCGCCATTGTTTTCATCGTCGCAAAATTGTCGCCTTATTTTGACAGATAAAGCGCGATCACCTCCTATCCCTTTCTAAACATATTTGACGGAAAGTGACAGAACTATTTTAAGGTACAGTGCAGCAAAAAAGAGTAGACAAAAAAACCGGCCAAGAGCGTGTCAGACACGCCCACAAATAGGGTTTCATAGTCAACGTTTAAATATCAGGTTTTTCGGCATTACAAACTTAATTTTCTTGCTGGTTTGTTAGCAGCAGTATGATGACCAACCGCAAATAGAAAAACTCATTTTTTTCTGAAACCTTTAAGGGTACAATATTCGTTATAGTTTTCATTGTAACTTCAGATTGTAAGCTATATTCCATATTTATTTCAAATTTTTAGCGTTTATACTTCAGAAGTTACAGCTGGAACAAATTATGGGTCAAAAACGCCCTTTTTAAAAGCAAATATCTCGTGATAGAAACATTTTAGTGACTTTGTTTCAAAGAAACCTCACATTAGTTTAAAAAAACCTATTCAACGATACCCTACTCAATATTACAGAAGAAAAAAAAATATTTTTGCCCCCCTTTCACTTGTATGGGAGGGGGTCCAAAAAACATTTAATATATTTTTTTCTTAACATTTCTATATTTGGGACAACACAATCTATCTTCTCACCAAATTTCATGTCGATAGCTCTAAAACTGACGAAGATATGAGGGCGCGGCATACAGACAGACAGACAGACAGACAGACAGATAGACTTGACGAAACTATAAGGGTTTCTAGTAGACTACGAAACCCTAAAAATGAGGGGGCCACTTTGTATGAAATTTCAAAATTAAATGGCAACATTGGCTATTAATATGATTTTTTTTGTTTCATTTTATTTAATTTCTACTCTTTTTTGTTGGACTGTAAGTTAAAAGAGTAAATTTTTCACTTACGATTAATATATGCAACTGCTCCCGCCACAAAGAAAATGGTCAAAAGTGACAAAATCAGCGCCAACTTCATCATTTTGTATATTTTATTTTCGGTAAAATAATAAACAAATAACTTTAAATCATAAATTTCTTCTTTTATACGAACGTTACGGTTTGAAACCTATAATGGATTTAGAGATTTAGTTCCAAATATTAATCGCGATTTCATAGTTTTGGTACATTTAACCTATTTAGTGCCCAATTTATATAAAATACAGGGTATTAGGAAAAGTAGTACGTTCCTTGAAACCACGAGTTCTGTAGATATGACAAAGTGTCTTGACCATGTTAAAAAAAAAACACAATTTATAAAAACTTTTTATTGGAATTTTCAACCCTAGATCTGAGCGCGACATAGCGCATGGTTACAGTCACGTTCAGCTGCGGTTGTACCTTTGTAGACCTTACTTCACGCGGCGAAAGAACGCTGCAAAGTTATCGAAGCGGTAATTTTATTAAATTGGAACTCATCATCTGCCTGCCCTTATTCCAATTTATTTGGGGTCGGCGAAACATGTCTAAACATGTTTATTAAATTGGAACTAAATGATCTAAATCAATTGATTTCACAACGTAACATTCGCAGGTATAAATGAAAAAATTCATGATCAATAAGTTACTTGCATCGATATTTTAGAAGAAAATAAACTTTCACAATGAAACTGGTGCTGATTTTGTCGTTTTTAACAATTTTCTTTGTGGCGGGTGCGATTGCTTGGTCTCCTTGTGAGTAAAATTACTTTTACTAGAAATTCCTTTTTAGGGTTTCGTAGTCTACTAGAAACCTTTATAATTTCGGTAAGTATGTCTGTCTGTCTGTCTGTATGCCGCGCCCTCATAACTCCGTCAGTTTTAGAGCTATCGACATCAAATTTGGTGTGAAGATAGATCGTGTTGTGTTGACCCAAATTTATAAATGTTGAGAAAAAAATATCCTAATGTTTTTTGGACCCCCTCCCATACAAGTGAAAGGGGGGCAAAAAAAATATTTTCTTCTGTAATATTGAGTATAGTATCCTTGAATAGGTCTTAGAAACAAATTCACTAAAATGTTTCTGTCTCGAGATATCTATTTGCTTTTAAAAAGGGGCGTTTTTGAGCCATAATTTGTTACAGCTGTAACTCCTGAAGTATAAACGCAAAAAATTTGAAAAAATATGGAGTATAAGTAGTTCTCAATCTGAAGTTATATCATAAAAACTACAGGGTGTTAGGGACGGTGTAACGGAAACTCTGCAGGCGTGCTCAGGCCATGAAACTGAACAACTTTTACTATGGAGCCAATGGTGGGAAAAGAAAAATAATTTCCGACCTCCCATACAAAGTCAGTCAGCTGATCGTGAGTTTTGTATGGGAGGTCGGAAATTTTTTGTTGTTTCCCGCCATTGGCTACATAGTAAAAGTTGTTTCGTTTGATGGTCTGATCCTACCTGCAAAGTTTTCGTTACACCGTCCCTAACACCCCGTATAACGGATGCTGTACCACTAAAGTTATAAGATAAATAAGTTTTTCAATTTGGTTGGTAATCTTGCTGTTGATTACTAATCAATATCATAGGTACAGCTGCAAACAAACCAGCAACAAAATTGACTTTATAACGCTGAAAAATCTGATAATGTAGACGTTGACCACGAAACCCTATTTTGTGAGCGCGTCTGACCCGCTCTTGGCCGGTTTTTTTTAATAGCTGTCAAAAAAAAAGGCCCCACAGAATTGAATAATTTTAATTTGTTTTGTTTCAGCGGACTATCCCTGTAAAGACAGTAAAGATTGCGTCAGCTTTCATAAAAAACGTTGTCATAATAACTCACTGCCCGCTTACTGTGATGGTGGCTTTTGCATGTGTGTTTATATGTAACCTTTGATGTCTGCTTACCCCGCAACGGATACAGGCGTTATGTAGGTACAATGATTGGTGGAAAAAATAAAAATGAATGAAAATAAAATATACGTTTTATTTTTATAAGTACTATTCAGGTAGCTAGTTGGCGCTCCAGCGACACCTATAATTTATCTACGTTACCACTTTTTTAAAGATTTGTTACATTAATGCTACATCTACATCTGATAGTGTTACATAGGTACATCTGACACATAAATCACAGGCTTCTTAAAGTTAGGTTATTCCTTCTTAATTTTACCAGTAGCTTATCGATTTTTCAGTGAGAATTTCACGATTTCCCGCGGTAAAATATCTTGTTACTGGTTGTGTTAAAAAAAAGAATAAGGATCATCAACATTACCCTACATAGGGCATCGACGAGACGCACCTCAAAAGATTGCTAGTATCTAATTAATTGCATTTCTTCTCCATCCAGTTGTCTAATGACTCGATGAACACTGGTGTCAGAGTTTTTCAACCGCCTACTACAAGTAGCAGGCCTGTGACATGGTTGTGTAACGACCGCCGTCTAAGTAATCATAGACAGCAACCGGGACCGACGGCTTAGAGTGCCCTCTGAAGCACGGAACCATCTTGCTTTCGGACAATCAGGTGGTTCAGCCCGCAAGACATAATATCTATCAACTATGTGAAGTCACCCACCGGGAATCAAACCTGGAACCTTCTGCATCGCAGGTAGTCGCACTACCACTGTCCTACATCGGCTAATTGGTCACTAAATAGGTGAAAAAACATTTAATGTACCAAATCAATTTGATTGGTTCTAGACCGTAACGTTCGTATAAAAGAAGAAATTCATGATTTTTTTGAAGAAATTCACAACAAAAAACATTACTTACGAATTATTTGAGAAGAAAATAAACAAACAAAATGAAGTTGATGCTAATTTTGTCACTTTTGACCATTTTCTTTGTGGCGCGAGCAGTTGCAGTATGGCCTAATATTATACGTAAGTAAATAATTTATAAAAAAAAACAAAAACTCAGTGATATTAAAGCTACCCTTATTTTACATTCATTTTGCTTGTGATTGGTGGGTTAAGCGTGTTCTTTCATTTGCCACGTAACCTAAAAAGGCGCTAAATTTAAAAAGATACTTATTTAAAGTGGTTTAAGTCGCCCACCTGGGCAAGTCTCCCGGACTCTCCTTACCTATAACCAGTGTCAATTTTATTACAAACCTGAACTATTGCAGGTTTTTATCAAAACCTAGGTTAAATGTAAGTTTTGATATTTTCATATGCCGGTCTTTAATAAAAAAAACCTGATTTTATTAAAAACCTGCGATATACAGTGTGTAAGCGACAGTGTAATTAAAACTTTGCAGGCGTGCTCAGACCATGAAACTGAACAACTTTCCCTGTGGAACGTATGGTAGTAAATGAAAATAAAATACCGACCTCCCATACAAAAACCACAATCAGCTCACTGACCTTGCATACGAAAAAACTATTTTCGTTTACCACCGTTTCATGGGGAAAGTTGTTCAGTTTCATGGTCTGGGCGCGCCTGCAAAGTTTTCGTTACACCATCCCTTACACCCCGTATGTACCTACCTAAGTAGGTATGTTTTTCAAATTATTAATAATTTGGAATTTTTAATGCACTCACTCACAGCGCAATATTATTCTCATAATTTGAAAATGAGTAAATTGAAAAATTCACTAGCGACCGCCGGAACTTAAACCCGGGACTGTGGATTGCCGTTCCATCGCTCTACCAACTGAGCTACGGGCGCCTTGCGGACCCTGGTGAATCTTTCAACTTCTATAAGGTCCTATTAAATTCACTGCAAATATTTTAAGGGCATGCGTAAATATGTACAAGAAAAACATCTAACTAAGGCATTTAAAAAAAATCTACACGCTAGAATTTTTTTTCATTTTCAAACAAACTTTTTAATTCATTATTTGAACACATTTGACTGACCCGACTGACGTTCCGTTCCGCCACGTAGACAGGATTCACTTACACGGCACGCACACTAACAACCAACCAATCACAGCATCTTTTTTTGGCGCGTAATTTAAATTCATCGAAGTGTGTGTTTTTAGGACAAAAAGGGTGAACTTTTTTCGTTTTTTTTTTTAGTTAAATGCAATTTTCTCGTAAACTAGCGTGTAGATTTCTTTAAAAATTTGCCTAGTACATCCCAACTAACAAGTTTTGGTCGTATAATGGTCGGGACAACGTTATCGCTACATCTTGAAGTCGGATAGTTTTGGTCGTATAGTGGTTATATAAACGATTATACGACGCGATTTGGGCACAAATAATATGACTTTTGTCCGTATAAAGATCGTATTAAGGTCGTATTAATGGGCTTAAGTCTGGTAAAAGTCATAGACAAGTCTGATTCGCGACGTATGGTCGAATAACAGTTACGTATACGACTGTTATTCGACCATTTAGCCGTGTAGTGGTCGTATTATTGTCTTTAAACCGATCAAAAGTCGTGTAGTGGTCGTATTACTGACATTTACACGACCTGAAATCGTGTAGTGGTCATCGGTGTTACTTTAACGTGCACGGACTTCAGTGTGCTATCAAACGAGTGAAAGTGAGGTTAAAGACAAACAAATCATTCAAAATAATTAATGTCTGCCATGTTTGTTATCGAATATAATCTGAAAAGTTGTGAATGGTGTTAAGAACTGTTTAGTGTTGAGTTTTCAAGTGGGAAATTGTTTTGTCGAGTATTTTGTGTTATTATTCAAACAAAATTTTGATGCCCCCTAAAAATAATAACGATTTGAATTATTTTAATTATGTTATTAATTCATTATTTATTTATATAACGTTTATACAACTTTACGTAGTGATCGCGACTGTTAAAGGACACTTTACGACTAAAAGTCGGGTTATATGACTAGAAACCATTTTCTGTCCGCCATTTTCAGGGTACCGTTTAGAAAGTGAAAACCTTGAAAGACATTGTATTGTACAGCATAATACTGGCCGACAGTATAATGTACACCACACCAGAGGAACACAATACAACATTATGGATGGAATCAAAACAATGTCGCCATCCTTCACCCCTTACCAAAAATGTACGGGGGGTAATGCTCGACATTGTAATCGGAGACATCACGTGAGTAGTAGCGTAGTAATGTGACTTGATTGATAATTTTACATACATTCCTAACAAAATCCATATCGTTTTTAATTAAAATAATATAATTATATAATATTCTTTATTGAGCGTAGTCGCTCAATTTGTTCGCTCCAACTCTAACCTTACCTAGCCTACTGTTTTGGAATTATGTTAAAGGTGGTCTTTTATTGTGGGGGCTGCACCCCCCAAACCACCGTCCCGCCGCCCTGGGTTGCCTTGTATGTTAGGTTCGAATAATGAATCAACAGGGAGTTAGGAAAAGTAGTCTGTCCCATCGTATAATAAAGTATGTTAAGGGTGTTCAAATGATTTTTAAAAAATATTTGAAGATAAAAATATTTTTAAAATCTTTTAATCAAATAGTTTAACTCTACAACACAGAGCGCTTTACAATGTACTGTCAATTACCACTCCAATAACTATGCACTGTTCCTTCACAGTGCGTAATAAGATCTACAACGGTGCAACCGCAGCTGAACGTGACTATTTCAATATAACGTCGAATATTTCAATATATTTTTTTAAATAATGTTGTATATAAAATATTTTTAATTTATTTTTTTAAACGTGGTCAAGACACTATGTTATACCTACGTAACAGAACTTGTGGTTTAAAGGATCGTATTACTTTTCTTAACACCCTATATAAGTCGATTACAGCTAACACTGTCACAACACTTCATCCGCTATGATGTAACTTGTTTTGATTCTATTTGCAGCACTCTACATTATTAGTCTGGGCCCGTATTTCAAGCCTATCCATAATGCCGTACATTATTCTGTAGTACAATACGTTATCGGGCATCATCGTGTTTTGCATTGAGTATATCGTGCATAGTATGTACTCCACGGAGGAAACGTGGTGAGACGTAAGATAACATCTGTCAGACAAGTGATAGTCAGCTGTAATTGATGCGACGATTCCCTATAATGTACGACATTGTATTGTACAGCATAACTATTGCTGACAGAGTAATGTACGACATAATGAAGTACGACATGATGAATGGAATCAGGACCAACTATAGCCCCGTACAAAAAATGTACGGGGGTGTACTACACAACATGATGAACTATTCTCAAGGCTGGCAGTAGTGATCTGATTTAATCGTTAATTTCACATACCTACTTATCAATGCCATCTTCCTGCCCTCATCCCAATTACCTGGGGTCGACGCAACACGTTTTGTTGAACACAAAATCGTGTTGCAAAGGATTTGGCTTAATTTTACGACTGTTTGTCCATCTGTCTGTCCATTCGTCCATCCGTCCGTCCGTCCGTCCATCCATTCGTTAATTCATCCATACATACATCCAGTCTGTCCGTCCGTTCGAACATATATTTCCTATTTTATTACCTACAGAACCATGGCCACAATAATTCACACCACAGCGAGGTCAAGTAGTTGTGAAGAAGTATTATGTACGACTACTAAACAATTAAAAGGTTTTTAAGAGTCATATCTACACTTCTACACTAATATAATAAAGAGGAAAACTTTGTTTGTTTTTTTGTATGTATGTAATCGATAAACTCCGAAACTACTGGACCGATTTCCAAAATTCTTTCACCATTAGAAAGCTACAACATTCCTGAGTAACATAAGCTACTTTTTACTACGGGAAAATTCCTCATTTCCACGGGAAAACGGTAAGCAGCAGGAAAAGCGGGAAATACAGCGGATATTGCCCAAATAAGCCAGACCGCTTTACCGATCTTCGCGAAATTTGGCACTGATATTACTAGCATAGTAAAGAAGGACATGGATTACTTTTTGTCAGCCCTCGAGGATCTGGAGTACCTGATGAGGACCACCAGCATCCCATCTAAACTATAAAAGATACGGTCATGGCTTCATAGAAAATGTTGTTCACCATGACGGGCCGCTTCTGCTGACACATGGTCATCGAGGATCTGGAGTACCTGATGAAGACCACCAGCATCCCATCTAAACTATAAGAGATACAGCCATGGCTTCATCGAAAAACAGGTAAGTAGCAGCGGGTGAAACTGCTGGGCGGGCTGCTAGTAAATAGTATTTTTAGGACTTTAAGTCGTTTAATCGTTATGTTACACCACGATTATATGACATTGCATTGTGTTTTAGGTAATAATATGATCATAATATAACTAATGATCAAATTACAGTAGTAGGCTTGACTAAAAGTCATATAAAGGTCGCAATGACGATGTTGATACGACTTTGCGGTTTATTAAAGCAAATAATAAGACCTTTATATACCTAATGGTCTGGTAACAGTCTGTGGCCTGACTAAGAATCATTTTACGGTCGCAATAGCGACTTTTATATGACTTCGATGTTTATTACAAGTAATACGACCTTTATATACCTAATGGTCTGGTAACAGTCGGTTGCATACCTAAAAGTCATATAACAGTCGCAAAGGCGACTTTTATGCGACATTTAGACAAGAAATTTATTCGACTTTTATACGACCTTTATACAACTTATGGGCTGGTAACAGTCGCTGAATTGACTTAAAGTCATATAACGGTCGCACTGGCGACTTGTATACGACTATACGTTTTATAAAAGATAATGATACGACCTTTATATACCTTATGATCTAGAGACAGTCGGTGGCCTGACTAAAGGTTATATAATGGTCCCAACAGCGACGATTAGTCCTATAATTTAATCGTATAACGAACATTTATAGGACCTTTATACGACGGTCGTATAATTAAGTCGTATAAACGTTTACTCGACCAAATTATACGACTTTAGACGTTTGCGACTAAAAGATCGAATAAGACACCACTACACAACTCAGTGAAATTCTGCTTACCACTATACGACCTTTATACAACGTGTTACAAAACAACCAATAAAGCTGAAAGGGTGTGGAAAGGTCCGTTGCAAAGATTCAATTAACAAAAAATTAGAGCCGTAGTATCGTTTTTGAAAACTATGAAAAAAACATTTTTTTATTAAATTACACTTATTTTTAATCGTGGCATCGCAGCACTAATTTTGACAGCTCAAAGTTCAAATGAAGTTACCGACGCGGCGAAGCGCAGTTCGGTCTACATTGCTGGCTATTACACGAATGTCAACAATACAAGAAACTAAGTCAACCAGCAATGTATGCCGAAGCGGACTTTGCTCGCCGGGTAGTGTAGCACCTGACCTAGACTAGTGATGTGATTATTTTATCGACTGATGATAATAAAAAATATTCTTTTTTTTGGTTAGTTGTGTAACAGGTTGTATAACCAAAAGTCGTTTAGTCTGTTTTTTATAGGACCAAGTTGTTAGTTGGGATGCTTATGTTTTATTTGATCTTCCCCTTATATATTTGCAGTGAATTTAATAGGACCTTATAGATGCTCTAATTTGTTTTTGTTTCAGCGCTGGTTCAATGTAGGGACGATGGAGATTGCGTTAGTTTTGCTACGAGATTTTCCCTTTGCGCCTCAAAACGTGCCTATTGTCATGCGTCACAAATGTGTTTTTGTTCGATTTAGCTATAAAAGAGAATGCCCATTTCTGGTCCAAGAAATTGTCTCGCATCAAAATGAAAATCAAAGCAATATGTAATAATTATCCCTCATTCTAATGTGGAATAGCTAAGGCAATTGTTGTACAAAACAGGGAAACTCACTTAATGTTCAATTACTTCAGAACTCCTGTCATAATTAAATTATTTTCAGTTACAAAATGTTAAGCAATAATTAGACTTTATAATTATTTAACTTTGGCTTTGATGCGTGGCCTGCAAGTAGTATAAGGCAAGCAATGGACGATTATCCGTACTAGAGTCGCCATGATCCTTTAGTATTTGGTTTGGCCGTAAACTACACGGTCCGCTTACCCCGCAACGAATAAAGGCTTGATGTATATTTTATGTACTATGTGTACCGGGAGTAATGGAAAGGGTATAACAAGCCGAAAAGAGGTCAAGGTACTCATGAGACTGAACAACTTTCCCCATGGAAAATGGATCGAATATGAAAAAAATTTTGGACCTCCCATACAAAATCGCCGATCAGCTGATTGATTTACTATGAAAGGTCCAAATTTTCTATTTCATATTTCGACCCATGCTCCATGGGGAAAGTTGTTCAGTTTCATGAGTACCTTGACCTCCTTTCGGTTTTTTATACCCTTTCTGTTACTCCCTGTATATTGATGTCTACTAGGTGTTACTAAACAACCAATAAAGCTGAAAGTATCCTACTCATAAATCTTAACATCTTTTCCCATGCAACAAGGACGGAAATATAAAAAAAATTGAACTTGCCATACAAAATGTACTCAATTCGTATGGGAGCTTTATTGGTAGTTTTACAAAACACGTTGTATTTGTGTAGGTATAAATTGTCATACTTAAGGAAAAATTAAATGATTTAAGACAAAAGCCTCGTTTTATTATTTACTTTTTCAAAACACATACAGAGTGTTAATTTTAATGCATTCAATAGATTAAGGATAGGTTCAGTACCGATAAAGAAACCCGAACTGAAAAACTGAAAAGGCATACATTACAGGGGCCAATAACACTAAATTAGATCAAAGATAGATAGAATAAATTAACTTCAAATATTTTATAAAGGGCGAATTAGCCCATAAAACTAAACAACTTTCCCCAAGGAATATGGGTCGAAATATTTAAAAAATTTGGCCCTCCCATAGAAACTGACCCGGCCGGCCAACAGATTTTGTATGGGAGGTCCAAAACTTTTTCTGTGTTTTTTTTATGTACCTTAGGAAAAGTTGTTCAGCTTCATTGACTGGTTCACCCTTCACAACATTTGCAGTTATTTTTCCTTACACTTTATATAAGGTCCTATTAAATTCACTGCAAATATTTTAAGGGCATGCGTAAATATGTATAAGAAAAACATCTAAGGCATTTAAAAAAAAATCTACACGCTAGATTGTTCTTTTCATTTTCAAACAAACTTTTTAATTAATTATGTGAACACCCTTTGACTGACCCGACTGACGTTCCGCCCCGTAGACAGGATTCACTTACACGGCACGCACACTAACAACCAACCAATCACAGCGCCTTTTTTTGGCGCGTAATTTAAATTCATCGATGTGTGTGTTTCTAGGACAAACAGGGTGCACTTTTTTGGAAAACTTCCAAAATTTTCACCGCAGGCAGGATTTGAACCTGCGACCTTCGGCATCAGTACTGCCGACGCCCTAACCAACTTGGCTACCGCGGTTCTAATCGAGCCCGCGAAATTATGGAAATATATCTTGTCCACTATCGCGTGGATGGGCTCCATCTACCGGGATAGTTTTGCAACTAATTCCCAGCGACTAATTCATTCTTTACAGATTGAATGTAGTCAAAGCGATGAAAACCCGCGATAAATTGAATACCAAATTTTAAAACACTTCTCGTGTTAGGTAAACAATTGTTGGAAAACTTCCAAAATTTTCACCGCAGGCAGGATTTGAACCTGCGACCTTCTGCGAAATCTAGCGTGTAGATTTCTTTAAAAATTTGCCTAATACATGCTTATATTTTATTTGATCTGCCCCTAAAATATTTGCAGTGAATTTAATAGGACCTTATATACTGGGTGTAATTTTACTAGTGACCGATAGCGAAAACCCAGAACCGGCAGGTGATGAGGAACAACTTTACATAAGGAACATAAGGTAGAATTATACGAGAAAAAATTACCTACTAGAGTTACTCAAATCAGCTGCTCGGCAATTTTGTACGGAAGGTCCAATTTTCTTTTTCGTATTTCGACCTAGGTATGTACCTTGGGGAAATTTGGTCTACATCACCAGCCAGTTCTGAGTTTTCGCTATCGGTCACTAGTAAAATTTCATACTATAGATACATTTTCCGGTAGCCGGAGCCCTGCCAAGCGTCAGTGCCCAATAAATAATTCGCAGGCTGGAATTGAGCCACAAAAGCCCAGTTGCTGGAGGCATTGGCACTACAGGTTTGGTATTGAGGTATGATATCTATGATAGATAAGTACTTATCTATCTAGTAGTAGATAGTGCTGATAAGAGTTCTCTGAAGGTGATCTGCCTGCCTATCCTCCTGACGTCGAACACCAGGAGCACGGCTAAACTTAGATATGAAAATGGCTGTATTAGATCGGCTAACTATACACATGTAACTAACTAACACCTTTCTTGTTTTAAATATTGACTTAGTGATTATTTCCATTTACTTGTTATTTATTGAGGCATAAAGATACATGCTGTGTGGTTAGCCTGGCCAGCCCCGAGGCAGTGCCTTTATTTTTATTTTTTTTATCCCGCCCGAGCCGCGTTTAGAGTAGGAACACAAATTGTTATAAAAAAGAGAAAATTTTGCACTACAAATTTTCCCTTTTTAAATTTTGAATTAGAATGTGACTTTCTTAAAGTGAATCTTGTAATTCCTACTGAGAAATAAATGCTTTTGATTTTGATTTTGATTTAGAAAAGTTGTTGGCGTGATGTGTCGCTTTTGTTGGCACATACCTAGGTACTTCTAAGCATCCCTTGGCGAGACGAAGTTAGCTTCGCGGGCACCAGCTATTAAATAAATAAACTTTGAAAGCTGCTCTAAGACTGCATGTTGGAGTTTGTTTGGGAGCAAAATGATAAAACATGTCAAGATGCCATTTTCAATAACTAGTAATTGTATGATGCTTGCTTTTATGTGGACTGTAGTTTGTTAGGGAGCTGGTCTTCTAATTGGGTGCGTGTGTGGAGATGTCATTTTTCACAAATATACCGCTAAAAACGACTGAATCACTGAACTCTTCACCATCAATTTCATCTATTTTACTGAAACAAAATGTAGATGTCTGCAATTCGGAATTAAAATTTCACCATGTTAGTCCACAGTGTATTTTAAAAACTTTTAAAGATATTAAGGTTAAGAGCACCGAAGATTTATGGGGCATGTCAGTTAAAGTTTGTAAATCAGTGATTGAATTGTTAGCGCCATATTTGGCTGATATCTTTAATGATTGTATTGATCATGGCATCTTTCCCGATTTAATGAAAGATAGCAAGGTAGTTCCGCTGTTTAAAGCTGGCGACAGACAAGATCCCAGTAACTATAGACCTGTATCTATTCTGCCAGTTCTGAGCAAAGTATTTGAGAAGATCATACTCAATCAAATGCTGTCCCATTTTAATAGAAACAATTTGTTACACAACCAACAATTCGGTTTTACAAAGGGACGTTGTACCACAGATGCTGGTGTTGCTCTGATGAAACATGTATTTAATGCCTGGGAAGAATCAAAGGATGCCATTGGTGTTTTTTGTGATCTTTCCAAAGCGATTGATTGCGTAGATCATGAAACTTTATTGCTAAAGTTAGACCATTACGGTATTCGAAACACAGCTCTAAAACTGATGAATTCATATTTAGATAATAGAACTCAAAAGGTCCAAATAAATGGCGCCAAATCACAGGGGTCTCGTGTTAAAATTGGTGTGCCTCAGGGCTCTATATTAGGACCATTTTTATTTCTAATTTATATAAATGATTTGCCTTACATGGTACAGAACTTGTCCAAGATTGTATTATTTGCTGATGATACATCCCTTATATTTAAGGTTGATAGACATGCACAGAATTATGACGAGGTAAATCACACTCTTGGACAAATTCATAGTTGGTTTACTGCAAATAATTTAGTTCTAAATGCGAAGAAAACAAAATGTGTATTATTTACTTTGCCAAATGTAGTACATTCATCGAGTAATTATGTACAACTTAATAATGAAAAATTAGAATTTACTACCAGCACAGTTTTCTTAGGGATTACTCTTGACTCAAAGCTACAATGGGGTCCACATATTACATCTTTATCGGGAAGATTAAGTTCGGCTGCCTATGCGGTACGTAAAATTAGAGAAGTTACGGATATTGCAACTGCACGACTTGTTTACTTTAGTTATTTTCACAGCATTATGTCCTATGGAATTTTGTTGTGGGGTCGCGCCGCTGATATTGAAACAATTTTTGTACTTCAAAAAAGGGCCATTAGAGCAATTTATAAACTTTGCAGTCGTGACTCCTTAGAGAACTGTTTAAAGAAATTAATATTTTGACCGTACCATGCCAATATATTTACGAAAATATCATGTACGTCAGAAAGAATATAAATACTTTCACTAGAAATTATGAAAGGCATAACCGCAATACAAGGAGTAGAAATGAATTAGATCAACCTAAGTTTAGACTAACCAAAGTTAGGACTTCATTTCAAGGTCTAAGTATACGATACTATAACAAAATACCGGAAGATATATTAAGTCTATCAGAAAGTAAATTTAAGTCTGTTATTAAGAAAACTTTATGTTATAAAGCTTATTATAAGTTAGATGATTATATTAATGACAAAAATGCGTGGACTTCTGAAATTCCAGCGCAGCACAAGAAACACGCACTTGTTTTGAATACCAAATCAGGACTTACAAGGAGTATAAAATTGTCATAATCAATTGTAACTTCGTCTTAATCATAATTTGAATTTTATATGTACCTACTTTTATTATATTTGATTTGTTTAATATTGACATTCTAAAAGTATTCTTTGTGAATCTACTTGGAAATAAAAGTTTTGAATCTTGAATCTTGAATCTTGAATATTTCATTGGCAGCAAAATAATGCCACTATCAACAAATTTGGTGGCGATTTCGAACGGGGAACCTGGTAAACCCAGAACGCAAATTTTCCGGTAGCGAGCTATAACTGTCTCTTTTAGGGCTGCGGAACGGGTGGGATGCATAAATGAGATAGAAATATTTTATCAACTGACAGCTCACGATCTTTCAGCTGGGTATAGTAGCCTCTTAAAAGATGGTATTATGGTAAACTAAATCACTATATTGTCTTTGAAACACTGCGAAAAACTAATATTTTATAATAAAAATTACACGTACGTGCGGCAAGGACGCCGATCGGAACGAGAAGAAGGAAACAAAAGAGAAATTCGAATTCCTGACAAATTTGAATTTTACTACGTGCCAAGTGCACTAGTAAAAAGTTTTTATGTTCTGAACATAAGTTGCCGCCTCAAAGAAATGATTTGGAAATCCATTAGTTAGTTACTTTATAAAAAACATTATTAACAGTTTAAAAACTTCTGTAAAGCAACAACTTATTCACATTAGTTAGATAAAACAGCTGAATAGCACCTAAAGCTTATCATTGAATTCGAAAAAAGTTTAAAAACCAGACAAGGCAATTTTTGAAAAAGCTAGATAATGTTTGTACCTAAGTTACAAAGTATGAATGAACAAAACTAATACATACCCTAATAGTGAACATTGTTTGCTATTTACTTAGCTACTTAGTTCTTATAAAAAAATATGTAACCCTATTAAATAGATACCTTGAATAAAAATCTACCTAAACTTATCACAAGTTGAGGGCTCCACCTCAGAAAAAAAAATACAAGTTAATTAATATTATAACCAAAGTACAGTAAGCAGCAGTTCAGTCAAGACATCACCTATTATACTTATGTGATAAAATGAAAAACTTATAGTACAACATCCGCTTAGTACTTAAAAAATATAAGAATAAACTAACCTAATTAGTATCAATTGGCAGCACACAAATCTTCGTGATGGCCCTGTTATGTTTATAGCCGTTAGCAGACATTACTTCTACAGCACGAACTTTACCATCTTTGCCGGGAAAGATGTTAGTAATCCTAGCCATTGACCAGTGAAGAGGAGGTGTGTTGTCATTACATAATATAACTAAACTACCTATTGCAACATTAGGCATAGCATTTTGCCATTTAGGCTTGTTTTGCAACAAAGTAAGATAATGTTTACTCCAATATGTCCAGAACATTTGTTTCATGCTTACAGTTATAGACCAAAGTTTAAGCAAGTTAGTCTTAGTTTGACGTTGGTCACGCTCTGGGTAAGTATTTAGAGGAGCACCTGTGAGAAAATGCCCAGGTGACAAATAAGAGAAATCATTTGGATCTGAAGTTACAGCAGTAAGAGGGCGAGAATTTAATATGCCTTCTATTTCTACCAACACTGTATTAAGCTGCTCATATGTGAGTACAGCTTTACCAATAACCCTTTTTAGATGATGTTTCATACTTTTAACGCCACTCTCCCAAAGTCCACCAAAGGTCGGGCTGTATGAAGGTATGAAATGAAAATTGATGCCAAGCTCGGCAGAGTAAGCTTGCACCTGACTTTGGTGACTCTGAGAAGAGTAAAAACGATACAACTCATCTACCTGGTTCTTAGCTCCCTTGAACGTGGACCCGTTATCAGAGTAGACATCGCTGGGCAGGTTTCTTCGAGAAATGAAACGTCTGAAGCATGCCAGATACGTTTCCGTAGTCAAATCCGATGCGAGTTCAATATGAACCGCTTTTGTGACGAAGCATATGAACAATACAATATACGCTTTTGTAATTACAGACCTCCGCAGACGACTGTTCTTTACTGAAACCGGCCCCGCCATGTCGACTCCCACAACCTTGAATACTCTATCTGTGGCGGTGACACGTTCAGCAGGGAGTTGACCAAATAGCTGAGTGTTTGCTACGGCTTTCATTCTGAAACAGATAATACATTTATGAATGACTTTCTTTACAGCGCGTAGTCCGTCAACTATCCAGAATCTTTGTCTTAATGAACTAAGAACCAGTCGCTGACCAGCATGAAGCAATTTTATATGTTCATCTCTCACAATCAGGGTGGTTATATCTGAATTCTTTGG
This sequence comes from Phthorimaea operculella, assembly GCA_024500475.1. Lineage (NCBI taxonomy): Eukaryota > Metazoa > Arthropoda > Insecta > Lepidoptera > Gelechiidae > Phthorimaea > Phthorimaea operculella. The sequence goes on along the minus strand of JANFCV010000046.1, from coordinate 2,641,535 downwards.
TAGAATAGCAGGATGTTTCTTAGCGTAAGGAATTGGAGCATTCTGCAAGCGGCCAGAAACTCTAAGGACGCCATCGACAGGGTCTAAGAAAGGTGTGAGTGGCTTTAAGCTACCAGTGACCTGTTTGTGAGAAACCAAACACTTAATTTCGCTAGCATAGTACTTTTCTTGCTCATGCTTTACAATAAGTAACAAAGCCTTATTTAATTCAGTAGCTGATATGAAACCCTTATTTTTTGTAGCATTAGGCTTCACGTTGTCACAAAATCTTAGAATGTACGCTAGCACACGAGTCATTTTATTAATGCTAGAATACTTTTTCAGCTTGGAAAATAAATCAGAATCAATAGAGCTAGTTGTAGCACATACAACGCTTTCGCTAGGTTTTAACTCAGGTAAAACTGTGGGTTGATGCGCGACTTGGAACATAGTAGCTCAACCTTTACTTTACCTTGTGTATTAATAGTGCGTAGGTACAGACAGCATCCATAAGCAACAAGCGATGCATCAGCGAAGCCTATCAGTTGTCTGACGACAGCATCACTCGGCATTACACAACGAGCTATGGAAAGTGGCGCCATCTGCTGAAGGCTACTAACAAAGTCAGTCCAAAGTCGACGAATATCTTCAGGCGGAGAATCATCCCAGTCCGTGTTACTTGTCCAAAGTTTTTGCATAATTACCTTTGCTTGTACCATGATAGGTCCTATTAGGCCTAACGGGTCATAAAACTTACTGATGTAACTCAGTATCTCACGTTTTGAGTCGCGCTCTCCTTGATAAGGCTCAGGACACGTAGTGATGAAGACATCCTTCTGCACGTCGAAACGAACACCTAAAGTTTTGAGTGACAAATCCTGCTTCAGAAGATCTAGCTCTCCAAAATGATGAGTTTCCCTGGGTACGTTTTGCAGGACAGAAGGGCAGTTAGAAGTCCATTTATGCAACTTGAATCCTCCCAGAGCAAGCAACTTAACTAACTCAGATTGCATTTGGAGCAGGGTTTGTTCTGAGTGAGCGTTTGATAGTACGTCATCAACATATGTATTTTCCTTTAAAATTGCTGATGCTAGGGGAAACTGACTTTCATACCTAGTGGCGAGCTCTATGAGGCAGCGAGTGGCAAGATAGGAAGACGACTTAGAGCCGTAAGTAACAGTATTTAACTGTATGCACTTGACATCTTGGTCAGGTGACTCGCGCCACAAAATATTTTGTAGAGAACGCTGAGCTGGGTCAATCTCAATACACCTGAACATCTTTTGAATATCACAGATGAAAAAATACATTTGCAATCTGAATGAAAGCAAAATTTCAAAGAGATCTTTTTGGACCACCGGACCGTTCAATTGAAGATCATTGAGAGACACTTTCTTATTAGTAAGCATAGAAAAATCAAAAACAGTCCTCAATGGGGTGGTTTTGCTGGTCTCCCTTATGACACCATGATGAGGGGTGAAATAGACCGGGTCTTTAGACAAATCATAGCTACTTATGTCACGGTACTCACCATGTTTCATCTCAATATATTGATTGATGAATTTAATATACTCCTCACGAAAACGCGGGTTCTTTTGTAATTTTTTTTCTAGATTATAAAATCTTATAAGTGCCAGGTTAAAAGAATCCCCCAGTTCTGAACTAACCTGCTCCAAAGGAACCTTAAGAGGCATTGAAACTTGAAATTTCTGATTTTCAAGCTTGGTGGTTTCCTTAAAAAGCTTTTCACAATAGTCATGCTCAGGTAATCGCTCTGGAAAGATTTCTGGCACCTTTTCTGTCCTCCAAAATGAACCCATAGGTCGCTGGTTCATATCCGGCTCGAAGGACCAAAATGTATGATGCTTGCTTTTATGTGGACTGTAGTTTGTTAGGGAGCTGGTCTTCTAATTGGGTGCGTGTGTGGAGATGATTAAAAGATGGTATTATGGTAAACTAAATCACTATACGGGGTGTTAGGGACGGTGTAACGAAAACTTTGCAGGCGTGCTCAGACCATGAAACTGAACAACTTTTACTATGGAGCCAATGGTGGGAAACGAAAAAAATTTTCCGACCTCCCATGCAAAGTCCACGATCAGCTGACTGACTTTGCATGGGAGGTCGGAAACTTTTATTCGTTTCCCACCATTGGCTCCATAGTAAAAGTTGTTCAGTTTGATGGTCTGATCATGCCTGCAAAGTTTTCGGTACACCGTCCCTAACACCCTGTATTGTCTTTGAAACACTGCGAAAAACTAATATTTTATAATAAAAATTACACGTACGTGCGGCAAGGACGCCGATCGGAACGAGAAGAAGGAAACAAAAGAGAAATTCGAATTCCTGACAAATTTGAATTTTACTACGTGCCAAGTGCACTAGTAAAAAGTTTTTATGTTCTGAACAGTAATAAATATTAAAACAAGGATTTTATTTTCATTCATTCATTTATTTCTTTCTTACGCCAATCATTGTACATTAATACACATACCTATACATCACGACTTTATCTTTTGCTGGGTAGGCAGACTGCAAGGTTTAGGGGAACCACGGTTTGCAATAACATACTCGCTCAAAACACACAGCGCCAACCTCACAAAACTGTTTACCATAAGAAGTGCAATCATTATCGTTGTTACAGTTAACCACCGCTGGAACAAAACAAATTACTTAAATTATAACAAAATACATACTTACACACCACGCCTGCTTCCCCTGCGGGGCAGGCAAAGCTTCCACGGCCGTAAATTACTTTTCCAACAAGCTGATGTATTTAAATACAAAAACCCGACTGCGGTTATTACAAAGTTGTATTCTGGCGATAAAAATCCGCCATCTTGAGTTTATGAAATTTTATTATAGCCAGTGTCACTCGCGCTGCTGAGACGAATCTAAGGACACCTCACATGTCAAAATCCAACTACTCGTTTGGAGTGTAGCCCGTGATAAGGAATTTTCTTGTCCACATACATACATACACTCGAAAAACATAACCCTCCTTCTTAGGCAGTCGGGTAAAAATAGAATAAAAGTGCTAAAATTTTGGCTAACACAAAATTATTATTTTTCGCCAGGACTTTATCGATTCTAAACTCACCCTGAGGCATTTTAATTAATACTAAGTGATCTTTTTCAATATTTTTGTATGGGACATCCAATTTTTCATATTTCAAAGAAAAGTTTCAATTAAAATTGTGTTCATTTTTTTTTAAATAAATAAATAGTATTACATTTATTTGCCATTAAACAAGGTATACAGAGGATGGTAGAATAAAATTGTTATAAACTAGGTTCACTTGTTTAGCCAGAAATTGCATGCAAATATAAAGATTTGTGGCTAGAACACGCCTCTAAAAGTTGAATAAAACCATAATAAGTATAATATAAAAATTTAAAAGTATTAATTAGTACAAGTTATTATCTACTTACGACGAAGTTGTCCCATTGCACTTGCCAAAAAGAAAATCGTCAATACCGACAAAATTAGTACCAGTTTCATTGTGATTAGTACCAGTTTATTTTCTTCTTCTGAAATAAGATCACAAGTAACTTATTTATCACGAATTTCTTCTTATATACTAACGTTTTGGAACCAATTGATTTAAAGTTTTAGTTCCTATAATTTATCGCGATTTCTTGGTTTTCTATACATAGTTTCCAATTTAAAAATATTATTGAGCGTTTATACTGTGACAATACCTAATTAGATTACCTATAAGTACCTACTTAAAATCCGAGCATTTTTACGAGGTCACAATTTACTTTCAATTTTTTTTGTAATTGGGTCATTATTCAGATTTCGATTCTCCGCGTAAGCTGCGTGGCAAATTTTAATTTAAGCAATTTGAAGATGATGACAATGAAATATGATTCTGTATACTTTCACGATTATAGAACAGTTTGGTGCTCCTTGCTAGTACAATTACTTTTCGAGAAATTCAATTTTTAAAATTTTGTGTGCCACGCAGATTACAAATCAAGCCACGCAGATTACATAGCCAATTTTATATTTGTATTTCCATTAGTTTTCTTTAAGTTTTACTTGAAACATGATTATTCTTGATTTAAGTCTAGGTTATAAGGCAAAGATGGAGTCTGTGATGGAGACAGGTCATGGAAAATAAGTCTTTACAATAACCTGTGTACCTATATTGGTGTTTTTTAAACTTCAACGAGGTTTATTCAATAAAAAATGTCAATGTACAATAAATTCAAAAATAGATAAAAAATAATACAAAATAAAACACACAAAATAAATAAAGCAGTACATTAGGAAAAACCCCTCGTCAATCGAATAACCCACCCCTAGTCGTTACCGGCGCAAAGGTTCCCATTACGCTAGCAGCATTCCCTCGCTGTATAGCTACGGCCAACCTTTGCACCAGGAAAGACCCGGAGCGGGGATCGCCACCTCCGTCCCTAAGCCGACGCCTCAATTTTTTGACGAAGTCCTTTGCCTCCGTCCCCCAGCAGCCCGATGTTTCGACGGCGAAGGGCACGAACTCGTACGCCTGCAGGAGGTCCGCATATTTGCTGCGCTTCTTTAAGGCGGCATTGGAGGCCCCCGCCCCGGCCAAGCGCGTAGTATTAGCCAGGTGGCTCGCGGCGTAAGTGCTGACGCATGTCGCGTCCCATATCAAACACCTTCCCTTCTCCCAAGGCACCAGGGTAAGCCCGTCCGGCCTCTTGCCATCGGAACGGCAGAGGCCTGGAGGCTCCAGCACGCAAGGGACGTTTGCTGAGACCAGGGCACGACGTATTAGGTCATTCAGAGCGTGGTGGCGGGGGAACCTTCCAGGACAGCGACAGCACGCCAAAGCGTGATGACCATTGGCCTCCACCATTGAGCCGCAAATGCATATGTGGGGTTCGCACACATTACAGCCCAGGCGGAGAGCCACTGCCACACGGAGAGAGTCGCTGTCTAAAAGAGTCCCGAAGTGTGGAGATGGCAGAGCGTGTAGCCACGCCCCCGACTCCGATTGCGAGACCGCCCGGAGTCTAGCCAGATCCACGCCTGATGAACCCTCTACTAAGTGGTCGAGTGTGCCCTTTGCTCCTATGTCGTCCCAAGCGCGCTGATAGGTTGGATCCTTAGGTACCGATGCACTAGGGTTACAGGCAAGCCAAGCGGTCATGGCCTCGGCAGCATAGGGAATACAAACCTTGCTACCATCGACAGAAAGAATGGCAGTAACAAGGTTCGACGCCCCGTGCGCCGAAGCCAAGAAAGCCGGCAGGCCCACATCCGCCATGCACCTCACACCCAGACCCCCATGCCGCACCGGAAGACTCGCCTGATTCCATTGACACTGGTTAAGGGACACATTAAGTGTAGTCTCCACGCATAGCTTGAGGGACTCGTCAAATGAAGCGACAGCAGCGACCTTAGGGATCGCGAAACAGGTACGCAGGAGGACCAGCGCTATATTGGTATTGACTAGATATGTGTCGTATTAAGTTCCATCAAATCAAGAGCAACTTATTGACTAAGTCATCCAAGGGGTGGCCGGATTTCTACACACAGGATCAGGCTTGAGTTTTATATGAATTCTTTAATGCAAACATAATGAATAACAATTGGTGATACTTAAATTTAGTTACAAGAATGAGCTTGTAAGCTTAGTTTTAATAACAAAGTAGTGATTTTTAGGCTCCGAAGTGAAATCGAAGTTCAGGATTGATGACAACTCAATGCCCAGTCAAGCTATTCGCAATGACAGTAATAAGTGTAGTTCAGAAAAGTAGTTGTCTAGTCGTGAGGACTACTTTCATGCAATAAAGCTCCTTTGTCGTGGTAGCATTGAATGAGACCAGGGCTTTCTCTATAGAACGCAATTTCCGCTCTGCCGATTTGGAATTGACAATGTCTCTGTGACGGTACTGTCTTCTGTATACCTATGAATACCAAACTGAAGTAGTTAAAAGCTGTTCTGAAGGAAAAAATCGCCGAGAGACTAGAACCTTGAGGACAACAGGCATCAATGGCCATGAGGTCAGAGAGATAGCTGTTATTGATTACAAAAACCAGCTGAGTTGTCATAAACAGGAAGCTTGCTGAGGTGCCAGGTCAAGGTTTCTGCCAGACCCTGTCCAGCTAAAAGCCTTCGAAATGTCAATCGAAGTGGCAAGTTCGCCACGTTTGCCCAAGCTTACGCAAAAAGATTCCCAGTAGTCTTAGGTGAAAGTCATATTGACGGCCGTTACGGACGTTAACTCAACATGGCCTAACTCCGTCAATTGCAGTAGATTTAAATAATATCAGGAAGATTTGACTCTACACAGACATTGTGTCGCCCAGGACACGGTTATGGAATACGCAGGGTTGTTTAAGCCCTATGCGACCCTCTCGGCCTCCCTGGCTGGATCCGCAAGAAAGACAGGTCAGCTGCAGGTGTTTGCTGCACATTAGACTTATATGACACGCGTCTGATGGAGACCTTCCTCACCATGACGTAACAGTAAATCGAGATAACGCTATCGCCCTGTTTATGAACCAATGATACCTACATAAGCAAGTTAAGGGGGCTTTGGCATTGTACTTCTTTTAGAAATAAGTAGTGCAAGCAGAGATAAATTTAGCAAGATTGTCAGCACAACAGATAAATCAGGAGCACTATGTCTCAATACAGTTGCTGGCATATTATCGGATCTACTTCACAGTTTTGACTTTTGGCCTCAAAATACACATCAAGCCTATGAGACAACGATCTCTGGCATCGAAAAATTGCTGCGTGACATAGTTAGGTGGTTGAATAGAGCCAACTTCCAGTATGTTTTGACAAAACATACACTCAAATCCATCAAAATTGGTAAAAATGGTATGTCCAAGTATAACGATATGAAAACTCAAAAACTTGATGATATTTGCCAAAAGAATTCCTTTCATGTGTTTTTTTATGAATGTTAGGTAAAATAATAGTATTTAAAATGGATATTTCAACCTTTTTTTAACTCTTAGAACCATTGTGTAATCTGCGTGGGAAGAATTTTAAGCTGCGTGGGTATTTTGCCACGCAAATTACTCCACGCAGATTACAAAAATAGAGTATTTTTGATAATAACTTGGCCATCTTTTATTGAACCTAAATAAAATTATAAACCTATAGTCCCAACTATATTACAAATCAGCCCTGTAAAAGACGAATCTCTAAGAGTATTAATTCTAGAAGAAATTTGAATCCACGTAACTTACATGCAAGGGTAGTAAAACTTGTGTGTTGGAAATATTTTTAGTTCTGGGCACTGAGGTGCCCATTCACTCTGCTTAATTATTGAAGCATATCATAATAATTTGAGGAACAAAAACTCAGCTGGATACGGTTATAATCTTAGAAGTTATGACCGATTTTACCACGCTTGGGCTAACTGTCCGAAATCGTGTGACCGATACATATTCGGGTTTATTTTTAAAACTACACGCATTACATATTTCCTTCATCATTCACCTAATATATTGCTTAATGACGATTATTTTGATATACAATAGATACGTACAAAACATAAGGAAAGTAGTAAAATCATAATTTGTAAAAAGTTAGTGCGAGGTGTGACACGCGGAGAACACCAAAAATCCTCCCGTTTTCAACTTTCAGACTGGTTTTTGAAATACTAAGTGAATATAAAATAAGACTTTTTAATCGATTCCACATAGGTATTGAAGTGTTAAATCATGTCCAATCGATCGATATGTCCAATCTTGTATAGTTTAGCATTTACAACCCTGTGACCGAAATTTTCGACCCTTTGAAGAATGACCCAATTTAATTACTATTTTTTACGTTTTTCTGTCTGTTGTGGAATTTGATAATTCATTCTAAACCACGGAATGGATTTTGACGCGGTTTTTAATAAAAGGTAGCATGAATCAATAGAAAGGTTTATACGTAAAATACATGCGAGAAAACGTCTTTTTTATGCAGGGAAATGAGTTGCAACGGGTGTAAATGCTGACAGGCCGCTAGTTTAGGTTAAAATAAAAAACCTGGATTTTATTTTAATGTTTTTAATTATATTTCATTAGCGCATATATTTGGAAAATACAATTTGCACCTTAGCCCACTGCGGGGTAGGTAGATTATTATAACTAGGTATAACCTGATTCATTACAGAAAGGGACCCGAAATGGCAACATTATTGTTGGTATCCTTCTTAAAATGTCATGGGTGGATTTTCGGCAAAGTTTGTTTGTGCGTCATTCATTCGATCCTCCACTCTAAAGCCATATGAATACGGTTTATAACAAACGGCATCATACCGCTGCGTCGATGGATGCCTCTGTCAAACCGTTTGACATAAACCGTATTTGTATGAAAATAAGGCAGAAAATCGAACATACGGACATTACCGTGTTTCATTTCGGGTCTAAATGAACCAGGTTTATATGGGGGTGATGAATTTTTACTAGTGACCGATAGCAGAAACTCAGAACCGGCTGGTGATAAGGAACAACTTTCCCCAAGGAACACAGGTCGAAATATAAAAAAAAAATTGGACCTACTGTACAAAATTGCCGATTAGCTGTTTGAGTTACCATGGGAGGTCCAAATTCTTTGTTTATATCTCGACTTAAGTTCCTTAGAGAAAGTTGTTCCTTATCACCAGCTGGTTCTAAGTTTTCGCTATCGGTCACTTGTAAAATTTCCCTTTATACATTCAGTAATAGGGACAGGTGCATTCCCCTTGCACACAGGTGGCGGGATACCCGTCGCATACGTTCCCGATCCTGGCGCAATCATAGTTGCTTCTGCATGGATACTCAGCTGGAACAGAACAAACAAAAATATCTCAGCTGGAACAGAACAATCATAAAATATTTAAAATAATAAATTACATCATCACATCAGCCTACAGACAGAAGTCCTCTGCTGAAAATAGCCCTCCCCCAGGGCACGCCACAAGGCACGATCTCCCGTTTTCGTCATCCAATCGCTAACAGCCGCTCTTTAAGTCATCAGCCCATCTGGCCGGAGGGCGTCCAACGCAACGCTTGCCAAGCCTTGGCCTCAACCCGCTTACTCTACCATCCATCGGTTCTATGATAAATGTGACCAATCCACAGCCACTTTCGCTTGCTTACACTTCTTGACTTCGTTTATTATGCATAAATGCTCATTCATGGCTTAAATATGGCATAGTACTGTGGGGAAATAGTACAAAAACTATACTTAGACTTCTTTATATTCAGAAAAAAATTGTCTGACAGTTCCTCATTCTATTTTGAAAATGAAAATAAAATTAAAACCAATTAATGTAAATTAAATCCATAAATAACATACGGAAGACCCTTTAAAACACTTCCCGTGTTAGGTAAACAATTTTTGGAAAATGCAAGTTTTCCAAAAATAATATACTTGTTCCTGTATTGATGACCTTAAACGTTAAGCTATAGTACGTGTTTAAATCACACTCTGAATAAGTTTTTTTTTTACTTACGTGGAGTCCATACTGCCATTGCTCCCACAAAGAAAATTGTCAAAACTGACAAAATGAGCGCGAATTTCATTTTAATTGTTTAAGTACTTTTGCTTCCTTCAAAAACAATAATGTAAGATTGAATTTATCATGAATTTCTTCGTCTTTTATATGAACGTTTTGCTTTGGAAGTAATTGATATTTCATTTTTTTCCAATTATTTTGCAATTTCATGCTTTTAGTCAATTTAAACTACTTAGTGGGCAATTAAAAAAAATACATATGTAATGTATACAGGATGGTACAGACAGAACGACCGACTTTCCCATCAACTCTCAGCTCAATAGGTTGAACTGAACAACTTTCCCCAAAGAACAATATTATTAAATCCCAAACAAAATTGCTCGGCAAAATTTTGTATGGGGGGGGGGGGGGTTACATTTTTTTACACTAGGCATTTGGTTCTTAGAAAAGATTGGAATTGACCTGAAGTCAGTCATGTAAAAATGACAGCCGATTTCAACATACATAGTAAAGGCAAAGGTGCAATGATTGTTAAGTAAGAGCGGGCGTGGTCTCGGACTTTTCATACAAACAAACGAATTCTCCTGTTTGCTTTCTGGATTATGCATGTAGTAGGTTTTTTTTTATTATAATAAGACCTACTATAGCATGTCTATAATCTATGTCTATAATAGACATGCTCCTATTTTTTTCAGCATTTCGTCTGGAATCCTGAATACTACCTGGTTTTTTTCTCACAAAAACTTGTTACGGAACAGGCGAAGAACACACGCAACGTCCGTTCCAGCGCATTTTTAGCGCAAGGTCAAAATAGCGCACAACGCTGCGTTGGAAAACAAAAGAGGAATGATTTTTGTGCGTTGCGGTGCAACAAAGATAGGTGTAGGCATTTAAAACAATAAGAGTAACAAAGGCAGGAAAAAATGTGTCAAGATTAAAATTTGTAGAGGCGTCATTATCTAGACACACGGCAGTGTGTCCGCCAAGTTCGAGCAAAAAAAGCGACACACCGGCCGTGGGTTATATTACACGAACCATTTCGGGCCAAGTTCGACCCACCTATAACTCAAAATCTATTTTATCTACGCATATGAAATTTCTAGTATCTGTCGAGATCTACTTCCTTATCTAAAATACAAAATTTCATTAATGTACCTATTGTAGGTCTTGAGATATTGACGTCAGAAAATCGCTATTTTTACTATACACTCACTGACTCACTCATCAAAAACCTAGACCACTTCCAATGGTCGTATTGACTTGAAATTTGGCATGGAGGTAGGTCTTTAGGTCAAGGTAAAGGAAAAAATCTGAAAATGGCCAAGTGTGAGTCGGTTTTAAAAATAATGAAGGTGTAAATTCATACCCCTAAGGAACTAAAACAAAAAAATTATCTATATCTTCCAATCGTCGTACCGACCTAAAATTCGTTACAAAGGTTTGTATTTAGTCAAAGTAAAGTATAAATGAGATATTTCCTTACCTAACTTAATCATAAGAAAAAAAAAATAAACCTTACAAAAATAAATGAAATCCCGTCCAAAACATAAATGTGAAAGGCTGCCAAGTTCGCCTATAAAAGAAGTGAGATCTAAATAAGTACCAAGTTCCATACACAGACCTCAGTTAAAAATAGTTACAGGAATGCACACTTGATTTTTCGCAGTTTGGAAATAAGAATCTACTTTCGAAACTGCGGAAAATCAAGTGTGCATTCCTGTAACTATTTTTAACTGAGGTCTGTGTATGGAACTTGGTACTTATTTAGATCTCACTTCTTTTATAGGCGAACTTGGCATCCTTTCACATTTATGTTTTGGGTGGGATGTATTTATCTATTGTAGGTACGCAAGAATTTTGAATCTATTTTTTCATTATTTAGTAGGTATGAACTACAAGATTAAATCGGCCAAGAGCATCTCAGACACACCTTTTAAGTATGGTTTTGTAGTCAACGTTTCAATATACGTAACAAAGTTAATTATGCTGTTGGTTTGTTTGCAGCTGTATGGTTACCAACCGCAAATCGAAAAACTTTTGTGCTTCTTAAAACTTAAGTGGTTTATAGCATCCGATATAGTTTTGGTAGTAATTTCGGGTTGAGAACTACCGTGTGCGAAAGGCCTAATACGAATCGCCTAACTAACTCCTTCTCGTATGCTTTGATCACATATCAGGGACGTTAATTTAGTACCTACTTATCACAAAATCTATTCAAAATAAACTCACTTTTTATCAATTCTATATAATCGATTTTTTCATAGGTACCTGCCCCGCTTTGCTAAATCAAGATCATACCGCTGCGCCGTAACAAATATTACCTACATGCGCCTTGAAATGAGTTGTCGTGTATTTTAATTGACGTTACGAAAGGAAAGACCCAAATTATGTGATTTGTAGAATTAAATCGAATATTTGCACTTGAAAATTTCAAATTGGTTTTAAATTAATCAATGAATTAAATTTTCTTACCTAATCGATTGATTACAATCGTGTATTTTCTCAATATTTTTTTCACAGCCTGATACCACGCGTGCAATATAAATATCTCGTAATCTCGACGACAGATGTAGCTCAGTGTGGTAGTGGGACTGCCTGCGACGCAGAAGGTCCCGGGTTCGAGTTGATATTTTATCAATTTTTTAATTTGTTTCCCGTCTGGTTAGGATATTGCACCGCAGGCCGAACTACCTGTTGGCAGTTGTCAAATGCATTTAAACTGAATCACAGACTACTACTAAAACGCTAGTTATTATCGATTTTGCGTACTTTTGGTTTATCGCCATCTATTTTCGTCATAAGCGTAACCTTTTTATCTATAGAAAAGACTTCATTTATTGACATATAAAGCTAATTTGAATTTTATTTCAATTTGAATACAGTTGATATTCAATTTGTTTGCTGGAAATGAGGTACAAAAGGTGTCAAGATGTCACTTTAAGTAAAATATGCAAATAAGAGGTGACGGGAGCGTATTTTATTATGCTGAGTACCTGTGTAAGTAAAGTGCCTATAGTACGGCCATTCAAATTTGGCAGCTGCCAAAATTATGTTAAAAGGTATATTTTCTGTGTAGATAATGTCTCCTCCTCTTGTTCTTCGTTTGTAGAGCGTGCGGAAAGTCATACCGCTCCCGTATCGGCTTATACAGCCATGAAAAAATCTTGCATCAGACACTGAATAAATCGTCTGTCACAGACGTATGAGGCCAATGATGATGATGACGATGTCTCCTCCCTAGTATGAGTCTGACAGCTGTCAAATATGGTTCTCTATCCATTTGCATAAAAAGAATTGACATAATATGTTTTGGCACACTGTAATTTAAACTAATGATATTTACGCATAATTCATATACGCATAACAGTTTAGGCATAATTTCTTTACGCACAAAAAATATTGCCATAATAGTACATAGGCCTAAAATACAAAACCATAAATTGTAATATCCATAATCAAAATAGGCATAAAAATGTGATGCATTAGAAGAACCCCTAAATTGTATAAAAATAACCTAACCTAACCTAACCTAAACTGACCTAATTTAACCTAATATTTCTTTAATAAAATACTAAATTGACTTACATTTCCTGCTATTAGAACTTAATAAAATATATATATATTAGTCCAAAAAAAATTATTGCAAAAGCAATTATGCCAAAATATTGTTAGTATAAAATACAATAGTCTAAAATATGATTATGCCAAGATAAATATTATGCCAAAAAATTATTATGTCAAAGCAATGGTAGGTAAAAAACAATTATGCGAAACATGTTATGCCAAAACATATTAGTGGAAAAAAAATTATGCCTATGAAAGGGATACCGTCAAATATAGCCTATCCGGACGACTAAGTATCTACAAATGAAACTAATTTACAATGGAGAAATTCTATTTCCTTACCATTTTTAACAGACATAAAAAGAAACATCAATACTCAAAAGAAAATTAGTGTATTTTTTTCGTGTGGGTTACCGAGTCTTTCAACGACCCGATGAACCCTGGTGCCAGAGTTTTTCAACCGCCTACTGCAAGTAGCAGGGCTCTGACTTGGTTGTGTAGCGACCGCCATCATAGACAGCAACCGGGACCGACGGCTTAACGTGCCCATCCGAAGCACGGAACCATCTTACTTGCGGATAAACAGGTGGTTCAACCTGCAATGTCCTAACCAGACTGGGATCAAATTCACAAAGTGAAAAATATTAACTTTGTGAGTGACCCCACCGGGAATTGAACCCGGAACCTTTGCGTGGCAGGCAGTCATACTAACCACTGCCTAGCCAATACTTACTTTGTGCCACTGCGCCACATCGGCTGTCATTGTATTATTGATCACTGATCAGACAAACCATTAAAATGACAACTTTGTCAATGGAACATTCAATCATATATTTTTTTCAAGTTTCCGTGGTATGTTACTCAACGAATCGGGTAATCACGACCTATACGGGGTGTTAGGGACGGTGTAACGAAAACTTTGCAGGCGTGCTCAGACCATGAAACTGAACAACTTTTACTATGGAGCCAATGGTGGGAAACGAAAAAATTTTTCCGACCTCCCATACAAAGTCAGTCAGCTAAATGTCAATTTTGTATGAGAGGTCGGGAAATTTTTTTCGTTTCCCACCTTTGCCTCCATAGTAAAAGTTGTTCAGTTTGATGGTCTGATCATGCCTGCAAAGTTTTCGGTACACCGTCCCTAACACCCTGTATAAGGATACTTTTATTTAAGTACAAATATTTTATGTGCGTGTTCTGCTCACAAAACTGAACAACTTTTATTAGAAACTTTTCTTCGAATATTTTATCATCATTATCATTATATATCTATAATAAAACTAAGTTGATAAAATGTACGTGCCGATAAAACTTAAAAAGGATTCCCGGTACGATAAAGGGACTTATTTTGTGCAATAGCCCTATATCTCCCCTCGAACAAAAAAGTTCCCGTTTTAACTTAAAGAGCGTATTTTTAAAGATATAAGGGCTTTTGCAATACCTCAAGCAGTGGTGCCATCTGTTGTCAAGTAGTCGAACTCCACCCCCAGTTCGTGATCCTTTGATGCAATCTGTTTCAAATTTTTAGATTTTAAATGCAATGTATTTAAAACTTATCTATCAGACCAAACAGATAAATACCGCGAGTGAAACTGCGGACGGAAAGCTAGTTACTTATTAAAAATAAAAAATATGGAAGACCTTGTATTTATACCTACCCTTCATAATTTTTCACCCTGTATATCTCAGCCTCATATTATCCGATGTCACCAGATGTCTCTGGCATGTTTATGACGTGATCGTGTCAGAGTCTAACAATCGTAAAAAGGGAATAAGGCTCATTCAGCCCAATATGATGTTTGTCACTATAAGTAGGTATGACATTCAAGAAGGCAGTTCTTTCGTTCGTATAAGGCGCCATGACAACCTCAACAGCTATAAAAGTCCACTGCTGGACACGTCCGTCCCCTTGTCGGGGGGTATTGCCATACTCACCACGCTTGGAAAATACCATACAAGGAACTGAAAAATCTTAAGAAATAGGAACCTAATACGTACCTACCTACACACTAAGGTTGCTAAAATTTTCTTTCTGAATTTTCGAAATGAGGTAACTACTAACCTAGGTTGAACAATACCGTACTTAACCGTAATTGAAGAAAAACGAATTTTAGCTCTACATGCATTATTAGGGAAGAAAACAGGGGAATTCGTTTGTATGAAAATGGGAAAGAAGTGTCACTCGTATCCTCATGTTTAATTTCTCGTAAGATCACCTAAGGCATAAAATGTAGATTTATGTCCGTTGTAAAAAATGTCCCCAAAAGGAGGTTTGGTTACAAAACGTTCGTTTTCGTTATCCCATTGGGATTTATGCTTCCCTTTCAGTCCCATTGAAGAATTCAAGTAGGTACCCACTTGAGTAGAATTTTAATGTGAGGGTCAAAAACATACTCTTTTTTGGGTTTCGTAGTCTACTATAAAATAAACCCTTATGTATCATTTCTTCAACTCTGTCTGTCTGTCTGTCTGTCTGTATGTTTGTCTGTCAATCTGTCTGCCTGTATGTATGTCTATCTGTCTGTCAGTCTATCTGTTTGCCTGCCAGACTGTCTATATGTCTGTCTGTCTGTCTGTATGCCTTGCCCTCATAACTTCGTCAGTTTTGAACTGATCGACATCCAATTTGGAGTGAAGATAGAGCGTATAAACTATTTTTTAGAAATAGGTGCCAAAACATTAAAATTACATGTTTTTAGACCCCCAAGTAAAAAGTGGAGGAAAATTATTATTTTTCTTCTGCTATATTGATACGCTCTTGGCCGGTTTTCAGTTCTGTCTGTCTGTCGAACAATTATTGAAATTTTAAGCCTAAACTTACTTATATGTAGTACAAATACGACAGCAACGGAAATAAGAAAACCGAGGCTCAATTTTCCAGGCATTTACCCTTTTGTGATGAAGGGTGATATTATCTTTTAAACTCCTCGTTCAGAATACGGGACTATTATGACATCTTGAGACCATGCTTGAGTGAGACATGCAGGATTATTTTTATTCTAATTATACCAAATTTTAGAACGCTTCCCGTGTCAGGTAGGTAAGTATAAAATTTTTGAAAAACCTGCAATCTCTTTTATGATAATGAACCCGAGGGTTTCATGGTTTCCTGTGTATCGCAATTTTAGGTAAGTGACAAGTATTTACAGGTTATTCTCATAGGTACCTTGCCGTGTAGTGCCGGCAGAGTAGAATAGCACCACCCCCTCTCTTCCCGTGGGTGTCATAAGAGGCGACCGAGAGATAATCCCGACCCAAACAGCCAGGGCCAACCGTATGGTGGTGGTTAACCCACCACAAAAGCATTCCCAAGGAGGGTTGACGTCTGGTAGGCGGCCGGTCGTAAAATTAGGCCAAATACTTTGCAACACGATTTTGTGTTCAACAAAACGTGTTGCGCCGGCCCCAAGTAATTGGGATAAGGGCAGGAAGATGATGGTATCTACACGATTTGTCTGTGATTGATAACCACAGTTTACGCTCTGCCTACCCCAAAAGGGACATGGCATGACGTGTGTTTATGTAACTAGAATCTAGACGGATTTCTATCACATCACATCACTAATCTGAAATTGATGCGACGGTAAGCCGAATTCGAAAAGGTACGTACGGACCGATAAGCGGATTTAACAAACTTTAGGATCCCGTAATCAATGAGATTGATTGATTGATTTGGCTATGTGCGAAAATACGATACGGGCTATACCTCGGGCTATACCTAACTCATCATCATGGGGTGGCATTCTCAAATTGAAGTTTGGAGGTTTATAATACCTACTCATTTAGGCTGCTCGCCCACGTCAGTCTTTTTGTAGGACCGATAGTCGCTCAGATTTTTCCTCCGATTCTTATGTCCGATTTTGTGACCGACTCAAAGCACACGTCCGTCTTTTTGACTGTTGTTAGTAGCACGTCTAGGGATTGCAATCCCGCAATGCGGGATCCGCAATCCCGCGGGATCTCGCGCTATTTTTAGCCTTGCGTGACCCTCACCTTCAAAAGGCGGATCCGCGGATCCGGCACATTGAAAACCCACGCCGAAAAATATAATAACTTTTGCTTCTGAATGGCGAAAACTCGACGTTCATTTCCTATGAATATGTCCTAACTATAAAGAGAAGTGTGCAGCACCAAGACAAACCGTATTCGGTTTAATGGTGCCAAGACTGTGTAAAATATTATTTATAACTTTGTTTGAATAAATAAATACAAATACAATACAAATACAAATGAAAACATTCTTAATTATTTGCATAGAAGCTGAAAGAGCAATTCTTACTTTTGGTTATTTCAGACGCAGGCTGGGTGATACTCGTAAAACCATTAATATTCTTTGATTAAGAGTATTTTTCTATAACTTATTAATTATCTAGACGCTAGAGTTACAAAACTCTGACACCAGGGTTCCTCGTGTCGTTGAACGACCCGGTTATAATTTAGCGAGATAGATTATAATCCGTTGTTTGTAATTTTACGGTGACATTATGTATTTTGGTATGTAATTCAACTTGCGGATTTCCATTGCAAAATACAATTTTGAAACTACCGAAGTCGGGTAAGTGATTTAACCACTTCAACTTACCTATCCTTTCTTCTTTTTAATTCATGTCTTCTTGTCAAGTTTACAGTTTTGATACCATACTGAAAAGATTTTATTATGAAACTAATCTGAATTTGCAAAAGAGTCTTTACTAGAAAATAATAATTTGAAATATGTTGATGCTGCATATTGATGTGTACGAGAAATGCGACTCTCGAGATATGCCCTTCCCTAGCAAGTGCATGCGGCCGACTGTCGGTGAGTAGTGTGCGTTTACGCATACATTTCAGAGTGTTCCATTTTTCACCGGCAATCGGATCGGTCGAGATTCACCGATTTTATTTCTGACCTACTATTTGTAGGATGTGGGCGTTACACCATTGCAATCAATACGTTCCATTTTTCTCCTACAAAAAAACGGACACCAAATATCGGACGTGGGCGAGTAGCCTTAAAATCTCACAAACATGGCACACATTAGGGCGACGGTCCCTATCCAGATGGCTCACTCTGGACTTGCGACGATTTTGGCGCTGACTGACTTTAACTGGAAATAACCGGAATCTCAGGAGAAGTCAAGGTAACTTAGAAGGTCGTTGACACGAACGTCATATTATCTTGAATTTAAAACTGACTCAGAATCATGTGGCTTTCTATAACAGATTTTGCTGTTTTGATATTCTGTATCTACTTTGAGTAAACGCTAGTTTATATACAGGGTGTTAGGGACGGTGTACCGAAAACTTTGCAGGCATGATCAGACCATCAAACTGAACAACTTTTACTATGGAGCCAATGGTGGGAAACGAAAAAAATTTTTCAACCTCCCATACAAAGTCAGTCAGCTGATCGTGAATTTTGTATGGGAGGTTGAAAAATTTTTTTCGTTTCCCACCATTGGCTCCATAGTAAAAGTTGTTCAGTTTCATGGTCTGAGCACGCCTGCAAAGTTTTCGTTACACCGTCCCTAACACCCCGTATATGTCGGAGAACATCCGAATTTTTGCCTTTTTTATTTTAACGTTTGGCAACACAGAACTGTCAGATTGTATTATCTGTCCTTGTCTGTCAGTAGTGCGCGCTCAGTCTGGTTTGAGACGCTGCCCGTGCCGGTTGTGCACACTGACACTAAAATAAGGTCCCGCTCCACGACAGCAGCGGTGGGATACAAATCCCAAAATTGGTCAAAGTGCTGTAAAATAAAAATTAATAGAATCATCCCGGTCGAATTATAAAATATGTGACAGTTTTCGTGTGTGCGTTTTGTTAAATATTGTTACGGTGGACCAGAAAGCTATGCAGATCTTAGATTTACGGAGTGTGTGCTTATATTGGATTGACAAACAGGAGTTCAAAGCTTCTCAATTTGATTTGCAAATTGAGTCATGTGAGTACCTATGGATTTTATTTTAGTTATCACTTAACGCTTCACCATTTTTGCAAAAAATCTACTTGTGGTTGTTAGGTGATAGATAACGCTTTACTAAGACACGACTAAGATAAGGTGTCTGTTAATAGATTATGATTATTTATTACATGTCCTCAACATCTTTAAATGGTGTGTTGAGTTTTTTTCATTATTGATAAATGGTGCCCCTTGCGAAACAAAACTCACTGAAAAGCGATTAGAGCGAAAAGTAAACAATGCATAATAATAACGTATTGTGATAAACCCTTGTACTTCGATAAGAAGAAAGAGTTTCGAAATCAGTTTTCTGTAGGTAAATTATCGAACAAGAGTCTGTTTATAACTTTCAATTCAACCGTGGCGCGAGACGATCAAAGTACTGGTAGTAGGTTATTGCCTATATTGCCACTGTCGCTTTTGCACCAGTTCGGGTTCGACACCAATAGTCGTACGCGTATTGCGACCCTAATGCGCTTGATAGTACTGGTTATTTTGTTGGAATTATCAGGAGACCGAGCTATGTTAAACTCAGTCCGTTTATTTCAATTCGTAGTTTAATTAAAAATCTGGTTGCTTTCATAATTAAACTATTACGTGTGATGATGTGTCACAGTTTCTTACAAAAATTACTTGGTAAAAGTAACGTAAAATTGCAGTTAATAAATAAAATTGATATCTGTATTCACGTTTGTGCGGGTAGTCTTACTTTAAACACAAACAAATTGTGTTGCGCGTCAGATGTGGAGGCTGAAGTCTATTGAGTAATTCCGCAATAATTATGTTTGAGTAGTTTTGCAATCTGAAATCAGTACGTTAATGTGTGATTAAACGAATTCGTAACCAAACGAAGTCTGTCCAGTCTTCAGCGATAGAAAACCGACTCCTGACTTTAAATATCGCACATAAATACGTGACGGATCTGTCGAATCAAATACGTAGATAACTTGAAAAGTGGCTAATTGTGCTTACATCCGATCTGATAAGATCTGGTCGGTAGTTCTTATGAAAACACCTAAGAAAATACCGTTAAAATAATAAATTAATGGTATGCGTGACCGTCTAGGAATCTTGTAAACTAAACGTTAAGTGTAGGTAGGTTCGAGTTACTACCTACGTTGTCTAAGTGCAGATTGTTGCGGATAGTGTTTTCCAGTAGGTATTGTCTTGTGTTCTCTTCACTATTAAGGGACAAGTTATTTGCTTACCTACTTCTTTCTGAATTGAGTAAGATGGCGATTATATTTTTAAAATTCAGCAGTTCGGCAACTAGTGGTGTAGACTGTGCCTAGTTTTCATGTAATTATTCACATTACATTAACTATCACTCTAGAAAGAAGAAAGGATCATGCCCACTCTAGTATGGATGTTCGTCCATTGCTTGCCTCACTGCTTGCAGGCCTCGCATCAACGCCAAAGTTAAATAATTATGAGGTTTAATTATTGCTTAACATTTTATAGCTGAAAGTAATTTAATTACGACAGGAGCTCTGAGGTTGTTGAGTGTTGGAATTGGGTATCGGAAGAGACAAAGGTTCTTAAGTTTGGCTGTATATCGAGTATCTCGTTCTTAAATCGTTGTCGTTAGCTTTACCGAAGTGGACAGCGCGAGAAAGGTTCACACCACAGTAAAATCTTTGGAAAAAATACCTAACGGTAAAAGGACCTTAAACAGCTAAGTTAGTTTCCCTGTTTTGTACAACAATTGCCGTACCTATTCTTCATTAGAAGAGGGCTATTACATATTGCTTTAATTTTCGTTTGAGGCGAGACAATTTCTTAGACCAGAAATGGGCATCTCCTTTGTAAAGATAACTTGAGTAATCCGAGTGTCAAATACTATCTTATGAGACAGAATTGGTCATAATAAAGTGAGATACTACTAAAAGATAAGGTATAAGTTGATCGAGTCGTAAGTAGTACAAAATGTAAGTCGATTGAGTTGTGGGTCCCTTTAAAAAATAATGTCCTATTCTTTAGCCATTTCGTATTCGCACAATAATTATGTTGGTTGAGTACACCTATCTTATCCAACTACAACTTGTCTCTGTGCGAACTTATATCGCACTTGTAGATTGTAACGTCATCGGAGTAAAAATCAATATATTGCCGATTCCGTAGTGCCTGTGTTGAGAATGTTAATATTGTGATAGTAATTGAAAGCTCATCATTATGACCTTGCAAGCTATCTTCAATTATGAGAACAAGTATTCTGACAGACTGAATGACTCTCAGCTGCCGAAGTCTCAACTACCGAAGATAAATACGGGTACATTAAATTTGGGTAGTGGGTGTATTTTACGACAAAACTATCCGCTATGAGTAGATTTTTGGAATTTTGGATCCTAGAAAGGGGTGAAAGTTTGTGTGACGGTTGGTAATCTTTGATGTGATCAGATTGAAAATTTCTGATTAGACCAAATAGCTAAATACGTGTTTCAAGGGGTTTTGTAGCTTCCACCCTAAAAAGAGTAAAACTGGGATTTTTATGAAGGCTCGTTAAGTATTACTTATACTATCTGATTCATAATTTAACATTAATCTTTACCATAAAGCAAGTGTTGTTTAATTTTTTACCCTTAATTTGTTAAAGAGAAAGGGTTGAAAGTTTGTATTCATATTCGTTACTTACTTTATTGCGATCTATTTTAAAACTTGTGATTGCACCTTACGATGTGTATCTCAGTGTCTTTTAGATAATGGGAAAGTTTTAATTAGTTCATCTAGTTCGGACTCGTGAAGCAGACAGTCCAAAAAGAATCCCCATTGATCATTTCCTTAAGTCATTTATTGAGTCCGTATTCCGTGCGGGAAGACCGCTAGCGGAAAAATTGTGTTGGAAAAAAAAAGACAAACTGAAGTTATTAATCGCATTAGGTGACGAATGATTAACATCGCGGATGTAAAAAAAAAAACAATGCCTTTTTATTATAGAAAATATTTAATTATCTTTGTTCCCTCTCTCTTGGCCTAGCCTCCTCCGTGTCAATCGGGGTCGGCTCTCCTTATCAATTTTCGCCAGAACAGGCGGTCCTGGGTCGTCAAGTTATCTAGGTGGAATGTCTTCAGGTCTTTATTGACTACAGACATCCAAGTTTGTAGGGGTCTTCCTCGTTTTCTTGGGCCAGTTACTATGTTCATGACGGTTCTGGTCATATGATCTTCCTCTCTTCTCATACCATACCACCTGAGTCGTGCCTCGGTGAGCTTGTCTTCAATGGGCCGGATCTTGAACTGCCATGTATGTGAGCGTTTCTCACCTTATCAAGACGGATGACTCCCCCGGCCCATCTCAGCATCTTCATCTCAGTTGTGTGAAGTTTTGTGGTATGGACTTTCTTCACTGGCCAGCATTCGGCCCCGTATAAAGGGCTGGACGGACCGCTGTTTTGTATATCTTCCCCTTAAATTGTACTGGCGTTCGCTGGTCACACAGTGCAAACGAGAGTTCACGCCATTTCATCCACCCCGTATTGGTTCGGTGAGTGACGTCCGTTTCGATTGTCCCGTTGTGAGTAAGCACTGATCCCAAATACTTGAAGTGTTCAACCTCTCTCAAATGGTACTGGTTCCTCCACGTTTTCAAGGAATTAAAAAGGAATTTAATTATCTTTGTTCCATAAGGTAAAAAGTAACTAAAGATCAGGGGTTTTGGTTGAAAGCTACTACGCTTTGCCAAGGGTTTTGGTTGAAAGCTACTACGCTTTGCCAAGGGTTTTGGTTGAAAGCTACTACGCTTTGCCAAGAGTTTTGGTTGAAAGCTACTACGCTTTGCCAGGGGTTTTGGTTGAAAGCTATTACGCTTTGCCAGGGGTTTTGGTTGAAAGCTACTACGCTTTGCCAGGGGTTTTGGTTGAAAGCTACTACGCTTTGCCAGTGTTTTGGTTGAAAGCTACTACGCTTTGCCAGTGTTTTGGTTGAAAGCTACTACGCTTTGCCAGTGTTTTGGTTGAAAGCTACTACGCTTTGCCAATGTTTTGATTAAAAGATTCTGTGGTTTGCCTGTGTTTGGTTGAAAGCTTCCACGCTTTGCCTGTTCTTTGGTTGAATGACTCAACGCGGGAGCGCGTTGTTTTTCAGAATGGCCGTGTCGGAGAACATCCGAATTTTTGCCTTTTTTATTTTAACGTTTGGCAACACAGAACTGTCAGATTGTATTATCTGTCCTTGTCTGTCAGTAGTGCGCGCTCAGTCTGGTTTGAGACGCTGCCCGTGCCGGTTGTGCACACTGACACTAAAATAAGGTCCCGCTCCACGACATATATAAGTCTATGACTTTGAGGTTTTTGACATTAGTAATGCTGGCTGTGTAATAATAAATGACAATCGCCAAAATCCGAAATAGAACCAAGTGAACCTTCTGTGTACATGGGTAGTTTTTTTACGACAGTACGCAAACGTTTAAGTAGATTTTTTAAACATCACATAAAAAAACAGGTATTTTTCTAAATTTTTTTCATTACTGAATTTGTGTGGTTGTGCATATTATATGGTCGTATGTTTGAAATCTAACAAGGGCCGGAAGATGTAATAATAACCATAACATAACATAACCTTGATAGTAACAAACACCATACAAATGACAGCCAGCAAAGTTTTCCACTGTATCCGGTTTTTGTATGATATTTCGTAAATTCCTTTCGTAAGTGAAAACAAAATTTAAATTTTGAAATTACCCACGACAGTTTACTGCAGCGCTCCCTGGTGAGTTGTTCGCGTAACACCTAGCTAAGAACATTCCCTAGTTAAATCTTCATCAATCACTGAAAACGGCATCAAAATCAGACCAGTTGTTTTCGAGATAATTGGTAACATTGGTTTGCACAAACAAATGTTTACTGTAGCGCCCTCTGGTGAGTTGTTCACGTAATACCTATCTAACAACATGCACTAAAAAAATATAAATCCATCACTGAAAACTTCATCAAAATCGGACCAGTGGTTAAGGAGATATTTGGTAACAATGTTTGGTAACATAGGTTTGCACAAACACACAAACGCATAGGTATACCGTTTCCGTTCCATCATGGGTAAAAATACCGGATCGGAACAATTTAATAAAGTTCGTAAGTATCAATTTGTGATAAGTAAGTGCCGAAAATCCGTCTAGATTTCTACTTATAAGTATTTTTCTTATATATTCTCTCCATTCGGATATTTTGGGATAATCCTATACGAGATGGGAAAATAACACGACTTCTCGCTCGTAAATAGGGATATTAGAAAGATTTGTACCAAAATGTGGAGATTGTGGAGAATCTTTGATAGGTAATAGGTAGGTCGGTAGAACTTCAATCAATACATTGTATAAAATAGGTCTCTGTCTATCTGTCTGTCGTCGAATTCTCTCCTAAACAATGCAACGAATTTTGATGTGGTTTTTATCGGTAACAGATAGAGTGATTTAAATGGAAGGTTTATATGTATAACACGTGACGATAAAAGCTTTTTTCCCGCGGCGTCTTACGTCTCATATGTCGGAATATAGCACCTTAAGTTCATCAAGTAAAAACTTCGAGCATTTCCGTCCGTCCCGTCGGGGGAGACGCCATACGAAGCACTTCCCCTCTGTCACGGCCTTTGCCCACGGGGGCTTTTCTTATTACAAAAACCAGTTGCTGTCAGATTATTTCCTAGAACGAGTCCAGTCGCGCATGTCAAATGAGCTCCGATAAAAAGCCGAATTGTAAAGCTAATAATGCCTAAAAAAATATGTAAAAATAGCAATTAACAACAAAACAATATCACTTTTCATCTGAAAGCATTCCTCCAGTACAATATCACTAAATAATATTTAAAATAAGCAATTGAAAATTGTACAAAAGTGTTGCCAGTAAGTCGTACAAAATGACTGATTTGGAGTTTTTTTTAGGTGGATCTACAATAAAATAATTGTATTTTGTTCCTTTTGTTATTATTTTGTGTCGAACAATAGTGTTCATCATAGTACCGTTTATTTTTCAAAAAAAGATTATAATTTTCCACCATACAATGGGTAACAATTAACGATCTTAGTTTATCGATGCCTTTATTAACAGTTAATAGCTTGCTAAGTAAGATTAGAATGTTATTTTGGGATTGTTCTACTTATTCAATGATGTTCATTTCCAGTCGATATGTAATGAAAAAACGATAATTTTAACTTGAAGTATCGAGCCACACTGAACCCAAGCTAGTGCAGTGATCCAACTAATACATAACGTCGATACTTTTTCTATCGCCATAGTTTCAAACCTATACTATGTAAAGACGGTCTGTACCGAAAACTTTGCAGGCATGATCAAATTATGAAATTGAACAACTTTTACTATGGATTTTGGAAAACCCTGATTTTGTTCGAGTTTCATTGAAAATTAATGTCAGTCTCAGCTGATCGGGTGACATCGGATGTCAGCCGATGTGTCGCAGTGGCTAGTCCGACTGCCTGCGACGCAGAAGGTTCCGGGTTCTATTCCTTTCGCTCACAAAGTTGACATTTTATCTCTTTGTGAACATGTTCCTAGACTGGTCAGGACACCACACAGGCTGAACCACCTGATTGTCCGAGAAGCAAGATGGTTCCGTGCTTTGGAGCCACGTTTAGCCGTCGGTCCCGGTTGCGTCTTTCCGTTTCCGTGTTCAGTAGGAGGCAATGCCTCCAAATCGACACGGATTTGTAAGCGTTACAAACCCGTGTCGATTTGGAGGCATTGCCTCGTACTGAACACGGAAACGGAAAGACGCGTCCCGGTTGCTTGAGGTGGTTGACAAACTCTGGTACGTTTACCAGGGTTCATTAGGTCGTTGGACGACTTGGTGTACTATAAATTGGTTAAACTCAAGTGCGACATTTTAACTTTAATTATTATGTATATAAAAAGGATTTCGCACTTACCTGCTTCTTATTACATCGCGATTTCACGACCGTTTCGGTCCAGTCGGTGCTCCTTTATCAGGCAGAGTGCTCAGACAAAACACAAATATTTGGAAATTTACTTTAAAAATATTTGTGTCCGGTGGAAATCGAACCCACGAGCCTCGGCGTAGAAGACAGGGGTACTAACCACTACGTCATCGGGACAGTCGAAGTATGTGTAGTTGAAGTATGTATGATTTGTTGTATAGGTGGTTTTTTAGTAAATTCCCTTACATAATATCCTATGATACTTAATTATCAGTAAATAGTAGGTATTGCATTGATTGTACCTACATAATTGTATTATCTGGTCTTTGGAGTAAGAAATTAATATTTTGGTTAATTTAGGGTACCTTATGCAATATATAAAATGATGTTATTGCGCCAATATTTCTATTTACTAAAAATCCTATTCTTCTTCTTGTAAACTAAGTTGCTTTTAAAAATGCAATAATATGACACAATTTTGAGTAGACTGTTATAATTAATCGAAAGGTCAAGTATCGATATTGTCGATTCCAGCACTAGCTTGATTTGACAGCTTTACCTCTCCCCCCGCAAAAAATGACAGAAATATTTGTATAGCGTAAAGTAGCTATACCCACTCCCCCGGGGCCGGAACGGGACGGAAATGCTCGAAGAGTAAAAAGGCCTTCCGAAAAGATGGAAGCAAAAAGCTCTAATTAAATTTCCAAGCAATGTATATTGGCTGAATTGTTTCAAAGAATTGCCTTCAAAACCATTTGCGGGTGAAAAATAAATTACGAATGACATTTTTATTTTTCTTCTAAATTCATAGCATCAGCCAGTTTGTTTACTTTAATATTATCGGTAAAAAGTATGTAGCAAAGAGTTTACACTACAAATCCGTTCAGTACTGGTCAAAATTGCTCAAGAAAATTGTTGTAAAAAGCCATTTGCAATATAAAAGAAAATTCTGACAGTTTTATTTTTTAATATTTTATTGCAACGGCCAGTTGCATTTGCATGAAATGGGAATAAATGTTTAAAAGAGTAGGGTTATATAAATAAATACTTATTTAAAATGCAGGGTTTAAAAATGTAGGTATGCCTTTCACCTCAAGAAATCGTGTTCGTGTCCCTTTCAACAACCAAACCAGGGGTATTTACCACGTACCTATTTACCGAACGCACCACGCCTGGTAGGCGGATTGGCGAGCGCAGTGCAAGATATTGTATTCACAAATATTGCTGCTGCCCAAACCTTTTTTTTTTCATTTCTATATAAATCGCCTTTTATGCTTGGCTTTTATGGCACCCACGATTAGAAATGGGGTGATGCTATTCTAAGTCAGTACCACGAGAAGCTCTCTAAAATTAATAATAATAATGTTGTCTATAGGTACTTATTTCATTATGTGTAAGATTCCTAATCTTATTTGTGGTTGTACTAAGAGGGAATTAGGATTACGAAAACCTAATTATTTTTGGCGGGTAGCTAGAAACTAGC
The DNA here is from genome assembly GCA_024500475.1 of Phthorimaea operculella. NCBI lineage: Eukaryota > Metazoa > Arthropoda > Insecta > Lepidoptera > Gelechiidae > Phthorimaea > Phthorimaea operculella. The sequence continues at coordinate 2,614,240 of JANFCV010000046.1, read as the reverse complement.
TCCACTTTGAAAAGATGTTGTCGTCACGAAACCCTGCAAACATTTTTAGGCCCAAACTCAACAGAGAAAGCGTGAGACGAGTGACGTAAGGTGACATCTGTCCAACAAGTGATCCTCAGTCGTCATCGATGATGAGCATACCTAAAGCTTAAAAAAATCAAGCTCTGAATCAGTTCATGAAACTGAAAAAAATATGTGAAAAGGACTGTCGTTTTGTGAAGTAGTTTTTCTCCTTAAAATTACACTCAAAACTTTGCATGAAAGCATCAGATTTTTTCGTGAATTGGCGCTAGTTTTGGGGCACAACTCGGCACAAAGTTAGGTAAGTAAGTGGGTGTACAATAATAATAACAGAGGCGGAAAAGGGACCATAACTTTGCATCAAGCTATAGGTTTTTTTCGTGAATTGGCACTAGTTTCGTGGCACAACTCAGCACAAAGTTAGGTAAGTGGGTGTACAATGATAATAATAGGGAAAAGGAACCATAACTTTGTATTAAAAAAAAACATTTTTCTTAAAATGGCGCTAGTTTTGGGGCACACTTAGGCACAAAGTTATATAAGTGGGTGTACACTGAGAATAATAGAAGAGCAGAGAGGACCGTAATCCTTTTCGGACATGAGAGGCAAAAAGGTTTGCATAAGTTGTATGTACCTACCTACTTATGTAGGTACTAGTAACGAATGGGTAAATGTACTCATTAATTTTTAACCGATTGGATAAAAAGGGGGTTGTTGTTTCAACCCGTACGTAAATATGTAGGTGAAGTGAAGATTTGACTGCTGCTGATAGAGATGAATGGAAGAAAAAGACATGTTGCACCGACCCCAAATAAATTGGGATAAAGGTTGATGATCACATAAATATAGTATAAAGGTAAAAATCTTTAGAAAGGTTGCTAAAATTTTAAATGTAGAAGTCGGTTTATTTTATCCTATCATCGTTATTTGTTTTCAGTTTAACGACTTCTACACGCACAAAAGATGATTGTTCAGGACTGTTTAGTTATAACTGGCTAAATAAGTATAGGTACCTGAAAATAGTTTTAATTTGGTTCATAATAATTAAGGATAGCATCAATCCATACAGGTATTTCCTGTTGGTGTCGTAAAAAGCAACTAAGAGATTTGAAAGTTGACGTATTGCCATTATTGGTGACAGGCTGACAACCTGTCACTTATGGTGAAACACAGTCTTCTGGATTCTGAATGACTCTCAAACTTTTGTCAGACGTGGTGTAAGTGACCGTTTTTACAGCGTTTTACAATCTGCCCATCCCGCAAGGGTTATAGGAATTTTGGTATTTATTTTCATCAAGGCTGCAAACATGTAGAAAGTTTGGTCCTCGCATCGCATGTTTAAAATAATGCTTTCAAAACTTTTTATTGGTTTAGGATATTTTCTAGAACAGAACTTACCTACAGTAAACTTCAAAATCGATTCAGTATTTATCAAAATAAAGACAAAATCTTTTAACATTGTAATATCGGTTTCATTTTTAGGGTTTTGTAGTCTACTAGAAACCCTTATCATTTCGGTAAGTCTGTCTGTCTGTATGCCGCGCCCTCATAACTTTGTCAGTTTTGAAGCTATCGACATCAAATTTGGTGTGGAGATAGATCGTGTTGACCCAAAATTAGAAACGATGAGAAAAAAATATTCAAATAGTTTTTTGGACCCCCTTCTCATACATGTGAAAGGGAGGCAAAAAAAAATCTCCTATAATATTGAGTAGGGTATCGTTGAATAGGTCTTTTAAAAGTAAGGGGAGGTTTCTTGGAAACAAAGTCTCTAAAATGTTTCTGTCTCGAGATATTAGCTTTTAAAAGAGACGTTTTTGAGCCATAGTTTGTTCCAGCTGTAACTTCTAAAGTATGCATGCTAAAAATTAAAAAAAATGGAATATAGTTCTTAATATGAAGTTACCATGAAAACTATAACGAATACTGTACCACTTAGTGCTAGTTTCATCAATGCAATGTTAGTTAAATTGAAGCTCGTTAAATAAATAAAGGTCAAACCGCACTAACGCACCGCGCGGAACTGCGGCGAAGCTGCGCGTTACAACTTTACTAATATTGTTACATGGATCTAAAATCACACTACAATATCGCTGCAGAGGATTGGCGTGGTGTGGCGCAACATATTTACTTGCGGAGAATATATTTTAGTTGATAATAATCGGTAGAGGAGCTGCGCGGCGTGAATTTGGTTCTAATAGAAAATATGTTTTGATGTCCTGGGAAAAATATGTTACGTATCACATGCAAAAAGGCCGAGCCTCTCCGCTGCCACGCCGCTATAGTAAGGCTGGCGTGCATACAACGTTTTAACTGTGACTGTCGCCATCTCCACGCTTTTAAATGAACGATACGCGCTTAAGGGCGACGGTGTCACGACTTTTCCCTTTAAAGCAGCCGCAGTCGGATGAGCCACCTTGTCTTCGTGATGCAGCCCACCCATTTACGAAAGTACGTGACATCTTCCGCAGCCACGCCCTCCAAACCCAAGTTGCCGCTAGCTGATGAGCACAATTTGGGCCTCCCTCCTAATGGGGTATCACCTAAACTGGTAAGATCTCGCAACGGCGTGATGTTTCGCCTGCAAGACACCTGGACAGGTGCATGGCTAACTACAGCAATTCAACCCCTACCATATAAAGCTCAGTCTTGAAGGTGAGTCGTCGTCGGCCTCTATGCGGCCGTTGCGAAGATATCCACGTCAAATTGCCGTAGTCATAGATATACATTTCTAGGAGATATTTGTGCCTGTACGCTTACTGTGCCCTCAAAATTACATTTTAAGCCCCCATCATAAGCCCCAAAATTGGGGTATCACGTCCTTGTATGTCATTTTTTATTTCCAAGTTATCGATTCCCAAGAGGTATCAAAAGTTGAAATCATACAAGCATGGGACAGCCTAGTGTTGGGGCCTCAGGGCAACCCCGGCCCCCCACCAGCGGGTCTCTACTCTAGAGCCTTGCGCAACGAGAGCAGGCTACAGTTTACTACCAGACTAGGCTTGAGCAACCGCAGCTTTCGTCAGCGAGAGGATGTTCGTCCGCACGAACCCACGATTCGCCTAGCAGTGACACATCGTCGATTTCTCCCCGTCTCGCTATAGACGCCCTCTGAAGGGCCCCTAAAAAGTGCGTTTACAAGGGTCACGCCACCGTTTTCCTTGTCCCTGATGTATATTTCAGGCTCAAGGATTAGCTCAGCGACGTCTTCAAGCGGCCCCACCTGGCAAAATACCTACGTGTCAGCTTCGGCAGGATCTTAGCGTAGAATACTGGATTCGGCTTTTAGCAAAGACCGAACAGGGTTTTGGGTCTACTATCGCTACCTGCCAGCGCCAGTTAATTAAACAACTTGCATTGCGTTCGCCAATCCGCCTGCCAATCATGGTGAGTATGGCAGTACCCCCCGATAAGGGGAGGTCCATGTCCAGCAGTGGATTGTTGGGAATGATAAGTTTGAAAGATAGCGTGAACTATTGATTAGATAAAACTCTGCAAAACGCGCGACACAATAAGGTCGAAAGTATGTCAATGTCAAAGTTTAGTTACTTCTCATTGGTTGTCGTTGCATCAACATCGTCGTACTCCCAAGTAGTACTGCAATCTGAAATAAGCTTTGAGTTTTCCTCCCCGTGTTGGTCCGGCACGAAACAAGTACCTACAGTCTATGTAAGCCTTTATGGTTTTCGAATGCTTCACTTTTGACAGTTTTGATTCAAAAGGTTGTCAAAGTCCTAAATCGGGCGTTAAAGCTAATGACAGCTCCGGGGACCTGTTAGATTTTTAACGACCGATTAGTTGTTGTCAAAGAAATGTGACATGCGCCGCATACAAAGCTGTCAAATAAGTGACTGCCAAATTGACGCCACATTGAAAGCTGTCTAAATTGTCAATTGTCCCAAATCATAAAGGCTAACACAGACGGTACGCGAGACATCAAGTTAAATGAGCTAGTATGAAGGTGCGCGACGCAACTCCCGGGAGACTTTCTTGTCCGCGGTTCAAGAGACTACGCCGCGACGCAACTGTCTCCAGGGTCTATATTTGTTTCAAATTTAATGCACAAGTACGGGCACTGCAACAAAGAAGGTTTCCGTTCGGTCAGTTGGTATTTAACCAATTACGCGATAGGCATATAAGCTTCGACTATAATCAACAAGGTAAGTCGTTTGAAAGCATACAAAGGAATTTCATTACCTGCGCATTTGCTACCTCCTTGCTACGAACCTATTTAAAGACAAAATGTTAGTCTGTTTTAGGAAAAGAAAGCAGTACATTTTGTACTTATTTGAAGACATAAATAGGTATGTGCGCAAAATCTACAGTTTAGGAAAGGTTTTCCAGTAGCTATTTCTTTCGGGTTTGAGATTGAAACTGATCTCAAGTTCTTCTTATGTCGTGAGAGACCCGATAAACGACCAAATGACCCGGTGTCAGAGTTTCTGACACCGACTATTTACTAGTAGGTACTAAAATGCATCAGATATGTTTGTAACGGCCGCCGCCGGTTACCAGTTAATCGAGGCCGAGGGCTTAGCGTGCTCTCCGAAGCACGGCACCATCTTTTTATCAAACATTCAGGTGATTCAACCAGTTATGAGGTAAGAGATGTGTGAAATTTTTTAAAAGTGATAATTACAAGGTTTTAGGGTTCCGTACCTCAAAAGGTAAAAAACGGAACCCTTATAGGATCACTTTGTTGTCCGTCCGTCTGTCTGTCATTCTGTCAAGACCCTTTATCTCATGTCAAGACCCTTTATCTCAGGAACACGTAAAGATATCGAGTTGAATTTAAAACCGTATACTCAAATTTATGAACGCAAGTAGTTGTGAAAAAATCAAGCACCTAACTTCAAGTTAAAAAAGATATAGCCGTTTATGCAGTGAAAACCCGTTATTCCCCGTTGGGAATTTCTCGTCCCAACGGCCCCCAAATTCAAACTTTTAGAGATTCGGGGGCAGTTGGGAAGAAAAATTCCCAATGGGCCCCTCGGGGGCCGATCTGCAGGGCCGTTGGGAATAACGCGTAAAAACGCGTGTTTTTTACCCTCTCAAGGGAATCAAAATTCAGAGGGTACTTCCCGTAGACCTAGAACAATGAAATTTGGCAACTAGTTTTGTTTTTAAGTACGAATTAAAGAAAAACGCAAAAAAAAATCATTTTCATAAATTTATTGTTTTTATAGAGGCCGAAAAATAAACAAAATTTAAGAAATTCGGCTAGTTGTCCAAGTGGAGTATCATATGAAATATATATATAGGTCTATCAACCAGAATAACCTACAAATCTTGGAACGGAACTCTCGGTGGGCGAGCCCAACTCGCACTTGGCCGATTTTTTTTACGAAGAATTCATAAGCATTATACATAATTTTCCCAGTATATCTCCCCTATTCTCCACTCCATAATGGACGTAGTCCTACACAACATTGTTTTTCTCCCAATGTTTTTTGTTCTCAAAACAAGCGTACAGGGACAACTATCTCCCAGAAATGTATATTTATGACTGCGGCACGTCAGCCTTACTATAGCGGCGTGGCAGCGGAGAGGCTTGGCCTTATTTGCATGTGATACGTAACATATTTCTACAAGAACCAAATTTGCGCCGCGCCGCTCCACTGCCGATTGTTTTCACCTAAAATATATACTCCGCAAATAAATAGGTATATAGCGCCACACCACGCCAATCCTCTGCAGCGATATTGTAGTGTGGTTTTAGGTTGATGTAAACAATATTAGTTGTAACGCGTGGCGTCGCCGCAGTTCCGCGCGATGCGTTGGTGCGATTTGACCTTTAAAATATTTAACGGAGCTTCAAATTAACTAACATTGTATGGAGAAATCGCCCCTTAAGATTAAGGAAATATTAAAGATTTTCAATTTGCGGTTGGTAATCATATAGCTGCGAACAAACCAGAAACAAAATTAACTTTGTAACGCTGAAAGAACGTGTAAACGTTGACTACGAAACCCTATTTGTGAGCGTGTCCGACACGCTCTTAGCCGCTTTTTTTAATAATATTTTGTTTGTTTTTTGTTCAACGACTTTTGCGAAAGCACAGAATATACTTGTTTAGGACTGTTAGTACATTATAACTGGCTAAATAGTACATTAAACTTTTAATTTTATATAATTGCTAAGGCCGTGTGGTGCTGGCTTAGAATAGCATCACCCCATATCTTTTCCGTGGGTATCGTAAGAAGCGACTAGGTTGGAAGTTGACGAGTATTTCCATTTTAGGCGTCAAAATGACCCTTTCACTATGGTAATACATAGTTTTCTGAATGACTTTCAAACTTTGGTCAGACGTGGTGTAGGTAATTTTCGATACCATTTCTTAAAAATGTTCATATATCTATAGGCTTTCTTTTTAAAATATGCTTATGGTATCATTTTATATTTCCGACAAGAAATACTAATATTTCTTGTAAGTGTTTTTCTTACTAGGGTAGGTTAGGTAGGTCCTCAAGTTATATCTCCTTTTCTGTTTTCTTCAAATGAGCAAAATATAAGTTTGTACATAATTTTCTTGAAAAAAGCAATTAATCTCGCTCGCCATCCAACGCGGTAACGCCGCGGGCGTGATGGGCACCTTCGAACCAGGTACGCTTCGGGGTGGACTCTTTGATTAGTTAGGTTTTAAGTAAGTAAGTTTAGATTTTAACGAACGATTTATTTAACATTAATTCATGGAAATACATAATGTTTAATCCCTGAAAAAAATTAATCTCGAAGAAATTGTATTATAGCTTCATAAAGCCAAAAAAGCCAAGCCGGCAAAACAGTATTTTTTTGCTAAGGACCATGACTAATATTTTTCTTCTAACATGATGTTTATTAACATTGTTATACTTCGTAGCTAATCTCTACGTCGTAACAAATTGCTACCACTCGTGGCTTATTGCTACATTTCGTAGCAAGTGCCTGACATTTTGTGATACACAGTCTTCTGAATGACTCTCTAACTTTCGCGATGTAAATTATACAGCCGTTAACGGTCTGCCTACTCCGCAAGGGATATAGGCATGATGTATGTACGTATGAAAGTCCCTGACATATTGGCGTAAATGTGGGGTGATGCTAAAGCCTGATAGAGACGGCACCTTGATGTAACCCATTGAGGGGTCAAAATATTCTGGTTTTTTTATACAGTTTCTATGGAAAACCAGTATCTCAGTTGATCCTTTGGACGGGTAGGTTAATGTTCTGATACCACCTACTTATCCATTGTATTCTACGCCATATTACAATTATTTTTTTAATTCCTACTATTCCTGCATCAATTTCAATTATATCCTGATCAACATTTCCAGATCTTAATCTAAAACAGTTCACACACACACACACACACACTACCAGATATTGCGGTATTTTTTCGGATCAAGTATTCTGACTTTTTATCGTGTGAGACTTAGAATTAGGGGCAGGCTCCACTGAATAGACGCGAGACGCGACGCGCAATATGACATCTATCAGACAAGTGATTGTCAGCCGTTATCGATGGAAAGCGCTTCAGACGTGTGTAGCTTTGTTTCTTTTGTTGCATACATTTTATATGGAACGATTCTGGTTTCAAGCGTAGCGATGTATCCGACGATTATTTGTTTGACAGATGTCATCTTACGTCTCACGTGGAACTTGTGCCTAAGGTCGTTTGTCCACCGCGCCGTCACCGTCACGTCAACCGGGAACGAGAAGACGGCGCCGAAGTAGCGGTACATACTTTTACTTAGCCGCGTGTCCACCGCACATCCGTCACGTCGCCGTCACTTCATACTAAACTCGTCTCGAAATAATCTCGTTCTCGGTTGACGTGACGGTGACGGCGCGGAGTTTTTTTGCGTTGTGTAACAAACAACATAGCTACTTACCTACTATACAAATATAACCTTATTCGTATAAAATAAGGGGGGAAATCGCATTGTCCATTGACAAAAACCAAACCGCTTGACAGACTTATCCGTTAATGCGTCGTCGTATTTATATGGGATTAAGGAGAAAATTTGAATTTTCCACGTCAAAAATAACGACGAAACGGACGTTGCGTGTGTTTCTCGCTACAGATAGTAATTATTGGCCGTATCTATGTTTGATTATCTCAATGAATATAGAGTGAAATTATTGGCTATTACAATGTAGTGCAGGCGGGTGGAGTATTTGTATAAATATAGGCATGATAATTATAGGTAAACTATACTGGGTGAAATTTTACTAGTGACCGACAGCAAAAACTCTGAACCGGCTGTTGATAAGGAACAACTTTCCCCAAGGAACATAGGTCGAAATACGAAAACAAAATTTTGGGCCTCCCATACAAAATTGCCGAGCATCTGATTTGAATTGTACCTAACTATGGGAGGTTCAAATATTTTTTTAATATTTTGGCCTAGGTATGATCTTTGGGAAAAGTTGTTACTTATCTAGACACACGGCAGTGTGTCCGCCAAGTTCGAGCGACACACCGGCCGTGGGTTATATTACACGAACCATTTCGGGCCAAGTTCGACCCACCTATAACTCAAAATCTATTTTATCTACGCATATGAAATTTCTAGTATCTGTTGAGATCTACTTACTCATCTAAAATACAAAATTTCATTAATGTACCTATTGTAGGTCTTGAGATATTGACGTCAGAAAATCGCTATTTTTACTATACACTCACTGACTGACTGACTGACTCACTCACTCACTCATCAAAACCTAGACCACTTCCAGTGGTTGTATTGACTTGAAATTTGGCATGGAGGTAGGTCTTTAGGTCAAGGTAAAGGAAAAAATCTGAAAATGGCCAAGTGTGAGTCGGTTCTAAAAATAATGAAGGTGTAAATTCATACCCCTAAGGAACTAATACAAAAAAATTATCTATATCTTCCAATGGTCGTACCGACCTAAAATTGCAACCGACCGAAAACCTTACAAAAATAAATGAAATCCCACCCAAAACATAAAAGTGAAAGGCTGCCAAGTTCGACAATATTGGAATGCTTCGCCTATAAAAGAAGTGAGATCTAAATAAGTACCAAGTTCCATACACAGACCTCAGTTAAAATTGAAACCTACTTTTTAATGATATAACTTGGCAAGTTTTAATAGAAAATTATATACTTGACTCATTGCGTATTGTAGGTTTATAAATAAGAAAGTGTGTGAAAACTTGCCAAGTTATATCATTAAAAAGTAGGTTTCAATTTTAACTGAGGTCTGTGTATGGAACTTGGTACTTATTTAGATCTCACTTCTTTTATAGGCGAAGCATTCCAATATTGTCGAACTTGGCAGCCTTTCACTTTTATGTTTTGGGTGGGATCAGTTTATCACCACCAGTCAGTTTTGAGTTTTTGCTAGCGGTCACTAGTATAATTTCACCCTATACGGGTTGTAAGGGACAGCCCTCCGAATACTGAAAGGGTGCATTCAGACCATGAAATTGAACAACTTGCCATAGAAATAGATTTCAGGAAACGAAAAAAATTTTTCGACTTCCCATAGTAAATTGAATCAGTTGATCGTGATTTTGTATGGGAAGTCGAAAATTTTTTTTCGTTTCCTGAAATTTATTTCTATGGCAAGTTGTTCAACTTCATGGTCTGAATGCACCCTTGCAGAATTTGGAGGGCTGTCCCTTACACCCTGTATAGGCATGATATAGGTAAGCTATATTTACTGAAAATCGATATTTGATTGCTTATCGTGTATGGGATTCCGTGTGGTAGCGGCTAAGAATACTGCCACCCCTAGGCCACTCAGGGTGTTTCGTAAAAGGTAACGTAGAGATTTTGACCTCGGCTGAATATCTGTCGACTATGGTCAACCGCGTTGTGGCGGTGCACCTACAGTATCATTCCCGAAGAGGGTTGGTCAAGGCGTGGCAGGGTATGATTTGTCCTAGCCTGCCCCACCCTCAACGGGAATTTGACAGCCGATGTGGCGCAGTGGTTAGTATGACTGCCTGCCACGCAGAAGGTTCCGGGTTCAATTCCCTGCTGGTGTCACTCTCAAAGTTGATATTTACCACTTTGTGAATTTATTCCCAGTCTGGTTAGGACATTGCAGCCTGAACCACCTTATTGTCCGAGAAGCAAGATGGTTTTGTGCTTCGGATGGGCGCCGGTTGCTGTATATGATGGCGGTCGTTACACAACCATGTTAGAGGCCTGCTACCAGCAGTAGGCGGTTGAAAAACTCGGACACCAGGGTTCATCGGGTCGTTGAACGACTCGGTGTCTCACACGAAGAGAGAGAGAGAGAGAGAGAGAGAGAGAGAGAGAGAGAGAGATTATCTCCACTCATTGGAGACAGTGGGAACACAAGTAAAAGCCATTCGCGAGGTTAACAAACCACAAAACTAAGTAGCAGGCTTAAGGCTTAACGTCAGCGACACTAGCGCCACTCAGTGAAAAAAAAAACCGCTTAGTGAAAAAAATATCACTGACTGAATATGCAAGTGATTGGAAAATCAGATTATGAATTATTAACGACATTCACTAGCAACGAAAAATTTCTTGGAATCATTATGTCCTGGAAAATCTGTGCGCTTTAGTTATGTTTGCCGAAATTGCTAAAAGTGACCACTTTTAGTTCGTAACTCATGGATACCAATCCTTACCTATTTTACTAGATTTAAAATATTTTTGTGGTTAGTTATTGTCGGTAATTCATACATCGGTTTCTAGATGACCAGTGGCCTATGCAACGAAACCAAAGCCTACAATTCTACAGGCAAAATTCGATGTACATTGCGTAGATGGTTAGCCATTATTATCCCATAATTAAACCGGCTACGCAATGTAAATCGAATTTCACCTGTAGAATAATAAAATTGTAGCCTGTAGTTTCGTCACATCGGGCACAGCATGTTCAGCAAGGGTTTTTTTCCTGTTTGGGGGCGCCACTAGTCTGACGTTTAGCCTTAAGGCTCAAGGCTCATCTTAGCTAATGGATCCTAATGTGGTTATGACGTCTAACTAACAGTGTAATACCCACAAAGACATACTTAAGGCTTATTAGGGTTATGTGACAAGCTTTTACTGTGTGGCTTAGAATAGCATGACCCACGGGTGTCGTAAGAGACGCCTTATGGTAGGCTTATAAACCAAGCCTTTGTCGCTGCGGTCTTGTAGAAAAACCCGACCGCATCCCATACAAACCCTGAGCTTCTCAATGCGCTGTCAAGGTGACGGCGACGCGATTGACAGCGCGACGCGGCGGCGTGACGCCCGGTCTTTCTGGTATCCCCATACAAACCCATACAAACCAGTCATTTGACAGCGACAACGACGCCGCCGCGACGCTTGGAAAATAAGGGTACCATTAGGAACTCAAGAACTTCATGTGTTTCGGTTTAGGTGGCAGGCTGATAACCTGTCACATTATTGAAACGATATTATTGAAACCGCCGTGTGATGCCGGCTTAGACTATTCATATATCATCCAATTTCTTTCCTGTGCAGGTGTCGTAAGAAGCGACTAAGGGCCTTAGTCGCTGTCCGAGTTTAATCTGTATTCCAATTTGGGGCGACAGGCTGACAACCTGTCACTAAAGCGATACATGATAATAGCTAAAAAGCCTTTAAATATTTATCAGCTGTGTCGATAAAAGCCGTATTTTTTTACGGCCGTTGACGCTCTGCCTACCCCGCAAGGGATAAAGGCGTGATATCTATATGTATGAATGTATGTTATATTACGCCATACGACACCCACTGGTAAAAATGGGATGATGCCATTCTAAGCCGGCATCAGAGTCTCCACATTTGTTAAATTATTCTGTTAAAAGGTTTTTAGTGCTTCTTAGAAGCCCAAGCCCAAGTCCAAAGGTTGCCCTTTTGAGGTTTTGCAAGTTTAACCACTCAAGTCTTACTAATATTTCAAGAGCAAAAGTTTGTAGGCGTATTTGTTAGCATTATACACTAAAATTTTAGAAGCAAATAACTTCTTTCTCACTGCGACATCATCGTAGCCACTGAAAAACAAATTTCGATCGTTTTAAAAAGTAGCTCATTAGAATTGTCGATTAAGTAGATACCTATCCAATGAGGAAGCTTATTTATATTTATCTGAAAGTTTTCGGTCTTTTTTATTACTTTACACTAGACGGCGTTGTGCTATACTGAAATGTTGACATTTAATTTATATTGCACGCAAATAGATAAATTACATATGAAAATAAACTATTTTTCTTCACTGACACTGGCTGAATTGCTCATTGACAAAAGCCATAATGAAAAATGCAGAAGTTTTAGCTCAGTCAAAGCTCAGTGCTATTCTATAGTGCGTTTCTATGGTTTCATCCAAATTCCATAAAGCAAAGTCCTATGGCGTCATGTTGGTTGGTAGCATTGGGTATGTAAATTTTACGGTGGCAATAATATTACATACGAATTTCCAATGCTACCAACATGATGCCATAGGAACTATAAGATGAAACCATGATGAAACGCACTCTAAGTATTTATAGATTGACTAGAAAACTTATGGGTATTTTTTTCTACATCCTTCACGATTCTACATAGAATTGAAGTCAAGCTCTGATTTACCTAGATTTCTGAGTTAAGCGTCGAACTGTTGAACTCTTCCTGAGAATGGTAATACTCCACCCACACACAATAGTTAGAGATCCTTAGACATAAGGGTTTCTGCTTGGTGCTGGCTTGGAATAGAAGCAGCACCCCCAATCTTTGTAGCAGGCCTCTGACATGCTTGTGTAACGAACAACCGCCATCTAAGTGGTCACAGACAACAACCGGGATCGACGGCTTCACGTGCACTACAAAGCACGGAAAGGAGTATTGAAGCTAATCTGTACTTTACCTAGATTTCTGAGTCGACAGTCGAACTGTTGAACTCTTCCTGAGAATGGTAATTCTCCACCCACACACGATAGTTAGAGATCCTCAAGAATAAAGGTTTAAAGAATACAAACATTTTCCTTTAAATCTGCTAAAGTGAATAAAACACTGCTTAATAGGTATTAATATGGTCAAACCATTCGCATTTTAGCAATGCAAAAACCTTTGCCATCAACACGAAAAAAAGAAGAATAAAGCGGTGCATACGGTTCTGACAAGTGTCTTCTTCTTTTCTTTCGATTCCTCATGACTGAAGGTCGTGACTACCGTAAGTCGCACTATTCTGAAGGGCTCTCCATGTTAGCCGATCTTCTGCCAAGTGTATAGAGCCTTGGAGATTAAGGCGGGTAACTGCTGCTATAGCGTCGGTCAAGCGGGATGGTATTCTACCTCTGCTTCTCCTGCCTTCCTCGTAGCCAATTAATTTTTTTTTTAAATGGCTTCTGTCAATATTGACAATTCTGCCAGTGTCAAGGTTTAGAAAATTATACGGGTTTCTCAAGGAATAGCCAGGGACGGAAGATGCTCGAAGTAGCCAGGTGACCGGTCTCTCTAAATAATTACACAAGAAGCTTCGAAGTCTCAGCTTCACTAAGCTGTCAGGTTCTCGCCGGGCCAGGTGTCCAAAAAATCCGAGAGTTCTCCTCAGGCAGATGTAAGACATTATGGTGATAAATATTAAGTCCTTCCAAAATAGACACGTTAGTGACAAGTGTACGTTCGCCTTTATCAGTAAATTCAGAAATTCATTGAATTTGGGTGACTTAATAATACAACATAGGTATTTAGATATTGAACAGGACTCACCCTTGGCCATTTCACGGAATATTGAGTTCCACAGTGCAGGAAAAAGCTCAAACCTTAAGGGGACCTAATTAAAAAGCTGACCTGATTATATCCGTCCTGGGAATTGTCTGAGAAAAGCAATTTAGCGCTCTAATGAAAGATTATTGATATAATTTATCCTTGTCGAGCGAGATAAGAGAGTACTTAGGTGGTTTTTACATTTGCCACCCGATGGTGCGGTATTTTCCGAGCTTGGCACACATACGGGCACCACACACCGCGTCCGTATGCGTGACGCGCACGTGATCACGCGCGTATTTATTATGACGTTGTATCGTATTGGATTGTATGAGAGACCGCACACTGCCTGCGTATGCGTGCGCGTAATCGTGTCGTACAATACAACGTCATTGCTACGCGCGTGATGACTTGATATCGTGCATGTCACGCATACGGAGAGGGTATGTGGCGCCCTATAAAAGAATTGTTCGAAACTGCGTCTTTTGCTAGATGGCTGTAGTATTAAACTATGGCAAACATAATAAGGCAATACGTAGACATCGCCAGAATATTGCAAAAAAAAATTAAGTACAGTAATAAAAAAGTCCATACATATAGCCAAACAAAATGTACAAACGAGCTAAATATAATAATAGGATAGACAGGTACAAATAAATGAAAACGAACCCAGAAAACCGAATAACTTTCTTCAAGAAACGTAGGTCGGATTGAAATACAGAAGAAAAGTTTTGTTATTACCTACTCATGTTTTATTTCGCGATTATAAAATCCGGCCGTAATGTGTTTTAGCATAAAAGCTCGGTTACGGTATTTATTCTGTGGTTACGGTTCGTGCCATTCTCAAGTTTCACTGGTTTTTTTATTACCTACAAACACGAAACGGGTTTGGTCGATATTCTACAAGGTTTGCACACATTTTGCCGTTTGACGTGACGTTTTACGTGGGTGTCGTAAGAAGCGACTAAGGGATTTTAGAGTTGATTATGTATTGCAATTTAAGGCGAGAGGCTGGCAACCTGTTACTGTAGTGTTACACAGTCTTCTGAATTACTTTAAAACTTTTGTCAGGCGTGGTGAAAATGGCCGATTTTTACAGTAGTTTACGCTCTGCCTACCCCACAAGGGATATAGACGTGATATATACGTATGATTTTAAAAATACCGGAAGTCATAGCGGTGTGCTGCTTGTTTTCGCCATTGTAAAAACAAAACTGTGGAAGTATAATTTTCTAGATCTTTTCTGATTATCTCGCAAAACTGGACTTATTACATTGTTAGTAGAAAATGCGAGAGTGACCCTTTTCTATTTATACCTACTTATACTTAGATACACGACATGCCACACGTGCGTTTAAGAGGGTACAAGCGAGGACACAAATGCAGAGAGTTATACAGGGAGTTAACAGAAAGAATGAAAGTAAATGAAAAAGAAATTTGGACCTCCCATACAAAATCGCCGAACAGCTATTTGATTTACTATGGGGGGTCCAAATTTTTTTTTTATATTTCGACCCATATGTTCCATGTGGAAAGTTGTTCAGTTTCATGAGTACCTTGACCTCCTTTCGGCTTGTTATACCCTTTCCGTTACTCCCGCCCGGTATAATGTACTAACGTACTAGAGACGACAACAGGAACAATATCTGTGCACTAGACCTGTGATAGTTACCATAGTAACTGGGTCTAATTAGTAATACCTAGATGCAGGATAACCGCGCATGTTTATGATTTTATTTTATTTATTTTATTTTATTTTATTGTTTTCGGGGAGCTAACAGCATAATTTACACAATAGACAGCATAATAGTAAGTATGAGCCAATTATAAGCTACCACAAATAAAAAGTAAAACACTCTAAATTTTACACGTCTAGAAGTAACAATAAATATCAATAAAAACTAAGATAAAGAATGTTGTAGTTGTAATACAATCGCCTATAGGTATTATTATTCTTCAAGGACAGAGTTCTTACTAAGTAGGGCTCGCAAACTAGCAGTACTATTGCAGAATAAGTCTATGTTTACAATATTATTACATAGGTTATTATATGATTTTAATGCTCTTGGTAAAAAGCTATTCGCTCTGTAATTTGTGCGACAATGAGGAACATGAAGCAAAGTAGTTCGTCGTAAATTTCTACTTGGTACTTGAAGAGATATACAGCTAAGGAGGTCTGGACAGTCAATTTTTGATTGGGCAATATTCGCTAGAAAGCATACGTCAGATATTGTTCTACGCAGGTGTAATGGAAGAAGATGAAACTTCGTACAAAGGTTGTCATAGTTAAATGCAGCAAAGGGAGTAAATTTATATAAGAGAAATCGAATAAATTTCCTTTGTATTTTTTCAATACTGCTTTTGTGGACAGCATAACATGGATTCCAGACTTGTGACGCGTACTCAAGGTGACTACGAACATAGGCACAATAAATAATTTTAACAGTTTTCATATTTTTAAAGTCCCTTGAGATACGCCTCACAAATCCTAGAGCTCTGTATGCCTTATCAACACAGTGCTCAACGTGCTTATCAAATTGAAGCCTATTATCAAGGATCACACCCAAGTCCTTCATTGAACTACAGGACTGCAACCACTGACCTTCCAGGGAGTACTTAAAATTGATAGTATTTGTTTTCCTAGAGAAGCTGACGAGGAAGCATTTTGATATATTTAAATCTAATTTATTGAGCTTGCAGTAATTGTCGAGCCTCGTTATATCTTCTTGAAGTAGTTGTGCATCATGTATATTGTTTACCACCCTGTAAATTTTGGCATCGTCAGCAAACAGAAGAAAATGTGAATTTTGAAAACAGGCACTGATGTCATTTATAAAGATTACAAATAATAAGGGACCAAGCAATGAGCCTTGAGGCACTCCTGAAGATATATTGACCCAGGAAGATGTAAAGCCATTGAGCACTACCGCTTGTGATCTATTGTGCACGTACGAGCAGAACCACCTAAACAAGTCTCCTCTTATACCTAGGCTAAGAAGCTTGCGCAAAAGAACATCGTGATCAATTCTATCGAAAGCTTTAGAGAAATCGGTATATATTGCATCAATTTGATTACTTTTCTCCATATTTTTCGTAATAAACTCAGTCATAACGACTAAATTTGAAACCGTCGATCTACCCCTCAGAAAGCCGTGTTGTTGCGGAATGAAAACATATTTGATAGCATCATACAGCTGGTTATAAACTATACGCTCCAGTACCTTAGCCAACAGGCACAGTTTAGAGATAGGTCGATAGTTCCCAACTTGGTTCCTAGCACCTTTTTTGTGAATAGGACTCACAAAGGCTGATTTCCATAGTGCTGGCATGATACCTTCTTTTAGAGATCTACGAAATAATATGGTCACGGGGATGGAAATTTGTTCCGCACAGTTAACTAAGAAAATAGCAGGTAAATTATCGGGACCAGCAGACTTACCCAGGTCAAGACGCTTGAGGAGGTTAAAAACTTGCGACTGTGAAACTTCTATGGTATTGATATCACAGGGAGTATCAGTAACCGTATTAGTGACTTCAGATAATGTTAACGGCTGGCTAGTGTTATTTTGAAGAAAAGTTGAACGAAAATACGTAGAAAATAGCTCGCTAATACCTGACCCTGAACTGCTAGAAGATGAACCGTGAATCATAGTTGCTGGGTATAAACTATTGGAACGTTTGCTTTTAGCGTACGCCCAAAATTGTTTGGGATTTTTAGTGATAGCATCTTCAACCGAACTTATATATTTGGTAAAACAGATACCTTCATTATATCTAACCCTATCACGTAGTAAATTAAATGTGAGTTCATCAGACTTATTCCTGTAGTTTTTGTATTTCAAAAGGAATTTAAATTTCTCCCTTATTATTTTTATAAGATATGAACTATACCAAGGCGGATACAAGCGCCTCCTTGTAAGATATGTAGGGATAAATTTATCACGTAGCTCAAAGGTTATTTTATAAAACATGGCAACCGCTTCCTCTACCGACCCCTGAGATAATAAGGATGACCATTCAACCTCAGAAAGATGACTACAAATTTTATCATAGTCCCCCTTACGGTATGAATATATAGTACGTCTAGGAGTTTCAAGCGGATCCAAGCTCACGAAACAAGGTCTAACTAAGAGTGTTTTATGATGTGGGTCTTCTGGGATGGCTAGAGGATCAGGGCACTCAGTGACAACAACAGTATCAGTACACAGTACCAAGTCTAGTATAACACCATGTTTATTTAAAATACTATTATATTGAACTAAGTTAGAATCATAAATAGCATCAATGAAGTCTGATAACAGTTCGCTTTGAGTCAGGTTGGATGGTTGAAGTCCATTATCGGTAGGTGTCCAACTAATGGCTCTCATGTTGAAGTCACCAATAATTAAAAAGTTATCCGAACCAAACAAATTTATCAAACGTTTGATATTATTTAGAAAATTTTTAAGTTGAGATGAAAAAGAGTTCCCGAGGTTCTGTTCCACCAAGTAGAGGGCACATATGTGCAAGTTGTGGATTGATTTAGTATGAGAATTACGAAGTGCGACGGTTATCCATAAATCCTCAGCTGAGGAACTCCAATCAATGTTGCAAGTAGTCGACAAATCCCGGCGCACCGCAATAGCCACTCCACCGCCTTTAGTTTGTTTAGTTAGCTGATAATCCCGATCCCGCCGATAAACAATATACCTGTCGTCGAACAATTCCGAGTCATGTATGCTATCAATCAACCAGGTTTCAGTTAGAATAATAATATCGTGATTGGCTGGAATAATATTTCTCGAGAAAGTGTTAGTTTTTGTGCGCAGACCTCTACAATTTTGATAATAAATTTCAAGCATTATTAACAGGAGTAGCGATTAATAAGTAAGTTGCAAAATACCCTGGGCATTCAAGTTCCTCATAAGACGCAGCAATTGAAGCAGATAGTGTAGATGGTCGAATACATAAAAACACAGATAAAAAATGTATGTAAAAGCGAGCAAATTTGAGCTGTAAATAAACCATAGTACTCACATAGACAGTACTGTGATAGATTGTTATATCATTTAGTTTTACAGATTGAAAAGTAGCGATTTTTAAACATAATGTATAGCAAAAACAAAAGCACATCTTCAACATCAGCAAGTTAAGAAGGAGACCGAATCCAAAAGGTTCACGGCTGACATAGAAATTAAAATTTTCATTTCGCGTTATCAGATCGAGTTCACCGTTTGAGATAGTTAGCGAATTTTGGCGAGATCTTCTGCGTTTTTTATTGGAATAATTTTGGAGTGGTCGTCCTTTCTCACAAATATCTTTGAGTTTTTTACCCATGCGTACTGGTAATTGTACTGTAGTTTTAACTTTTTTGCTTCATTGAGTAATAACTTGTTACGTATGGTTAGGTGATCGTTAACAAAAATCTGGCTGGTGCCTTCGAGCCCTATGTCAGTCGGATAAATCTTCCTGGTTGAACGTGCTGCAGCGACAAAGTCCTCTTTAGCATAGCGGTTGACAAAGGAGACAATAATTGGCTTGGATTTATCGTCTTTGGAAGGGATGCGTGCTAGAAAGTTAATGCTCTGCTTACTGATCGGAAACATAACTTTCGAGCCGATTTTTGATACTATATCGTATGATAAAAGACACAACATGGCGTCTCTGCTAAAATTGATCACAAATAAAGTTTTGATACTTTTTTCAAATTACTCACCGATGAAAAGTTTCTTTTTTGCACTTCGCTGTGTTCCTTGACTTTTGAGTGCAAAATCGTGATACGCGCACTTTTATTGAGATATCGCCAGTTTTGTTTAAAAACATACAACTTCCGCGCTCAAAAGCCAGCAAACAACTGAGTGAACTGGAGACTCGTAACTCCAAATGAATGGAACTCCTTAGATGTGAGAACGCATCCACTTCACCAACTACAAGGTAATAAGCCTTCTCTGTACTGCACAAATCCTCACGGTCCAGTGCCAGCCTTATCCAGTGAGGTCCTGGGCCCCAAGTCTGCAATTTTTTTGCCATTGTAATGCAAGCGACACTCTGTCATTCAATTGCCACTCTCATTTGCTATACTTAAAACTGTTATCAAACTACGACACTACCAAAATCATCCAACTGACATGCCGTCGACACCCAGCTGACATGACATTGACACCAATCTGAAACGATTTTTACTAAACAGACTTCGGGCCCTGTACGCTTGATGATATCAACGGACCATCGAGCAGGTGGTCTGCCCACTGACCTTTTCGCTCCTCTTCCACCAATCTGTGACTGCTTTTGTCCACCGATCGTCACTTCGTCTTGCCAAGTGTCCTGCCCATCTCCACCAATCGCTTACCTGCAACAATAATATGCAGTCATAATTTGATGTTTTTACAGCCGTTTTCGCTCTGCCTACCTTGCAAGGGATATAGGCATGCTATATGTGAGTATTTACTTAATTTAATCAATACATAGTATAAAGTAAAGTCCCTTCCCGTGTCTGTATGTATGTTTCCTTATATCTTTGAAACCACTCAACGGATTTTGATGCGGTCTTTTTTAGTATATAGAGTAAGTTAAGGGGCAGGTTTTTAAATATTCTTTACCTCAAATTTTAACCCCTAAAAGGGTAAAAAAGAGGTTAAAAGTTTGTATGGAAAATCATTATTTTTAAATGCGACCTGTTTCAAAATTTGTGCTTAGATCAAAGAGCTAAAATAATTAAACCATGTTTCAGGGATTTTCGATTTTTAACCCCTAAAGGGGTAAAAGATGGGTTGCAGCGGGTGAAATTGCTGACGGGCAGCTAGTATTTTATATTTTGAAAAATCTAAATCATTTACGAAATATCTAAAATACGTACTTTCACGTCTTAGTGGTAAGTATATAAAACGTCCCACACATTTCTCAAATCGCTTAAACATTTTCTTTAGCCCATGATAAATTCCACAGCTTAGAACATTACAATAAGCTAAGGAATTTTAAATTTACATGCATAAAGTCGCCTTTGCTATTTCATAATTTTCTCGCTCGCTCATGTGGAAGCCTTTTTCTACGCCACTGTACAACGGCAGGGTTTCTCAAACTCTTAATGTATACAAAAATAAAAGAAATTGAATAAACAATTGATTATAGTGAGGCAAGAAACACGCAATGTCCATTTGTGCGTCATTCATACGATTCTTTACCTTATCTTCATACGAAACAGTTTATGTCAAACGCTTAAACGGCATCGCACAACGCTGAGTCAACAAACGCATCTGTCAAACAGTTCGACATAAATCGTATTCGAAAAAATGGTGGAAAATCGAAGAAAAGACGTACAAACGGACGTTACCGTGCTTTCTCGCCAAAGTAGGCAGGTCTCAATCTGAAGTTGCCATGAAAATTATTATGCGAACATTATGCAGTGGTGCCACCACCAACCAAAAAGTAAGTAATTATTTAGCATAAACCAGCAACAAAATTAACTTGGTGTTACCTACTCAAAAACTGATACTTCATTATTTGTTTTCTAATGATGTTAATATTTGTAATATTACATTGACTTTCGTAGCCGTGCCCTATTTGTGGGAGTGTCTAACACACTCTCGGCCTATTATTTTAAGGTAAAAATTATATAAACGGTGTAAAAAATTGTGTAATATAATAATATGGTTATATGATGCCGGCTTAGAATAGCATCGCCCCAGCTCTAAACGTGGGTGTCGTAAAAAGCGACTAAGGGTTAATTATCCAGGGCATGAGCAGCAGCGTTCCCTGTTAATTAAACATCTTGCACTAGCCAATACGTCTGCCAAGCGTGGTGAGTATGGCAAAACCCCTTCATAGGGGGAGACCCATGTCCAGCAGTGGACTGTTGTGGCTGTAAAGGTAATGGTTGTAACTTTGAGCACCGCTGTACTGTGGTATTTTAGTCTTCGTTATTTGCGGTCAGTGAGCAAAACTAGCTTTTGTGCTGCAACCATATTCATACACTTAATTCTCTTAAGCCTTTTATCATTATTAAACACAAACACGAATACAGTCCCTCCCGCTCTCTCATGAACAATCCAAAAGGTATGGTTCTGATTTTTTCAGACTGTAATATTTTATGGCAATAATTGTTACTTATCTAGATGCCATACTTCTGTCATACGATTAAATAAATCTAGATGCTGCAACATTTATTGAATCGTACAACATAGTTTTTGTCCGGCTTGTCGGTGTCAATCACAAGAAAATCGTAACCTTAAAAATGGAGTTGTTGATTCATGAGTTAGCGTGAGAGACTGTACGTATACAGGGTGTTAGGAAGAGCCACGCATTCTCTTGTTCAAACACTTTATTAAAAATATAAATGACCAAAATAAATTTTAAAATACTTTTTAACATGATTTTCAACCCTAGCCCCGAGCGCGACATAGCGCGTCGTTACAGTCACGTTCAGCTGCGGTTGCACCGTTGTAGACCTTATTACTTGCGGCGTAAGAACTGTGTGAAGTTTACCTTCACCTTCACCTTAGGGCCTACAAAGATTGTATCTTTAGAATAGAAGCACTTCTGGGCAGGTTTTTGGGGGGTTTTCCTGTCCAGGAGGTCCGACTAACTATACGCATGTAACACCTTTTTAAAATCTTGATCGAATTTAGTTTCACTTACTGGTCATTAAGGCATAAAGTTACATGCCGTGTGGTTAGCCTGGCCAGCCCCGAGGCAGTGCCTTTATTTTTATTTTTTTATCCCGCCCGAGCCGCGTTTATAGTAGGAATAAAAATTGTTATAAAAAAGAGAAAATTGTGCTTCACAAATTTCTCTTTTTTACAATGACTAATCCAATGTAATGAATGACTATCAATAAGTGATATTTTTATGTCCTAATTTGAATAAACATTTTTAACTTTTGACTTTGACTTTGACCGGACGGCAATTGACTGTACTGCGTGTTGTTTTGTAGAGTTGACAGGTTTACTCGCTATACACACATAACGTCCGTTGGTGTGTAATTTTGCGCAGTGCTATCCATTGCGTATAAAAAATACGATTTTCCACCTTATTTTCATACAAATACGGTTTCTGTGAAGACCTAGCGCACAACGCTGCGTTTTCGGAAGTATTTGTTAAACAATTTGACATACACCATATTTGTAGAATAACGTTGAAATGCGTATTGTCAAAAATAACGTCGAAACGGATGTTACGTGTGTTTCTTGCCTTAATAAAAAAAAAATGAAAACTATTTGAATGTTTTTATATTTCTTTATAAAAGTTATAAGAACATTCAAGTGTTAACGCCTATCATACTTTATTATACCTATAGATTGAGTGGTTTGAAGGAACGCACTACCTACTTTTCTAACAACCTGTATTATACCCACTACGAGACAGATACATCCTAAGGCTGATGTTGCCCCCATCACTTAAAATTCAAAACTCCAAAAACAATGGTAATTCATTTAAAGTTCCCTGGATCAGACTGTATAAAGCCAAATCAAGTTTTTTGCGATTGTCACTTCTTACATAGCCAGAGTTGCTACTGTCAAAAATCTCATAGTACAAAAATGCCAAAACAGCAAAAAAGGAAATCAAAATCCAAGAAATATGACGTTCGGGCCAACCATCTTCTTAGTTACCTTGAGTTCCCCTGTGATTCCAGTTACCTATTTCCAGTTAAAGTCAGTAAGCATCAAAATACTAAGTGAGCCATCTGTATAGACGTCCTGCGCGCCGTTTCCATAATTTGTGATAGTACCATGAATAATCGTGCCCAATACCTCACTTAGCTTGTCATATTAATGTCTACTACTGCTGCAATTTTCGCCAGGAAATATAATTACCGGCTGCGGCCAGTCTGCGAATTTAGTGGTCTAGTTGATTGAGATTGGGTCAAAAGCTTGTAAATTTTTGTATAGTGTGTTGTATGTATGTTATAGTGAAAATTTGATATAATGTAAGTATGTTTGACCCAGGTACAGCATATTAAAAATTCTGAAATGAAAGTAGCAACCTAGAATGTAGACATAAATGATACAGAACTCGTACTACTTTTCTTAACACCCTTTATAAATGCAAATGGGGGAAACCACCGCACAGCAAATACCCTTAAAAGTAGTAATAAAAATGTCAGGAATGGCGCTCACTCCACCGACAAGAGCCAAGCTCTTAAAGTTAACAACAACAAAATAAATGTGGTCCAATCTTCGGTTCAATGTTATCAGATTTCTGCTTGGCCCCAAACACCCAACTAGATCAAACTTGGTCCCGGAAGTCCGTAACTTCAAATCTATTCAAAACAAGAAGTTTTTGGTGGGAACCAAACTAGACATCCGTTGCTGTGCATTTTTATCGCATACGTAACCCATGCGTCTAGCCTTCGTTCGCAGTAGTTCCATTGACTTTAGTGCCATGGAACTACTGCGAAGTTTTTTTCGCACTAGTTCCATTGGCTCATACAATGGAACTATGGCGAACCTTAGTTTACGATCATAGTTGTCTGAATGAATGAATTAAAATTTCTTTGAAAGAGTTGTAGGATTTGCCGAGACCTACATTTTAAGTTACAGCTGTCAAACTTTAAACTCGTTTATCTCGTTAACTGTGTATGCTACACTACTAGTTTCTTTGGAAAAGTTGTAGGTTTTGCCAAGATCTACGTTTTAAGTGACAGCTGTCAAATTTTAATTAATTATGAAATTGTGATGGCGGTGTGATTCCCACCTTACATTGACGATAAACAACGATAAGTATGTGATACGGGTCAAATTGGGTCTTAGGGTTGGATTCAGCCTGCGTACCTACCTATTTCGTTTCAGTAAACAGGTTAGCAATACCTATTTTCTACGCGTTGGCACAAATTAGGGAAACGGCGCGTGGGGCGCCTATACAGATGGCTCACTCTGCACAAATTGTGTATTATTTAATAAATAGGCCTTTAACAAGGCACAGTATTAATTAATTTTCAGTCATTTTACTTAGAAGAAGAAGAAGAAGAGTCATTTTAAATGTTTAGTTCTTACCTTTTTCATCCTATTGGTCCATTCTGGATAGGCAAGGGTGTATAAGATCGTACAGCCTTGTCTTTAGTTACTTCATATATTTCTTGCAAAATTACGTTCCGTTCTTATAAGATTCATAGAGTGAATTAACTATTTTGAAATTAAACATGTTGTTTAGCGGGTAACATATTTACCTACTTTGCTGGACACCAGCAAAGGAATTCCATACAACTTTGCTGGCGCGATCGGAGACATGACATACAATCGAAAACATTGTGTATTCTGTTTTTGAAAGAAATGAACATATTTCCTAGCATGTTTGAGAAAAGAAACTTATTTAAATAGAAAGAAAAGAATACTTTATCTCACTATAAATCCCAGCAGAACTGCTTATTTTTTGCCAGTGAAATGCAAATATGCAAGCTAGGAAAAATGGGATTTACTTAACTACGTAGTTCCGCACAAAATATGTAAATTAGGACGCTGGAGTTGAATTATTTAATTCTGTATGTGTCGGCTGACAACCTGCCACTATGGTGATACACAGTGTTCTGAATGACTCTCAGCTTTTGTCAGACATGGTGTAAATTACCATTTGTACAGTCGTTTACGCGCTGCCTACCCCGCAAGGGATATAGGCGTGATATGGATGTGCTTACGGCAAGAAACACACGCAACGTCCGTCAGTGCGTTATTTTTGCGTTTTGTTTTGTTTTGTTAGTAGTAGATTCGATTCCGGTAAATGGTGAGAGACAGTTACAGTACAGTCGTTCGAATAGGCCACATTTGATAGCTGTCAAAACCATACTAGAAGACATGTCAACCAATAAAAAAGACCTTATGTCATAGCATTAACATGATTTTTGACAGCTGTCCAGTCAAATATGGCTAATTCGAATGACCGTAGTGTAACTGTCTCTCACCATTTCCGGAATCGAATCTACTACTATGTCAGGCCACCTTACTTTTACAACTGCACCACAGAGCTTGTAATGTAACGCGGAACAGTGGATATGAATTATTCAGTTAATCTCGGTGAAGAACGTCATTGTATGGGAGCTCGGGAATTCCCGGGAATGGACGGGAATTTCAATTTACTGGCCTAGCCTGTACCGGGAACAAACTTTGCTCTTAGTACACTGCATGGACAAAGCATAGCCACTAGTTACACCTGACAGAGTGGCTGTTGGTTAGGAGGATATCACACGTTATGTGTTACAATAGGTAATGTTCAAACAAAATAAGTATACTGGGCACATAACGTGTTACATTGTTCAAACAAATATACTGCAACCAGTGAGTAGGCTGTTGTCACATACGTGTCCCGGCCTTTATTAATTAATATGTGTTTTGGCCTTTATAAAGATTTCAAAACAGCGACATCTATTGGTATAAGATGCGATTAGTACTTGGTTCTGATCTGTCAAAATTGTTATAGAAGTTCAGGAACACAGCTGATAGATGGCGCTATGTGTATGAAACGGTGAAGTTGTAAGTTACTTTCTTGGTTTTCTCATCATATCGTTCGTATAGGCAAGTCTAAATAATTTTGGATAATTAGCTGATAGTTGTACAGCGTTTGCAGTAGCATTTATAATTTTTCGTGCTTATATGATACAGGACATAACATTTTGCTATTTTGTTTAAGAGCCATCTATTGTCGAGTAGCGGAAACTGCAAGGTGTCACTTTAGACAGGGCCCTACTAGGCCTATTATAGTGCCATAGCGACTGAAATACCTAAGGTTTATTCTATTAGTCACATTTTCGGTTTATAGAAAATTGATGTATTTTCTAAAAATTCTATGAACCAGTAGTAAAATGTTTAGAAATATTGGTAAAACTGTGGTTTACTTAATATACACTATAAGTCTTTCTTGGATGTTAGGATGGGTCGTGGATCCTAGGGACCCTTCCCTGAATTGGTGTCTGGCAACAAGTAGCGAAACAAGACATTCTAAAAAATTCTAGAATAGTCGAATGTCTTCTAAAATGTGTATGAAAGAGAGGAGAATATCTTCTTTCGTAATGAGTAGCAGATTTCGAGAACATTATTCTTCTCGTAAGTTCGAAGCTTTTTGGTATAAATAAGCGAGCCATACGGCCTGCGTTCAGTTTTAGTTTTAATCGTGAAGTCTCCCAGGACAGAAAAGGAATACCTAGTGCAGTGATTAGTTTACCTATCAGTCCTGGTGGAGTAGCGCCGTGGCCAGGGAGTATCGACGTTTGTCTGGTCACCTCTTGATTCGCGAGCGTCTTTGATTTGTGAAAAGTGCTTTGAACCCGTGGTGCACGTGGATGGTGTGGTGTTTGATGCAGAGGATGCGTGCTTCAGCGTGCACTGGAATCGGCATTGTGGATGTCGTCGTTGTTGGTTCTTCGTGTGCTGGTGGCTTCAAGTTCCAGATGGATAAGTACAATTCATGCTTTCTTTCGAACCCTATCAGCAGTATATATTCCCTATATGAATGTTTACAAACATATTAATTACCTATGCTTGATAGTTCTGTATTCATTGAAAGCTGATAAGATTCGGAAAATGGCCTTATGCTTTGGTTTTTAGTGCTAAGGTCATTTTATTGCAATAACTTTGTTTTGTTGTCGGGTCAAAATGTTTTAAAGAATCTGCGTTCTGATTGTTTCATATAAACTTTATAGTATCCACATCTAATCTTTAATTAGGGAAATTTGGGCTATTTAGTGTGTCGGTAGATAGGTAAATTAGATGTTAGGAATAGGTAGGATACCCTATAATCCCATTACTCCTATTCCTTACTTGTCTATCTATCATGCCATATATATGACTTTAATAACCAAATTAATAATTTACTTTAATTATTATTGCTATGCGATCAGGATAAAGTTCTTGGGTTAAAAACTTACATAAGTAGATATTGTTAGATATCTACTTATCTATTATTTGCTGTGGTCATCAGTGGATAAATTACTATTCTATAATTGCCGAGCGATTAAGGATTTACTTGATAAAATTCTTGTGTTTGAAACATACTAACATATTGTATCTACTTACCTACTGTTTGGCTTAGTCCAACAGTGGACAGATTTCTATTTGTACTATGGTTGCTGAGCGACTATGGACTTAATTGACTAATGTTACTATGTATGAAGTATACATAAGTAGATAGATATCTACTTCGGTTTGGTTATGTCCAACAGTGGATAAATAATCATTTACAACAGTATTGTTGTCATACAAAGAAAACTGTCTTCAGTATTGGAATGTGTCCTGCAGTGGATAAACATTTATTTACAACTATATTTTTGATACCTTCAGAAAGGAATGTGTCCGGCAGTAGATAACATCTATCTACAACAATATTATTTTATAGTACTTGCTATGTTGTTAAGTACTGTGTTATCTAAGAATATGTATGGCTGGTAGAATGGATAATATCCTTTCCTATCATCCTATCCTATAACAGATTCAGATGAATCATATCTAAAGTAATATTCTAGTCATAAAGTTCTTAAAGTTCTTCTTATGACTGGCTAAAACGGTGCCCATCATAGTAAAACTATGACTACAACTTACTTACTAATTACAATGGTTGTCATCAAATGTCATGGGACAACTCTTATCAATTTTTCATCAAATACCTATCTATTTACTATCTAGCATTCGGTATGGTTGTAATGGCAGCTTCTGGTCGTAGAAATCCACATTCTCTCAGGAGGTTCATGTGAACATCATGGCTTATTCTACAACTATCTCTTGGGATGTGCAAAATATTGCTCTCCCGTCTTCAACTTATAAGCATGTATGCTCACATGTGATTTGGGACTTGCATAAAGCATTCTCATATTATATTCTGACTTCCGTAGGAGTTAAATGTGGGTGGAGACTGACTGACCAGTGCAATTTCATATTCGGTGCTTTTACCGGCCTTGCCGGTACCTCTTTAGGGAAACCTAAAGATAATTGTTGAAATCATGTCATTTGACTGATAACATACCTATTTACAACATACATACTTACTTAACCAACTAGACACTTGGGTGTCGGCTTGGTTAGTCATAAGACTGTTTATTCTAAACTACTTCATTTGTTCTACAAAGGACATCTGAATCTGATCACCTATCCTTCTTCGTGGTGCTTTTTAAGCACCACAAGCGTCTGTGGCTGACGCATCTATTAGCAGAGACGCACGTCTCACCATATTTTTATCCTTCTTCTGGGGGAATCAGGTAATTTACCATTTGTATTTGGTAAATACTCTAAGAGTTACCTTTACATACATAAATTTGTTATGTGAAGATGACTGCGGAGTGTTTATGAATACTAATAGGTATAGTTGGAGTGGGATTCCACAATCCTCGGGCGATGCAGTACTGGGGGCCCGTTTGGAGTTCAGTTTCCTGGCCTTTTTCCTCTCCTGTTCATCAGAATTACTTTATTACAATAATTAGTACAGAGATGTCTCAATTACCTTTAAAAGAATTTTTGGGTTACATATTACTTTATTTAAACACAGCGTATGGGTCAATAATTAACTAGACATCACTTTTATATCACGAGCCATTATATACACTGTGCTTGAGGTATGGGTTTCTATGAAATCTAGAACTCAAGACATGATCTTCATAACAACAGAGGCCGGTGCCTTTAGGCGTATAGTCCTTCATAAGGCTGCGGGGCGGGTTTGTTACACTGTTTACGCTCACTTTGCGTGCCTCACCCTAAGAAGAAAAGGACGATGAAAAAAAGGTGGCGGTCATTCGTATTCTAGTCAAAAGAGGAAAAAGGAGGAATAAATATCATTTATATTGTATACTTTACGGTTTTCATGTTCGAGTGTATTTTTGAATTGTATAAAATATAAATTTGTTTTGTATTTGTATGAAAATAAGGTGGAAATCGCGTTTTTTTAACGCATACGATAGCGCTGCACAAAATTAACGCAGAAACGGACGTTACGTGTGATTCGCACCTTATGCTTCGAACTAGGCCTTTGATTCGGTTTCCAGGAAATAATGTCTGCCATTAGCAAGGCAATATGCAAGAGCATTCATGAGAATGCACTGCGCTCGCTAATCCACCTGCCAAGCGTATTGAGCATGAGTAACAGACGGAGGCCTATGTCAAGTGGCTTTTTAGTAGTACCTACTATAGTCAATTTTGTTTGCCGAATAGTCCATTTTATTTCAGAATATCTACTGCCACCCCTAGTCCACTCAGGGTGTTTCGTAAAAGGTGACGTAGTGTTTTTGACCTCAGATGAACATCTTTCGACTATGGTCAACCGCATGATGACGGTGATACAACCTACAATAGCATTGCCAAAGAGGGTTGTCGTCAGGCAGGTGGCCGATCGTTAAACATAGCCAAATCTTTTTGCTACATGATTTTGTATTACAAATCACTCTCTGCCTACCTCGCCAGAGATAAAGGCGTGATATATGTACCTAAGTATGTATAAAAGTAGAAAAGAATAAGATTTATTCCGCAGCACCGAAAGTCTGCCAAATTAAGACCTGAAAAAGGGGTTATCAGTGAATTCCGGGTGCCATCTTGAATAATGCATCGGCTGAACGGTGCTAGCGTTTAAATAAGGAATCCTTACTGCCAAGGACGGATAAGACATTTAGTGACCCCTATTCGTTTGTACATAGGTACATACTACGAGAATAAAGTTTCTATGGGAGGACCAATTTTATTCTTTATATTATTTTGACCTATATGCCAGCGTTTAAATAAGGGACCCTTACTGCCAAGGACGGATAAGACATTTAGTGACCCCTATTCGTTTATACATAGGTAAAGAGGTAGGTACTACACGAGTAAAGTTTCTATGGGAGGACGGACGCAAATTTTTTCTTCATATTTGTTGTACGTTATCACCAGCCCGTCCTGCATTTTCGTTATTGGTTATTCGTTTTCACCCTATTTACCCGACTGCCTCAGAAGGAGGGTTATGTTTTTTGAGAGTTTGTATGTATGTATGTGGACAAGAAAATTATTTTTCACTGGCCACAGCCCAAACGGATAGTTGTATTTTGACATATGAGGTGTCGTTAGATTCGTCTCAGCAGCGCAAGTGACACTGGCTATACCTACTAAAAGTTCATAAATTCAAGATGGCGGATTTTTATATGAAACTTTATGAAACTACCGCAGTCCGGTTTTTGTGTTTTAATACATCAGCTTGTTACTACAAAAGCTTGAATATACATACATTAGGTACCTAAATATACGCTATAGATAATGATTCGGTCTTCCACACGAAAAGAGAGATCGTATACGTAAGTAGGTGTAAAAGTTATGTAATTAAAGTCGAGGTCTTTCTTATTGTTAACGAAGCCTTTGTTTTCATTGTTATTGCCAAGAAAGGATCTTTGTTTTATTTAATTATCCTAATGGAAGATAAGAATAATCTGTATTTTCGTAGCTTTTATAAAATAATAAGATGTTTATTAAGACAGAAGTCTACAACCAGGGAGACATCGTACCTAATCATTAACAAGTAGATGTATTAAAAACAAAAACCCGTTGTTTTTGAATAAATTTGTAACTAAAAAAAACACAGATCATACATAGGTACCTCTCAGTATAAAATAAGCTATTTAGATATAATTTTTCTTTGGACGTCACTCCTTGGGCCATTCTGTATAACTTTTAGTTTCTAGCTGGCAGTACCAACTTCTTACAATGAAAATGATTTAATTTGACAAGAACTCTTAAAGAATGGCATTTAATTAAGAGGAATTTGAAGGACTCCCGGATTTCGAGATAATCTGTCTTAGAATAATGAAATCAAACTTGGGAGACGAATTTTAGCCAAGTAACCTTAGTATTTTATGATTGTAGACAAAAGTTAAAATAGGACGGGTTTTGACTTTGCCCGTAATTTTCATGTTCTATTTTGCCGTGTAGTGCCGGCTTAAAATGGCATCACCCCATATCTTTCCCGTGGGTGCCGTAAGACGCGACTCAGAGATTTGAGGGTTAATTGTTGATGTGTATTGCAATCTAAGGCGACAATACCAGGAGTAACAGAAAGGGTAGGTATAACAAGCCGAACGGAGGTCAAGGTACCCATAATCTCAAACTTTTGCCTAAATGGCCCTTTTTCTACAGCCGTTTACACTCTGCGTACCCTACAAGAGATATAGGCGTAATAAATGTATGTATGTATGTGCGTATGCAGTTTTAAAAAATATTCGGTTCTCCCGTTTCTATTTCCGGGGATCGCGTCGCCGACTGGAATTCCACCCTTATGTCTTGATGTACCTCTCTTTCGCAATAAGCGATTTGCTTCAACTTTCATCATGCGAACGGCTAAGGAGTGGAAATCCCTACCGGCGGATCTGTTTTATGGAACATTATTACTTGTGCCTTTTCTAGGCAAGAGTGAATAGGCACTACATTGGCAAGCATGCTCCTACATCGTCTGCATCATCACTTACCAACAGATGAGATAGCAGACAAGTCTTATTAAAAAAAAAACATTGCCTATATCTAACAGTAATAGTTAATCCCTCAAAGCGGTATATTAATATGCTGCTGATGGTACTTGCCAAAAATATACAAATGATTCACAATTCGTAACTTCAAACAAATGTGTTTCCAATTTAGATTCAAACTTTGTAGACAAATTATTTGAATGAATGATATTGGATCAATCACCACCCCAATTAGCATTGTTTTGAACTGTTTTCAACATTAATTATAACTTGAACTTGAAATTGTCTGAAATGACGGTCTGTTGTTACAAATGCCGCATTATTTTGCGGTGATTTGCCAGATACGGTTGGCAAAGAAATGAATTTTATGTGATTCCTCACATGGTAATGGTAATGGTAATGGTAATGGTTATACGGGCTGTTTTCCGCAACTCGACGTCTATACCGGGAGTAACGAAAAGGGTATAACAAGCCGAAAGGAGGTCAAGGTACTCATGAAACTGAACAACTTTTCCCATGGAACATGGGTTGAAATATGACAAAATAATTTGGACCTCCCATACAAAATCGCCGATCAGCAAATTGATTTACTATGGGAGGTCCAAATATTTTTTTCATATTTCGACCCATGTTCCATGGGGAAAGTTGTTCAGTTTCATGAGTACCTTGACCTCCTTTCGGCTTGTTAAACCCTTTTCGTTACTCCCGGTATAACCTTATAACCCTATATAATGATTCCTCACATACATAACAAACAACCATGTGTAGCTTTGTCTCATCTTTTTCATACATTTAATATGAAAACTCAGCGGCTTACTGCTCCTAAACGCAACCAAAACCATGCCATGACTAAAAGTAACCCTTATTAAACCCAGAATCTGAAATGTAAATCATTTTTCTTTACTAAATCACTTCAAATTACAGCTTCTGCCGCTTAGACCACCATTGACACACAACTCAAAAGATTTCTATTTTAGGTACGAAGATTTTATTTAGTGTATAGCTTAGAGGAACAAAGGGTTTACTTCTTCTTTATGAACGTATTTGCTAATTTCGAACTCTCTCTCTCTCTCTTTTCGTGTGGGACACCGAGTCGTTCAACGATCCGATGAACCCTGGTGTCAGAGTTTTTTAACCGCCTACTGCAAGTAGCAGGCCTCTGACATGGTTGTGCAAAGACCGCCATCATAGACAGCAACAAGCACGGAACCATCTTACTTGCGGACAATCAGGTGGTTCAGCCTGAAATGTCCTAACCAGACTGGGAACAAATTCACAAAGTGATAAATATCAACTTCGTGAGTGACCCCACCGGGAATTGAACCCGGAACCTTCTGCGTGGCAGGCAGTCATACTAACCACTGCGCCACATCGGCTGTTTCTAACTAAAAAGTTATACAGTGTCGAGTCGCGTGGTTACAAAATTGTTACAATGTGGTTAAATACAAACAACTTTGTAATCGCCTTATAATTCCGGAAGAAAAGCTATTAAAAAATTACCATACCGACCCAAAAACATGTCGACCTGAAAACCGGATCCGGAAACGTAATTAATTATTCAATTTCCGGAACACGGGACTTGCGTGCGCGGTTAATAATACATCAGTACCAACATGGAATCACGCCTGAATTACTACATTGGGTAGGTAGAGCAAAAAGATTTTAATTTGTTTTGTGGCGTTTTCATTGTGATTTCGCCAGCGTCAAGTTGGTTATGTTTAGTTTAATTTTTTCCTTTGTTTACATTCAAGAATGGTTAACTTCAGCATTCTCGGCTCTGGATCGGCTGTGCGGCTAAGAGTACTATCACCTTAAACGGCAATGGATAATCTTTTATAGAGACATTTCTGACTGACAGGTGTTCTTTTTAATAATTGTCAAATGTGTGTAACTTTTTTTTAATGCCGCCGTAGTTTTGCCAGATTAGCTGAATATTTTTACAGTTACTTTGACTTATTCTTTGGCGGCGTACCACGCTATCTTACTTATTCAAAGATCAACCATTTGTACTTATCTATTTAAACCTATTCGGTATCCGTCCTTCCTACTCGTAATTTGCATTACCGAGGACTTTACAGATTATTCAAATCGGCTGACTGAGAATGGTGTAAACATGCAAAACAAGGTTGAGTACTTGAATAATTCAAAGATGTGCGTATCTGCTTATATACAGGGCGGGACACAAGAAATGTTGCGTAGGCGCCTGTACAGATGGCTCACTCAGTACTAGCATGGATGTTGACGCTTACTGATTTTAACTGGAAATAACTGAAATCTCAGGGA
Source organism: Phthorimaea operculella (assembly GCA_024500475.1). Classification (NCBI taxonomy): domain Eukaryota; kingdom Metazoa; phylum Arthropoda; class Insecta; order Lepidoptera; family Gelechiidae; genus Phthorimaea; species Phthorimaea operculella. The sequence goes on along the minus strand of JANFCV010000046.1, from coordinate 2,579,913 downwards.
AAGTCAAGGTAACTAAGAAGTTGGTTAACGTCATATTACTTGGATTAAAATTGGCTCAGAGTCATATGACGTTTTTGTATCAGATTTGACTCTTTTGATATTATTATTATTACTTAATTTGATATCCTCTTGTCGGTCGCGTGCTGACAGTAGCAACGTATCTGTGTTGACAGTAGCAACTCTGGCTATGTAACAAATGACCAACGCAAAAATCTAAAACTCCCTAAACTCCCTATTGTGTTGTAGTAATTGAGATTGACAGGACAAACATTAATTTCTCACAAATTACTCAGATAGCCTATCTATGCACAGAAGCCTTTTGGGACCAACACGTCAATTACCTATCCGATTCTGAGATTAATACATAGGCAACGAATTATAAATGTACATAGGTATGTGCATGATACGGGTCTGATTGATGTCTATGCAATGGGGAGGAAATCTCAAACCTATTGTAGATGGTAGCATGTGCAATCGTGCTTGAATGACGGAACGACAACCAATAAAAAGTGACTAAACTATCACATTGACATATTTTCCACGAATCGAGAAAAAAAGCTCAACTTAAATTAGTTTTCCAGTTTGCTACCTCATTTCAGTTGAATTGCTATCCAACTCTACTCTTTATCTTTCATAGTGTTGGTTACTAAATCGTTCAACAACCTGATAAATCCTGGTGGCAGAGTTTTTTAACCTTGCGGGGTGGGCAGATAGTAAATGGCCGCAAAATGCAAGCGCTATCGCCATGACTGTCACAAATAGGAAGGTTACAGAATTATCAACGAGTCACCTAAAATTTTAATACATTAAACCCTCGAGTCCCCCGGAAATCATTCATGATTGTATCCATTGCCTCATGTAGGTAATCGTAGCAAGCATTTCCATACTACAGTATGGCCATTGGATTGGCCATACTTGACAGCTGTCAAACCCATTCTATAAGTGATATAAAAAAAAACTTTATGTTATGTTATAGTTTTAACCTTTTTTTTACAGCTGTCAAATATGGCCTATTCGAACGGCCGTACTGTACAACACGACTCATGTAATCGTAGCTAGTAGTATTTCCCTACTAGAATACAGAAGGTAATACCGTAATAGCTTCCACACAGAAGGCTGGCTTGATATTCTTATTCTTTGAGATTTTTGACAGTAGCAACCTTACCTATGTAACAAGTGGCAATCGTGAATTTCCTAAATAGGGTCAAGTGAACCTTCTGTAAACTCTCTATTTTGTGCTCTAGCTGACATTACAAACACATTCACTGACTCATGTAATCGTAACTAACATTTTTCTACTTCAGTATGGCCATTAGAATAGGTCATACTTGACAGCTGTCAGACCCATTCTAGAAGTCATAAAATTAAAAAAAGACTCTGTCAAAGTATTAACATTATTTTCACAGCCGTCAAACACGGCCTATTCAAGCGGCCGTACTGTACACACTGACTCATGTAATCGTAGCTAGCATTTCCCTACTAGAATACAGAAGGTAATACCGTAATAGCTTCCACACAAAAGACTGGCTTACATATGAGTAGCTAAACTACCATATCGATCGTTAATGGTATTAGGCTAAAATGACGAAACGACAATCAATAAAAAGCAACTAAACTTTGACATTGTCATATTTTCCACCAATCACAGAAAAAAGGCACATTTGAGAGCGGTGCCATTAGTTCTCCAGTATGGTACCTAATTTGAGTTGATGCCACACACAGAAAAATAAAACTTTTCTTGCGGGATGGGCAGATAGTTAACGGCCGTAAAAATGCGGGCGCTATAGCGTTGTCTAGCAAAGAGAGGAAAATAGTTTCAGATTGTCAACAATGCGCTTAAAACTGTAATACCTACAATCCTACATGAAACCCTCGAGTCCCTTACCCCGGAAGACATGCATGCATGACTATATCCATTCACTCACGTATGTAAACGTAACTAGCATTTCCATACTACAGTATTGCCATTGGAATAGGCAGCTGTCATAGTTGACAGCTGTCAAACCCATCCCAGACGTCACATAAAAATAAACTTTACGTCATAGTATTAACCTGATTTGTACAGCTGTCAAATATGGCCTATTCGAGCGGCCGTGCTGTACACTCTGACTCATGTAATCATAGCTAGCATTTCCCTACTAGAATACAGAAGGTAATACCGTAATAGCTTCCACACAAAAGGCTGGCTTACATATGAGTAGCTAACATTGATCGTTAATGGTATTAGCACAAAATAGAGAGTTTACAGAAGGTTCACTCGGCCCTATTTAGGATCTTCGCGATTGGCACTTTTTATATAGCCAGGGTTGCTACTGACAAAAATCTCAAAGTATAAAAACATCAAAACAGCAAAATCTGACAAAGAACGTCGTTTGATTCTGAGCTAATTTTATATCCAATAAATATGACATTCGTGTCAACCACCTTTTTATTTTGTACTGAGTGAGCTATCTGGATATGCGCCCCGCGCGCCATTTCCCTAATTTGTGGTATTAACATGATTTTTACAGCTGTCAAATATAGCCTATCCGAACGGCCGTACTGTACACATTGACTCATGTACCTAATCGTAGCTAGAATTTCCCTACTAGCATACAGAAGCTAATACCGTAATAGCTTCCACACAAAAGGCTGACTTACATATGAGTAGCTACCATCGATCGTTAATGGTATTAGACGAAGTTGGGTGTTGACAAGGTAACTGTCCATAGACCCTTTAACCGCAAGCTGTCATCTTGAGACCATAGTGACAGGCTGCCAGCTTGTCGCCTAAAATTACAATTCACATGAACTATCAAATCCATCCAAATCTCGGGTCGTTTACTTTGGTTCTCGGGTCGTTTACTTTGATTCTCGGGTCGTTTACTTTGATTCTCGGGTCGTTTACTTTGCTTTTTGGGTCGTTCTGTGACTTGATAACCCACTACAAAAGACTGGCTTACATATGAGTAGCTACCATATCGATCGTTAATGGTATTAGGCTAGGTAACTGTCCAAAGACCTGCCATCTTGAGACCATAGTGACAGATTGTCAGCTTGTCGCCTAACACTGCAATATGCATCAACTCCCAAATCCCTTAGTCGCTTCTTACGACACCCACGGGAAAGATATGGGGTGACCGGGTGATGCTATTCTATGCCGGTACCACATGGTTCGAGTCGTTCACTGTCTCATGTCTCGTGTCCCACGCCTCATAAGTGAAGATAACGCCTTACTCTCTTAACTTCACGTCGCCGCGCGTTGCTTTCGTACACTTGATTGATCTTGGTAACGCGTCGTAAGATCATTATCCAGAATGAGCACCTATACCACAGAATAAATGCCTATAGATACTACAGTCAACTTAAGCCGTGTGGTGCAGGCAGAGTAGAATAGCACCACCCCCTCTCTTCCCGTGGGGGTCGTAAGAGGCGACAGAGGAATAAAACCGACCGAAACAGCCAGGACCAACCGTATGGTGGCGGTTATTATATCACCACAAAAGCATTCTCAAGGAGGGTTGACGTCTGGTAGGCAGCCGGTCGTAAAATTAAGCCAAATCCTTTGCAACACGATTTTGTGTTCAACAAAACGTGTTGCGCCGACCGCAAGTAACTGGGATAAGGTTAGAAAGATGATGATGACTACAGTCAACATAAGGAGAAGACAGCTTAGGCGTTGTTTCCAGAAATTCAAGCCTCTTATATTTATTATTAACGTTGTCTATAGAGCGTCGTCTAACGTTAATGGGTCTATGGGTGATCAAATTTTGTTTACGGCTGGCTGTTAACGGGCTACTCAGGTAGGATTATTATATTAGTATTATATAACCAATAATAATATTGGTTATGTAAATGTTTACGCTAATAAACACATACATTCAAGGAAGGAAGGCAATTGTCGTGAATAATTTAACCTCCTAAGGCCCAAATAAGTCATCATCAACTTCCTGCCCTTATCCCAATTATTTGGGGTCGGCGCAACACGTTTCGTTGAACACAAAATCGTGTTGCAAAAGGATTTCGCTGAATTTTACGACCGGCCGCCTACCAGACGTCAACCCTCCTTGGGAATGCTTTTGTGGTGGATTAACCGCCACCATACGGTTGGCCCTGGCTATTTGGGTCGGGTTTATCCCTCGGTCGCCTCTTACGACCCCCACGGGAAGAGAGGGGCCCTCTAAGAACCTGACCTCTAAAAAATTCTACTCTGCCGGCACCACACGGCACAATGCCCAAATAAGTGTTCCTATACAAAACTTTGTTGCTCACTATGATCACTTGATTGACAGATCCCATCTTACGTGTCACGTCTACTCTGAAGAGTTTACGCCTAATAACAATTGTCTTTGTAGGAAAAAAGCTACACATGTCGTAGCACTCTCGTAGTAATGTGCTACGCAAAACGCGGCGCTATGAAACAAAAATTTCAAACTTACGAACCAAAAGTCAAACTAATCGCAGAAGGTGCAAGTTCGATATGTGCGACTGATCGCAACCGCACACTGCGGCCATGCGAATGACGCATGCGGCCGATAGTTACCTTCGTTCGCAGTAGTTCCATTGAGATTAGTTCCATGGAACTACTGCGAAGTTTTTTTTCGCACTAGTTCCATTGGCTCAGACAATGGAACTATCGCGAACAGTTATAGTCGTATTATGAAAGTGTATGGTGCACGGCCGCACGTATCTATCCTCCTCAAACGTGGCGCCATACCGCAAAGTAAGTATTGGCTGGAACCAATCCAGAGAGCCGGCTTCAATGACACGTCGCTATACTCACACAGACATCAACACACACACACACTGTCGTTTACGCGCAATCTCGAACCGGTTCGAACCGGCTAGTAGCGAGTGTCAACAGCGTTCGGTGCGGGCGAACGACAAAATTACGACGCACATGTGCCTATATTTTTGAATATGTATAATGTAAGTAATATAATTAAGTATGTTTGATTGACCTAGGTGCGGCATATTAAAAATTCAGAAAAAGAAAGTAGCAACCCTAGTGTGTAGGCACAAATGATTGGAAGAAGGTGCGAGCTGTCCTTCTGTAAATTCTCTATTTTGTGGCCTTACTCTTCATTACAAAGACTATATAGCCGTAGCTGCAGCCGCGTGCAGCTGCGATCAGCCGCACATGGCAAACTTACACCTAAATATTTGTTTCAGTATTTTTATTGAAAATTAAGTTATATGTTTACCGAAATATTGTCTGCCTTTTTGACGCCAATTTCATGTTCAAAAGATTGATATTTTTCTTTACAAACTTGTTTAATATTCATGAGAGATCGGAGTCGCTCAAAATGTTTTGATTTAGTTCAGTATTCTAAGCCAGCGTACTTGTAATACGAAAACACCAACACAAAGAACTTTATACTACGTAGAGGGTTATTAAAACATTTTTTTTCCTTCAAGGACATGTAGCATACAGTAGTCTTAGTTTTGTTGTGGAATCTTTTATGAGGAAGAGGAAGCAACAAGCTGAAAGTTGCAGGATGCGAATAAGGATTTATTTATAGAAGAGGATGCGGGGGAGAAAGAGGAAGTTATTGAGGAAGATGTAAAATGAAAAATTGAGAAAGATAAAGATTCAGTTCAGATGTTGTGTAGTATTTATAAAGACAAAACTCCTTGTTAGTTTTGTCAAATCCCTTGTCTGTCGCGATCCACCAGACGGAATAAAATGGCGCGAATCGGCGGGTCAACAGACGCGGCTTTTTTCTCGTAAACGAAGCTTTTATAGCGCTTGAATGTTTTTTAAACGTTTAGACGATGAATTGGGCTGTAATCGCTACATGAGTCATGTCCGAGAACAACTAATGGGAGAGCCGCATTTTTTGCTCGTTTGTTTACGTTGAGTGGGTGTTTTTATGAGCCTTAACTACAAACGCTTGTGCTGTGAACTAAATGTATGGGGACACGTGCTAATTGTTTGTTTATTTTATTGTTTACATACTTAGGAGTAGAAAAAAAACACAGGAAAGGTTCGGCAGGTGTTTTCTATTGGTTTTTTAGTGGAATTTCGATGCCCAAAAACAAATTTGGACTAAGGAAAAAAAAATCGCATATTTTGCAAAAAAATAATATAAAACGTAACAATTGTAAAAACCGTGGAATATTAATTAGTTCAATTAGATATATATTCCAGTTAGAAATTAACAAGATTCTAATAAGATTCGCGGAAATTCGCGAAAATCTGCAACAATGACGCTTCCAGACCCCTGTCTGTCGCGATCCACCTAGTGGATCGACAGGAAGGGGAGTGGGGGGTTATTCCACCAGACGGAATGTGACAGACAAGAGGTTATTATAAGTATGTGGATGTACCTATACAAATAGTAAATACCTACTTCAGAATTAGTACCAAAGCTAGTGCTACTTTTATGATGGGATGAAGTAGTAACGTCACAAACTAGAGTGTTTATAAAAGGTTCACTCCACCCTATTCAGAATTTTTTCCATTGTCATTTCATTTGTTACATAGCCAGGGTTGCTACCTAGTTGCTACCGTCAACAATCTCAAAGTATAAGGATATCAAAACAGTAAAATGGGATGCAAAAACGTCATATGATTCTGAGCCAATTTTAATCCAAGAAATATGACGTTCGTGGTAACCAACTTCTTAGTTACCTTGACTTCCCCTGAGTTTCCGGTTATTTCCAGTTAAAGTCAGTAAGCGTTGAAATCGTCGTTAGTACTGAGTGAGACATCTGTATAGGCGCCCCGCGCGCCGTTTTCCTAATTTGTGGTAACGTGGTACAAACCTGTTTTTCCCGTCCGACCGCCCAAAACTTACAAGAATTCATTTTGTTTGTTGTTGACGAAGTTGCGACGATAAAAAAACTGCCTCTCAGCAGTAATTCGCCGGTTTTATCTATTTGTTTGTTTGTTTCCCGTCTCGAGTTCCCGAGGATACTTTTGGTGGTTTATGATGTAGAAGTAAAGGGAATAGGACAAAAAAAGGTATCACAATTTCATTTTGCTTCGGTTATGTCACAAAATAGAGAATTTACAGACGGACTACTTGAGTTTTCCGATCATTTATACCTACCGGGCTGCTACTATTTCTGTCAGAATTTTTGAAATACCTGGTTTTTCAATATAGGTAGTACTTGGATACATTACTTATATTATATCACATACTTACCCTACACCTCACTACAAACATAATTGCACTTGCGAGTCGTAATTTTGCCGTCCGCCTGCACCGAACGCTGTTGACATTTAACTGCTAGCTCTTTGACAGCCGATGTGGCGCAGTGGTTAGTATGCCTGCCTGCCACGCCGGGTTCAATTCCTGGTGGGGTCACTCACAAATTTGATATTTATCACTTTGTGAACTTGTTCCCTGTCTGGTTAAGGAGAATAATATAAATGACCTGTAGGGATTTGCACTTAGAGCGCTTATTATTCTTATAAATGAAAATAAGAAATTGAAAAACATTACATGCATCGACCGGGGCTCGAACCCATGCCGCATGGGTCTACGCCACGGGTGACGCAATCGATGCATCAATAACAATAACTTATTACCTACAATCGGATATTTACCAGACTTCTAAAGTATATACACAAATTAGGGAAACGGCGTGGTATCGGGCGTACAGAAGGCTCACTCAGTACTAGCGGCGATTTTGACGCTTACTGACTGGATATTACCGGAATCTCAGGGGAAGGTGGTTGGCACGAACGTCATTTTTCTTGGATTTTAAATTAGCTTAGAATGATGTGACGTTTTTCGTCAGATTTTTATACTTTGAGATTTTTGACAGGTACTGCCCTGGCTATGTAACAAGTGCCAATGGCGAAAATCCGAAATAGGGCCGAGTGAACTTTCTGTAAACTCTCTTCTGTGGTATATTGTTGAAAATCGGGACATTTACTTTATTATAGTTCTAGGTATACCAAAATATATAATCTCAAATAACATAACCCTTCTTCTGAAGCAGTCGGGTATAAATATCTGGCCTAATAATAATCTACGCTCGGTTAGATAAAGTCAATCAGATGCTGTCGACCTTCGTCATGCGAGATGGATGAGATCGCTCTGAAACATTAAGGCCGACGCACATCTGGTATAGGGTTACATTTAATTAAAAACAAATATTGGGCGTGTTCTACTCACTCAGTACTAGCGACGATTTAGACGCTAAAATTGGCTCAGTATCATATGACGTTCTTGTATCAGATTTTGCTGTTTTAACATTCTTATATATACTTTGAGATTTTTGACAGTAGCAACCCTGGCTATGTAACCAGTGACAATAGCAAAAATCCTAAATAGGATCGAGTGAACCTTCTGTAAAAATTAAGTATAGTAGCAGGCCTTTGACATAATGTTTGTAATCACCGCCGTCAAAGTATCCATATGGCATACAAAGCCAATTGCCACACTACCCAAGCCAAGCAAGCCAATCTACCAACATACTTAGGGGATCAACTTGTACTAGTTATTCTTAGTATTTGTGTGAAAAACCGATATAAGTCGGCCCCTTTGCTGGCGATGGTACAAGCAACCTAAAGGACAGAGCAGACTGTCTGCGTAAGCAGCTCGTACGCGTAATGGCAGAACACGCCGCCTCTATAAAATGCAGGACGTATGCGTGCACGACATCATGCGCGTAATGCGGTGTGCCGTGTCTCATGCGGTCCCATACAAAACAACGTCATAGTAAAGTGCGTGAATGGTGTGCACGTAACGCATACTCAGGCGGTATGTTCTGCCCTGTAATGTACGGGATATACACACTCTACCCAACGCACATGCAACGCAAGCTGTGTGCTCTGCCCTTTACGGTCCCATAGGGCTCGTGTTATGAACCGTTGCCATTTCACGGACGAACGAATTTCTAAACGAACTAGTTATAGACTAAATGGTGACATTTACATCAAATGCGTTTTCATTAATCAAACGATATAAGGGATAGGTACTTACTAGCCACTAGGTGACTGATCTGAGGGCTGAAATATTTGAGGGCAGCATTTATTACACCTCTAACTCCTACTTAAACCACGCAATAGATTTTGACGCAGTTTTTTAGGAATACCTAGTGGTTCAAGAGGAAGGTTTATATGCATAAGAAATGCATGCTGGAAAATCGTTTAGCTGCAGGTGCAACCGCTGGGCAGACAGCTAGTTTACAATTACTGTACTATTACCTAATTATAGTACAGTCAAATACAGAGTTACCTGACCCCCATCCCCGACCAAGGGGGGTCAGGTTACACCGCAGGTGACCGTACGGAAAATTACCATCATTACCATGATTAGACTTAGACACAACAACCACAAACTCATCACATGTAATTATTCCAACAGGGGGCAGTTGAAGTTCCTTGGAAATTTTGATTGATCATTTGAACAGAGGAATTTGATTGATCACTTATATGGTATGGTAAACCTGTGGGTTTCGTCTTTTTGTTTTCGTGTGGGACACCGAGCCGTCTAACGACCCGATGAAACCTGTGTGACAGAGTTTTTCGAATGCCTACTACAAGTAGCAAGCCTCTGACCATCGTTACATAACCAAGAAGTAATTATAGACAGTAATCGGGACCGTAGCGTGCTTTCCAAAGTCCGGAGCCATCTTTCTTTTCGGACAATCATACCAGTACAATTAAGGCGGTGCTATAATTTGATATGGCCACTTGCTGCATTCGTCGCCGTATGGCGTTCCCTTTCTAACTTGAGTTTACCACCAAGTGGGATTGCCGTGTGATGCCGGCTTAGAATAGCATCACCCCAATTCTACCCGAGGGTGTCGTAAAAAACGACTTAGGGATATTCATCCAGGGAATGGGTAGCAGCGTTCCCTGTAAATGCAACATCTTGCACAGTGTTCGCCAATCCGCCTGCCAAGCGTGGTGAGTATGGCCATACCGCCCTGATTGGGAGACGCCCATGTCCAGCAGTGGACTGTTGTGGCTGTTATGGTTGTGAAAGGGAGCACCATACAACTGACGCCGAATGCAGCGAGTGGCCGTCTCACCTCAGCAGATTTTATAGGGCAGCCATTTTCTATACAACCTTGGTTCAAGGTGAAGATGTTTTGTCGGGTTATGGGGGTAGACAACGTCAATTCGACCCGCCATATTGTTATCCATTAACTGTACGACCGTGTCGTATAAAACAGATTACCCACTCACCTTCGTTCACAATGGTTACAACCTTGCTAAGATATTGTCCTAGTTATATTATCGACAGCCGATGTTGGCGGTTGCAGAAGGTTCCGGGTTTAATTCCCGGTGGCGTCACTCTCAAAGTTGATATTTATCACTTTGTGAATTTGTTCCCAGTCTGGTTAGGACATTGCAGGCTGAACCACCTGATTGTCGGGAAAGCAAGATGGTTCCGTGCTTCGGAGGACACGTTTAGCCGGTCCTGGGTGCTGTCTATGATGGCGGTCGCTACACAACCATGTCAGAGGCCCGCTACTTGCAGTAGGCGGTTGAAAAACTCTGACAACAGGGTTCACCGGGTGAACGACTCGGTGTCCCACACGAAGAGAGAGACAAAGCTTACAACCTTGCTAAGATATTGTCCTAGTTATATTATTGACTCTGTTGCCGTAGTGCCGACAATAACATCGTCTCATCATCTTCCTGCCCTTATCCCAAATAAGTTGGGGACATGTTTTGTTAGAGACAAAATAATGTAGCAAAAAGATTTGGCAATGTTTTATGACGAGCCGCCTGCCTGACGTCAACCCTCTTTGGGAATGCTATTGTAGGTGGTATCACCGCCATGATGCGTTGGACCATTAGTCGGCAAATATTGTGAAGGCGAAAAACTCTATGTCGCCTCTCACAAACCTGAGTGGAACTAGGGGTGGCAGTATTCTTAGCCGCTACCACACGGACTATTTTGCCGGCAACAGCCATCACCCTATTTCTACATGAAGAGTGTCGTAAAGGGCGATGAGTCCAAGGAATGGGCAGCAGTGCTCCCTGTGAATACCTTCAAGGCCTTGCACTGCGCTTACCAATCCACATGTCAGACGTGACGTGCATGGCAAATACCCCCTAATAGGGGGAGGCTCATGTCCAGCAGTTGTGGCTGTTGAACTTTTTACCCGACTGCCTCAGAAGGAGGGTTATGTTTTTCGAGAGTATGTATGTATGTGGACAAGAAATTTCTTTTTCACGGGCTACAGCCCCAACGGATAGTCGGATTTTGACATATGAGGTGTCGTTAGATTTGTCTGAGCAGCGCGAGTGACACTGACTACCTACATTCAAGATGGCGGATTTTTACAGCAAAATACTATTGTAAAATTACCGCAGTCAGGATTTTTGTCTTTTAACACATCAACTTGTTCAAAGTTAGGAAGAAGGGACTGAAAAGGTTCATTTTCAATAGAAATTCTATGAGACCCCGTGACCTCTTGGTACCTTGTATTGAAATAACAACAACGGGACAAAAGCTGAATTAGCTGAGTAACGGCAGTCAGGCACGCAAACGGCCCTCAGAGGCAAAGAAATGTTCAGAGGGAACCTCATCACGCGAAACCCTATTCGATTATTCAGCCGTTGTAATCCCAGCGACACTCTGCTCTCATTCTATTGCCACTGTTTATTTATAGTTTAAACTGTTAGCAGAATACGAAACGATAGAAACAGCCCAACTGACACTATATTAAACACACACAAGGACACAAGAAAATCAAATGCGTGGCTAAAATGCTCGCCGACAAACATTCTGACACTATACGCAAAAACACAAGTAGTAACAAACTAACAGTCGCAGGTCATCCATAACATCCATATTAAGACGAAACAGGTCTCACTGTCTCAAAACCGCAGAGTGGTATCGGGGTACTTCATAGCTCCTCTCTCACTGTTCGTTATAAGTTCTATATAACCTTTGTAATTTGCTTTACGTAGAAGGCTCTAAATATTTGAGTGAAAACATCTTTAAAAAGGGAGAACTTGGGGTTCGATAATAGTTTTCGTGGCATCACTCTGTTGTCCTAGCTCTGGGCGGAGAACGCACTAAATATTTGAGTGAAAACCGCTTTGACAAATATCTGTGTATCGTTACGGCAGATTTTTGGGCGAACCCGGGGTTTGGTAGTAGTTTTCGTGGCTTCACTCTGTTAATCAAGAATTTTCTCTAGACATTTCCTAGCTCTGATCGGAGAACGCACTAAATATTTGAGTGAAAACCGCTTTGACAAATGACTGTGTATCGTTACGGTGGGTGAATAATTTAAAGGTGAAACCGGGGTTTGGCTGTAGTTCAGTGTAAAATAATTTGCTGGTAAGTTCATTGGCTTCCTCGAATAGTTTATGTGATGTTTACAGCTGTTTTATTACATACATACATATATCACGCTTATATCCCTTACGGGGTAGGCAGAGCGTAAACGGCTGTAAAATAGGCCATTTACACCACGTCTGACAAAAGTTTGAGAGTGTAGTGATAGATATAATATTTATTTATTTTTATATTGTATTGCACATCGTACAAAAGGCGGGCCTAATGCCTACGAGGCAAACAAAAAAATAATTCACAGTAAAAAAATATTTTACCTAACTAGTTTACGGGCTAAACTAAAATGATATTCAAATTCACATTCCATTTTACCGACTTGACGTTTTGGCGTCTTGACTTTCTGATACAAGCTTATACAGGGAGTAACAGAAAGGGTACAACAAGCCGAAAGGAGGTCAAGGTACTCATGAAACTGAACAACTTTCCCTATGGAACATGGGACGAAATATGAAAAAAAAATTTGGACCTCCCATAGTAAATCAATCAGCTGATCGGCAATTTTGTATGGGAGGTCCTATTTTTTTTTTCATATTTCGACCCATATTCCATAGGGAAAGATGTTCAGTCTCATGAGTACCTTGACCTCCTTTCGGCTTGTTATACCCTTTCTGTTACTCCCGGTATATAGAGTGCGCGTAAAAATAGGAACTGGTAGCAGTAGTCTGGGCGCATCCTCTCTGTCTGTCAGTAGAAAAATCACAGTGACAGCACTACTTAACCTCTATAACTTCTCATACATTTGACGTCTGCAACTGCTTATAGTGCGTTTCATCTTTTAGTTCCTATGGCGTCATGTTGGCAGCATTGGAAATTTGCATGTAATATTATTGCCGCCTTATAAATTTACATACAAATTTCCAATGGTGCCAACATGCATGACGCCATAGGAACTATAAAATGAAACGCACTGTAGGTACGCTTTGACAGTACGCCGCAGGGCTTAATGCGCACTCTATGGATACAAGCCTATCGATGTCAGTATCTGAAACACAGACTAAATAAAATTACATTTTAAGAATGTCTTTCAGCCGCTTTCAGCCTAATAAAAACACAAATAAAATATATTTTGAAAAAAAATTATATATCTACGCTTGTTGGATATTTATAAAAAAGTTATTATATCGCTTTACTGGTGGCATAGGGCGCGTCGATTCATCATATTACATTACGCCCTTGAGAAAAGAACGAAAAGAACTCCATTATCGGAAGATTTCGACGTCTTAAGGCGAAACGTCAGACTAGTGGCGCCCCCATACAAGAAAAAATTCGGCTAAACACTTTGGCCATCTGGAAACCAATATATCAATTATCGACAGACAATAACTAACTATAAAGCATATTTAAAAGTAATAATAATAGGATTATGTTCCTATCATTTTACTTGATATAAGGGGATTGGCATCCATGAGTTCTGTAAGCCAAAATACTGCTAAAAGGGGCCAATTTTTTGGCTTACAAAGCTAAATCGCACAGTTTTAACGAGTTTTTATTGATGCTAAATAATATTGTCGCTCATTCATAATTTAGTTTCTCAATAAATTGTAATCATAAGTCAGTGTTTTCTTTTTTCATTGCACGGGACGCTAGTGTCGCTGACTTTGCCCCTTATTCTAGGGATTCTTTAGGGAAAATATCTTTTGGAATCGCTTCGGTTATGAAACTCGCATTTTAGTTATGAAAATAAAATTGGTGTTTGTGACATTTTCTTTTGAATTTGAGCTTTACTTGATTGTGTGTTACACAACTTTCTCCAAGGAACATAGGAAGATATGACAGGTGTAAAAAGTCAGCAGTAAATATTTTTCTTCTTTTTTGAGTGGGACACCGGGTCGTCCAGCGACCCGATTATCCCTGGTGTCAGAGTTTTTCAACCGCCTACTACAAGTAGCAGGCCTCTGACATGGTTGGGTAACGACTGCTGTCTAAGTAATCACAGACACCTATCGGGACCGACAGCCCCGAAGCACGGAACCATGGTCGGAAGGGCGAGCGCAGTGCAAGATGCTAAATTCACGGAGGAGCCTGGTCTCCACTTTGGTCTTAAATAGAATAAAAAGACGAGTAGGAAAGGGGTGAGGCTGGGCTGAGGTGATGCTATTCTAAACTGGTATCACATGAATCCAAACTATGGCCTAAAACTGTGAATGACCTGGTACCATTGCATGTTCGTGTGAGGCCAGAAACTGACAGAGACCCACCCTGCACCGATCGATATTCAACTTTGGGGTTGGTTGGACCATTTAGATAATTTAGACACTTGTTTTAACTTAGATACTTATTATAATACCTACTGTTTAAAAAGGAAAGGTCTGTAGAGTGCGGCTCAACATGGTCGCCGTACAACACGTTCGAATTAAGAAGGCGCTCATTTCTAATGCTACCAACATGACGCCCCAAGAGGAACTATTTGATGAAACGCACTCTAGGTAACACAAACGCCAAGTGAACTCGCCATTTTCTCGCCGGTTCACAACAGATGGCAGCACTAGTATTTTAAAACGCACTATAGTTTGTCAACGCTAAATCAATTGCATTGTTATGTTATGAATAATTGAACTATACGTATAGGTACCACCACGTAGGTTCATAATACTTATAGTGGGATCTGACCCATAATGTACAACATGCAAGTAAACTATTCAATAGATTCTTTATAGATTGCATTTATTAGCCTTTCACCATCGCATGTTCGTGTGAGGCCAGAAACTGACAGAGACCCACCCTGCACCGATCGATATTCTGCCTTAGGGGTGGACTATTTAGATAATTTAGTTCAATTTTGATGCTACTTATGAAGGCTACAGCATATAAACCTACACCATTATGGGACTAACATACTGGTTTTCTGGCAATCACGTCCGGTTATTCAGACACTTGAATCGCTGTGCGGTACCGCCTTGGAATAGCATCACCTAGGTCACAGAATACATAATAGTTTTTCCCGCGAGTGTCGGTCGTCAGAAGTGACTATGAGATTTGTTATTGCAATTTTACACAACATCCGTTTGTGCGTTCCACATTATTTTGATGTGATGCCGTTTGACATAAGCCTAGTGTAAAGGTAAATCAGCGAATTGAATGAATGACCCACAAACAGACTCCTCCGTGTGTTTCTCGCCTTAATAAACAACATTGTAAACAATTCAAAAGATTACCACAAAATGTAAAACCACTTCTCGTAGCTGTCAACCCTAAAGAACTAGATATGTCCCTTCGGGGAGTCGTTGGGGACGGCACTTTTTATTTACGAAGCGAATGTGCAAAAAGTAGAAAAGTAAGCTCCACTCGTACACATCATTAAAAATTTCCTAGTTTTTGCTTGCGTCAACGAAACGTATACAGGGTTCAAGGAATACATACATGCATACATAACGCCTAGCGCTGCCGTGTCAAAACAACATACTGTAAAGTCCAATACAGTGTTTTGTTTCTATAAAGCCAATTCGCTATCTCTTCCCCTCCTACATGTTCCCCTAGAACATTGTTTTATGTTAAATACTATAGTTATCAAGATATTGGTATGGAAAAAACACTATATGTCTAAAAACTTAAAGTTTATAATTGCGTAACACTGTACTCGCCGTTGCAGTGTTTTGATTTGACAAAGCCACGCGCTAGCCCCAAAACTAATTTCACACTCTATGTCTATAAAGTCAAGGTCTATAATTGCGACTATACTCGCCGTTACAGTGTTTTGATTTGACTAACTCGCGCACGCGCCGCGGAGGATATCACGATCTCTCCTAAGTGTTTAGTTAGGTATATCAGTGTAAAAAAAATCAACTGCAAATATTTTAAGGTGGAATCAGCCCATGAAACTGAACAACTTTCCCCAAGGAACATACAAAAACATACAAAATGTACCAGCCGGCCGATTTTATTTGTATGGGAGGCCCAATTTTATTTCATATTTCGACCTATGTTCCTTGGAGAAAGTTGTTCAGTTTCATGGGCTGATTCACCCCTTAAAATATTTGCAGTTGATTTTTTTACATCCTGTATAGCTAGACCGTTGAGCTAGACAATCAGTTTGTTTGGGAAAGTTGTAGGCCTTGATGAGACTTTTATTTTATGTGACAGCTGTCAAACTAAAAACTCGTTTATCTCGGCAATCATTCATGCTAGAAAATCAGTTTGTTTGGGAAAGTTGTAGGCCTTGATGAGACCTTGACTTTATATGACAGTTGTCAAACTCGTTTATCTCGGCAATCATTCAAGCTAGACTATCACTTTGTTCGGGAAAGTTGTAGACCTTGATAATACCTTTATTTTATGTGACAGCTGTCAAACTCAAACTCGTTTATCTCGGCAATCATTCAAGCTAGACTATCAGATTGTTTGGGAAAGTTGTAGGCCTTGTTGAGACCTTTATTTTATGTGATAGCTGTTAACTTAAAAACTCGTTTATCACGGCAATTATTCATGCTAGACAATCAGTTTCTTTGGGAAAGTTGTAGGCCTTGATGAGACCTTTACTTCATGTGACAGCTGTCAAACTCGTTTATATCTGCAATCACTCATGCTAGACTATCAGTTTGTTCTAGAAAATTGTAGGTCTTGATGAGACCTTTACTTTATGTGACAGCTGTCAAACTCGTTTATCTCGGCAATCATTCATGCTAGACTATCAGTTTGTTCGGGAAAGTTGCCTTGATGAGACCTTTACTTTATGTGACAGCTGTCAAACTCGTTTATCTCGGCAATCATTCAAGCTAGACTATCAGTTTGTTCGGGAAAGTTGCCTTGATTGATGAGACCTTTACTTTATGTGACACCTGTCAAACTCGTTTATCTCGGCAATCATTCAAGCTAGACTATCAGTTTGTTCGGGAAAGTTGTAGACCTTGATAAGACCTTTATTTTATGTGACAGCTGTCAAACTAAAATTCGTTTTTCTCGGTAATCATTTAAACTGGACTATCAGATTGTGTGGGAAAGTTGTAGGCCTTGTTGAGACCTTCATTTTATGTGACAGCTATCAAACTAAAAACTCGTTTACCTCGGTAATAATTCATGCTAGAATCATTTTGTTTGGGAAAGTTGTGGGTTTTGATGAGACCTTTATTTTATGTGAACAATTAGAAAAAGATCATATAATGTACAACTTGTGTACAGGTCAGAACACAGTTTGAACCAGTGTTTCATTATTACCACAAATACAACCGCAGTTGGGTCAAGTCAAGTCAATACACTGCAATGTACAGTAGTGTTTTGTCGTGACAAATCGCAAAGATTTTTCTAACTGTTGTTAAAACAAAACAGTTTTATTTAAGTATCTCTATAAGTCTTATGATTTCAGTATAATTTTTTTAATGGCTATAAAGATCTTGACACGTAAAATCTATATATTTTAATTTTATTTCCAATATCTTCGAAAATCATATAGAAACCATACAAAAACAAAAAAAAATGTTTTGTGTCCGTTCTCAAAACTTGAAATTTGAAGTTACAGTCTAATGTTTTGACACGGCAGGCGGCTTTACAAACCAGCCATTTGCACCACGTCTGTTAAAAGTTTGAGAGTCATTTAGCAGACTGTGTATGCAGACTGTGTATCGCCATAATCACAGGTTGTCAGCCTGTCTCCTAAAATTGCAATACACATCAACTCTCAAATCCCTGTTTCTTACGACACCTACAGAAATGATATGATGCTATTCTAAGCCGGCACCACCACAGCACCTAAATTTAAGCCTTAATTTCTTGTTTTTCCAACTTTTAAACAAACTTTTTGCCATTCTTTGCAGGTTTAATGTGTCACTTAAACAAAAGGACAAAAGGTGATTTTCACACATTCTCGGATAATCTTGCTGTAGGTACCTACCTATTTATCAGTCCTGTCTTGACTGATGAAAGAAGTTGCTTGAAACCGTATGTAAAAGCACATACTATGCCGCACCACTATGCGGCTGTTACAAGCTTACGTGTATAGCACACGCACACCATTAAAAACTTTTCCTGTACCTAGGTTGCCTGGAAGAGATTGCCTGAAAGCAATAAGTTCGCCTAACTATACACTAATGTATTTAATATTAAGTGTTCTGTGATATATTTAAGTCCTTTTGGTGTACAATAAAACTCATTTACAGAAACACCAAAAATTATGCGGTCCAACAAAAAATTGTCAATTACCGCAAAATCACCTGGTATGTGTGCAAACAGCCTAAGAGCTCTTAATACAATCAAAGCGTCTCCAACACGAGGTGAAAATCAATAGGAGTTGGGGAGATCTCGCCTTAAATTGGAAAAGTTGGATACCTTTGAAACTATGTCGAATTTCCCGCCTTATTAGGAGGCGGCTATCGTGTTTCTTTTGACAGTTCAGCAAAAAAGACCCTTAAGGTGAAACGTTGCGCCAGTGACGCCGTCAGTTATAAAAAAGCTAAATGATGAAGTTATCCATTCGCCTTTTGAAACTGTCCGCCCTGCCGTAAGGATATTTTAATTTGTATGAAAAAACAAGCGATATTTTTCCGTCAGTGCGGACTCTTGCAGAATTCAGTGTGTTACAAAGGTTTGATTGAAATAAAAATCTAGATAGCGTCTAAGGACACGCATGTGTGCCAATTGGTTCAGTAGTTTTTGCGTAAAGAAATAACAAACAAACATACAAACTTTCCCATTTATAATATTCAGTAGGATAGGATAAGGTGAAAATTCGCATTTTCCTAACGCTGCGATAGCGAAACGGAATGTGTGTAAAGCGGCTAAGGACTAGGTTTCCGTAACCCTGAAGGCGCCACTGGTGCGCTGTTTGACCTTAAGCCCCTTGACCTTGTTTTTTTCCCAAAAGTTTTGCAACTAGAGCAGCGACTTTGGTGGCGTTTTTGTTAGAGCTTCAGGTGTCTTAGTTTACCGATGGTTTACCGTAACTGAAAATTCACAATAGGCTGGTTGAAGGGTAGACATAAAAATAAGGTCGTCACCACGACATCTGACAAATACAGGGTATTAATTTAAATGCGCGCCATAGCTTCAGGGTAGGAGCTTCCTTGTATACCAGCTATAGTATTGGCTGTGAACTTTAAGTTGAGGGTAGTAAGGATCAAAATCACTGGTACATATGCTGTACCACGGTAGTTGAGGGCTTAAGTGTCGACTAAGGACGCCGTAAAAAATATTTTAAAAAATCCCAGCCAAATTTTTTTTTTAATTAGTGAAAACATTTTTCTTTAAAAAAAACAATTTTTTATACTGTTCTTGTTTAGAGAGTGCCCATACAAGTACTTTCGTCTAAACAACTTTGATATTGAACTAATTTCGGCTGAGATATAGGCATTTGAATCAAAATGTCAGCCAAGTAAAAAAATGTGACTGGGATTTTTTTTCAATATCTTTTACGGCATCCTTTATCGATACTAAACTTACCCTGGAGCTATGGCACGCATTTAAATTAACACCCTGTATAACGACACGCGCGGGGAAGGAAAAAACTTAAACTAAATTTTCCACGAAAAACTAGTATATGTTGGTCCCTTAGATTTGCTGGCGATGTACCTACCTACAATCTGCATAACGACGCGGATCTTGAGATCTGATCCGTTCCCCCATTTCCGTAACCGCGGAAGTGAGAACGTGACGGGAAATTCCTTCTCTTGATATTTACATAAAAAATTTAAGACGACGCTTGGCTTTAGAAGGCACGTTTTTTTTTTGCTTTAGTGATAGTGACAGCCGATGTGGCGCAGTGGATAGTATGACTGCTTACCACGCAGAAGGTTCCGGGTTCAATTCCCGGTGGGGTCACTCACAAAGTTGATATTTATCACTTTGTGAATTTGTTCCCAGTCTGGTTAGGACTTTGTAGGCTGAACCAGCTGATTGTCCGCAAGTAAGATGGTACCGTGCTTCGGATGGGCACGTTAAGCCGTCGGTCCCGGTTGCTGTCTATGATGGCGGTCGTTACACAACCATGTCAGAGGCCTGCTACTTGCAGGAGGCGGTTGAAAAACTCTGACACCAGGGTTCATCGGGTCGTTGAACGACTCGGTGTCCCACACGAAAAGAAGAAGACTTGTTTGACAGATGCCACCTTACGTCTCACGTCTCCCGTCTACTATGTGGAGCTTGCGCCATAAAATAGCGTCACCCGTCGAACCAGTCTGAAAAACCTGATAATGAAAGATATGCTATCTGTCTATCACACATTTTCATTAGGTGAAAGCAGCGATATCAGAACTAGATATGTACGAGATTTTGGCACGTTTATTTCGATTCTGGTTTATTACCTGTGTGTGATGCTAGTTTAGAATAGCATCACCCCATATCTTCCCCGTAGGTGTCGTAAGCGACTAAGGGATTTGAGAGTTGCAATTTTAGGCGGAAGGCTGACGATGTCACTATGGTAATACACAGTCTTCTGAATGACTCAAACTTGGGCCAGACGTGGTGTAAATGGCCGTTTTACAGCCGTTTACGCACTTTCTACCCCGTAATGGACATATAACCTGAATCTCTTTAAGTCTAGAGTGAATAGGCATCTTCTGGGCAAGCTCGCTCCACCGTAGATCCCATCTCTGCTCTAGGGTAAGATTGGGGTCAAGAGTAAGCCCATCATAGATAAAAAAAAAAATAGGCGTGATACATGTATGAATTTTGGTACAGCAAATGCACCTATCCATTTATGGGATCAATGGATACCGATTTTTCGTTGTATTTATATGAAAAGCCGTTATAAGTTGGTCCCTTAAACGGGTAGGTGGATTTGCTGACAATAATACCTACGTGATTCTCGCTCGATTTACGCCAGACGTCTGGGTATTTTGGAACCTGCGTCTATTATAAAAATTCTTTCACTTCATTCGATTATGAACCCTTTACAAACAAAGAAAACATCTTATTTGCGTCTCTAGTGAGTAAAATTCTACGTTGCGAGATAAATTCTAAGAACAACATTAAAACCGACATCAGAGTTGTAACGACAGAGCAAAGTGCCCTCAACCTCCTTTCGCTCCAATAAGCAGGTTGCCAGCTACAAACATCACGCATTTCAAACAAATCTACAAAATAATCATTCTGACTAGTGTTGCTATTTTAAAATAATTTTCATTCAGAAAACCCTACACAAACGATAGTTCAAACTTCAGCAATACTCTCGAAAACGAGACACCTAAAGCTCTCAAAAAACTGGTACTTAGATAGTTAGTAAAATCATCAATACGAGTAGATGGCGCTTGATAACAAGAGTGGGACAGCCTGAATCGATACTATTGCTGCATTTTGAAAAATCGATGCTATCGATAGTATCGATAGTATCGATACTTTTCCTGCATTTTAAAGTACTATCGTTATTTTATCGATAGTCTATCGATAGCGTGAACTAGCGATAGTCCACTATCAAGGGGCAACGCAACTCTAAAACAGGCTTATTTAAAAACTTGCAAAGTTTTCTAAAAAAATGTTTTCTAACACGAGAACTGTTTTATGGTATTCTAATTTTCTCCTTTCTAGGTTTCTGGGCTGTGTAATGCCGGCTTAGAATAGCATCACCCCATTTCTACCTGTGGGTGTCGTACAAAGCGACTGGGAATGGGCAGCAGGCAGGGTACCTTTCGAGCACAATACCTTACTACACTGCGCTTGCCAATCCGCCTACCAAGCGTGGTGAGTATGGCAATATGGGGACATTATAATGGGGGGGATTGGGGGAGGTCCATGTCCAGCAGTGGACTGTTGTGGCTGTATTAGTAGTATTAGTAGGTTTCTGGCAACACTAAACGAATGGCTAGCGCGTATTCTGCACATTATCTACAACTTGTCTGGGAATATTGTCCGTCGCCATGTTTGCCGTTTTCTCTGCTTACATACTACCTACTTACACCATTGTAATTTCCTGAATTTACTAAGTTAAATAGGCACAAAAGTAACAAAGAAAGTAATAAAATGAATATGAATATGGATGGACGCAGAAGAAGAGGAAGGCCTGAATAAGTTTGGATGGATTGTATAAAAGGCGTTGTAGTTATGAAAAATAAAGGCGTAGGTGAGGATTTGACTGAGAAAAAGAGATGTTGCGCCGACCCCAAATAAATTGAGACATAGGCAGGCAGATGATGATTATGTTTGTTGTTTGCAAGTTGCTTAGAGCCTGCGCACATATGAGACACGATAGTCTCACGACTGTTTTGTCGGCCCCCGACAAAACAATCGCAAAACTATCGTGTCGTCCACCCCGCGCACACCACGACGCGATAGTTGCGCGATAGTCGGCCGACTGTTTTGCGATAGTTTTGTCGCGACACACACTGGTTCCATTTAATAAAAAAGTGAACATAAAGGAATTTTGGGTTGAAGGTCAACGGATGCGGCTGATTTTTTTTTGTGGACAGCTGATGCAATTACAACTTACAAGTATCTTTTATACTTGTTATTTATTTTCAAAAATGCCTTATCTACAGAGATAAAAAATAATGAATTATTATTTGTATGGAAGAAGTCATAATTTTGGCTATTTCTTTCAAGATTCACAAGTATTTAAAATAAAACTTAAGACAGCTTATATGGGGGGCTATATGCTCACAACTTTGTCATAGACGCTGAACTGCGCATTTTTGCTTTGATTACAGGCGCTTTAAATATTTTGTCACCGGATGAGCATAAGTGAATCTTGGAAAAAATGGTCAGAATTCTGATTTCATCCCACCATAGGGGTTTTTCCCGAAATTTAGGGGATTTTTTCGTGTTTAGGGGTTAAAAATATTTAGGGGATTATTTACGAGAAAAATATATATAAATAATTTATTCAAGTTATTTCAAATAAAAGTTTGAATGCGTGTATCTGAACGGTTTTTTATTTAATTCTATTGATGTGCATGTATCCGAACGGAACTTTATCTGTTTTAATTTTTTTCTTTACAAAATTTGTGTTTTATTTATATATAGGTATAATTGTAAGAAATGTTTTAGGGTTTTTTTTTAAGTGCCAAATTTCACGGGGAGTTAGGGGAAATTGTTTCATCCATATAAAAGAATACTTCAATATTTTTTAACACTATAGTTAAGGCATATTTGAAAAAAACATCATCTATAAAAGTGACTTGTAATTGCGTCAGCTTCCTACAAAAAAAATTATGCCCATCCGGTGATAAAATATTTAAAGTGCCTGTAACTCAAAACGCGCAAAAATGCGCAGTTGAGTATCTATGACAAAGTTGTGAGCAATTAGCCCCGCTACAAGCTGCGCTAAGTTTTATTTTAAATACATGTAAATCTTGGAAGTAATAGTCAAAATTATGACTTCTTCCATGCAAATAATAATTCATTATTTTTTATCTCTGTAGATAAGGCATATTTGAAAAAAAGAACAACATGTATAAAAGATACTTGTAATTGCAATAGCTGTCCACAAAAAAAAATCAGCCACATCCGTTGACCTTCGACCTGAAATTCCTTAATGTCCACTTTTTTATTAAATGGAACCAGTGTGCGACAATGCAACACATGACAATATTTCATCAGTGGTAAAAAACATTATAATTTACTATTCTACTGAATCGTACTTTTGATAAACGTGATAATAAAAATGATGCTTGATTCTTTATTAATATCCAGATAGCACAAATTATTGCAAAAAAGATTTTCTTGTAAAATGTCTCCACGACTAGAGCGCGTGGCTGACAACTTGACATTACAATGATACACAGTTGTTTAAAATGATCCCCAAATACTTGGCAGTAGTTGTGATAACCTTTTTGATGGACGTTAAAACCTCATCATTTCTTGGGGTGCAAGGGCTCACCTGGAATGCCACGCCTACCCCGCAAGGGATATAGGAATGACGTCCATTACGGCATTTACGGCAAGATATTTCATTTTTAGGGTTTCGTACCTGAAACTACGTACACAAATCTTAGTACTACAAAAATATACGTAGGGTCAAGTGGGGTAAAAATGAGACACCTGATATTTTGGGTAAAAATAAGACACTTGAAAATCTCCATTAAAAATAATCAATAATTTGTTTCTTTGCACACAAAAACAAGCCTTAGTGTTTGTACAAGAAGGTACAAAATTTATATTACATTATCTGATTGTTATGTATAAATTTCAGTACATTTCATTTTTGCTTGCAATTTTTGGCGCGAAAACTTTCGTTTAGGGTCAACAAACTTTTGACCTTGTATCTCGCCCACGCGTCATGCGCGCGCTACCTATCGTCCGGCGCTCGCGGCTGGGATGATACTCCCGTGTTCGCGCCGCCATTTCTGTCTCGTATGCGCTAGAGCACGGAACGGACGTTTCAAATTTTTGGTAAAATATGAGACGCCCCTTCGGGAAAATATAAGTCACCTCACAGTGTAAAAATAAGACAGACTAGTGAAATGAATTTATCATAATACCTCGGAATTAAGTAAAGAAACCGGTAGTTGCTCTCGAATTTGGAATCGGTGATTTTATTATTGTGGTTAATACAATTAAAAAGAAACAAAACTATTATATAGCATGAATAGAAGGATCAGATGATGAAGAAAATTTGTCAGTTATTTACTTGAAGCGAACAGAAAGATCTTCTCCTTCTATCCTGATAATCACATTATTTTTTCAGTACATAATGACGAAATCGTCATGAAGTTGCCATCACCGATGCAAAAAATAAAAGAGGTGCCCTAATGTTCGATTTAGACCTTGAAAAGTATAATAAAAAATAGATTTTTAATGTCTTATAATTGACCGCATTTGAAAAAAATTGATTTTATAAAAACTTTCTTGTCAATTTTCTAGTTCCTATTAATAATTGTGACCTCAATAACGTAGTCGTATATGTATATAGTTTGTTATTTTTTATAATATGCTATTTCTTAAAAATTGCATTCCAAAGACTAATAAAATATTAAGCATAACGTTCAAGTTTTGATTTTTTGAAAAAAAAAATGTCATGGTAAAAGATATTTGAAACTTACTTATACACATTGTATCATATTTTCCCGCTCTGTCTTAAATTTACCCAGCCGCTTTAAAAATGTTTAAACTATAGAAGTTGTTCGCTGTCTTATTTTTAAACTTAGGTGTCTCATTTTTTCCCCATAGAGGCGGAAAAAAATGAGACACAAATTTTGTGGACAAACTATATTAATTAGTGCGCATAGTGACAAACTGATAGTAATGCCAGATAGATAGTGCGACATTTCATAATATGAATGCTTTTGCAGATGTATAAAGGCGCTTTATTTTATTTAAATTTGTAAAGTTCATATTTTTGTTTCATAATTACCCCGCCTGACCCTACTACAAATCTTAGTACCAACACAAAATAGAGAATTTACAGAAGGCCAGCTCGCCCCTTCTTTCGATCACTTATGCCTACTCTCTAGGGTTGCTACTTTTACTTTCTGATTTTTAAATGAAGTTAGGTATCTATCGTTTGTAAGTATGAATTAGGTATATGCAATTGATAAACTCCTAAATTATCTGGCCGTTATGAAATATTTTTTACCATATGGAAGTAGGTTCCTACCTACCTAAGGAGAAGGTTATATTTCTAATAGGAAATAAGTAGGTTCCCACCTAAATCAGTAGATAGGCAATGGGTTTGGGTCACGAGACTAGGTAGTGAGCGAAGCGACCCATAGGTAGGCAGGTAGGTAAGTAGGTAGTAGATATATATTGGACCGGCCGGCGGCGATGACCGACACGACACAGGGTTCCTCACGTCGTTCGTCGGTGTTTCCCACGGAAAACAAGTAAAGGTATCTATCTAAAAGAAAGGCCTAAAAAATACCTATCTTCCAGTCACGAACTTTAATAGTTTAGGTACCTATGGTTGGAAGGTAGGTATTTTTGAACAGGGAGTCAAGCCATCATGAAAGTCAAACGTGCCGTCACTAGTCAGTCGCACACAGATTACCTACCTACCAATGTATTGGCGGGCGGGCGATATGCGCTGGGAACAGTAGGTAGGTAGGTTGGTTGGTAGGTACCTATGACTATCATGACATGAACATGACGACATGACAAACGCGGGTACACGCCCGGAAAATATGCGGGCATGGAAACTGTATCCGTAGCTGTAAGTTGGTAGGTAGGTACCTATCTTAGTTTCGATGTATACTTACCTACCATAGTTTCAAAGGTCACCAGCTGCCGTGACGAAAAAATTAAAAAATATCCAGGATCGTAATAGTCCATTTGGACTACCATAGGTAGATACCTACCTAATGATCGGAAATGAAGATGACATAACCTGGACCTTTTGCTATCGGTATTTCGGTAGGTAGGTACTCATCGCTTCACCTCAAATGCTGACTAGGTAGGTATCTATCTACTATAAGTAGGTACTTACCTAATCCCATTTAACCTACCAAATCAAACTAAAGCGCAACCTACCTACTTCTACGTACGTACCTAAAACGCTAAAGCACATATTACGAACGAAAAATAAGATTTTTAAAAAGAAATCCCTCCATTTCTAGTGTTTGAAGTAGGTATCTATTTATTTATGAAATACTTAAAAGAGTTCTACTTTTCATTAATTCACAATTTTCTGTGGTATTATTACACCCAAATACATCATAAAAATATTTTTCTTTACTCGCCAAGTTTCCGTCCGCCCGCACCGAACGCGCCGTTTACACTCAACCATTACCGGTTCGACACGGTTCCACAGAGCGCGTAAACGACGCGTGTGGATGTCCGAGTGAGTTTAGCCGCGTTTGCTCGAAGCCGACTCTCTGGATTGCGCTAGCCAATACTTACTTTGTGGTACCAACTCGCACCTGGGTGTTTTTTTTTTCATATATCGACTTAATTATGTTCCTTATATTATGTATATTGAATATTCCCTCCTCACAATCCTCATAATGCTGTCACATATTATCTATCATTTAACAGAAAAATAAACTAAAAATTTTGGAACGTGTTCTTATAAGGCTGCTCGCCCACGTCAGACTTTTTGTAGGACCGATAATCGCTCAGATTTTTCCTCCGATTCTTATGTCCAATTTTGTGACCGACTCAAAGCACACGTCCGTCTTTTTGACTGTTGTTAGTAGCACGTCTAGGGATTGCAATCCCGCAATGCGGGATCCGCAATCCCGCGGGATCTCGCGCTATTTTTAGCCTTGCGGGACCCCCACCTTCAAAAGGCGGATCCGCGGATCCGGCACATTGAAAACCCACGCCAAAAAATATAATAACTTTTGCTTCTAAATGGCGAAAACTCGACGTTCATTTCCTATGAATATGTCCTAACTATGAAAACATTCTAAATTATTTGCATAGAAGCTGAAAGAGTATTTCTTACTTGTGGTTCTTTGAGACGCAGGCTGGGTGATACTCGTAAAACCATTAATATTCTTTGATTAAGAGTATTTTTCTATAACTTATCAGTTATCTAGACGCTAGAGTTACAAAACTCTGACACCAGGGTTCCTCGTGTCGTTGAACGACCCGGTGTCGTACACGAAAAGAAGTTATCTTATCATATCACCATAGGTAGTCCCAGCTGTTGTAGTAAATTGAAAATTTGTTATTTGATATCTAGAGAAAGTTTTGATGTTAAAGTGACTACATCTCGCTTCCTTTTACCCGACTTCCCCAAGAAGATCCCGTCCCTCGAAAGTATGCATGTATGTGTCACCGTGAAATTACAAACACCACTAGATTATCATATTTCCCGCTAAATTACAATCTGTCGAAATATTGTAAGACATACATACACACGGATCACCATTTAACGTATCAATTTTCGAAAGATTATAAGATTCCCGGTATCGGAACCATCAGAACACGAAGTGGTCGGGTGGTCCGGTTCCCGGATCACTATCGACCGTAGCCTGCAGCAACGGTCTCGGCGGGGGAGTACTGTGGCGGTCACCCTGGTTGCCATGGACAACTAGATCTTGTTGACAGCTCA
The DNA here is from genome assembly GCA_024500475.1 of Phthorimaea operculella. Lineage (NCBI taxonomy): Eukaryota > Metazoa > Arthropoda > Insecta > Lepidoptera > Gelechiidae > Phthorimaea > Phthorimaea operculella. Next base: position 2,551,806 of record JANFCV010000046.1, on the reverse strand, counting down.
TCAAACAAGCGATCGATTTTTCTTATTGTAATAATTTTATGTTTTTCTATAAATATCAACCATTTAATGCATTGTAAATAAATCATATAATCCACGTTCAAACAGGCTACTTATTTGTTAGTTAGTAGCCACATAATTGGTGACTTCCAACTTTGTTGGACACCATGTCTAGTGAAAGTGAAAATTTCGAGCTATTGAAGCAAAAAATTGTGGACCTTACTGCAGAAATAGCAAGTATAAAAAGAGAACGCTCGCTATCACGGTCGCGATGCCGGACAAACAGCAGTTCATATGGAATTCCCCGCTCGAATGTCCGCAACAGTGAGTACTGCTGGTACCATCGACGCTATGGCAGGAGCGCTATCAAGTGCCATATTCCATGCAAGTATAGTAGAAGAAACTCGGAAAACCATGCCGGCAGTCCGAATTAGCGGCTTACGACTGCCACGCCGCACCAGGCCGCCTGTTTGTTATGGATCAATATAGTAAAATTCAGTTTTTAATTGACACAGGATCGGATGTTTGCGTTTACCCCAGGTCTGCACTAAAAGAAGCCAGGAAACAAACAGACTATCAACTGTTCGCCGCTAATGGCTCAACGATTCATACATACGGTACGGTGCAGTTCAATTTAAATTTCGGCCTTCGACGCGCGTTTGTATGGCGCTTTATTGTAGCAGATGTTTCGAAACCGATTATTGGCGTAGATTTCCTAGCGGACTACAACCTTCTGGTGGACTGTAGAAACCACAGGTTGATAGATATGCTGACTACGCTAAGCGTCAACGTACTTACTAAGAAGCCTTTTGATGATGTCATGTCGGTAAAATCTATTAAAGGAGATTGCCCATATCACGACCTTTTATCTGAGTTTCCAGAAATTACTCGACCAGCTGGAATTCATCGCGTACCGAAACACAATACGGTCCACCACATTCGCACCACCCCTGGACCTCCGGTATCAAGCCGCCCTCGTCGCCTACCGCCGGATCGACTCAAGATCGCTCAAAAAGAGTTCGACGACATGCTCGCTAATGGTACAGCACGTCCTTCGGAGAGCTCTTGGTCTTCTCCGCTTCATCTCGTACCCAAAAAGGATGACGGCTGGAGACCATGCGGTGACTACAGAGCCCTCAATGCTCGCACCGTACCCGACAAGTACCAGGTGAGACACATTCAGGATTTCGACGCTTGCATGTCCGGCTGCAAAATTTTCTCCGTCATCGATCTTGTCAAGGCATACAACCAAATTCCAGTTTTCGAAGCAGATATACCTAAAACAGCAATAACTACACCTTTCGGCATGTTTGAATTTCCGTACATGATGGCCGTGTGATGCCGGCTGGCCGTGTGATGCCGGCTGGCCGTGTGATGCCGGCTTAGAATAGCATCACCCCATTTCTTTCCTGTGGGTGTCGTAAGAAGCGACTAAAGGACTCGAGGGTATCATGTGTATTGCAATTTTAGGCGACAGGCTGACAACCTGTCACTATAGCGATACACGACAATAGCTAAAACGACCCTCAAATATGTGTCAGACGTGGCGATAACGACCGTACTTTTACGGTCGTTGACGCTCTGCCTACCCCGCAAGGGATAAAGGCGTGATGTATGTATGTATGTATGTATGACGGCCTCCGTAATGCAGCACAAACATTCCAACGATTTATAGACGAAGTTCTCCGCGGTTTCGAGGACTTCTGCTACGGCTATATCGATGACATCATTATTTATTCACCTTCCGAGGCCCAGCACAAGGAACACCTAACCAAACTTTTCACTCGCCTAAAGGAGTACGGCGTTTTGATTAACTCAGGCAAAAGTCACTTTGGACAGGACGAGGTAACATTCTTGGGCTTTCGTGTTACTGCTAAAGGGATTAAACCTCTTGACACAAAGGTGACAGCTATTCAAGAGTTCCCAGCTCCCAGGACGGTCAAAGAACTGCGTCGTTTTTTGGGAATGGTTAACTTCTTCCGGCGATTCGTTCCCAATGCTGCTACTATTCAAGCTCCTTTAAATGAAGCACTGAAAGGACCAAAGATCAAAGGTTCGCACCCCATCATTATGACAGCTGAGATGCTACAGGCCTTCAACTCCTGCAAATCCAGCCTGTCACAAGCAACACTACTGGCCCATCCAGACCCAGATGCAGAGCTTGCCATCTTCACAGACGCATCGGACGTAGGCGTTGGAGCCGTTCTACAGCAACGAAAAGGAGATAGTTGGCAACCGCTGGCATTCCACTCAAGAAAGCTCAAGCCTTCGCAAAAGAAATACAGCCCGTATGATCGCGAACTGTTGGCCATATATGAAGCTATTCGCCATTTCCGGCACATGGTAGAAGCCAGAGCCTTCGTTGTGTATACAGACCATAAGCCACTTTCTTTTGCCTTTGCAACTCGACGTGACAACTGCTCACCAAGACAATTTAGATACCTGGACTTTATTGCGCAGTTTACTACAGACGTAAGGTACTTACCCGGCAATGAAAACGTCGTAGCTGACACGCTATCTAGAGTAGAGGAAGTTGGCTCTACCATCGACTACCAGGCTCTTGCACGTGCTCAGGAACAGGACACTGAACTGCAAGATCTGCTACAGCACGGATCGTCACTACAACTACAAAAAGTACCCTTACAAGGCGTGACACCACTGTACTGTGACGTTTCTACTGGTTCACCGCGTCCTTTTCTAACACCTGGGTTCCGCAGAACGGCATTCGAAATGTTACAAAACCTAAGCCATCCAGGATGTGCAGCTACAGTGCGACTGGTGACACAACGTTTCGTATGGCCAGGGATTCGCAAAAGCTGTAGAGAGTGGTCGAAACAATGCTTACGCTGCCAAAGCAGCAAGGTCACTTGTCATACTTCATCACCATTATCCTCATTCATCATCCCTTCATCTCGATTCTCTCACATTCATCTCGACATCATAGGACCATTGCCACCATCCTCTGATTACAGGTACTGCCTCACGGTAATTGACAGGTTTACCCGATGGCCTGAGGCGTATCCACTCAAGGACATCACTGCTGAAGCCCGTGCCACCGCACTAGTATCCGGCTGGTTTGCCAGATTCGGCTGTCCCAAAAAGATCACAACAGACCGTGGACGCCAATTCGAGTCGAGTCTCTTCAAGGCCATATCATCACTGGTTGGTGCTCAGCATTTTCGCACCACTTCCTATCATCCCATCGCAAACGGCATCATCGAACGTCTACATCGGCAACTCAAGGCCGCCATCATGTGCCACGCTTCATCCCAATGGTCAGAGATACTTCCTATGGTTTTACTCGGCATCCGAAGCGCCTGGAAAGACGACCTAAAAGCCTCAGCAGCAGAACTTGTTTACGGCGAACCACTGCGCCTGCCTGGAGAGTTCTTCGCTCCGTCAGGAGACATGGAAACCGACGTAACTGACTTCGCATCTCGCCTGCGCCAGCATATTGCAAAATTGTCCCCGGTTCCTACGAAATGGCACACAAACAAGCCCTTCTACATCCCCAAGGACCTTGCCACGGCAGAGTACGTTTTCTTACGCACAGATGCAGTCCGGAAATCGTTAATGCCTCCTTACACTGGACCATACAAAGTGTTAGAAAGAGGCACGAAAACTTTCAAGATTGAGGTCAGAGGCAAGTCTGAAACAGTGTCAAATGACAGGCTTAAGGCAGCTTATGTGGTCAAAGACGAACCAGCAGCAGTTCCAGAGCTTCCAGCGAGGGCTCCAGATGTTCTTGCTAGTCCTACACCAGCACCTGCTCCCCCCTCCAGAACACGAAGTGGTCGGGTGGTCCGGTTCCCGGATCACTATCGACCGTAGCCTGCAGCAACGGTCTCGGCAGGGGAGTACTGTGGCGGTCACCCTGGTTGCCATGGACAACTAGATCTTGTTGACAGCTCATCAAACAAGCGATCGATTTTTCTTATTGTAATAATTTTATGTTTTTCTATAAATATCAACCATTTAATGCATTGTAAATAAATCATATAATCCACGTTCAAACAGGCTACTTATTTGTTAGTTAGTAGCCACAATAATATTATGCAGTAAAACAGTAAAATTGTCAACTCGCGTTCTGATTGGTCGAATGTCATGTACATCGCGCCGCCATGTTTATTTGACAGCTGATCGCCATATCGATGGGTATCTAACAAGTATCGAACCTAAGCAAACAGTGCTTATGAGATTATTTTCTTATTTCATAAGTTCTTATGAGCAATTTTCAACACGGAGTTATAAAAACAGAAGAAAAAACTGTTAGTTTACGTTCGAGAACCAACGAGATGGCAATTAGCTGTTAAACAAACATGGCGTCTCTGGCAACATGAGACTTGACTTGACCAATCAGAACGCGAGCAGCGTATCGTATCACAGTTTTTTCGATTTTGGTGCGTTATATTGTAATCTACTGAAAAATTATACGTGTGAATACTGTGAATGGGTTACAATATTCCGACATATTATAATTTAGCGAGATAGATTATAATCCAGCGTTGTTTGTAATTTTACGGTGACATATGTATTTTGGTATGTAATTCAACTTGCGGATTTCCATTGCAAAATACAATTTTGAAACTACCGAAGTCGGGTAACTGTTTTTAACCACTTCAACTTACCTATCCTTTCTTCTTTTTAATTCATGTCTTCTTGTCAAGTTTACAGTTTTGATACTGAAAAGATTTTATTATGAAACTAATCTGAATTTGCAAAAGAGTCTTTACTAAAAAATAATAATTTGAAATATGTTGATGCTGCATATTGATGTGTACGAGAAATGCGACTCTCGAGATATGCCCTTCCCTAGCAAGTGCATGCGGCCGACTGTCGGTGAGTAGTGTGCGTTTACGCATACATTTCAGAGTGTTCCATTTTTCACCGACAATCGGATCGGTCGAGATTCGCCGATTTTATTTCTGACCTACTATTTGTAGGATGTGGGCGTTACACCATTGCAATCAATACGTTCCATTTTTCTCCTACAAAAAAACGGACACCGATTATCGGACGTGGGCGAGTAGCCTAATCACACTACCTGTCGTCAAACATTTTTTTTCGAACATATTTTATGTAGGTACCTACAGACTTTAGACCCTCTAAATTCTAGTGTCGGCATTGTCACACTGTGCATTATTATGTTGTGCATTATAAGGTCTCGGCCGACTCGGCACTGGTGATGTGAAAAAATAAACGATTATCGAAAAAAACGATGCAAAAATTAGAAAATAATCGTTTTTTTTTAAATCGATTTTGCAATTCTCATTATCGATCGATATAGAGCATGGGACATTTTACTGTGAAAGGTGGTATACCTAAACTTCACGATGATAAAAAAAAACAATTTCAGCTTCAGGCGATAATACATGTGCCAATCGATAGTACACAAAAATACAAACAGAAAATACTCTTTGCTAAAATGTCGTAACATGTACGGCTTCTAAGAAAAAAAAAGTATGAATTCTGGTCACATGTGATAAATTGTGTTCTAGTCGATAGTACACAAAAATACAAACAAAAAATACTCTTTGGTAAAATGTCGTAACATGTACGGTTTCTGAGAAAATGAGAGTATAAAAATTCATAGAAAATTAACATTAACTCTCATTTTCTTAGAAACCGTAATGAAATGAAATGAAATGAAATGAAATGAAATATATTTATTCAATGTTGGATACAAAAATATCACTTATTGATAGTCATTACAAAATAATGATAAGTCATTGTAAAAAAAAGAAAATTGAATGACACAATTTTCTTTTTCTTATAACAATTTTGCGGTCCTAGTGTAGACGCGGCTCGGGCGGGATAAAAAAATAAAAATAAAGGCACTGCCTCGGGGCTGGCGGGCGTACATGTTACGACATTTTACCAAAGAGTATTTCCTGTTTGTATTTTTGTGTACTATCAATATTGGCTCATATTTTATCGCCAAAATTGTTTATTTTCTTGATTTCCAACAATAGGTATACCCCTAAGGTTCCTTTCCTTGCCCTTTTCGAACTTTTGAGTAAATAATAATCGATTATTTTTCTGACACTAACGAATTATTATAATCTTGTGTATAAGTATTAATAAAAATACACGACACCTTTTATCAGGACCCTTGTAATATTTTGTTTAAACGGCATTTTTTTTACTTCTATCAAAAATTATATGATAAAAATAAAAATTCGTAAAATTAAGTAAAATACGGAAAAATCGATTATTTTCAATATCGATGTTTTCTTTGAATAAAATCAATTTATTTATAATAGATTTTTTGGATGACTTAAAATAATCGATTATTGGTAATTTGATTTTTTTGTTACTAAAGTCGCATCCCTACTCAAAGGAAGCCGCCAGCCGCCCGATCACCGGCGGATCCAGCCTTGACTCAGGGGGGGGTCACAGACAATTTTATACTATAGGTAATTTTTGACCCAACTGCCTTAGAAGGAGGGTTATGTTGTTCGAGACCCTGTATGTTTGTATGTATGTGACAAGAAAATTCCTTTTCACGGGATTTAGTCGATTTTATCGATATTTTTTTTTCTCGCAAAACGGGTTATTACGTCATCTACGTCAATGGAAAGTTTTTTGTGGGCAGTGGGGGCGGCGCGCGAAAATTCAAATTCCCTAAACTTGTTCTTCACACGCTTGTTCCCGCTTATGTAATGGAATGGAATCCTGTGTTTGACATTGACAAAAAATACATTGTCATTATGTAAACAATAATATAACCACTTAGTCAAGGTCCTAGGCCCAGCTCAGGGAGGGGGGTCATGACCCCCATGACCCCCTCCCCCTGGATCCGCCACTGCGCCCGATAGTTGCGTCGCGCGATTATCGCGGTCGGGCCCCGACTTTTTTGTCGTGGCGAAGTCGTGTCGCGTATGTGCGCACCTAAGTACTATTTCATTAGGAGGACGATAGTCGTGAGACTATCGTGTCTCATATGTGCGCAGGGCCTTATTTGTATAGTAGCTAATGTCAAGTACTTAGCCTTGTGGCGTAGTGAGGCTACGATTCGACATCATCATCTTCCTGCACTTATTCTCAGTCTGGGTCGGCGCTACATGTTTTGCTAAAGTCATGAAGCAAAAGGATTTGGTTATGTAATACTACCGGCCGCCTGCCTCCGATTTAGGAATGCAATTGTAGGTGGTATTAGCGCCACCATGCGGTTGACCATAGTCAACAGATATTCAGCCGAGGTCAAATACTCTACGTCGCCTTTTACGAAACACCCTCAGTGGACTAGGGCACTAGGGCTGGCAGTATTCTTATCCGCTACCACACGGCACATCACCTTTTATTGCGATACCGCAAAAACAATAACAAAACCACTAATGTAGTCGATATTTCTGATTCATCAAAAAAAGCAGGTTACACGATTCTGTTATTCTCATGTACGTTGTAACCGTTTATTCCCGCGGGAATGTGTTCTGCAAGCACAGCAAAAAGCTTTTAAGCCTGTTTTCGTTCGCGTGGTCCCGGAGGATCAAATTTGACCCAATTCCACGCAACCGTCTAAAGGCTAATAAAAATAATGTTGACACTTTAAGTAAATGTTCAAAAAATTTAGAACGCATTTTGTACGGTGTCGCTCAAAAAAGTGACGAAAATAATTTCTTAACAAGCCCTTTTCGTCCCTCTACTGAGCAAAATATCTCCCTCTTTTTCTTTAATCTAGTTCCTGTCATATGTTGAGCTTCAACCTGTCAGTATTTTAAGACTATGTCTAACTCGTCGCGCTACCTATTTATTAAAAAAAGTGCAAAACAGTACAAAATTTATGAGCATTTCTGAATATTTTCTCCCCTCTGAACGTCATGTGACAGCGCTAAAAATTCGAAGCGCCTTTACAAATGGCTTACTCAGTAAGTACTAGGGACTTTTTGCCGCTTACTGACGTTTACTGGAATGAACTGGAATCTCAGAGGAACTCAAGGTAACTAAGAAGATGGTTGCCAGGAACGTCATATTTCATGCACTGAAATCGGCTCAAATTCATATTACGTTCTCGTGTCAGATTTTTCGTGTTGTATTGTATCTAATAGCATCCATGGCTATACAACAAGTGACAATCGCAAAAATCCTAAATAGGGTCCAGTGATCCTCCTGTAAACTCTCTATTTTGTGGCGCTACTTTTATTCTGAGAGTTTAGACAACATCACTGAATCGAGTCCATTGTCAATTGCTTTGTGATTTTGATACGCCTGTTGTCATTTAAAAGAGAATTGGGTACCTATGGGTTTTTTTGCTATTGGAAGTATGTAAGTGTTAGACGCTATCTACACACGCGAGACGTGTGACGTGCGACGTGAGATGTAGGGCGCAAAGTCTACAGAGGAGACGTGCGACGTGAGACGTAAGAAGACATCTGTCGGAAAAGTGATCGTCGGACGTCATCGATGCGACGCGCGTCTCACGTGTGAAGACGACGATACGATATCGCACGTCTCACGTCTCTTCTGTGAAGCTTGCGCCTTAGGCGCTCGCACACGAGTCGTGAGACGTGTGATGTGAGGTGTAAAATGACAACTGACGTCGAGTCGTCAATGAAAAGCTCTTCTCACGGGTATCTTCTGTGTCATACATTTTAAATAGCAACTGCGTCGCTTTCGTGACATACTTATTTTGACATTAAAGTGCTCGGTAGGATGTAGCGACTGTCCCCTTCTTCTTTGACACTTCGTCAGAGAGAAATACCCAATCAGATTACATGCTCTAAGTAAACTTTAGAATAATAACTTTCTAAAAAAACGTAAAAGTAACACGTACTCTAAAAAATATACAATTTCAGCATTATAACCTTAAAACCACTTGAAAATGCAATATGAAATTCGAGGAGCGCGAAAATGAATTAAGCACATCTTATGAAACGTAAATACAATTTATATTTCATAAAATTTCATTAAAACGAGTACTTAGCTGGTGGATTAATTTTCGCAGAAATTGTTATTACTTGTACGACAACTTAAGGCGAGGAATAAGGTATTAATTCATTTCATAATTCAGGAAATAGGCAGTAGAAGCGTTCCCTTATGAATGTAACATATTGCACTGCGCTCGCCAATCAGCCGTGTGTGACAAATTAAGAAAACAACGCGGGGCGATTATACAGATGGCTCACTCAGTACAAGCGACGATTTTGACGCTTACTGACTTTAACTGGATTCTCAGGGATACTCAAGGCAAGGCAACTATGAAGATGGTTGCCACGACCGTCATATTTCTTGGATTAAAATTGGCTCAGAAGCATATGACGTTCTTGTATCTTTGCTGTTTCGATGTTTTTATACTTTGAGATTTTTGACAGTAGCAACCCTGGCTATGTAACAAGTGGCAATCGCAAAAACCCTAAATAGGGTCGAGTGAAACTTCTGAACTTTAACACAGTAAAGTTGCGTATTTTTTTTTTATACTAAGCATAATTTTGTGTCACTCCCGTCGCCTCCTATTTGCATATTTTATTTAAAGTGGCAGCTTGACACGAAAATATTTTACACATCTTAGGGTAAAATATTTTCATATCTTGAAAATTTACTTTATCAAAACTGAATTATGTAGGTGCATAAACTTTATAATAAAACAAACTCAAAACAGAAGTCTTTGTTCTTATAAAACTGGCCGTTGCCATAAAACTTGAAGAAAAAGAAAATATCACGATTTGCTTTTCATACTTTAATGGCTTTTTGATCATTTTTTTCGAGCGATTTCGGCCAGCACAATATTGCATTAAATGCAAAACTTTTTACTTGAGTCTATACCTATTTTAAAAGTTTTTGAGACGAACATGCTGGCCGTTGCCATAAACTAAAAAGAAAAAACAAATGACATATTTTGCTTTTTCAAGCTCCGCATGGTACTTTTGGCCAGCTACAAATCAATGATTGCAAAAATATTTTTTTTATCTAAATATTTTTTGTTACTAAGCAAATATTGCAAAGAAAACTAGGAAAGATAATATTAACTAAGTTTGTTTTGCTTGACAACATGTTGGGTCCATCCTACACACTGCTTACAAAAGTTTTAGAAGTAAGATCTTTTTGTTGTGTTGGCAACTGAAACTTAGAGCACGTGTAAGTACACAATATTTACACCACAGAGCAAAAAAATGACATTTGCGCGAAAAAGGTTTCATTTGCCTGTGATTTATACCTACAAAATATGAGCACCCAGAATGACCCAAATCTAAGAAAAAAAATGGTACCTATCTTCGAACAATCAATTAACCCGACCCGATAGATAAGTACACCGATTATTTAAATATTGAATTGTGCCGTGTGGTGCCGACTAGAATGGCATCACCCCTTTTCTTTCCCGTTGTTGTCGTAAGATGCGACAAACGAATTTAAGGAATGATGTGTATTGCAAGTTTAGGCGACAGGCAGACAATTTGTCACTATCATGAATGATACGCCGTCTTTTGAATGTCTCTCAAACTTTTGTCAGACGTGGTGTTATTGCCTATTTATTAAAGCCGTTTACGATCTGCTTACCCCACAAGAAATATAGGCATGATAATATTGAACTAAAGCGTTAAGTTACAAGAGGTTTCACTACAAACTGCTAACACTGCTAAGTTCTAAAACTAATACCATTATGGTTAAATGGATATCGCCTCTCGGATAACGTTCAGACGAACAAGCTTGAAGTTCTTGTATATTAGTTGTTGTTGTGCACTTTAAGGCGAGAAAAACACAGGGTTCTAGTGTCAAAATTGGTGTACCACAAAGCTCAATATTAGGACCACTTTTATTTCTTATTCACATAAATGATTTGCCTTACATGGTAGTCTTGAACTTAGCGCTAAGTTACAAGAGTGGTTTCACTACATACTGCTAACACTGCTAAGTTCTAAAACTAATACCATTATGCTTAAATGGATATCGCCTCTCGGATAACGTTCAGACGAACAAGCTTGAAGTTCTTGTATATTACTTGTTGTTGTGCACTTTAAGAAGAAAAATACATGGTAACGTCTGTTTGTGCATCGTTTGTTTGATTTCCCACCTTATTTTTATACGTAGGTGAGCATGGAACTTTATTGCTAAAATTAGACCCATTACGGTATTTGAAACACAGTCAAAATTTTTTACATTCATATTTAGATAACATAACTAAAAAAGTCAATATGAAATCACAGGGGTCTCGTGTCAAAATTGGTGTACCCCAAGGCTCTGTATTAAGACCATTTTTATTTCTAATTTTCACTTGCACTTTAAGGCAAAAAATACATCGTAACGTCTGTTTTTGCATCGTTTGTTTGATTTCTCACCTTATTTTTATACGTAGGTGAGCATGGAACTTTATTGCTAAAATTAGACTATTACGGTATTCGAAACACAGTCAAAATTTTTTACATTCATATTTAGATAATATAACTAAAAAAGTCAATATAAAATCACAGGGGTCTCGTATCAAAATTGGTGTGCCCCAAGGCTCTGTATTAAGACCATTTTTATTTCTAATTTACATAAATGATTTGCCCTACATGATAGTCTTGAACTGAGCGTTAAGTTACAAGAGAAGTTTCACTACAAATTGCTAAGTTCTAAAACTAATACCATTATGGTTAAATGGATATCGCCTCTTGGATAACGTTCAGACGAACAAGCTTGAAGTTCTTGTATATTTTAGTTGTTGTTGTGCACCTTAAGGCGAGAAACACATGGTAACGTCTGTTTGTGCGTCGTTTGTTTGATTTTCCACCTTATGTTTATACGTTGTCATGAAACTTTATTGCCAAAATTAGACCATTAGTACGGATTCGAAACACAGCTCTAAAATTTTTGAAGTCATACTTATATAACAAAACTCAAAAGGTCCGTATAAAATCAAAGGGGTCTCGTGTCAAAATTGGTGTACCACAAGGCTCAATATTAGGACCACTTTTATTTCTTATTTACATAAATGATTTGCCCTACATGATAGTATTGAACTTAGTGCTAAGTTACAAGAGAGGTTTCACTACAAACTGCTAAGTTCTAAAACTAATACCATTATGGTTAAATGGATATCGCCTCTCGGATAACGTTCAGACGAACAAGCTTGAAGTTCTTGTAGTAGATAGTTGTTGTTGTCAACAGCCGATATGGCGCAGTGGCTAGTACGACTGCCTGCGACGCAGAGGGTTCCAGGTTCAATTCTAGGAATTTAACAAACTGAATTTGTCCCCAGTCTGATTAGGACATTGCAGACTGAACCACCTGATTGTTCGAAAATCAAAATCTTCGGAGTAGTCCTAGCGGTAGTTCAAAACATGCTGCACCTGAGAGAAGAGTTCTGAAATTTGGTACACTTAATCTTTAGGGTCAATGAATCAATTTGACCCGTAGTACACAATTTTAAAAAAATCCTATGAGGAGTAATGACGTCATCTTTTTTTTGTATGGGAAAAAAAATTTTTTTGTTCCAAAACCTATCGTGTGTGGTATCAAATGAAAGGCCTTGCTAAGCCGATTCTAAAAATATATCACATTATTATATTTAAGTCACTTGTATAAAATTAAATAGGAAATAATTCTCGAAACATGCCACGTTTGGGCTTCTCCAGGTATGATACGGTTGAATCATTACTTATAAAATATACGTAATATAATGTGTAATATCCTCATCTCTAACCTCAAGAAAGGTACTACGGATTTTTTGTCTTAAAGTAATTTTTTTTGAATTTTAAAGTTACAGAAATTTATGAAAACACACTTATACTCTATCCGCGCGATGAAGATAATATAGCGTCCTCTCAACCGCACTTTTGTATGCAAGTGAAAGGGACAAATGATTGCCCTTCCAGGTAAGTGGGCGTCAACAATTGTGTAAAAACGTAAAGATGCGTTTACATGGCTCTTTGGTTTAAGAAGACTCATAAATATTTTTTACTATTATATTTGGTTTTCTTTGGTCTATTACAATATTTAATAAGTAAAAATAATTTTAGGTAAATACATCTGTGTATGTTTCACAGGAAATAGTCCAAAACACGCGCTAGGTCGTAGGAGAAATAAAACAATCTATATAAGAACAAAAGAACGCGTCCGCTCCGTGCAAGCCACAGAAGTAGACTGAAATTGCACCGCCATGTAAACGCACTCTTGCCTCGTTATCGCTAACCAATGGCAATCATTTTGCATTTTCTGGTATTATCTTCATCGCGCGGATAGAGTATAGTTGAAATTTGGCATCGTAAGTTCAATTTTGGACACCGAGAATGATGAAAATGTAGCCAGTTGAGATTACAATCATATTACTATGTACATCACATCATATTCGTTTTGCAAAAAGAACGTTATGTGCTTCGGAGGGCACGGTTAACCCTCGGCCCCATAGCAGTCGCTCTCTATGAATAATAAGACGGCGGCGGTCCGTCAGGGTCGTCAGTTAGCGGCTGAATAGTAACCATGGTTCATCGGGTCGTTCGTAGACTCGGTGTCCCACTTTTCAGAACAAGATTTGTTAATAATAGGATGATAAATACAAATGCGAGAGAAGTTTTCGATTGATGGTTAAAGTGATAATTTCTCTATACACACATTATATACACACCGGCAAAATCAACGGAATCTATACATAATAATAAATTTGTAGAGGGTCGAAAGCCTGTACATAAAAGATATTGGAAAATAAATTGTCAGCGAATTCTTGAAATTGATAACAAAACACGTTGCAAAAGTTTTTACATACTTTTTCCGTTTAGATGTTAGTATGTGACAGCATCCTGAAAAAATACTGAATGGATTTTGATAAAATTTGGTACAAAGATTGCTACCGCATTGAAGAGGGTAAAGGCTACTTTTTTTCTCCACTTGAGGGACTGGAGTACCTGATGTGTACCACTAGAAGCACAACCACGAGCCCAGCTAAACAATGGGAAATACATTTATGGCACCAAAGCAGGAATTGTTTAGCATCATGGAATGCTCCTGCTGGCACACATAGATCGAAGGTTTGGAGAACCTTATGTGGACCACCAGGTGCACCTCCAAGAGCCCAGCTAAACTACAGGAGACACATATTATATAGTCCCAAAGCAAAAATTGTTTAGCGCGATGGGACGTGTCTGCTGGAAAATATAAATCGAAGGTTTGGAGAACTACAGCTGGAGATACATATACGTCCCCGAAGAAAAAATAATTCAGCTTGATTGGGCCCTCCTGCTAGCAATTAGAAATCAAAGGTTTTGAAAACCTGATGTAGACCATCAGGAGTACCAAAAATAGCCCAGCTTAAATAGGTACATGAGATATACATATGGCCTCAAGGAAAAGAATATTTAGCATGGCGGGACATTTCTGCTGGCAAATAGCTAATGAAGGTGATAGATACCTTGGGAATAAATGTTAGGATGCTGGTGTGGAAATAATGTGTGTATAGACAAATGAAAATTATAAAGATGAACCAAAACTCCTCTCGCATCTGTATTTATCATCTTATAATTAATAAATCTTGTTCTGTTAAGTGGGACACTGAGTCTACGAACGACCCGATAGCTTGTTTTTTATAGGGAAGGCTTGTATGGGAACGTATATTTTTTTGCGTAGAGCAAAGCCCTATAGGTACGGGTATTCTATACATCTACCTGAGCCAAAAACGCCCGGTAGCCGGATTCAACACCGTGCAGGGAGGGGGGGAGGGGGGGTTAAAGTACAGTCCTCCCGGCGCTCAGAAAAAAAAATCTGTTGGATTATTTTGGACCTTTGAGACAAGTTTGGTGTCATTTTCAGGTAACTAGATGATGCTTGATTCATTCCCCATACCAGTTTTTTAGGGTTCTGTAGCAAAATAATTCGCAATACTTAAAATAATAAATTTTTAGTAGTTACAAAATGTAAACAAACTAGCATATTTTCATATTTTTGTATGCAACTTGATTTATAAAAAATACTGTCTGAAAGCCCATTTAATGCAGATTATTTAAACATTAACATTATTTATATTTTCAATTATTTTCTGCGTTAAAAAAAATAATTCTACACGTACCTAACTGATTCCTGCGGGCGGGGCGCAGGTTTCGCTCGGTTTTCTGTTGGGAAATAGTATAAGATTTTGAAGTAAATCAACATTATTTAGTATGAATGGTTAAAACAGGTCCATTTGAGTCGAAATCGACTGATAGGAAGCTTCAAATCTGCGACAGGTAGGAGTAGGAGGGTTTCAAAGTACCAAGGCCTCGGCGCTCAGAAATAAAAATGCGCTGGTATCGTTTTAACCTTTGAGACAAGTTTGGTATCGTTTTCAGGTTACTAGATGACGTCCAATTAATTCCCCATACCAGATTTGTAGGGTTTAGTGAAAAAATATGACGCAATACTAAAAATATTATACTTTAGTAATACGGGGTGTTAGGGACGGTGTAACGAAAACTTTGCAGGCGTGCTCAGACCATGAAACTGAACAACTTTTACTATGGAGCCAATGGTGGGAAACGAAAAAAAAATTCCGACCTCCCATACAAAGTCAGTCAGCTGATCGTGAATTTTGTATGGGAGGTCGAAAAATTTTTTTCGTTTCCCACCTTTGGCTCCATAGTAAAAGTTGTTCAGTTTGATGGTCTGATCATGCCTGCAAAGTTTTCGGTACACCGTCCCTAACACCCTGTATACAAAGCAAAGAAACCCTCATATGTTCATACGTTTGTATCAATCGTAGATAAAATTTATTAAATACTCTGTCTGACAGCACACATAATGTAGATTCTAAAAAAATACAGGAGATATAAAAATTACTAGATGACGTCCAATTAATTCCCCATACCAGATTTGTAGGGTTTAGTGAAAAAATATGACGCAATACTAAAAATATTATACTTTAGTAATATACAAAGCAAAGAAACCAAAGAAGCAAAGGTTTTAACAGAGTTATACTACAACTGGTAGGGCCCAGTTATGTTAAGTCACTAATTTTCGCCATCATAATACCTATTAGTGTAATTTTTTATATTTTTTAATTAATAAACGAAAAAAACATACCACTTAAATTATTGTTTAAAACGGGATTATTACCGTGATTAGGTTTTTGTTTACCTCGATATTTCGGAGCGGTTGCACGCTCCATGGTCACGAGTAGACTGGCTCGGCGAGTGATGTCATCTTTCTAAGGGCAAACATATCTGTCTACCCTCTTTCGGATTCGTCGACCGAGTTCTACTCGGTTACTCGAACCACTACTATTGTCACTCACTATTTCGTAGCACAAGCTACTTCTTGTACAATGGTCGATACTAACTACAGATTGATGGAGTGGCAATGGGCAGTCCCGTTGCTACCATACTCGTAGTAGCTAACATCTGGATGGAACACATAGAAGCCATCCTATCAGCCCCATCAACTGTCAAATTATGGAAAATGTATGTAGATGACGTTTTTTGTATAATAGGAGGAAAAGAGGAAGAGGTAAAGGACTACTTAGCATTTTTGAATAACATTCACTCAAAATTAATTTACCTGTGAGATCGAAGACCAAAAAAGCTCGCCTTCCTAGATGTGTTAGTTGAGGTCAAAGAAGATGGATCTTGAAGTCATTCTGTCTACAGAAAACCAGCGCATACCGACAAGTATTTGCATTCTACGTCACACCATCATCCACGGCATCTGGATTCTGTTGTTAGATCGTTGGTTGATAGGGCTCACGATTTGTGTGATGTGAACCTCCTAGCTAAAGAGCTGAATCATGTCAAGACTGTCTTACAGTGGAACGGTTATAATGTCAAAGCTTGCGAGACTAAAAGAAAACAAAAAAGAGGAAAGCAGAAGAAGCGCAACGACAGCCAGCATTTTTGCCTTATGTAAAGGGAGTGACTGATAAAATAGGCAGATTATTAGGAAAGTTTTTCATAAAAAACTGTTTTCACTTCCTTTAACAAAATTGGAAAGCTACTACAATCGCCTAAAGATCAGCTTCCTCTTCAAACTCCCGGCGTCTACAAAGTTAATTGCAGCTGTGGGAGTTCTTACATTGGTCAGACCAAAAGAACAATAGTCGACCGCATGAAGGAACATATCAGAGCTGTAAAAACAACGATGCCCAGAAGTCAGCCATAGCGGAACACCTAAATCAAGCGGAAACTAATCACTGGATTGAACTACATAATCCGCAGGTACTGTCAACGGAACGTCACTATATACCTCGTTTAGTGCGAGAAGCAATCGAAATCACAAATTATAAAAACTTTAATCGTGAAGATGGTTTCAAGCTGTCCAGTGCGTGGAATCCAGTATTAAACGTATACAATCGCAAAAAACACTCGACTTCAAACTCGCGAATTGATACTGTTAGTGTGGTGTGTCGTGATCGTGACAAAATAGTGTGTGACAATAGTTGTGGTTCGAGTAACCGAGTAGAACGCAGTCGACGAATCCGAAAGAGGGTAGACAGATATGTTTGCCCTTAGAAAGATGACATCACTCGCCGAGCCAGTCTACTCGTGAAATATCGAGGTAAACAAAAACCTAATCACGGTAATAATCCCGTTTTAAACAATATTTTAAGTGGTATGTTTTTTTGTTTATTAATTAAAAATTATAAAAAAATTACACTAATAGGTATTATGATGGCAAAAATTAGTGACTGTTAACATAACTGGGCTCTACCAGTTGTAGTATAACTCAGTTAAAACCTTTGCTTCTTTGGTTTTTTTGCTTTGTATATTACTAAAGTATAATATTTTTAGTATTGCGTCATAGTTTTTCACTAAACCCTACAAATCTGGTATGGGGAATTAATTGGACGTCATCTAGTAATTTTTATATCTCCTAAAATTGTTTAGAATCTACATTATGTGTGCTGTCAGACAGTGTATTTAATAAATTTTATCTACGATTGATACAAACGTATGAAAATATGAGGGTTTCTTTGCTTTGTATATTACTAAAGTATAATATTTTTAGTATTGCGTCATATTTTTTCACTAAACCCTACAAATCTGGTATGGGGAATTAATTGGACGTCATCTAGTAACCTGAAAACTATACCAAACTTGTCTCAAAGGTTAAAACGATACCAGCACATTTTTATTTCTGAGCGCCGAGGCCTCGGTACTTTGAAACCCTCCTACTCCTACCTGTCGCAGATTTGAAGCTTCCTATCAGTCGATTTCGACTCAAATGGACCTGTTTTAACCATTCATACTAAATAGTGTTGATTTACTTCAAAATCTTATACTATTTCCCAACAGAAAACCGAGCGAAACCTGCGCCCCGCCCGCAGGAATCAGTCAGGTACGTGTAGAATTATTTTTTTAACGCAGAAAATAATTGAAAATATAAATAATGTTAATGTTTAAATAATCTGCATTAAATGGGCTTTCAGACAGTATTTTTTATAAATCAAGTTGCATACAAAAATATGAAAATATGCTAGTTTGTTTACATTTTGTAACTACTAAAAATTTATTATTTTAAGTATTGCGAATTATTTTGCTACGGAACCCTAAAAAACTGGTATGGGGAATGAATCGGGCATCATCTATTTACCTAAATATGACACCAAACTTGTCTCAAAGGTCCAAAATAATCCAACAGATTTTTTTTTCTGAGCGCCGGGAGGACTGTACTTTAACCCCCCCTCCCCCCCCTCCCTGCACGGTGTTGAATCCGGCTACCGGGCGTTTTTGGCTCAGGTAGATGTATAGAATACCCGTACCTATAGGGCTTTGCTCTACGCAAAAAAAAGTACCTTTTCCCGTTAAAAAACAAGCTACGATGAACCATGGTTACTATTAGGCCCCTATCTATCGACCCTGACCGACCGCCGCCGTCTAATTATTCATAGAGAGCGACTGCGATGGGGCCGAGGGTTAACCGTGCCCTCCGAAGCACATAACATGTTATTTTTGCAAAACGAATATGATATACATATAATTAAAATCTCATCTGGCTTTATTTTTATCATTCTCGGTAACCAAAATTGAACTTTCGATGCCAAATTTCAACTAAGTGTGTTTTCATAAATTTCTGTAACTATAAAATTCAAAAAAAATTACTTAACGACAAAAAATCCGTAGTACCTTTCTTGAGGTTAGAGATGAGGATATTACACATTATATTACGTATATTTCATAAGTAATGATTCAACCGTATCATACCTGGAGAAGCCCAAACGTGGCATGTTTCGAGAATTATTTCCTATTTAATTTTATACAAGTGACTTAAATATAATAATGTGATATATTTTTAGAATCGGCTTAGCAAGGCCTTTCATTTGATACCACACACAATAGGTTTTGGAACAAAAAAATTTTTTTTTCCATACAAAAAAATGATGACGTCATTACTCCTCATAGGATTTTTTTTAAGTTGTGTACTACGGGTCAAATCGATTCATTGACTCTAAAGATTAAGTGTACCAAATTTCAGAACTCTTCTCTCAGGTGCAGCATGTTCCATACATTCGGCCAGCGAGCCGCTAAGGCTAGAGGGCACGTTAAGCCGTCGGTCCCGGTTGCTGTCTATGATAAATAATAATAAATGACACCAGGGTTCATCGGGTCGCTGGTTGACTTAGTGTCTTACTAGAAGAAGAAGAAGTTGTTATTTTGCACTTTCAGCCGAGTGATGCTGGCTTAGAATAGCATCACCCCTTATCTACTCGTGGGTGTCGCTGTCGTAAGAGGCGACTATGGGATGGACCCGGGGAATTCAGAGTCATTCATTCAACCAGATTGGCTGTTTTGCTAAAATGACCTATTTTGATCGCACTATCGTAGCAATTCCTACGGCATAGCAAGTCTACGGCGTAGCATGTCTACGGCGTAGCAGTCTCAATGGCGTACGTAAAGTACGGCCATTCAAATAGACCATATTTGACAGCTGTCAAACCCATTCTAGAAGACACGTCATCAAGGAGAAAAAGACCTTATGTCAAAGCATTAACATGACATTGACATCTGTCAAATATTTCCTACCTTTTCGAAAGGCCGTACTATCGTAAATTCGTAGCATATTACACCTGTGCATAAACCCAGGTATTTCCTTTTAAATTCCATACAATGGATCATAAAGGTGGTCTTATAGTGTCCATTAAACAGACCCATCTGACTGCCCCGCAGAGATACGCCGCAGTGACCATTAAACTTGAAGTTTTGAACTATTTATACTTGATATTGCCGTGTGATGCCGGCTTAGAATAGCATCACCCCAATTCTACCCGTGGGTGTCGTAAAAAGCGACTAAGGGATATTCATCCAGGGAATGGGCAGCAGCGTTCCCTGTAAATCTAACATCTTGGTACTGCGCTCACCAATTCGCCTGCCAAGCGTGGTGAGTATAGCAATACCCCCCAATACGGGGCAGGCCCATGTACAGCAGTGGACTGTTGTAGCTGTTAAGGTAAGGTTAAGGTAAGGTCATAAAGGTGGTCTTATAGTGTCCATTAAACAGACCCATCTAACTGCCCTGCAGAGATATGCCGCAGTGACCATTAAACTTGAAGTTTTGAACTCTTTATACCGGGAGTAACAGAAAGGCTATAACAAGCCGAAAGGAGGTCAAGGTACTCATGAAACTGAACAACTTTCCCCATGGAACATGGGTCGAAATATGAAAAAATATTTGGACCTCCCATACAAAGCCGATCAGCTGATTAATTTACTATGGTAGGTCCATTTTTTTTCAAATTTCGACCCAAGTTCCATGGGGAAAGTTGTTCAGTTTCATATAAAATGTATGAAACCGAAAAGACAAAGCTACACACGTCAGACGCGCGTCGCTTCGGTAGCGGCTGATGATCGTTTTTCTGACAGATGTCAGCTTACGTCTCACGTCTCAATATATGGAACTAGCACACCTATGGCATAGTAAGTTCGTAGAATTCACCCAGGTATTTCCTTTTAAATTCCGTACAATAGGTCATAAAGGTGGTCTTATAGTGTCCATTAAGCAGACCCATCTGACTGCCCCGCAGAGATAAGCCGCAGCGACCATTAAACTTGAAGTTTTGAACTCCTAGGCTGGCATTGACAGGTTGTCAGCCTGTCGCCTAAAATTGCATTACACATCAACTCTCAAATTGTTTAGTCGCTTCTTACGACACCCACGGAAAAGATATGGGGTAATGCTATTCTAATCTGGCACCACACGGCAAAGGTAACTTATTTTTAAATTCTTTAGAATAGTTCACAAAGGTGGTCTTATAGTGTCCATTAAACAGACCCATCTGACTGCCCCGCAGAGATAAGCCGCAGCGACCATTAAACTTGAAGTTTTGAACTCTTTACCCGACTGCCCCAGAAGGAGGGTTATGTTTTTATACTTGATATTGCGGTTTAAGGCGCAATCTCCACAGAGTAGATGTGAGACGTAAGACTTAAGATGGCATCTGTCAAACAAGTGAGACGTGTGACGTTTGAAACCGTTTCCATATAAAATGTATGAAACAGAAGAGACAAAGTAACACACCTCATATAGTGCGTTTCATTTTATAGTTTCTATGGCGTCATGTTGGTAGCATTGGAAATTTGTATGTAATAATAAACGGCGCCAAAAAATTACATATTTTCCAATGCTACCAACATGACGCCATAGGAACTAAAGATGAAACGCACTATACTCGCGTCTAATTCAATTCAATTTTTTTATGGTTTCTGTCCATATGGACAATTTCTGCCAGTGTCAAGGTTTTGGTTTTAAAAATTGTACGGGTTTCTCAATAACGGCTGTTGCTCGCTTGACTGACAGGTGTCATCTTACGTCTCACGTCTACTCTATGGAACTAGCACCTAGCTTAGTAAGTTCGTAGAATTCACCCAGGTATTTCCTTTTAAATTCTAATAGGTCATAAAGGTGGTCTTATAGTGTCCATTAAACAGACCCATCTGACTGCTCCGCGGAGATAACCCGCAGTGACCATTAAACTTGAAGTTTTGAACTCAGGCTGGCATTGACAGGTTGTCAGCCTGTCGCCTAAAATTGCATTACACATCAACTCTCAAATTGTGGAAAAATACTACAGACTTCATTCGTCGTTTTTCAAAATATTAAAAATTTGAATTATTAAACTCAAAAATTTTATAAAAGTTTTTGTTTTGACTTCATCCAAAATATTGAATTGTGACGTCATATTTCAGTAATTTCGTACAAAATATCGTGTTCGTAGAAAAAGTAGCTCATTTGACCAGTCAAGTAGCGGAACAGGCGTGAGACGTAAGATGGCATCTGTCTAACAAGTGATCATCGGCACGTGAGACGTGAGACGGCAAGCTTGAAACCGTTTCCATATTAAACGTTCTATATAAAATACAAACAGAAGAGACAAAGCTACACACGTCAGACGCGCGTCCTATCGATAACGGCTGACGATCGCTTGTCTGACAGATGTCATCGTACGTCTCACGTCTTCTCTATGGAACTAGCACCTGGCATAGTATGTTCGTAGAATTCACCCAGGCAGGTAGGTATTTCCTTTTAAATTCTGCGAAAAAGATCACTAAGGCCCGACGCCCCGTCCACAATTCATTTTTACGGCCGTTGACGCTCTACCTACCCCGCAAGGGATGAAGGCGTAATTTATTTATGTATGTTTAGATCACAAAGGCAGTCTTAGCACTATAGTGTCCATTAAACAAACCTATCTCACTGCCCCGCAGAGATAAGGCGAAGTGACCATAAACTTGAAGTTTTAAACTCCTAGAGCTCTTTGGACACAAAATAGAGAGTTTACAGAAGGTTAACTCGACCCTATTCAGGATTTTTGTGATTGTCATTTGCACAGACCTACTAAACCTGGGTCTGTGGTCATTTGTTACATAGCCAGGGTTGCTACTGTCAACAATCTCAAAGTATAAGGCCCTGCGCACATATGAGACACGATAGTCCCACGACTATCGTCCTCCTAATGAAATAGTACTTAGGTGCGCACATACGCGACACGACTTCGCCACGACAAAAAAGTCGGGGCCCGACCGCGATAATCGCGCGACGCGACTATCGGGCGGCTGGCGGCTTCCTTTGAGTAGGGTTGCGACTTTTGTAACAAAAAAATCGAATTACCAATAATCGATTATTTTTAAGTCAGCCAAAAAAATCTGTAGAAGGTGTCGTGTATTTTAGTAATACTTATATACAAGATTAAAATAATTCGTTAGTGTCAGAAAAATAACCGATTACTTTTTAATCAAAAATTTGAAAAGGGCAAGGAACCTTAGTGGTATACCTATTGTTGGAAATCAAGAAAAAAAGAACAATTTTGGCGTCAGGCGATAAAAAATGTGTAAAAAATGTTGCACGCTGTTTAAATTAATAAAAAATGAGTTTAAAGCTGAAATAAATGAACCTACCTACTTAAGTATCTACCTAGATTTAACAACAACAATACTTATATATGAAACAATACTTATGTATGAGTACCTAGAGTTACCTACAATACTTACGTGAGTATCGTAGGCAACTCTCGTTACTCAAAGTAAGTAGGTTTATTTAAAGTTCATTTAGGAGGAAAGGGAAGTTAATAATAAATAATACAGTTGAATACCAAAATTTTAAAACACTTATAGTGTTAGGTAAACAATTTTGGAAAACATGCAAAATTTTCAGGCAGGATTTGAACCTGCGACCTTCGGCAGTACTGATGCCTAGAAATAAGATAGTCTAGAAAAAAATAGACCGAGAATATTTTTTAGCATGTCACAATTTGGTCTATTTAGATCCATACAAATGTAACCAAAAGTATTTTTTAAAGATCTTATTTGTATTTATATCAGACCTTGGTCAAGTTTATAGACAACCCCATTTAAGAATTAATGAAAGCCTAATTTAACTTTTTTATTCGCCAACAGTTTGTCGCCTTAGAAGAAATTCAATTGCCACAAAAGAAAATCACTGCCAGATAAAATTTAAATAAGACCTCAAAACTCATTAAAAAGCCGCCGCTTTCTAGTTAAGATGCTACCTCAAATTAGTCGCCAAAGTAGTTTATTTACTACCCATTTTCAGTTTTATTAAGACCCGGAATGGTATCAATTTGTCGCCGTGTTAAATACATGCCTTTTTTATTGGCTTAGAAACCGTACACGTTACGACATTTTAGCAAAGAGTATTTTCTGTTTGTATTTTTGTGTACTATCAATTGGCACATGTATTATCGCCTGAAGCTGATTTTTTTTTATCATCGTGAAGTTTAGGTATACCACCTTTCACAGTAAAATGTCCCATGCTCTTTATCGATAATGAGAATTGCAAAATCGGTTTAAAAAAACGATTATTTTCTAATTTTACATCGTTTTTTCAATAATCGATTATTTTTTCACATCACCAGTGCCGAGTCGGCCGGGACCCTATAATGCACAACATAATAATGCACAGTGTGACAATACCGACACTAGAATTTAGAGGGTCTAAAGTCTGTAGGTACATAAAATATGTTAAAAAAATATTTTTGAGAATAGGTAGTGTGATTATAACAGAACACGTTCCCACAAATTTTAGTTTATGTTTCTGTTTAGATGATAATATGTGACAGCATCAGGCGAATACGACGGATTTTGATAAAATTTGGCACATAGATTGCTGGCACACCGGGGGAGGTTATAGGCAATTTTGTGACCGTTTGAGGAGGAGGGATTATTAAATATACATAATATAAGGAATACAAGTCGAAATATGAAAAGAAACCGGCCCGATGCGAGTTGGACTCGCCCGCCGAGAGTTCCGTACTAAGATTTGTAGCACGTTTTTGTAGTACTAAGATTTGTGTACGTAGTTTGAGGTACGGAACCCTAAAATTATCCATCTTGCCGTAAATGCCGTAATGGACGTCATTCCTATATCCCTTGCGGGGTAGGCGTGGCATTCCAGGTGAGCCCTTGCACACCAAGAAATTATGAGGATTTAACGACCATCAAAAAGGTCGTTATCACCACTACTGCCAACAGTGCCAACCAAGTATTTGGGGATCATTTTAAGCAACTGTGTATCACTGTAATGTCAAGTTGTCAGCCACGCGCTCTAGTCGTGGAGACATTTTACAAGAAAATCTTTTTTGCAATAATTTGTGCTATCTGGATATTAATAAAGCATCAAGCATCATTTTTATTATCACGGTAATCAAAAGTACGATTCAGTAGTATATTGATGGTAGCATTAAAACATGTACATTATAATGTTTTTAACCACAGATGAAATATTGTAATGTGTTGCATTGTCGCACACTGGTTCCATTTAATATAAAAGTGGACATTAAGGAATTTCGGGTCGAAGGTCAACGGATGTGGCTGATTTTTTTTTGTGGACAGCTGTTGCAATTACAAGTATCTTTTATACATGTTGTTTTTTTCAAATACCTATATAAAAATTAATGAATTATTATTTGTATGGAAGAAGTCATAATTTTGACTATTACTTCCAAAATTCACATGTACTTAAAATAAAACTTAGCGCAGCTTGTAGAGGCTAATTGCTCACAACTTTGTCATAAATCCTCAACTGCGCATTTTTGCGCGTTTTGAGTTACAGGCACTTTAAATATTTTATCACCGGATGAGCATCATTTTTTTTTGTAGATAGCTGACGCAATTACAAGTCACTTTTATAGATGATGTTTTTTTCAAATATGCCTTAACTACAGTGTTAAAAATATTGAATTATTTTTTATATGGATGAAACAGTGTTGCTACCCTCTGATTTTAAATTTCCCTAACTCCCGTGAAAATCCCTAAAATTGGCAATTTTTAAAAATCCCTAAAACATTTCTTATAATTATATATATAAATCAAACCCAAATTGAAAAAGAAAAAAAATAAAACAGATAAAGTTCCGTTCGGATACATGCACATCAATAGAATTAAATAAAAAACCGTTCAGATACACGCATTCAAACTTTTATTTGAAATAAATTGAATGAATTATATATATAATTTTCTCCTAAAAAATCCCCTAAGTATTTTTATCCCCTAAAAATCCTCTAAATTTCGGGGAAAACCCCTAAGGTGGGCTGAAATCAGAATTTTGACTTCCAAGATTCACTTATGCTCATCCGGTGACAAAATATTTAAAGCGCCTGTAAATCAGAACGCGCAAAAATGCGCAGTTCAGCGTCTATGACCAAGTTGTGAGCATACGTATAGCCTAATAAGCTGTGAGAATATAGCCTATAACCTGTCTTAAGTTTTATTTTGAATACGTGTGAATCTTGGAAGAAATAGTCAAAATTATGTCTTCTTCCATACAAAAACTAATTCATTATTTTTATCTTTGTAGAGAAGGCATATTTAAAAAAAACAACATGTATAAGAGATACTTGTAATTGCATCAGCTGTCCACAAAAAAAATCAGCCACATCCGTTGACCTTAAACCCGTAATTCCTTAATGTCCACTTTTTTATTAAATGGAACCAGTGTGCGTCGCGACAAAACTGTCTCAAAACAGTCGGCCGACTATCGCGCAACTATCGCGTCGTGGTGTGCGCGGGGTGGACGACACGATAGTTTCGCGATTGTTTTGTCGGGGGCCGACAAAACAGTCGTGAGACTATCTTGTCTCATATGTGCGCAGGCTCTAAGAATATCAAAACAGTACAATCTCATACAAAAACGTCAAATGATTCTGAGCCAATTTTAAATCAAAGAAATACCTATGACGTTCGTGTCAGCCACCTTCAAGTTACCTTGACTTCCCCTGAGATTCCGGTTATTTGAAATCCAAGTCAGAAAGCGTCAAAATCGTCGCTAGTACTGTGTGAGCCATCTAGTTAGTTAATTTGTGGCACTATAATGTCCATTAAACAAACCTATCTCATTGCCAGTGATAAGGCGAAGTGACCATAAACTTGAAGTTTTAAACTCCTAGAGCTCTTAGCTTTGGTGGATCACACACATGTTAGACGTTATTGCGGTTTTTGACAGCCGCCATACAATGCGACGGAAAACTCAAAGCTTATTGCAGATGGCAGCACACGCGACAGTGCCTAAATTTTTTTTGGTCAATACCTATATCTATTCGGTAAATAATTCAATATGTTCGAAAAACGCATATCCGCGACGAAATCTCACTTCCTAAGGTCTGGTGGAAGAAATTTCTATTGAAATAAGCAGTGCCAAGATAAATCAGTAGTTATGGGTATTTATTAAGTGGATGGTACAAAAGGAACTTAAGCTAACTTAACTATATATACACTAACCTAGCAGCTCATGCCTGTTCGGACCTGGTCCAAAAGTACCCATTACGCTGGCTGCGTTGCCTCGTTGAATGGTAAGGGAAATCTGTTGGACCAAGTACGAGCCGGCACTAATATTTTTTATGTCATATATGTTTGTAATTATCTGTGTACAATAAATTGTTAAATAAATAAACGCATTTGGTCACTATTAAAACGATCTTTGCTCTTGTCTTGACTCGCTACTAAGGGCACTTGCTACTGCCACTACACCCACAACAGTCCTCTGCTGGATATGGGCCTCCCCCTATCGGCGGGTATTGCCACGCATGGTAGGCGGATTGGCTAGCGCAAGATGCAAGATTTTGCATTTAGAGGGAACGCTGCGGGCCATTCCCTGGATGATTAACCCTTAGTCGCTTATTAGATCACCCACGGGTGGAATTGGGGTGATGCTATTCTAAGCCGGCATCACTCGTGCTGGACAATATTGCTGTTTTTGACAACCACCATTTAATGGAGAGCAAAGGAGCCTGTACCGCAAAAAAATTACTCGCACATTCAATGCGTGTTTTTATAAAATATCTTCATACAAAATTAGTTACCTACTGAACCACCTGATTGCCCGAGAAGCAAGATGGTTCCATGCTTCGGATGAGCACGTTAAGCCGTTGGTCTCGGTTGCTGTATATGATGGCGGTCGTTACACAACCGTTCCAGAGGCCTGCTACTTGCAGTAGGCGGTTGAAAAACTCTGACACCAGGGTTAATCGGGTCAATGGACGACTTGGTGTCCCACACGAAGAAGAAGAAGTTACGAACACAACGTGAAACGGAACGTAATAAAAGCATGGTTGGCGCCAACCGTATCGAATTTTTCTGATTGGTTCGATTTTTATAATGGAATACCTATCGTAAATTCCTTCCGTCAATAAACCGATAAAAACCGGAAAATAATGTTATGTGTGCAAAACGCCCTTGGTCACTCTGGCCTTTCAAACGATCTTTGCTCTTCTCTTGACTTGATAGTAAGGGCACTTACGTTTTATATTGACTTGAATCTCTAGGAAAGTTCAATTCTCACAGAGACCCGATTATACAGGGAGTAACAAAAAGAGTAACAAGCCGAAAGGAGGTCAAGGTACTCATGAAATTGAAGAAGAAGAAACTCAAGAAGAAGAAGAAGAAGGTACTCATGAAATTGAACAACTTTCCCCATGGAAATTGGGTCGAAATATGAAAAGAAAGGACCTCCCATAGTAAATCATTCAGCTGATCGGCGATCTTGTATTCATATTATTCGATAGATCGGGTTCATTTATTTTTCAAATTTCGACCCATGTTCCATGGGAAAGTTGCGCAGTTTTATGACTGCCTTGACCTGCTTTCGACTTGTAAAACCCTTTTTTTGTTACGCCCGGTATAGGTACGTAAAGCGGCTACTCATATTCTGCAGTTACTTATTCGAGATGGCGGATGAGCGAGTGGCGAAGCGCATCTTCCATTATGAGCTAGAAGAGGGCAAGCGAAAGCATGGCGGTCAACTCCTCCGTTAAGATTGAATACCAAATAAAACACTTCCAAAGTTAAATAGACAAATGAAACCTTTTTGTAGTAGGTAGGTATACAGTTGCGAAAAACTTGCAATTTCCTGCGACCTTCGGCATCTATACTGCCGACTTCAGGCTACCGCTGTTTCTCTGTGAGTACTGCCAAGGCTAGCATAGAACCGCGGTAGCTCAATTGGTAGTGGCATCGGCAGTACAGAAGGTGTAAAACGGTTATTTACGATCGTTCTCTGCCGGCATGTTTTGTATGGAAATCCATTCCGCAGGCCTTACGTTCCAGTTACGTCCCATCCCATCCCATCCCTGAAGAGATGTCAAATAGAGTTTGACAAGTAATTTCTATAGAAAACATATAACGTCATCGGATGTTTTGTTCCTTCCTACCATAGACATAGAAACGATAGACGAACATAGTGTGCAAAAGAGAAGAAAATGATTTATGGAAACTCAGTAGGTAAGATAGAAAAGAATAGCGAACCTTATGTCACTGTGACCTGTTTTGTATGACAGATCGTCCTAATTCAACCCGCTGGTTTTCACCTGTACATTATTTTGGTGTTTTTTTTTTCAAAAATCCCGATTTATTTTTGTAATTTTATTAGTGTGCAACAATACTTATGTATTCAGGATGCTAATTTGGTGCGAATCTTCACATTTACCTGGAAAACTGCACATTTCACAGATAAATTCTCCGGAAGTCGTCACGGGGATTACACGTGAATTTTTTGTTTAAATGTGCCTTTTTTTGTAAGTAAAATAATAAAATACGCAAATCCTTATATTTCCTTTCGTATTTTCGATACGTGAAAGTGTATTAATAAGTAATTTTCATTATATTTGGGGATAAAATAATTTCGCATTTAGGCCAGGGATTGACTCCAATTTATCGACATAGTTATCGATAGTTACCTAGAGGTATCTTACATACTTTGAATGATATAACAACAAAAAAATATGTAAATTTTAAAGATTTGCTAGATAGGTACCTACTTGAACAATTCTGGGGTCAATATTTGAAAACCGTTCTTCGGGTCCTTTGACTGGCGAATTTTTTATTTTCGTTTTATGGTAATTTTAATATTGCATAATTATTAAGACCTTAATTCGAAGTTATTAGTGAAAAATCACTTAAATCGAACCACACGTTTCGTCAAAATTCAATTTTGAAATTTGAGGTGCCAGTCA
Organism: Phthorimaea operculella; assembly: GCA_024500475.1. NCBI lineage: Eukaryota > Metazoa > Arthropoda > Insecta > Lepidoptera > Gelechiidae > Phthorimaea > Phthorimaea operculella. The sequence continues at coordinate 2,521,979 of JANFCV010000046.1, read as the reverse complement.
ACGGGACATTTTGCGCCAGTCAAGGGACAAAATGAGCTGAAACTCTTAAAATTTGCTTTTAACTAACTAGAATTGAAATAAAAGACGCCGCTGCCAATCAGGCACACAACAGAGACACCACGAGGCTACCTGAAACATGACGAGCCAGCTTGAGATATGGCGCAGCCAGCCTAAGAGACCAATAGGCAACCTGAGAGGCAAAGCAGTGAGTCAGAGAGACAATGTAATCATCCTGAGATATGACACGGCTAGCCTGCTACATGACACGGCCAGCCCGAGATACGATGTGAACAGCCTTAGAAATCGCGCAGACAGCCACAGCCACGAAGCCATCAGTCTGAGACAAGACACCAGCCCGAGTGGCCTGTACCTGTAATGCAACGCAGTCAGTCAGAATGAGTCATGACACGGTCAGCCTGAGATACGACGCGGTCAGTCTGAGACACGACGCGGTCAGCCTGAGGTAAGATGCGAACAGCTTGATAAACGATGCAGCCAGCCTGAAACACAATAAAGTGCGCTTGTGATAAGAAGCAGCCATTTTGAGTGACTACTAGGCATCCTGTGACACAGCGCAGTCAGTGAGACATAACGAGGCTAGCCTAAGACAAGAATTAGCCAGCCTGAGACATGAAGGAGACAGCTGAAACACAATGAAGCTGTAGGTTTTGTGCAAAACTAGAGCAATCAAATGCAGAAATTTTATAGTAATAATGCAGTGTATAGTCAGTCAGTTATACATGAAGAAACGTCTTGCTAGCAAGCACACGTGTAATTCTGTAACTATGGTGATTTGACTAAAGTTGTGCAGCTCTACATAGGTAAAAACCATACATTGGTAGGTACAACGAGCACCAAAATTAAGCCAGCCGAAGTGACTACTAGGCTGTCTGAGACACGACGTAGTCAGTCTGAGAGACGATGCAATCAGCCTAAGACACGACGCGACCAGCCTGAGACACGACGAAGTCAGCTTGAAAGACGACACATACAGCTTAAGAGACGATGCAATCAGCCCAAGACATAGCGCGGTCAGCCTGAGACATGACGCAATGAGCCTGAGACACGACGCAGTCAGTCTAATCTAAAGATACGACGTGGTCAGCCTAAGAGGCGATGTAATCAGATTGAGATATTATGCAGCCAGTCCAAGACAACACTAGGCAGCCTGAGACATGACACAATAAACCTGAGACACAGCGTAGTCAGTCTGAAAGACGATGCAATAAGCCTGAAACACGACACAGCCAGCCTGAGATACGACGATGTCAGCTTAAAAGATGACACATTCACCCTGAGAGACAATTCAATCAGCCTGAGACATAACGCAGCCAGCCTAAGCAACTAACCAAACACATGAGAATTGATGAGTGACTCAGACTCAACACGGCAAACGGTGCTGCTCACCTCCTAGAAACCCTTAATATCCACGACCATTGGGCACCAGCAATATCCACAGAAACTGGGCTGACATGGGGTGGTGCTATTCATCTCTGTAGACACGCCACAAAACACGAAAGTATGCACAAAGAGTACGAAACCAATCAATTAAATAACATGTGTCCTTTGACTGGTAAGAAATGTCCATTGACTGGAGAAAATGCCAGTCAAATGGCGCCAGTCAAAGGACAGAATTTTATGTTTTTTGTGACTTACTCGTAAACCATTAAATATGATCAAAATTTGTAAACAAATCTTAAATTTCAATTAAATATGTGACATTATGTTTAAAGAATAATTTCTTTGTAATAACTCTTTCACTTAGAAAACATGCCCAGGAAAAGGACCTGACGCAAGTATAAAAATATGACCCGAAAACTGAAAACCTCCTATTTTATTTTAGGAGTGCCAAGGAGCCACCTGTTTCCTCTCCTGAGATGACGAAGAGTTCCTGGCAGAAGGAGGAAACAAGACCTAGCTAATAGTTCTCTTAGTTGCAACATACGAGTCGTTTAAGACCACGCGTTCAGAAAACACAAAAACGTGTGACCAACATAAAACGACAGTTTTATCGGTGAACACAGTTAAATATTGTACTATTTATAATTTATTACAAATCTACATTATTTAAGGATTATTTTAATAGGTAAAATATTCCATCATGTCCAGCTAGATAAAATTCTACACGTGTTTGAATTTTGGAATAGCTAAGTGTGACACGCGAAGAACGCGTATTTTACCCCCGATTTCAGGTTTCAAATCAAGTTTTAGTTAAATATATTTTATATATTGTGGATGGAATTTAACTTTCCAGATAGCCAATTAAACATCCTTTCATATGAAAATTAGTTAAACTCTGTAAGTCTTATAACTTTGAAACAATTAACGTGTGACCGCAAATTTTGACCTCTCAAAGATTCACCCTCTGACATAAAATTTTTACAAATACATGTAACATTCTTTACAACCATTTTCCAACTATGTCCAACAGATTCACTTTAGATCCAGTTATTAGAAATCGACTCGGTGACTCATACGAAATACTTATGAATATTATTTTCAGCGTCGTATTAACGAGAGATTCGCATCATCGTACGTAAACCGTGACATAGTTCATCTACGTCTCAACATTAAAGGATGAAGAAAGATGTGTTTGTGCAGTGTTCGTCTATCACCAAGAGTAGAAAAGCTTTTAGAATAAATATATAAATTGAAAAACAAAAAACTGTAAGGAAGCAATTGATCAAATTAGTGCTGTTTAAATGTCAGTGACCAAAGATTTCAAATAAAATCTTTTCAAAAGTTGGATATTTTATTTTAATATTTATTTAATTTTAGGCCTATCTTCGCACATGAGACGTAAGACATTAGACATAACATGTGAGACGTGAGAGATTGCAACGCTCGAAACCGATTCCATATAACATTATGAAACAGAAGAGATGCCGTCTACATATGTAAGAAACGCATTGCATCGATGACCACCGGCAACCACTTGTCTGACAGATGTCATTCTATTTCTCGTTTTCAACAAAGTTGTAATCTTCATACAACTTTTTAGTTGAAATTATCGATAACCCTCGAGATTGAATAATGTACATCACTAGCTGAGATAAACGCGCCAAAACCAAAATTGGTCACGCGAGATCGAGCTGTCAGTTGGTCTATAAACGCTAGTTTATATATATAAGTCTATGCTTCCTACGATAATTTTGACACCTTTGTGTTCACGACACTGTTCCGACAAAGAGCAGTATCAACCATCGGCGCAGATGCCGCAAGTTTATGGTTTATGTGACAATTTAGGGAGTTAAAGATGTTCAGAAGAAACACACAAAAAGATGCAACATAAAGACCTCTCATTTTGTTTTTATAATATAAAGAAAAATCCACAAGATGGTGGATATTTCTAGGGGCTTATTTTGTCAGACAAATGTAGCGAAAGGGAATACGTAATAAAAGATTTACACTGCGCTTTGTGAGCATCTGGGTTTGAAGGATGACACTCACACCGAAGCGAATCAGCAAGTAGTGTCAGCGGCATTTATTTTTTCATAAATTTATTCAAAGTTGTTCAAAAAATCAGTTCAGTAACAAGTCTAGAACGCGCCCTTAAAATATTTACACTCTTCCAAAACATGTATTCTACTTAGGTTCACATTTTAAAGGGAAACTAGCTCGAGTGCTTAAAAATTTATACCCCGTATTGTACTTCTCACAATCGTGGTTCATATAAGTATAGTCCCCTGCCTCTGACTGAACATGTTTTCTGAGTTTAGGGATGGCAACCGGACATGAGATATATATTGTACTCTTGGTGGTGCCTGACGTGGGACAGTCTTGATTCATCTTCTTTACAGTCTGATTTTTATTCAGATAGACTAAACTGACAGCTGAGATCGGCCTTTTGTTTTTAAAATGTTGCAAGCATCAGGCTAGTGCTGTGGTTTGACTCATTCATTTTGTTCATTGAACTGTTGTCCCATGATTCCTTGATGTATTTGTTTTTGTAAATAAATATGCTCAATTTGCGTATTTATTACGTACCTACATACTTTACGTTACGTAAAAGAGTATACGTTACGCTTATATGCAAAGTTTTCGTTTAGTTTATAGAATTCAAAACTAAATAATATTGAAATTTAAAATGTAGGTACTGTTCAATAAATTCACATTAATGATGTCAGACTGTTACTAGTTATGTTTTCATTAGCTTTCAAATAAAAATTTCGTCAGAGAGGAAATAAATGTGAAGATAGTTTGTTATACACATAGTAGTATGTTTGTCTTATAGGCCAATTTAATATTGAAAATTGAAATAAACTAAAGGACCCCGCACGATTTGTTCGACAAGGGCCGTCCGGTCAAATTGGCTGAAATTTTGGGGAAAGGTAGTACGTAATGCTCTCACCAAAATGTAAAAAAATCTGCGAGCGGAAATGACCAGTTTTGAGATATAGCTATTTTAATGTTGAAGTCACTAAACATACTTTGATGTAAAAACGTAACTCATTAAGGCAAATGTCTATTTTTTACGTTCATCTGTATAAAACTTATTATATAGGTAATTATTTCTATTGGAAAAGTGTTTTTTCCGGGTATTTTATACATAATATATCAGCAAGGCAAGCTAGATCGCCTAAGCTATAGGAGGTATAGCAATGGCTCTAATCCAAAGCAAAAGTGGTTTAGCATGGTAGGCCGCTTCTGCTGGCACATCGCACTAAGAGTCTGGAGGAGACCACCAGGACTCCATCTAAACCATAAAATATACAAAAATGCCTCCATAGCAAAGCTGTTCAGCATGATGGACCGCTTCTGCTAACAGATTGACGTCGTGGTTCTGGAATACCTGATGTAGATCACCAGGACCTCATCTTAACTATGAAAGATACGGAAATGCTTTCATAGCAAAAGTTGTTCAACATGTTAAGCCGTTTTTGCTGGCACTTTGATATCAAGAGTCTGGAGATCGTGGTGTAGAACGTGCAGTGATCCTATCCCTACGGGAAAGCGGGTAATTAACAGTTTTAGTTATGAATATGTTGCGGCCAACTAGTCAAAAATGATGTTCAAAGGCACAGATAGCTCTTTAATCAAGCGGCGCCAATCAACCACACCACTAAACGATCGTTACTTTAGTGGTTGAACACAACGTTCTACAGTTCATTCTATTTCATGAAATGCCCAACTAAAGAATTACAGTTATGGTTGAATAAGGAGCTAGCTGTGATTTGAATGCCTTATTCACCCAGTTGAATTAGCCAAACTGTTAACATAACTTTTGGTATGGAAGCATTTCCGTATCTCTTATAGATAAGATGAGGTCCTGGTGGTCTACATCAGGTATTCCAGAACCTCGACGTCAGTCTGTTAGCAAAAGCGGTCCATCATGCTTAACAGCTTTTGCTGTAGAGGCGTTTCTGTATATTTTATGGTCTAGATGAGGTCCTGGTGGTCTACTCCAGACTCCTGGTGTCCATGTGCCAGTAGAAGCGGCCTATCATGCTTAATAACTTTTGCTTTGGAGCCATTGCTGTATCTCGTATAGCTTAGGCGATCTAGCTTGCCTTGCTGATATATTATGTGCAATGTACCCAAAAAAGACACTTTTCCGATTGAAATAATTACCTCGTGGGTTGGTTTTATACCGATGAACATAAAAAATAAGTAAGAATATGACATTTGCCTTAATGAGTTACGTTTTTACATCAAAGTATGTTTAGTGACTTCAACATTAAAATAGCTATATCTCAAAAACTGGTCATTTCCGCTCGCAGATATTTTTACATTTTGGTGAGAGCATTACGTACTACCTTTCCCCAAAATTTCAGCCAATTTGACCGGACGGCGCTTGTCGAACAAATCGTGCGGGATCCTTTATTTTCATAAAGATTCAATCACAATCTTTGAATCACAAAGCGACTAAGGGATAATTACCCGGGGAAGAGCGATCCCTGTAAATTGAACATCTTGCACTGCGCTTGCCAAACCGCCTGCCAAGCTTGTCGAGTGTGGCAATACTACGAAGCCAGAAGTCAAAGCAGCAAAACTCATTACCCTCCCTTCCACGCAAGTCGGTTCAACTCAACCTCATGCATAACCACATTTTGTAGGCATATTTGATACATATACACGGTGATGCCGGCTTAAAATAGCATCACCTCATTTCTATTTGACATTGTCGTAAAAGGCGACAAAAACATAAACTTAGACAATGGCAAAGGCGTTCCCTGCGAATCGATAAAAAAAAACCGGCCAAGAGCGTGTCAGACACGCCCACAAGTAGGGTTTCGTAGTCAACGTTTAAATATCAGGTTTTTCAGCATTACAAACTTAATTTTGTTGCTGGTTTGTTAGCAGCAGTATGATGACCAACCGCAAATAGAAAAACTCAATTTTTTCTGAAACCTTTAAAGGTACAATATCCGTTATAGTTTTCATTGTAACTTCAGATAGTAAGCTATATTCCATATTTATTTCAAATTTTTTTGCGTTTATACTTTAGAAGTTACAGCTGGAACAAATAATGGGTCAAAAACGCCCTTTTTAAAATCAAATATCTTGTGATAGAAACATTTTAGTGACTTTGTTTCAAAGCAACCTCACCTTAGTTTTAAAAGACCTATTCAACGATACCCTACTCAATATTACAGAAGAAAAAAATTTTTTTTGCCCCCCTTTCACTTGTATGGGAGGGGGTGAAAAAACATTTAATATAATTTTTTCTTAACATTTCTATATTTGGGTCAACACGATATATCTTCTCACCAAATTTCATGTCGATAGCTCTAAAACTGACGAAGATATGAGGGCGCGGCATACAGACAGACAGACAGACAGACAGACAGACCGACAGACAGACAGACAGACAGACAGACAGACAGACAGACATGACGAAACTATAAGGGTTTCTAGTAGACTACGAAACCCTAAAAATTGGAGTTCCCATACAAAATGCACTAGCCATAGCCAGCCAAGTCAATTTATATGAAAGGTCGAACAATTTGTCATACTTCGACCTATGCGCTTAAAATATTTTCATTACTTTTTTTGTTGTCACTTTACAAGAATACTGGGTGTAACGAAATCTTTGCTGGCGCGCTCAGACCATGAAACCAAACAACTTTCCTCATGGAATATACGAGTAATGGTGGTACACGAAAAAAAAATATTCCTACCTCCCATACAAACACGATCTAACTGACTTTGTATGGAAAGTCAAATTGTTTTTCGTTTACTACCTTAGGTATTTACTGTATGTTTTACGTGGAATTTTATTTACTGGATTGCAGAGGTCTGGAAAAGTCGTCTGCAAAACGTACGGTCAGCAGTTGCTTTTGTTTTGTTGTCGGTACAATGCAGACCAAGAAGAATGCAATATAAAGTGCTGATGTGCGCTTTTACATTTAACCGTGCAAGCTGGACATCTCTTCTTTTATTATTACCCTACTGAACAAATATTTATTCTATGCTCAGAACGGAGATAGGTAATGCTTTTCTTTTCACAGACTATTAGCTTAAACGGCCTAAAGATGGCGTAGTACGGGAGCGGGTTCTTAACACGTTTATTATAATTTGTTGACAAAATTTCTAAATTTTGCGTCAATAGGATCTAATATGTCATTCGGTCCAAAACTGATGAAGTTAATGAGGCGGGACAGACAGACTTGACGAAATTGTAACGGTTTGTAAAACAACGAAACTATAACAGTATTCAAAAACTTTATTTAAATTCAAAAATAGGAAAGGTTCAAAAACTTTATTTAAAACAAACATTGTCGTAAGTAACCTGTCTTAAAAAACATAATGGCCGAATCGCGAAACGAGACGAAAGGGCTTTTCCCGCGCAAAACCCTTCCTGCCTATCAGACATAAATGGCGGTCAACCCAGGCAGAAAAAGGGTAAAAAGATGTCCAAGTTCATTTTGATTGGTTGACTCGCTTGACTTCACAAAAAGAAAACAAAATTATTTTGACAACGAAAACATTTTACAGAAAAAAAGTCGTTCGCTCATGATAACTTTTGTTTATAACCAGCCAGTGTCACTACCGCTGCTAAGACGAACTAGTGACACCTCACATGTCAAGATCCGCCCAGCCGGGTTTGGGCTGCAGCCCGTGAAAATGAATTTTTCATCCCCTCTATTCAAAAAACTACGCTTTGGTCGCACATAAGTGGGATTAAAATAGGTTATTTGATCCCAAGGGATTAAAACTCATTTGCATTTGGAACACAAATATTTGCGGCCAATCAATCGAAAATTTACTACAGGTGGGTTTTTTCTCTGCAACACTACCTGTTATCTGCTATTTTATTGAGTATTTTACACCTAGTATGTAGCTCATAAAAGACCTAATTCCTAGCAAAATTTGAAATTAAAAAGTAATGTGTCAAAATTTATTTTTCTTTTGGCGCGATAACTGGCTGGCAATGGGCAACAACAATAATAACCTCACAATTATATGATGAAATGTATGATCATGGTTTTGTAAATATTGGATGTTTATAACGCAATTTATAGGATGTATTGTAAAATAATGGATAATAGCAAGCAATATTTAAAGAACTTCGTAGATTAAGTAAGTATTTATTGTTTTTCTTGTGAGGCTATGGGTCCCGCAGTGGAAGAAGAGAACCAGTAAAAGATGTAAATTAGGTTCTGTTATTTTGGTTGCTGCTAAAAACAGGGAGGCATGACAAAGTCACTCAAGTAAAAACATCACATTCTAGTATGCCTGCATTTGCGTATTACATACTCTTTAACACACCCCCTTAATTCGCAATGCAGCGCCAGTGTTCCCAAACCAAAAATAATAATTTCGGTAGATTCTCAGTCGAAAAATCGGTAGAATTCGGTAGATTTTGAAAATGAGCAAAATTAAGTCTTTTTTGCAACTCGCGAACAAATAAAATCAAAAAACGAACTGAAATTGTACTGTAAACGCGCGTGACGGTGATGGCAATTAACACAGCAATTAAAGTGCGTGCGTAACGTCGCGCGGTTTGTTCCCGCGAAATCGCACGTAGTTCACTCGCTTCTTCTGAATCGCTTGAAGAAAACTGAACTTTACGCACGGATCGTCCACATTTGGATAAAATTCATGAAAATAGAAGGGTGCAGCGTTCATTTTCAAGCAAAAACCCCAAAAACTGAAAAATCGGTAGATATTTGTTACAATTCGGTAGATCGGTAGATTAAGTCCCAATTCGGTAGATCTACCGAAAAATCGGTAGGTTTGGGAACACTGTGCAGCGCCTACCCGCCTAGTAGTCCTAGGCCTAAGCCCGAAACACAAAGATTGTGCTTCCCTGCACTTAAGGGTTTGGTAAGTATGTCCGCCAACATATCGTCAGTGCGGACATGACCTAAAATAATGTCAGTGTTCCTACCCAACACATCTCTTATGATGATCTTTCCGGCCGGTTTCGGCCATGGCGACCACTTCTACTCCTAATCAAGTCGGCGCTGATGCGCTCGTAGGTGGCTATTGTAGCCTATTTTGGCAGTAAACTCCCGTGCACAGTGTGGGCACGTGAGTTTGCCATTGATATAATTGTAGTTAATGGCGGCGGGAGGACGGGCCTTCAGTTCATCGCGTTTAGCGTCAAGGTCTGCTTTACGCTGCTCCTCGAAGTCGCGGATTCGCCTCTTTACAAGACCGCGCCATTCTGGCCGTTGTGCTGCCAAAACCTCAAATTGAGAGGGTTCGATATTGCATCTTTTCATGTGTCTCTTCTGAACATCTTTAAATCGGAGGAGTTGACCGCCATGCTTTCGCTTGCCCTCCTCTAGCTCAGAATAGAAGATGCGCTTCGCCACTCGCTCATCCGCCATCCGGGATACGTGACCGCACCACCGAAGCTGTCGACGCATTAAGTAGGCTTCAATGCCACCAACATTGGCTCGTCTTAGAACTTCGGTGTTTCGCACTCGGTCGGACCATCTGATCTTCATGATGGTGCGAAGGCATTTGAGGTGGAATCGATCCAAAGTGCGTATGTGGTGACGATACACACACCAGGTCTCGGAAGAGTACAGAAGGTTTGGCAGTACAATCGCCATATATACAGATATTTTTGTGGCTAGTTTAAGGTCATGCGAGCAGAAAACCTTGGAACGCAGCTTCCCAAATGCTGCAGCTGCAGCACTGATTCTGCTATTGATCTCAGCATCAAGGTCACACTTAGCTGTAATAGTGTTCCCCAGATATCGGAACTTGTCAACCTGTTTCAACATATCTTCACCAAGCTTAATTGTCAGTGTCTCACGACCTTGTGTATCCAGGGACATCACTTCCGTCTTTTGACACTAATCTTAAGGCCGAATTTGCAGCATGCTTGGTTAAAAACGGTCATCAGTTGTTGTAGGCCTTCTTGGTATTCTGCAAGAAAGCACAAGTCATCGGCATACATAATTTCAGTAATAAGTGCATGCGAGACTTTGGTGCGCGCCTTAAGTCTAGCCAAATTGAAAAGACTGCCATCAGTGCGGAAGCGGATGCGGACTCCTTCGGAGACAGTATTTAGGACCTCCTTGACTACTACCGCAAAGTATAAGGCGAACAGTGTGGGCGCTAGAACGCACCCTTGTTTCACCCCACAGGTGACGGGGAAAAAATCAGACTGTTCACCATCTACAGAGACGCAGCACTGCATATTGTCATGCAGGAGTCTCAGGAGGCGCACAAACTTCTCCGTGCACCCCAGTTTTCCTAGCACCATCCAGAGAGCCTCACGAGGCACACTGTCGAACGCTTTCTCCAGGTCAACAAAGCAGAGGTACAACTGACGACCTTGTTCTCTGCTTTTTTTCTGCAGTTGACGTACCGAGAAAATAGCTTCACATGTGCCTCGGTCAGGTCGGAAGCCAAACTGGGTTTCGGGCAGAATCTTTTCTGATAAGTCCTTCAAGCGGTTTAATAGGACTCTTGCAAAGGCCTTTCCGGGGACCGATAATAACGAAATACCGCGGTACGAGTTGCAGTCAGAACGGTCACCTTTGTTCTTGTAGAGGCACTAATGCGAGACACTTTAAAATCGTCCGGGACTCGCTCCTCCTCCCACATTCGAACAAAAGTTTCCATACCATCGAGTGCAGCTCCGCACCGCCATATTTAAGTATTTCGCCTGGTATAAGGTCAATGCCAACCGCCCGTTTATTATGCTGCTGTCTGATGGCAGTAACAACCTCATCACACGACAGGGGCTCGTCCAGCTCGGTGGCTAGGGGGAGTTGAGGTAATAAACTGATGTGATGCAGGTTAGCTGATCGATCTACGTTAAGCAGATCGTTAAAATGTTCAGCCCACCGTTTGAGCACATCCTCTTTGCTGGTCAAGAGTTGCGAGCCATCCAGAGACCTCAAAGGCACTTTTGCTCTATGGGGCGTACCTGTCAGTTTACGCACCTCGCAGTAGAACTCCCCAAGCTGGTTTGTATCGGCAAGCCACTGCATCTGACAAGCTTTTTCCTGCCACCACTTGTCTTTTATTTGCCGAGACAGCCTACGTAATTCTTGGTCACTTTCTTTGACTGCCGCTACACTTCCACCTCTCCGATGATGCTGTCGCAGGAGCTCTCGATGTTTGTCGAATGCTGCCCTGAGAACTTCGTCATTGTCATCGAACCAATCTTCACTACGCCGGTCTTTTGTACCTAAAGTAGCGTTAGCGGCTTCTATAAGATGACATGACAAATTTCGCCAAGCAGCACTGACATCAACTGTCTCATTTGTTGGCAACAGATTTTCGGTTAAGGTTTCAGCATACTTTTCTCTCATCTCGCGGTCTTGCAGCCTATCCACGTTCAAAGACGCAGGCTTTTTTATCATGGATCTACGAGGTCGACGAAGGCGGAGTCGCAGTTTTGTGACAATAAGTCGATGGTCAGTCCAGCAGTGAGCACCGCGCATGACGCGGGTGACTTGGACTTGACTGATGTCTCTTTGCCGCATAATAGCATAATCGATCAAATGCCAGTGTTTGGATCGCGGGTGCATCCACGTCGTCTTGTGCTTAGCGGCAAGTCTGAACATAGTGTTCGATATCGCTAGATCGTATTGAGCACAGAGACTGAGTAGCAACTGACCATTGCTGTTCATGTTGCCGACTCCGTGTCGCCCCAGAACTCCAGGCCAAGCCTCATAGTCCCGACCAACTCTAGCATTGAAATCGCCCAGCAATAGTATCTGCTCTCTGGCGTTTATGCTGTCAAGGCATTGAGATAGTTCCTCATAGAATTTGTCCTTAATGTCATCAGACTTGTCTAGCGTTGGAGCATAGACACATCTCTTATAAAGTGATACTGAATATTGATGTGTTTGGTCCGTGAGTGGTAGACTGGGTCGTTCGCCAGGAAGATGGCACTCTGATTGTCTGCGTACAGTGATAATTTAGCAAACTTACACAATCCAATTTCAGTCAGTAGACTGTTGAGGTAAAGGGCCTCTTTCATCGCCATAGCGAGGCTCACATACTCAGCTTCGCAGGTCGATGTAGCCACGCATTTCTGCTTCTGCGACTTCCACGAGATTGCAGCACCCCCTAAAACGAACGCATAACTCGAATAAGATTTTCGATCTTCTACACTGTTACCGAAGTCCGCGTCGGAGTAACCGCAAGGCTCTTACCCGTCTTCCTAAACATTAATCCATAATCGATGGTTTTCTTCAAGTAACGGAGCACGCGTTTTGCAGCAACCCAGTGCTCTTTCTTGGCACAATCTGCAAAGGATGCAAGCTTTATTACAGCATGAGTTATATCAGGCCTGGTCCCTGATGATAAGTACATTAGGCTACCGATCAGCTCCCTGTAGGGGTAGCCGTGCTCGAGCGGTGGACTCCTCGGTCCGTCCAATTTAGCTCCCAGCTCCATTGGTGTACTTACCGTATTACACTCTTGCATTTTATATTTTTGCAATAAGTCGTTTATATACTTTCTTTGCTTCAATGTTATGACATTTTTATTTCTGACAATGTCAATGCCAAGGATGTAAGTTGCCGGACCTCGGATGAAAGAAACCCTATGGATCTGAAATACCTACGAAAAAAACGTGCCTGTCTAATTTTGATGGTAATTTGTAATGGCGGATTGAACTAGGAATGTTACTAGAGTATCAGAATAGAATTATCGATATCGATATTATCAATGTATTGTCAAACTGTAGGCAGCTTGATTCTGTAAATAGAATATATTTAAGAAAAAATTATGGGGTGGTGAACAATAATCGAAATAAATTACCATACATGTTTTTTTTTTCATTTTGTCCGCATGTCTCTATGTATTGACGGATTGGTATGGTAGTAACTGAATATCCTGCTAATCATCTTAGATAACTGTTATCGGCGCTCGCTCGAGGATCCGGTCTGGAATACCTGTCGCTGAACACCAGTCCAATTGAACTAAATAGCTTTAAATTTTACTAGTGACCGTCAGCGAAAACCCAGAACCGGCTGGTTATAAGGAATAACAACTTTCCACTAGGAACATAGATCGAAAAATTAAAAAAAATATCCTTCCGTACTAACTAAATCAGCTGAATAGCAATTTTGTATGGGAGGTCCATTTTTTTTATTTTGACCCATGTTCCTTGTGAAATGTTGTTGTTCGTTATCACCAGCCGGTTCTGGGTTTTCGCTGTCGGTCACTAGTAAAATTACACGCTATATAAGAGGTATGTTTTATGGGTTTTATGGCAATGATTGTTCAGCATAATGGTGAGTTTCTGTAGGCGATGCAGCTAAGGCACTTACAGAACTAGTTAGTTGCTAATATTTACAAATTATTTGCAACAGATTGCAATTTTTATTATTTTATTAGTCAATCAAAAGTAAAAAATAACAGCTTTCATAGTAAAAAGTGAAAATACCCGACTTATTTGAGAACAGACGAATTTTTCCATTTAAATCATAAACAATAAATGTAATGAAGGCGAATTAATTAATAAATTGAATTATCATTAACCAATAAAGTAAGCGATGGCAGGGCTCCATCTCGTAGTTTTACTATAATTATTCATTGGTCGGTTAAAACAGGAATTTTCAAAATTTTGTGAACAATCAAAGATATGCAGATCTTGCAGTGTCTATATTCTCCACACCAAGTATTTCCAGCCATGCATTTCGCTTTTCTTCCATCTTATGTAAACTGAAAAGAATAGGTATATCTGTAAGTATGTGCCTGGTTCAGGGTTGCAGAATTATGTGGGATTATTGCGAGATGGTGCGGGATAAAGCCAATCCCACACTGTTTCGCAAGAATCCCGACCGTTACCGCAAGATTTCGGTATCAAGAGTTGAGGTGCATTTAGCGGCTACAGCACTAAGCAAAATTTCAAAATGTTTCGCTTTTAAACCTTCTCGGTTAGAGTGCAACTAGGGGTTCTGCCTAGAAAAAAAATCCTCCCTAGGGCTCCCCGGGATTTTTTGTCTACGAAGTTTTCTGGGGGCCCTTGGCGGTCGGTTTTTATTCAGGTAAAGGGTCTGCGGGGCCCTTAAGGCTAACCCAAAGGCCCCAGACTAAAACTTTGTTGGCAAAAGTTGTTGTATATAATCTCTTTCCTTTTTTGACGAAAAATCGGGAGGCCCATATTACCCCCAGAGGCCTCTGGGGCCTCCCATCGATTTTGGGGCCATAGAAAAAAAGAAGCCTACTTTCGTACACCTAAACCATCGGAACACACTTAGAAAATTTAGTAAAAAGGTCATTTGTATGGCAGCCCGCCTAAGTGCACTCTAACCGAATCATCGATAGTCGATACGGGAACAAACCCACATCACTAAATCCCATACAAAACATTGGTACACATTTTAACCACTTTTCATCAAATCTAAATAAAAATATGGACTGTATTTGTATGAATAGTAAAGTAATAGGTCTATTTACAGCAAGCGCACTTGAGAAATTGAAAAATACTGAGATATTTCAATGGAATACGCAGTACTTACTGGTGTAATGTTATATCCGGCGGCATTTTTCTACTATCGGTGCCGCAGCCAATAACGTTGCACCGGGGCATCTTATAAAAAAAGTAAAAGGAAAAGAAAAGAAAAGAAATAAGGACCAAGCGTTTTTTAAAATGTCAAAGCTGCAGTGATCTATTACATTTGGAATGCACAAATATTTCCGAAAAACTGTTTTTTATAATGTCCAAAAAACCAGACTGGAACTGTCCAGAGTGCTTCTCAAAACCACAAAAAACAAAGTGCTCGAAATCATTAACAACATCAACATCAAATACTACTACAAAAGAAACAAATAATTCTATCGCCACATCATCTACTCCAAACGAATTTAGCATCACCAAGAGAAAGAGAAAAGTTGTTGTAAATGTAAGTACAGATAACTCGTTTAAATCACTAGGCTCCAACAGTGATAGCGACAGTGATAGCGATGACGAAAGTGTTAACGTTGATGATGTTAGTACGGTAGAGAAATCTGGTCTTAACCGTAGCTGTCCGGACATAAGTGCGCTAAGAAAAAATGACCATGAGTTTGAAATTGAGAAATTAAATCTTAAACTATTGACCCTGGAAAACAAATTTAAATCTTTAGATATAATGTACAATGACCTAATAATTGAAAACGGATGCCTCAAGAAACAAATTATAGAATACGAACATAAAATCAATAAACTGACAGACATCTGTAAATCACCATCTACCCAGTCTATCCAGTCTACAAAGCAAAAAAAGCAAGAGAAGGAAGAGACCAAACACAAATAAAAGCAAAATGGAATCCAATCAAACAGAAGAACTAAACATTGAAGATCAAACAATAACAGAGATTTCAGATGTACCTTACAATCTTATAGACGAGAGCTTGAATACAACAACAAATAGTGACTCTTCTACTCAATTTAAAGAATACCGAAACCCGAATAATAGTGAAATTGAAAGTAAGAGGAAAATCATGATCTTCTGTGACGAGTATGGAAAAGGAGTCAGAAATATGCTCGATAACCTTTTAGGGTATGATTTTGAGACAACAGCTATAGTCAAGTCTAATGCTCCTTTGATAGAAATAATGAAATATAGTGAACAAATTTGTAAAAACTTTACTAAACTGGATTACATTGTTATATTAGGGGGATCAAATGACAAAAACCCACTGGAATTTCAATCCTTGTTATACAATTGTTCATTAATGTTTTCAAACACAAATATTATAGTTGGTGAAGTATACAAGAACCGATACATAAATGCCCAAAAGCAAAATAACATTATTCAAATTGTATGTTCACAGTTCTCTCATTGTACGTATGTGTCTACATTTGAAGGCTCCTATCTAAAATACACAATTCATAAAAAATATTTGATTAAATTAATATTTAGAGAAATACTTAGACTGACTTATAAAACGAACTATGACATTTACAATGACAATAAAAATAAATCTAAAAGCTATGTAGAAAAAAGCAGTGAACGCGAGAATAATATGCAAAAAGATAATGATAACAACAAAATTAAAAACGGTACAAAAGAAATAACACATTATTTTAAAACTACAGACCAAAAAATCAAACACCCAACATCCAATAAAAAATTAAAGCAATCCACTTTGCCCTTCTTTTTCAATAAAAATCAACTCCAAAAACAACATACACCAAGCAATGATCAGGAAACGAACGCGTCAAATATCAAAGAGTTTTTTCGAGACTAAAAATAGTAGCACAACATTTAACATAATGCACTTTAACGTTCAGAGTTTAGGACCAAAAATCGACCAATTGGAATTAATAACTTGTGAGAAAAATGTCGATGTATGTTGTTTCACTGAAACCTTCCTCAAAGATCATAATGCGAGCACCATACAAATTGAAAATTATCAAAAAGCAGCTCATTATTGTAGGAAAATAAAAACTCGTGGAGGTGTAGCCATTTACATAAAAAATGGTATAGATTATCGGCCTCTACATTGGATATCAGATATGGCATTTGAAAGCCATTTTGAATGCTGTGGCATTGTTATAAATGACTTAAATTTTCTCATAATATGCGCATATAGGACACCAGCTTCTAATTTAGACTTGTTTATTACAAATATGGAATACTTACTCGGTAAAATAGTTGGCAGAGCAAGACTTAATTATAGGAAAATCTTTGTTATAGGTGACTTTAATGTTAATATCCTTGAAAAATGTAACAAAAGTGAGGCTTTTCTAAATATGTTTCGTTCGTTTAAATTATACCCGACAATCAATGAACCGACAAGAATAACTAAAACGTCAAAAAAATGCATAGACAATATTTTTACTAATAATAAACAATACAAGACCGAAGTATTAGACTTGGGTCTCTCAGATCACACTGGTCAGATTATAGAGATTCCTTGTGCTATGCCATTTAATGAACGTTACTGGTACGTTTATAAAAGGAATCCATCTGATTATATCGAAATATTCCTGAAATATATATCACAGGTTGGTTTCAAAAATGTATACACTATGACGGATGTAAATAAAGCATACAATGAGTTCATTGAAATATTTAGGCTCATATTCGAACTATGCATACCTATTAAAAAAATTAAAATAACCTATAAAAAGAATCCACACTGGAAGACCAAAGGTATTCTTAAAGCTAGTGTAACAAAAAGACAAATGTTTTTAAATACTCGGAACAGCACATGCAAAAAAACAAAACACCTTTATAAAAAATATTGTAGAATAATGAAAATTGTGACAAAAAAGGCTAAATCTATATCAAATATAAAGTATATAAATCAGAGTTGTAATAAAAACAAGGCATCTTGGACTATAATAAAACAAAATACACAAAAAACAAATACCATTAAAGAAACTGTACAAAGTATACAAAAAGATGAAAATTTAATTACTGATCCAAATAAAATTACCCAAACATTTAATAATCATTTCATAAATTTATGCAACATTGACATTATTACTAATAATAAATATAAGCCAATGGGCAATTCTAATAATAAAAGCATGTTCTTAACACCAGTAAGTGAAAGTGAGTTAATTAAGGTAGTCCAGGAAATGAAAAACAAAAAAAGTGTCGGTTATGATAACATACCTGTGCAAGCAATAAAGAGCAGCATAAACTTCATTAGCAGTCCTTTGACTTATATCATAAATTTGGCATTTGAAACCGGGACTTTTCCTGATGACTTGAAAAAAGCATTAATCAAGCCATTACACAAAAAAGGGCCCAGGACTGATATAAACAACTACAGGCCAATTGCATTATTGTCGACATTTTCGAAAATTTTTGAAAAGCTTATCACCAAAAGACTATTATCATTTCTAGATCTGAATAAAGTGTTACATTCCAATCAATTTGGCTTTCAACAAGGGAAAAATACGACTTGTGCCATATTTAAAGTTCTTAAGGAAGTGTGGACAGCCATTAACCACAAAAATACTTGTATTGGATTATACATAGATTTATCCAAAGCGTTTGACTGTGTCCTACACAATATATTATTAATGCAATTGGAGCACATAGGCATTCGTGGTAACGTCCTAAACCTATTTGAATCGTATCTTAAAAATAGACTTCAAGCTACAATTATAGACACATACAACAAAGAGAATAAAACGGTAGAGCGAGTTCAATCTAGCTTTGAAAATGTGATACTGGGCGTTCCACAAGGAAGTGTTTTAGGGCCATTGTTATTTTTGGTCTATATCAACGAACTCCTTCAATAGCAAGACACTTGTGTGTTATGTTTGCTGATGATGCCACTATTTTTATTTCAAAGCAAGGATTTACTAATTTAGAGTACTTAAACGAAATCAACCAGACAATAAAAATAGTGGTTGACTGGCTCGCTTCAATAAATTTAAAAGTTAATTTAAATAAAACGAAAATTGTTCAGTTTAGGAACTACAAAAAACTTCACCTTCCATTAAATGTAGCTATTGAAGACAGAAAAATTGAAGAAGTAGGAGAAATAAATTTCTTGGGTGTCAATATAGACACTCATCTTAATTGGAAGTCGCATATTGAGAGAATCAATAAAAAATTATCTAGTTGCTGCTATGCTTTGTCCGTATTATCGAAGGTCACGTCAATTGAAGTAGCCACAAATGCATACTATGGTTATGTTTATCCTCACTTGACATATGGTGTAATTTTCTGGGGAACTCTGTTAATGTCCAGTCCACTTTGTTATGCAAAAGCGATGCATTCGAACAATTTATGGTATGCAAACCATTGACTCACTTCGGGATGTATTTATTGACAGAAAATTTCTCACATTGACATGCATTTATATTTTAGAAATAAGTTTATTTGTAAAACGTGACACAGAATATTTTATTAAAAAATCTGACATTAAGCCTAATTTAAGATCAATTTATCAATATGACATGTGTATTAATGTATCCGTTAAAAGTAATATTTTTCATAAAAGTTCGCTTTATACTGGAATAAAAATCTTCAACCACTTGCCGTTATCAATAAAAATGTTGAATAATAAACAATTTAGACCAAAATTGAAGAATTGGCTACTATTGAAAGGATTTTATAGCCTAAATGAGTATTTTAGTGATGTACATAGAGATGATTGACATAATAATAATTTGCATGTGCTTAATAAATAATTAATCTATTATTGTACGTCCGAGATGGACAAGCTGTTGGAACTATTATGTTTTTTAAGACCTACTACAACACACAGTATTGCAATAAAGTTCTTTATTCTTATTTATTCTTTATTCTTATACACGTTTTTCTTCACGTTTTATTAGTAATTTTCACACAAATGATTACGTACTTATTAATATTCAACAACAAAAATTTATTTCAACGCTTGTTGACAGATGAGCTACCACAGACACGTGTTTTTTGTAATGACGGATTTGCCACGAAGAATGGTTACGGTGACGTCACAGAAAATAATTTCCGGAATGATAACTGTCAAAATTTGTGTCGTCTCTTTCGGCTTACCAAGAAAACCATTAGAAAGAAAGAAATCGCATTACGTTTATAAGTTTACCGTCAAAACGCATCATATATGTATAACATTTTTTCCTATAGATAACTATTTCAGATCCATAGAATGCCGGACCATAGTCTTTTAAATCGAACTCTTTGGCCAGTTCGGATTTAAAGTTTTCTATGCAACCTCTTTTCTGCGATGCAATTAAAATGTCATCTACATAGACTGTGACAAAGAGTTTCGTACCCTCTTTATCTGCATCTTTATAATATAGACATGGTTCATTCAAGGACTGTTTTAAATTCATTCTTTTCAGAACCTCGTCCAGTCTCCTGTTCCATTGTCTACCGGCTTGTTTTAAGCCATATAGAGATCTTTTCAAGCGACATGAATCACCGCCAGCATTAATGTCATCCAACATCTTTTGTGCTTTTAGTCGGATCCTTTCATCATCCTCCTCCCTTGTTAGTTTGATTAAGAAATCCTTTAACTTTTCTGGAATCTCCATGTATATTTCTTCTTCGAGATGTCCGTTTAGATTGTTACATAAGTATTTTGTAATAAATAAAAATAAGGATATCCCTTTTCACAAGTTTATTATTATATTATGAGAAGAAATCACAAGATTCACTACTTACAAATTTAACATATGGAAATTTGACACGCGCCCGTTTCAGGGTTAATTACCAATTTAACATATTATTTTCCTGAAGTGTCGGATTAAGGGTTTAAATCTTCTTAACTATATTTTAACATAAACAATTGATTGATACCTAAGATTGCCAGCTAGACTCAGTAGGTATACTGTAAGGGGTCGGGGTGACAAGGTAAATTTAGCACTTGTTCGGTAAAATTATTTTAGAAATTTAAATAATTTAAGTTAGTTTAATAAAAGGGCGCCACCAGTCACGACCTGACTGGAACGAAGAAAATAAAACAATCCTACTTGTTTTGGAGAAGGCCGGCCAGCGGAACCTATCACCGGACCTGACTCGGACTCGTTGAATGTTGGGTGACCTGGTGTGGGACGTTTGTAGCCCTCACATAGAGAATGCCCTCACCGTGAACCTCCTGAAAGGGATAGCATGGAACACAAGCTGTAGCATGACATTCATACAAACCCATGATTGAAAATATTATCATGGCGGTCTATGACACAGCAGTTTTGATAAAAATGATAATAAGCAAAAACACTTAAAATGATATGTGCCAAATTTTGAATCAACAAATGCGATTAGCTTGTGCTGTGCGACGATGTAAAAACATGGAGGGTGTGCAAGATAGCTTTTCAAAATTGCATGTGGTACATAACCTAACTTATGCAAGGTGGAAATCTACTTTGAAATAATTAGCAGTTACTTAATAACATGAATAGATACCTTTCGGAGGATGAAAGAAAATCTCGTCCACGACGACTAAAAGCGACGAGGTGTGCGCGAGCGCTGATTTACATAGAATCGAGTTTATATCTGAAATAAAAGTACACGATGACGTGGGAAAGTAGAAAAGGCACATTTATGTGTGAAATCAAAATGACAACTTACCAGTGGCAAATATATATTGCCGTGCATGCAAAGCACAAGGCCCGCCCGTTGCCACGTTCGGTGGAAAAATTAAAAGAATCCAAATCTGAAAAATAAACACTGAGATTGACGTGGGAAATATGGGAAAAGCACTTTCAAGTGTAAATCTGAATATTAACTCACCGAATATACGATAGAAACAAATTAAATTTGGGTCCTTGCACGGACTGTTTTCGTAAAAGTGACGAAACAGCGTCACTCGTCTCACATTAAGAAATGTTGCCTACATAACAAAAATCCACCAAATTGTGAATTACAAATTCACTCAAACTTTAACGGTATTCTTGCTGGACACCACGGAAAAAATAAGAATATCTATCCATGTTATCAACAAAACTGAAGTATTCTAGATAATCAATAGAACTAATCAATTCGAACTCAAATGAATTAAAAAAATGTAAAATCTTCTGCAAAAGAGAAGAGGAATTATAAGTGGAAAATGGCAACACTTAGCGATCTGTCAAACGAAGATACGGACGCGTTCAAAAATTTGATAACTAGCTGGCAAACGATGCGTTCAAATTTTAAAATAACAGTTATTGTAAAATAACTACGTAACAATACCCCCCTACCCACAAGAATTTTCCAAGAAAAAGGAAAATTCGAGCTGGCCCTCCAGCTCATTTAAACATAAACCAGAGAAAATACCAGTCGATAAAAACCAAACCAAACCAAAACCAGACAAACACGTCTCAACCTACCTTAAAGGAAAAAGAACAAACAAACAAACGACCTTCAAAATATCAGTTAATATAAAAGGTTACATCTATAGTATAATTAAACAACTACCTGTATTTTAGTTACAAAATTGCTATATGGCTTATTTTTATATGGAGTTAGGGACCGCTCCTATTACGTTATGATGTCCGAAAATTCAAAATTTGTGTCTTCTATAAGGCTTATTTTTATACGGAGTTAGGGACCGCTCCTATTATGATATTTGTTTGAAAATTTAAAGTGAGTGTCTTCTATGAGGCTTATTTTTATACGGAGTTAGGGACCGCTCCTACTACGATATATGATTGAAAGTTCAAAATTGTTAAAAGTTTGTGTCTTTCTATGAGGCTTGTTTTGGACGGAGTTAGAGACCGCTCCAAAAGTGACGCAAACTTAATTGAAGCTACTAATTATAAAAAATATATCAAAGAGTTATTGTCTAGCTATAAGGCTTATTTTTGAAAGGAGTTAGGTGACCGCTCCTGAAGCAACAAAAACTCAGCTAAGCTAAACAAGGGAAATAGAATAATGACACAGTGGCTACTACCTAGCCTACTAAACTAACCTATCCTGTGAAAAGGGAAAAGAAAAAAATATGCCTTCAACAGTGATTCCAAACCAAAATACGAAACCAACAACCAGGACAGATCTTCTCATTCCATTATATTCTCTACAGTCCGGGTGATACACTTCCTTCCTTCTTTAACAAATACTCTTCTGCCAGTAACCAAACCCAAAATAGCCAAACGTCAGGACAGATGTTACAAACCAAAATACTCTCTGCAGTCCGGACGAGTATGAAACAGTCCACCTAAATCAGTGGAAAAGGGAAAAGAAATACCTACTTTTTTTAAGCAGTCTTTAAATCTTTCACGTGCCAACGGCCTAAAGGCTTATTGCTGGAAACATCTATCAACTCGTACACCAGTGGACTCAATTTCTTAACGACCCTGCACTTTTGAAATTTTGGCGCAAGTTTTGCAGTAAAAACTTTGACGCATCGCTTAATGGGAAGGTCCTTTCCACACAACATCTCCAATATCGAATTCTAGATGCCTACGCGAGCTATTATAAAACCTTCTACTCCTAAAATGGGCCTTTTTTAACGCATCCTGAACTTTAGGAAACGTATCCTTCAAACAACCTAGCCTTGATGCAAATTCATCACGCGAGCTACAGGATAAAACCAGTTCGGATGTAGTTTGGTTACCATAAATGGAACCACACAGAACAGCCTCTCTGCCGTGGACAAGAAAATATGGGCTATAGCGTGTGGTTTCATTCACAGACGTGTTCATGGCGAACTGAATTCTAGGCAAATGAAGATCCCAGGAACGATGGTCATTCTGTACGAGGATGGAAAGAGCTGTGACAAGAGTGCGATTATAACGTTCGACTGTATTTACCTGTGGACAATATTTGGGAGTAAAATGCACTTGTGGGATGTTGTATTTCGCAAATAAAGCTTGGAGCTCACTACCGGTGAATTGCGTACCGTTATCCAATACCACCGTACGTGGGACCCCATGCGTGAGAAACACATCATTCTCCAAGTGTTTGACAATATTTTTCCCAGTTGCTCGACGTAAAGGAAAAATCAAGCAATATTTGGTAAAACAACAGACCACTACAAGGATGAAAGTAAAACCCGAACGAGAACGGGGCATCGGCCCTACCAAATCGACACTGATGGTCTCAAAGGTCTGGTACAGACTTTTGGATCACCCATGAATCCGGGAGTGGAGTCTTGAGAACCTTTGTACGCAGAGCAAATATCACAATTTTTAACAAACTTGACGACATCCTGATACATTTTCGGCCAGAAATAGCGCAAAGCCAAGCGCCTGTATGTCTTAAAGACTCCAAAGTGCGGCGCTAAATCACCGCCGTGTTGTTCCTGCAAAATTACATCACGAGCGTTTGCAGGGACTACTTCCTTCCAATTATAACCACTATCTGTATTTGTGGTTTTCGAAAACCGAAATAATTTGTCCTCTTTAATCAGAAAGTTTGGACACGATTGGGGAAACTGTTTACACCTGTTCACAATCCTGTTATACCAGGGATCACCTTGAGCTTTACGTATCTCCAAAACTGGTACAGCACGCGAAAGTGCGTCAGGAACCACATTATCCTTACCTTTGCGATGTTCTATAACAAAGTCATAAGGTGACAAGCGACAGCCCCATCTGGCCAAACGACCTGAGGGATTACTGAGATTAAAAAACCATTTGAGGCTTGAATGATCTGTAACAACTTTAAAACGTAACCCTCCTTCTAAATATGGACGAAAATGTTCCACCGCATACACCACGGCCAGGGCTTTCTTTCCGTTACTGAATAATTACGCTCAGCTTTATTCAGAGAACGACTCGCAAACGCTACAGGGTGCTCTACACCGTCATCCGATAGTTGAGTCAAAGTTCCTGCTATTCCGTAGTTGGAGGCATCACAATGGACGGAAAATGGTTTCTGGAAATCTGGGCAAGACAATACTGGAGCTGATACCAAAGCAGCCTTCAAATCTGTAAAGACTTTTCCGCAGCTTCCGTCCAAACAAAAGGCGGAGCTTTTTTTGTGCTAGTGAGCGCGTTTAACGGTGCGGCAAGGAACTAAAATCTTTAATAAATCGACGGTAATACGAAGCGGTACCCAAAACATTTTAACCTCTTTACGATTAGTGGGTGTAGGGTAGTCTACAATACTTTGAACTTTGGAAGGATCCGTCCGCAAACCACGCTCATCAACAATATAGCCTAAATACTTCAGCTCTTTGCGAAAGAAACATGATTTTTTGAGATTAATGGTTAAATTCGCCATTTTCAAACGATCGCAAACTTTTTTCAATAGAGAAATGTGTTCATCAAAAGTAGAACTCACTACAATAATATCATCAAGATAGACGAATACTTTGTTTCCAAATTCTGGACCAAAAATCATGTCCATAAGACGTTGCTGAGTTGCAGGCGCCCCCTTTAGTCCAAAGCACATAACAACAAATTGGTATAAACCGCGGCCTGGAACTGTAAAAGCGGTTTTTTCACGTGAAGCAGGATCCAAACCTATTTGCCAAAATGCTGATTTCAAATCGATCGATGAAAGGTATTTAGCATCTCGAAGTTGATCTAAAATATGAGAAATATATGGCAAAGGATAAGCATCGCCTTTACTCACCTCGTTCACTTTACGACTGTCCAAACAGAATCTAAGTTCATTATTCGGTTTTGGTGCGAAAAGAATCGGACTATTCCAAGCACTCGAACTTGGTTCAACCACTCCCATCTCTAACATTTCGTCTAACTGTCGATTAAGCTCCTTTAACCGTTCCGGTGACATATTATAAAATCGTTGTTTAATCGGTTGAGTATTCCCGTATCAATTTTATGTGTAAGAAGACTCGTCCGACCTAAACCTTTTTTTTCGAAGGAAATTTCCTCGAATTGGCTGATAACCTCTTCGGCCATCAAGCGCTCTGTTGTTGTCAAATTTTCAAAAGCATGGAGACATCGTATTTCCGAAATCTTTCCCAAGGGGCCCCGTGTATCCACAAGCGGCAAACCCTTAAAAATTTTAGATGCTAAATCAAAAGCCTTCCAGAAATTCATGCCTAATATCATAGGCGCTTCTATGTCGGGAACTAAATGAAATTTTATTACCTTCGTAACAGAATTCATTTGAACAGGTAACAACACATACCCACGAACTTCAGATCGGGAGTTATTCGCTGTAGAAACATAAGGTACATCATGACTAGGGTGAAGCTGAGCACCTGCATGTAAAACCTATCTCCAGCCGAACCACCTAAAACCGACAAATCCGCGCCCGAATCCAACAAGCCATAACATTCTTCATTGTATATACTCACAATGAGGAGAGGCCGTTCTTCATATTCCAAAAAATTACTTCGAACCGCAGCTACATTATAAGAGGAAAAGAAAACCCTTAAACGGTTCAGATACTCACCCCAATCCTTGGCATCAAAATTGGGATGTTGATATGAGGTGCGGTTCGATTTATCTAGTTTTTTGGGTTTGCTACCCGGGACGAAGCTTCCTTTATGCAGATGGGACAATTAGTACGGGTAAAACCTTTGTTACCGCATGAAAAACAAACCAACTCTTTGGATGGGCACTGAGTTAAAGTATGTCCGGAGATACGGCAACGCACACAAAAAACCGTACGAGAATCGATTGCTTCTACACGTGGAAGAGTATTTGATTTGAATGGCCTATACGCCAGGTCCGGAGCCAAAGTAGATTTATTAGCTTTTGAGGGTTCTTTATAATCGGCAGCTCGAGAGAGATTATATTCTACAAGCTTACACTTTTCTTTTAGATCAGATGTCGAAGAAAACTCTTCCAGTGCTAAAGCAGACGATATCTGGGGTTTGAGATTAAAGCGTATTATTTTAACCTTTTCCTCTTCTGGTATTTGATTTGTCAATAAATTGAAATAATTATGCATGACAGCTATGTACAGAGAAACTGATTCATCTGTCCCTTGGGTACGTTCCCGAATCTCACGAAGAAGACGATCGTCAAAATCAATCTGTGAATACTCCTTCAACAACAAAGACTTTAAGCTGGACCAGTCCATTAACGACGGCTTCACACTACGATACCACGTTAATGCATCGTCAACAAACAATTCGGCAGCGCCTTGGAACAGTCGTTGTTCAGAGATATTACGCGTTTCGCATAATTCTTCCAAACGCAAGAGGAAAGTTCGAATACACGAACGCCCATCATATTTTAGTTTTAATCTCTCGATCGCTTTTTCTGAGCTGCAACCACACTGCAGCACAGTTTGGTTTAAAGGAGGGTTTTCCGAGTCTTCATAAAAAGAAGTTTTGAAAGTTTTGTACCGCGCGTCTAATATGGTCAAAATTTGATTTAATTTAAGGTTTATCTCAGATTTCTTGTTCTTAGTAGGTTCTGAATCAAGGACACGGGAGAATCTGTGGAAGACGTGATGTGCTATAGCGCGCAGCTTGTTGAGTGTTTTAAATGAGAGAGTTTTCTCATTCAGACTGGTAGAAAGTTCGGATAGTTTATTAGCTATAACGTCTAATTCGGCATTAGCATCACGGGTGGTTTCCGCAATCTCGTCAGCTGGTATATCACGCGCTAAATCGCGTATCTGAACACGTAACTCATCATTAGTACTTCCGGGGGTGGCATCACGAATTTCGACTTCATAAATTAATTCTTCTTTACGCAAAAGATGGTAAGCGATAGGCCGTTCCATTATCAATACAAAATAATGAACAAGCAGACGATAAACTGAGTCCGAGTCTACCTGGCAGTACAATATAACCAGAAAACTTAAATATACGTACACTAATATAATAGTGTCAAAAGAGAGAATTTGAAAAAATATTCAAATTAAGAGCAGTAGAATATACACTTAAGAATCAGGACACAAACAAATTTCCGAAATAAGTATTGTTTTTTTTTAAACATATTCAAAGAAAACCAATATACCAACGTACAAATGTCACGGTAGTGCAATATTATTACAAACACAGGTTAAATATAATTATTACTATTTTCTGGATACTAATAAACGTGTTTTTTTTTTTTAATATAAGCCGCTTAACTAAATACCGAACAAGTGCTTTGCCGTAGCTAACAAACACAGACACAACAATTTTACCAAGTCGTGGCCCCACGTTGGGCGCCAATTTATTAAACTAACTTAAATTATTTAAATTTCTAAAATAATTTTACCGAACAAGTGCTAAATTTACCTTGTCACCCCGACCCCTTACAGTATACCTACTGAGTCTAGCTGGCAATCTTAGGTATCAATCAATTGTTTATGTTAAAATATAGTTAAGAAGATTTAAACCCTTAATCCGACACTTCAGGAAAATAATATGTTAAATTGGTAATTAACCCTGAAACGGGCGCGTGTCAAATTTCCATATGTTAAATTTGTAAGTAGTGAATCTTGTGATTTCTTCTCATAATATAATAATAAACTTGTGAAAAGGGATATCCTTATTTTTATTTATTACAAAATACTTTTGTAACATTACATTTTGTAATTTAAGTTAGTTTAATATCAATGCAGTGTTGATATCAAGTTGGTGGATTTCCATATCCATCTCGACTGCGAGTGCTGTTAGCAGCCTCACGGTATCCAACCTAACGACAGGAGAAAAGGTATTATGGTAGTCAATACCATAACGTTGACTGTATCCCTTGGCCACTAGCCGCGCCTTCTTCTTTTCGGTCTTGTCTACATTTAGTTTTGTCGTCAACACGTAACGACATCCCACTTTCTGTCTGTCAGCAGGCTTCTTCACAATATCCCAAGTTCCTTTCTTCAGAAGACTCTTTATTTCTGATATTATGGCTTCTTCCCATAACTGGCGATCAGAATGTTGTAAATACTCTTTACATAATGGCACACCCTGGCCATTGTATATATTCAAACGTGACTTTGTCACTTTGATAGAGAATAAGAAACATCACTCTAATAAAATAAGCTGTCTTGCTTACATCTAAACTCGGTTTTAGTGGTATTATTTACATTTTATAACAGGTTATGGGCCCTGTTATAAAATGCCATGTGTCCTGGGCTGTTGGGCAGCTTATTATTACGGGCTATATGGATGTAGAAACAGATAGGCATATTTTTGCCTTTGTCTTGGCATCAAGCCGTTTGAAGTTGGCTTCTCCGAGCAGTTCTTGCATAGCCCTGGGGCTTTCAACGAAGTCCCACAGGTCATTTACTATGAGAATGTTCTTCATGGCGAAGCTCCAGCTAGAGAAGTTCCGTGCTCCTTCTAGCTTTTCGATATTTGGCACGCCGATTTGCTGCATTGTCGTTAGATGCTGCGGCTGTGCACCTGGTGAAGCTTGCGCTGGTGCCGACGGGTGAACACCCGCCGATGGAGAGTCGTTTTGGGTCTCCATAGCACTTTCGAAGATACTCTAGAATCTAAACTTAGGTTAGAGGGGCATGAGAAGGCCCATAACCTGGTATGAAGCTCACAATCCCTGACAAGGATGATGAGAAACCCGATTTGCCATACCAACAACTTATTGGTTCTCTAATGTACATTGCAATTGGCACCAGACCAGATATATCCTACGCTGTATCTTATCTGAGCCAGTTCAATGGACATTACGGGGAGGTGCATTTTAGGGCTGCCAAACGGGTTTTAAGGTACCTGAAGGCTACCAAAGACCTTAAATTAACTTATAAAAATGGTGACGGGTATCCCACCGGCTATGCTGACGCCGACTACACCAGCAACGTTGTAGATAGACGCTCGTACACGGGGTACGTATTTAAGATGTGCAGTGCTGCCATCTCTTGGGAATCCAAGAAACAGCGCACCCCTGCACTCAGTACAACAGAAGCAGAGTACATGGCTCTAGGCGAAGCCTGTAAAGAAGCCATTTACCTTCGCACTCTCATTAAAGAAGTCTATAACATCATACAGCCACTCACCATTCATACAGACAATCAAAGCACAATCAAACTCACTCGCAACAACACATTCCACGCTCGCACAAAACACATCGACATTAGACATCACTTCATACGCCTACTCTCAGAACAGGACTACATCATTTCATACATACCGACACATAACATGATCGCAGACATCCTCACCAAGCCTCTCCCAAAAATCCAACACTGTAAATTTTCATGTGCATTAGGATTAGGCTAGGATTCAGATCATCGTTAGGTAGGTATGTAAATAGTTCTCTAGGTTAGGTGTATATACAGGATGAATTTTTTGGTGAAGTGTATATACAGGTTGATGGTATTTTTGTTTGTGTATAGTGTAAATTTTGTGTTGTGTTATCGTGTGTTTGTACAGTAAGCTTTGATACGTCATTTATTTGTATATAGGTACAGGATGTCCCATTACGGGGAGGTGTTGTAAATACTCTTTACATAATGGCACACCCTGGCCATTGTATATATTCAAACGTGACTTTGTCACTTTGATAGAGAATAAGAAACATCACTCTAATAAAATAAGCTGTCTTGCTTACATCTAAACTCGGTTTTAGTGGTATTATTTACATTTTATAACACAGAACTACCTAGTGCATCCTTGAGAGAGGTCTCTACCGCGCCGACAAAATCTGCGCGTTCTTCGTCCGATGCCCTAAGAATGTTATCTGCATCTTCAAAGTTCTCGTCATTTTCATTCTGTCGTTCTTCCTGCGATACTTCATCTTGACTCTCTCTAGGTACTTCGATCATGTGGTAGATCTTCTTCGGTCTACCTACTTGTCCTCTTTGGATCCGAGGCCTTCCAGGTCCTCTTTTGAGCACTACCTCCTGAGCGAGAACATTACTGCCTTCTCCAGCGCCATCCATTCTTGTTTCATCTGGTGGGGTCACTTCACTTCTCTCGTGAGATGGTGTCACTGAAATATCTAAGACAGGCTGTCTAGAAATGCCGGCAGAGTCACCCGCCTCCGGTTGTGAACTGCAATCAGGTCTGGCTTCAACATCTATCTCTATATATCTCCTTTCAGCTTCAGGTTCTTCAGCCTCCGTTAGCTGAATCTCAAAAGGGTCAGCTTCAATGGGTTTTCCACTTGCCGTCTCCTTACTCAGATTTTCGTTGCAGGTGCAGAACTTTACATCTCTCGCTACAACAGCTTTGCGATCACGTGGTACCCAAACCTTATAACCTTTCTGGTTCCTTGGATATCCGACAAAGATTCCCTTGACGCTCCTAGCCGCAAACTTATCCTTCGTCTGCCCTTTATCCAAAACATGGACTTCAGCACCAAATCTTTGTAGGTACTCCACCTTGACAGGAGTCTCGAACCACTTCTCATAGGGTATCGCACCACCAAGGCTGCTCGTGGGGCAACGGTTCCTCACGTAGCACGCTGTCAATATAGCATCGGCCCAAAAATTCGCTGGTAAGTTGGATGCTAGAAGCATACACCTCGCCATCTCAACTAAAGTTCTGTTCATCCGTTCCGCCACACCATTTTGTTGTGGAGTGTGTGGGATAGTCAATCTCCTAACTATACCTTCGGACTTTAAAAACTCATCAAAGTCCCGGTTACAGAATTCACCACCGTTGTCAGATTGGAAATACATTATTTTGTTTCCCGTTAAATTCTCAACGTAACTTTTGTACTCTTTAAACACTTTGAATACTTCACTCTTCCTATTCAATAAGTACACCTCACACCATCGCGTACTATCGTCGATGAAGGTAACGAAATATTTTGCGCCGCCTATAGCCTCTTTTTGAATCGGCCCTACCACATCGGAATAGACAATTTTTAGTTTTTCGTCGCATGGCCCGCTTGACGTCGAAAAAGGTTTGGAACTCATTTTACCGCGCGCGCATACCTCGCAATCGTAAACAGACTTGACATCTGACATGTCAACTTTCGCGCCTATTCGGTTCAAAACTTTTATTAGATCTCTCGCGTTCAAGTGGCCGAGTCGTTCATGCCACGAAAATAAGTTGGCTTTCGTTTCGGAAACCGCAGAAACAGAAGCTTGGCTTTCCCTAACAAAGTATAGATCGCCCCTGCGATCAGCGACCAGCTTAATATTACCATCTTGGTCCATCACGTAGCCCGAATCTTTTTCAAATAATACTCTGTAGCCCTTGCGTGTAACTTTCGGTACAGAAAGTAGATTACAACGCAAGTTCGGTACGTACAAGGTGTCTGGTAATGTAATATCAGTCGCTAAATTTTGTTCACCGCAAGCAGACAATCTGACGGTGCCCTTACCTTTAACGTTTGTACTCGCATTTGTAGCCAAATTAAGCTTACCGTTTGCCTTTTCTAAGCTTTGAAAGGAGTCTTTATTCTTACAAAGGTGCGAAGTACATCCGCTATCAACAAGCCAGTCTCCACTCCTCGGACCGCTCACTTCGTTACATATTTCATCTGAAACTGATAAAACACATGAGTTATATTCAGCACTGTTACTTGATGCACTTGACTCATTCACACAGCTTACGTTCTGCCTTCTAGGGCATTCTGAAGACTTGTGCCCATGTACATGGCACCTGAAACATTTGTATTTGAATTTCGTGTCCGAATTTGGAGCTTTCTTAGCTTTATTGACTTTTTTTCCTTTTATGAACATTGCTTTATCCGAATCAACCGTTTGGTGGCGTCTAGACGTGTCTTCCTCGAGAATTTTAACCTTTAGCGTCTCTGGGTTTGGTAGTGAATCTCTTGTCTCCATCGCACATCGGAAAGGAGATTGCCCATTTCTGGTCTATGAAATTGTCTCGCCTCAAAACGAAAATTAAAGCAATATGTAATATCCCTCATTCTAATGAAGAATAGCTACAGCAATTGTTATACAAAACAGGGAAACTAACTTAACTGGTTAAGGTCTTTCTACCGTTAGGTATTTTTCCCAAAGATTTTACTGTGGTGTGAACCTTTTCGGCACTGTTTACTTCGGTATAGCTAACGATAACGATTTAATAACGAAATACTCGAAATACAGCCAAACTTCAGAACTTTTGTCTCTTCCGATACCCAACTTTAACATTCAATAACTTCAGAGCTCCTGTCATAATTAAATTATTTTCAGTTACAAAATGTTAAGTAATAATTAGACTTCATAATTATTTAACTTTGGCTTTGATGCAAGGCCTGCAAGTAGTGAGGCAAGCAATAGACGAACACCCATTCTCGAGTGGGCATGATTCTTTTCATAGCTCGGGGGCAAACTATAGAGCAGCATAATCGACGTTAGATCATCATGGATATCAACTTTCATATCGGCCAATTTGTCCTTAGCTTCGAAGAAGTTCATGATATGCTCACGAACGTCGTCTCCCTCGCTCATCCGGTGTAGAATCAATCGCTTCAACAGGGTAGCTTTCTTCGCCGGTCCCGATGATGCAAAGATGGATTGTAACCTTAGCCAGCATTCATGCGAGGTCTTCGTGTCTCGCACATGCCTTAGCTCGCTTGGGCTGATTGAGAGTATGAGGTCAGCCTTCGCTTTCGCGTCTTCCTTATCCCAAAGGAGCGCCTCGGCCTCCTCAGCAGGCCTTTTTACGCTACCATCTACATGTCCCCAGCGATCATTTTTAATCAAAATCGCCTCGACCTGTAGCTTCCAAGAGTCGTAGTTACTCTTGTCCAGCAGCTCAATTCGTGCAGTAGAGTTCATTTTGTACTCACGTCTCTTTTCGACCTCTGCACCTAAATCACAATAAACTCACAGTTCACTACTTAGCTAATAACTCATTTAGGTTCTCCCTGGGCCCATAACCTTTGTGAGGCTATGGGTCCCGCAGTGGAAGAAGAGAACCAGGAAAAGATGTAAATTAGGTTTACGTAGTTACGTTTATTGTATAGGACTGTTATTTTGGTTGCTGCTAAAAACAGGGAGGCATGACAAAGTCACTCAAGTAAAAACATCACATTCTAGTATGCCTGCATTTGCGTATTACATACTCTTTAACATTTCTCATAGAGGGGGATGAAAAGTGGTATGTATCACTCGGGTATAAAGTTATTTATTCTCGGGCGACTTACATTGAATCCCTCGCTTCACTCACGATTCTACTTTAAAATCCCTCGCTGCGCTCGGGATTTTACTCTCGAATCCCTCGTTCCGCTCATGATTCAAAATAGCGCCCTCGCCCTAAATATATCACTTTATTCCCTTGTTATAAAAACTACTATTTGGATACATACCATACATACTCTCGAAAAACATAACCCTCCTTCTGAGGCAATCGGGCAAAAAGTAAACAGTGCAGCTGTCTATGCATTAGTCATTTGGCGCAGCCAATTTCAAGTCACCCACTGCCGTTTTTGTATTCCGTTTACAATCTGCATTCTGGTTTTCTGGGAAATATTTTCAGTTGCCACTGGGACGCTCGTTACACGAAACACGAAATGCCAACACAAAGAAATGGCAAAGAGCAAACCAAATATTGTGCCAATACGAAAACAGTTCCAGAATCGAATCTTCCGCGAAATGCACATTTTCTCCAAGCTGTCTCTGTAAATTTTTGGTTTTATAGTCAACAGCACTTTTGTAAAAATTGGAAAATGTTTTCTCTGTGCATAAAATAGTAAGTTCATTGCTTTTGCGATACCTACGGAAGTCTTATTTTTGCTTCCCTGACCTGAACTTTCGATATGGGAGATTTTGTCTCTGTAATATTATTACAGAGAAAATATCTCCCGGTTGCTGTCTATGATGATCATTGATCACTTAGACAGTGGTCGTTACACAAACACGTCAGTAGTAGGCGGTTAAAAAACAGTGATACCAGGGTCGTTGGTCGACTTGGTGTCCCTCTCGAAGAAGAAGATTACAAAGAGGAAAGATTTGTTTGTTTTTACCCGACTACCTCAGAAAAAGGGTTATGTTTTACGAGAGTATGTATGTGGGTAGGTATAGGTAACTTATGTACGCTGACAAGAAATTCCTTTTCACAGGCTACAGCCCAAACGGCTAGGTGGATCTTGACAAATAAGTTGTCGTTTTTGTCTTTAACGCCAGTGATAGTGGCTATATTAAAATTTCATAAGTTCAAAATGGCGGACTTTAAACGCAAAATATAACTTTGAAATTACCGTAGGCGGGTTTTTACCCGACTGCCTCAGAAGGAGGGTTATGTTTTTCGAGATTAAGTATGTATGTTTTGTATTATGTATGATTAAGTATGTATGTATGTATGTATGTGGACAATAAAATTATTTTTCGCGGGCTACAGCCCAAACGGATAGTTGGATTTTGAGTCAAAATCAAAATTTTTGACATATGAGGTGTCGTTAGATTCGTCTTAGCAGCGCGAGTGACACTGCCTATATTAAGAAAATATAGATTCAAGATGGCGAATTTCTACAGCAAAATACTGCTTCAAAATTACAGTTTTTAGGGTTTCGTAGTCTACTAGAAACCCTTATAGTTTCGTCAAGTCTGTCTGTCTGTCTGTCTGTCTGTCTGTCTGTCTGTCTGTCTGTCTGTCTGTCTGTCTGTATGCCGCGCCCTCATATCTTCGTCAATTTTAGAGCTATCAACATGAAATTTGGTGAGAAGATAGATCGTGTTGACCCAAATATAGAAATGTTAAGAAAAAAATATATTAAATGTTTTTTGGACCCCCTCCCATACAAGTGAAAGGGGGGCAAAAAATTTTTTTTTCTTCTGTAATATTGAGTAGGGTATCGTTGAATAGGTCTTTTAAAACTAAGGTGAGGTTTCTTTCAAGCAAAGTCACTTAAATGTTTCTGTTACGAGATATTGGCTTTTAAAAAGGGCGTTTTTGACCCAAAATTTGTTCCAGCTGTAACTTCTAAAGTCTAAACGCTAAAAATTTGAAATAAATATGGAATATAGCTTACAATCTGAAGTTACAATAAAAACTATAACGGATGTTGTACCTTTAAAGGTTTCAGAAAAAAATGAGTTTTTCTATTTGCGGTTGGTCATCATACTGCTGCTAACAAACCAGCAACAAAATTAAGTTTGTAATGCTGAAAAACCTGATATTTAAACGTTGACTACGAAACCCTATTTGTGGGCGTGTCTGACACGCTCTTGGCCGGTTTTTAACACATCTACTTGTTGTGCTTAATGCATCTGCTTGATATAAGTAGTAGGGCTGTATCACGTAGGTAGTTCAAACAAACGAAAGTTAATACCTACCACACTTCAAACTAAAGTCAATACAGATTCATAAAACAAAGTTTATAGCCAGCATAATAAAAAAAACATTAAAATTCATGAAGCACGGTAGCTTTTGCGTAAAATGATTTCCCTTCAAAAATATTGGTTTTACAGAATATACAAGCTTCATGAATATGGAAAGATAAGCACGTTTTACTGCGAGGCACAATAAGTAATACTCGTACCTATAGGTAGTACCTACAAACAATAGGTAAGTAAGTACTTACAAATATTATACAGGGTGTCCCGGTTATCATGGTCTAAAGAAAAAGTCTAGATTCTGGACTAAGCTAGCACAATAGCAAAAATAAATTGTTCAATATTTGAAGAAAAAAATTGAATTTCCCATGCAAAATGCTCTATCAGGCAGCAAAATTTGTATGGAAGCTCCATGTTTTTCTTCAAATATTAATAATTTTTTTGCTATTACGGTAGCTTAGTATGTTCAGAGTCTAGATTTTTTCTTTGGACCACGATAACCGGGACACCCTGTATATATAACATGAAACTTTCTGCGGGTGGCAGTAGAAAGAACACAACCTCTCTGTCTATCAGTAGAAAAACCCCAGTGACAACACTATTGAACTTCTATTAAGTACTTCTCATACATTCGACGTACGTATTTATGGAAGAACTGCATAAGTTTTAACAGTACGGCGCAGTGCCATACTTTGGCCATACTCTATGTTTGATTCCGAAGCTGATCTTAGCGCAGTGGAAGCAAATTAAAGTTATCTTAAAATCTAAAACTAAATGGTCGATCAGCCTCGGAACAACATTTGACTACGATTCGTAGTGCTCTTTACTATAGCTAAATAAAATAAATTTAATGAGAGAATTTTGTTCCGGAAAGTTTCCGGCCGAGAAATTCTTGTGTCCAAAATCTACTTAAACAGGGCCCAGCAACAATTGCTTACCGAGCGAACGATGACGCCGTCGTTTCCTTGTAAGTCTAGTTTTTGACAGGTATCATCTTTTGGATTGGGACTTAGGTACTAGACTTACTGTACCCGGGCACCAGCTCGCGTGGTACTCCGTCCAACAAGTTTCACAAGCACTTGAGTACTATTGTTCATAGTTCGACATCAAATAATGTTTAACACACAGTAACAAAGATTTCTCCCGCACACCACTGCTCGCGACAGCAACACGTTTTACTGTACAATACGCGAACCAAAGGACACTGGACGCGCGGGTGACTAAAAGTAAGGTTATTTTTTCCGACGGCCGCGTGGTTATCGAACCGACTGACAATCAAAGCGCCGGAACCAAATACACTTGGTTCTCTTCCCACCGAACAGGAAAACCACACGAGAACACCGAAAGCACACTAAATTACACCATTTATAATTACAATTCGCATCAACCAAGCGAGCGACGGCAGAGGACGTGAATGACAGGACAGTGTTGCCAGCACCGCGCGCCCATTTTTACGAAAACTAAACATTCACCCGCCCCGGACCGACCCATCGGTCCGCTCTATGCATGGCAGGCGTGATAATGTAGCTACTGCTCGCTTAAGGACTGAATCCCCCACCTGAACTTCTGCAACTCGAGGAGTGCCATCACTACCCGGAAACAGGTTGAGAATGCGCCCCCGGCGCCAACGCAGTGGCGGTAGGTTGACATCCTTAACCAGAACGAGATCCCCAATGCAGGGGTTCAGTCCTGTCCGTCCACTTAAGGCGTTGCTGCAGAATGTGCAAGTACTCAAGCGACCAACGCTTCCAAAAGTTTTGAGTCATTTGCTGCAACAACTGATAACGCGACAAACGATTGCTATTCACCTCCGTATAGGGATATTCCGGCAAGGCGTTAAGTGGGCGGCCAATTAAGAAATGCCCTGGCGTCAGGGCCTCTAAATCATTTGGGTCTGAGCTGAGCGGACACAAAGGACGCGAATTGAGTACAGCCTCAATTTTACAAAACACGGTCGCCAGCTCCTCGAAAGTCAAAATTGTTAACCCTACAACGCGCAACAAATGCGTCTTAGCGGACTTTACAACCGCTTCAAAAATACCACCCCAGTGAGGGCACGCTGGTGGATCGAACACCCAAGTAATGCCCTGACGGGAGAGGCCCGTGCTGATGGCTTCTTCGTTCTCCCTTAAGAACGTTACAATTTCCTTCATACACCGATCAGCACCCTTAAAGTTGGTACCACAATCCGACCTGATCAGCGCTGGTCGCCCTCGTCGCGACGTAAATCTCTCCAGCGCTGCCAAAAGGCCTCCGTAGAAAGGTCGGCCACGAGCTCCAAGTGGACGGCCTTGGTGGCTAGGCACACGAACACGCACAAGTACGCCTTGATAGACTTTGCGTTCCGCAGGCGTGATGCCTTCACCATGAAAGGGCCTGCGAAATCCGTTCCCACACCTGCAAACGTCCAGGCCTCCGTCACCCGGTCCGGTGGGAGATCTCCCATCTGTGGCTGCATTGTGGCTGCCTTCAAGCGGTAACAAGGCAAGCACCTAAACACAACGCTACGTACCGTTCGTCGTCCCGATAAGATCCAGAACTCGCGCTGTAGGATGGCCAATAGCGCATTACAGCCCGCGTGCGAGTTTTTCTCATGACGATCCCTGACTAAGAGCTCAACTAAGGGTCCCCTTTTGGAAGTAACAGTGGATGCCGAGCCGAAAAGGGCAGGCTAGCGTTCCGAAGTCTGCCTCCAACCCTGAGCATACCTTGCTCATCCAGGAATGGGTTGAGGCGCACAATTCCTCCCTTCAGCTTTCCACGTCCATCCCTGAGCAGCCTGACCTCCTCTTCAAAATGTTCCGCCTGGACGACTCTAACCAATGAGCATAGAGCCGCATTCCGTTCCGCAGGCGAGAGGACAGGTGTAAAGTTCCGTTCTGCTTGAGGCTTCCTGCAGTTGTTCACGAACCGTTTGATCCAACCTGTCACCCCAAGAAGTTTGTCGAGGGAGCTATACCGTTCCAGCAAGAAGGCTGGGTTAGGCTTCGGTACGAGTTGCCCCACGTTCACTCGCAAACCTCGATCAGGTGGCCCAAGCGGCGCCCTGCACTCGTTGAATGGCCATTCCTGCGGCGACTCAGTCAGCCATTGAGGTCCCCACCACAGTGGGTGACTCACCAAATCAGGTGCCCTGCACCCGCGCGAAGCGCAGTCCGCTGGGTTCCATTCTCCCGGTACGTGCCTCCACACTAACGGAGTTTCCGACCCCGTAATCTGTGACACCCGATTTGCCACGAAAACCTCAAGTGTATGTACCGACGTCTGCAACCAGCACAGAACTATCCGACTGTCAGTCCACGCGTACACCGTTTCATCCAAGTTGATGGTACCACGCAGATTGCAGGTTACATGATTTAGCAAGCGCGCTAGAAGAGCTGCCCTGCCAATTCCAATTTGGGGATGGTCCATCTAGTTCTGACTGGTGCCACCTTACTTTTGGCCATAACCAGACGCACGTGCACAGTTCCCGTTGAACTTGCTGTCCGAAGGTATACAGCTGCCGCGTACCCTCGCCCGAGGCGTCACAAAACCCATGTAGGGTAGCCTTACATCCCACCGATGGGACTAACTTGCGGGGTATCGCGATGTGCACGATCCCTGGTAGGGTGGTCACAAACTTGAGCCAATCCTTCAACAACTCTCCGGAGAGTTGGTCGTCCCATCCTAAGTTGGCTAGCCACAACCTTTGTAAAAGCACTTCGCCATGAACGTAACCGGGGCGATCCATCCGTTAGGATCGAACGTTCTAGCGATTGTCGACAGTACCGACCGCTTAGTCCAAGTTTTCTCCAAAAGGTCGGGCTCGATCTTGTACGTGAATACGTCATGCGTTGGCCTATATTGCACCCCGAGGATGCCCAACGTGTTTGGATTGTCCGGGTTCTCAAAGAGGTGCGGGTCCTGATGGAACTCGCCTGGCAAACCGGCCAGGAGCTCTGGGCAACTGGACAACCATTTCCGCAACTCGTAACCTCCTGAACCCATGATCGCGATCAACTCGTCTCGTAGAATTAGCGCCTGCTCCACGCTATCAGCACCCGTGCAGATATCGTCCACGTAGACGTCGCGATCCAGTACTGCTGCGGCTCGAGGGTATCTTACCCTTTCCTGTGCGGCCAACTCGCAGCGTACGTACTGCCAAATACGGACTTGGCTTAAGTCCATACGTCACCGTGTTAAGTTCGTATGTGACCATCGGCTCATCTGGGCTCTCACGCCACAAAATCAGCTGATACCGACGGTCATCCGGATGTATCATGGTTTGGCGAAACATCATTTTGACGTCTGCGACAAACGCTACCTGGTGTAAACGAAAGTCTGTGAGAATGTCCACAATGTCCCGGTTCAATTTAGGACCCGCGTGCAAACATTGGTTCACAGACACACCATTCGAGGTAGGAGCAGAACCGTCAAACACCACCCGTATTTTCGCCTCAGGTGACTTCAAGACAGCCAGGTGTGGAATGAAATAATGCTCGACACACCTCCAATCCAGGCTGGACACCGACATGTGGCCCAATTGAATATATTCCCGCATGAATTCTATATACTTCTGCCGAAGTGCTGGGTCTCGCCTCATCTTCCGCTCCATTCCGAGTAGTCTCCGTTCCGCGAGCTGTCGCGAACTACCTAAAGCGGGGCGGTTTGGGAGAAAAGGTAGCCTGGTCACGAATCTGCCTGACGGGCATCTCTCAGTGTTGTATTGATAGAACAACTCGCACTCGTCATCCTCTGGCTTCCGTCTGTCCGCCGTGGGCGGCTCTTCAGACTCCCAAAACCTCTGCAGCACCTCTGACAGCACACTACCATAGAGGACCGGATCCCTTCTGGTAGGTCCTGAGGTCTCCAAACTGGGCCGAAAACAACATACCCCTGTGGTATCTACGGCCACCAAACCAGTTTCCTGGAGTACCTTCTTCCTACTGCACCATAATCTCCCGAGGACGTCTGACCTGAGAAGTACGTCCACCGTACCAGGAGTATCAAAATCAGGATCAGCTAACTCCAACCCTGTGGTTAACCCTCTTACCGTTGGTGGTAACCTAACCTGAGGGAGTTTCCCAACCACTTCATCTAGCACCACGGCTGAGACTTGATAGCTGACCCTGTACATGTGCTACCTAATGTGAACTCAAAGTTCGTCTGACCCCGAATGTCAGGCACATTTAGGCCCCTGCTGCCTACAGCTTCATCCTCACTTGGCCGTACATTTAGGCCTAGCCTACTCACCAGCTTACTCGATACAATACATCCCTGAGCCCTGTATCCAGTAGGGCTCTTACTTGAATGGTCCGGCCACCGTATCCCCATACCCAAATCTTAGCCGTTGGCAAAAGTACCGTGATTGGACGGGGAGCCGAAGCTGATGAGTAGGCGGCGATTACCTAGCGGGAATCTAAACGCGGTGAGGCCGCGTCCCGCGGGGTATCCTCACTACCCAAACCTGTGTATGGGTCCCACTCCTGCTGGTAGGAGGTCTGCCCATAAAGGCCATGGCTGGAGTTCTATAGTACCCGACGGCAAACGTCCGTACCGAGGTTGCGCCTGTAGCCGCGGGTACTCAGGCATAGGCGGAGGCATGCGTGGGTCTTGAGACCCAACCAGGTGGCTCAAGCCCGCAGAATACTGCATGTACCCTGGTGGCTGCCTAGTGCCCCTGACACCCGCCCGTTGGATCCCGTACCTGGGATGGGTGTCCTTGGCCACGTTCCTGTGCCGCCCTCCCAATCCGGCACCTGCTGCCGTGGTGGGGATCGTCCCCACGTCCTTGGGTAAGTGGGCTCCGTCTGTTGACGTCCCCTGCCTGTCCCTGTGACCGATGCGGAGGTGGGCTCCTCCTTGAGGGGTGGGGAGCGTTGCCCTCCTTGGTGGGCAGGCTCCTTCGCTGATCCGATCCAGCGCTGCCCCTGCGCCTCCGGAGCGATTCATGCAGAGCAGCGGATGGTGTGCACCCTGGCAGTACCTACAGTTGGTGCTTGAAGGGCACTCGCACCTGATGCGGCCCCAGGCACCGAAAACACCAACGCCTCTGCTGTGCCACACCCCGTCTCCTCTGAATCCGCTGCGCAGCAAACTCCTGACACGCCGTTACCCTGTGGCCTGTCTCCCTGCAGTAGGCACACCCTGATTCCAATGCGATATTGTACCGCTTGGGTTGCCCACTGTTGCCTCCTCGCGCCGGTGCACCCGGCCGTTCCGGGTGGCGAGGGGCAGAGGTCTCCTTGCGAGGGGCTTCACCAGCCTGGACGTCCACTCGCCTGCTGTCGGCCTCGAGGAACGACTTCAGATCCTCGTAGGTCGGGAGGTGGTCCGAGGACTTGCCCCATGTAGCTGCTCGAATCGAGCGACCATTTCGCTCGGCAGGCGGCGAAGCACTGTGGACCAAGATATAACCGTAGCCCGCCACTGGCAAACCCTGTCGCTCTAGTGCGCTGACCGCGACACTGACTGGGTGGAAGATTTTCTCGCGGAGGTCCGTACCTCGCGTTATGGTTGGTATTTGTTAGGCGCAGACCTTTTTGGACAAAATAGTGGCCTGTGCATAGAGCTCATCTGTGTATGACTTTGACTGTGTCAAGTGTTGTCGTGTCACAGTGATGTGAAAAAATACTGTCAACAAAAGTCTCTAGGTGAAAACACATTGTTGTAAATAAACTCGAAAATAAAATTCGCCAGCGCTCTTTGATATTATAGTTATATTTTATTAATAGGTCACGGACCCGCTAATATTTGGGCGAAGAGTCGCGAATAATTTTTCGAAGATGGATTTTACGACGAAAATTGATATTGGGAAGCTGGCCGGTAAATCAAACTGACGACGTGGAAATACAAAATGTCAATAATGCTGGAAGGGACGGAGAATGCAATGGCAGCCGTCGAGGGCAAATTGACTCCACCAACTCCTGTAGAAGGCCCAGAAGGTGACGCCGCCGTAACAGCTTATAATGCGGCTTTGGCCAAATTTAAGAAAACTGAAACTGGCGCTCTTCTGATGCTGACCACAAATATGTCAGAAGACACCTTAACCAAAGTAATGAGGTACAGGAAGGCATCAGAGGTATGGCAGGAGCTGCACAGATTATTTGACGGGAACACGGGTGACAGGGCATACACGCTGTGCATGGAATTCTTCGGCACAAAACATGACAAGGCAGATGACATCGCGACACATATGTCAAAACTGAAAAACTTGTGGAACGATTTGAAAGCTGAAGTATCCAAAACAGACGCAACTGCTAAATTACCTGAGATGTTCCTAATATGCAAGATTTTGATACTCTGGATGACCGGTTCGTCAATTTTAAGTCAAGCTGGCTCATGCTGAAGCAGTCTGAAAAGAC
Organism: Phthorimaea operculella; assembly: GCA_024500475.1. Classification (NCBI taxonomy): domain Eukaryota; kingdom Metazoa; phylum Arthropoda; class Insecta; order Lepidoptera; family Gelechiidae; genus Phthorimaea; species Phthorimaea operculella. The sequence continues at coordinate 2,478,844 of JANFCV010000046.1, read as the reverse complement.
AATTGACAGTCTGACGAGTCACCTCTGCACCTTTGAAAGAGACTTAGGCAGTCAAGAGACCACTAGAATGGAAGCCCTAGTGACTGCACCGAGTGGATATCACAAATGCAAGGACGAGCACCTGATTTGCAACTATTGTCATGCAAAAGGACATAGAGTTCGCAAGTGTAAGAAGTGGATTGGAGATGGGAGGCCACCCAAACCAGTACAAGGCACGTCAGGCAATAATAGCTCAGAATCCAAGCAAGTGCAACAGATCTCACTGATGGTGAACGCTTGCTCCAGTGCGAAAGGACAAACTCAAAATAGAGAAAGTTGGTTTGTCGACAACGGAGCAACTACACACATAGCTGTAAGGAGAGACTTCTTCAAAGAGTTCCATGAATTCGACAAAGACCACACTGTTACAACAGCTGACGGAACCATAATTCCTGCCGTAGGAAAAGGCTCTGTAGAGGTCGAAGCGAAGGTCGATGGCAGGAGGGAGAACATAATGCTCCGAGATGTGTGGCTAGTACCAAACTTGACGAAGAACTTTTCGCCGCTCGCTGCACATGACAGAATGCAGAATAGTGAATTTACGTCAAAGACGAGAGTGCAAGTTTGACGTAGAAGGCACGACAAGAATTGTCGGCAAAAGATCGGCGTTTGGTGGACTGTATGAGCTAGAAATGAAGACAGTCACGTCAGTCAAGCGAACCATAGAGGTTAACGTACCTAAAAAGAAACGTAAGAAGATGAGCAAGAAAGCCTCAAGGGCATGCTCATAAGCTACGAAGTGTTCAAAATCTCCACTAGTAGGTATGCCCCTACAATCAGAGGGAGCTGAGAGCGGAGATTGAAACATCTCCGAAACAGAGCCTAACGTGAAAACTGAAGACCATGAACTAGCTCTAGAGGGGGGAACGCGCCTAGATATCGCTTATGCCGTTGGAGTTGCATCTTGTAAGCTAGAGTCTCGAACTAAAGAAGACTGGCTTTTAGTAAAGCGTATCATGCGCTGTATCAAGGGCACCTGCTCCGATGGAGTGAAGTACAAGGCTCACCAGAAGAGCGCGTTACTTAAATGCTTTATTGACGCTGGAGAAGTGCCAATACTACATGTAGAAGAAGGCGGTTTGGTGATGAAGAAAGTGAGCTCAGATGAGCGACTGGCTAACTTCTTAACCAAGGCAGTTCCGAAGGAGAAGCAAGCGGAATGTGTGCCCTATTAGGTGTTTGCAGCAGAAATACCTAAAGTGCAAGGAAAGTGTTAGGCGCAGACCTTTGGACAAAATAGTGGCCTGTGCATAGAGCTCATCTGTGTATGACTTTGACTGTGTCAAGTGTTGTCGTCACAGTGATGTGAAAAATACTGTCATTGAAAGTGTCTAGGTGTAAACATTGTAAAATTATCTAAATCGAAAATAAAATTTGTTAGTGCTCTTTGAACCCGAATATCATTCCACTGTTACTCTGCAGAACGAGTATAAAACGTAATAGTATTGACAGCCACTGGTCTAACAGCCTGTCTACAATCAGGCGCTTGTTCCGATACCGGTCGGTAAGGATCTTCCACGCCACCTCATAATTGCTATCCGAGACAGCCAAATGCGTCAGCAATTCATGAGCTCTCCATGTAGCCTGGACATCAGCTGAGCCATCTTGTACGCCGGCGTTATGTCCGTCCGTGTGTGGACCACACTGCTATACAGGTCCTCAAACGCCGGCCAGTCGGCGTAATCGCCTGCAAAGACTGGAACCGTAACAGGCGGAAGAGGCACCTGTAATCCTTGTCCCACTTTACCACGGAATGGCTCTCCCTTTCCGTCACGTCGCCTAGTTATGTTCGCAGCTGCCTGCTCAATGCCCTGTGCCAGCTCCAAGCACTGGCTTACATCGGCCTCGACCCGCTCCTGATCTTCAGGGTTAGGAGTCTCCTCAAGGAGAATGAGGCACTCTGTGAGTTGATCCGACACAAACCGAACCCGTTCATCTACCTGTTGTGCACTTTTCAAGAGCGCGTCCTCCCGGTCCTCGCGGCCGATCATTGCCGCTGTGGTAGTAAACCACCTTAATCCTGACCCTATAGCAGCCTTATACCTGGCGATCGAGGGAGCCATGGTACCAACTTTTACACACTCGACTTAATAAAACGAAAAACAATAAACAAATACCACAAAACAAATGTTAGTTGACTGGCCTAGACCTTACTGATAAGGTACCGTTCACTAGGCAAACAATACAGTCACAAAAACCGAAACAATATTTTCCAAAAATAATAAAATATGTGGGTAATATAAAAAACACGCTTAATACTAAATTACGGCTAACTATGTTGCAATAAAGCAACCACGCTCTGCTACCAAAAAATGTTTGATTCCGAAGCTGATCTTAGCGCAGTGGAAGCAAATTAAAGTTATCTTAAAATCTAAAACTAAATGGTCGATCAGCCTCGAACAACATTTGACTACGATTCGTAGTGCTCTTTACTATAGCTAAATAAAATAAATTTAATGAGAGAATTTTGTTCCGGAAAGTTTCCGGCCGAGAAATTCTTGTGTCCAAAATCTACTTAAACAGGGCCCAGCAACAATTGCTTACCGAGCGAACGATGACGCCGTCGTTTCCTTGTAAGTCTAGTTTTTGACAGGAAAAATAGGTATCAGGTTTGAGGAAGACTTTTGGATTGGGACTTAGGTACTAGACTTACTGTACCCGGGCACCAGCTCGCGTGGTACTCCGTCCAACAAGTTTCACAAGCACTTGAGTACTATTGTTCATAGTTCGACATCAAATAATGTTTAACACACAGTAACAAAGATTTCTCCCGCACACCACTGCTCGCGACAGCAACACGTTTTACTGTACAATACGCGAACCAAAGGACACTGGACGCGCGGGTGACTAAAAGTAAGGTTATTTTTTTCCGACGGCCGCGTGGTTATCGAACCGACTGACAATCAAAGCGCCGGAACCAAATACACTTGGTTCTCTTCCCCACCGAACAGGGAAAACCACACGAGAACACCGAAAGCACACTAAATTACACCATTTATAATTACAATTCGCATCAACCAAGCGAGCGACGGCAGAGGACGTGAATGACAGGACAGTGTTGCCAGCACCGCGCGCCCATTTTTTACGAAAACTAAACACTCTATTCTGTAACTTGCTTTTGTATGCTCTTAGCATGAAACACAACTAATTTTACCCCAGGGAAAGTAACTTATTTACTTAGGAAAAACAAACAAAGCAAGCAAACCGGCGGGCAGAAGTGTTGTATTATTTATTTCAAAGCCTTCAAAATCTGGCTCTGTTCAAGTATAAAGATATTCGGTATTTTTGTATTATTTTCTTAACAAAACGTAAAAAGAAACGTTGTTTTTTTATCCACATATTCTCGTATTGAGGAATTTTCGCGATTGTATTGTATCGCTAAGCTTTCTGAAGCTTAGATGAAAATCTCTTACATTGAAAACATTCACGAATAAAAATGGCAATACCACAGTATATAAATGTAACAGTAAAGAAACTCGACCCGTTTCTGTTGCATCGCAAGGATTGTCGCATTCGGTTATAATAATATTTATGAAATTGAAAGAACTTTATAAAATCTTATCGCTTATAAGCTGCATTATACCTGTGAGAAACAAAGGCTACTTATTACTATGGGAAAACACCTCCAGCGAGCATTCGGGGAACATTTCGCTCTTGTGAGACTGGTCCAGTTTCCTCTGTCACCAGGGTCCATCGAGTCGTTAGACGATTTGGTGTCCCACTCGAAGAAGAATAAGCGACGTCGCGCATCAGTTTCGAGCGTTTGTATGAAGTTTTCACACTGCTAATCGCAAGCGAAGCCATTTTTTCTCTGTGGCAATACTTACACGTTTTTGCGATTACATACATACAGAGTATAAGGAGCTAAGCTTAATATCTGAAAGGGGTCGTCCACAAATTACGTAACGCATGCTACGGGAGAGGAAGGGTTGTCACCAAGCATTGTCTTCTACATTGTATAGGGGAAATATATAATATCCAGTCAAAATAGCATCTAGAATATTTTAGTATGAAGTCCGGTATAGGTAAGTTATTTTTATTTTATTTTTAGTTACGTAGTAAAACAACTGACATTGTTGTTTTAAGTCGAGGCTTATAGAGTCTTGTCTCGAAGCCTTGTATACAATGACATATAAATGCATTTGAATTTCCGTTACGTAATTTGTGGACCACCCCAAAGTTTTTGAAATCGTGCTCGGAATATGACGTTTTGTTAATTCAACGCGTGTAACACTGGTTAACTTTAAAAAAGCGTAACGTAGCGATAACTTTCTAATTACCGCAATCGGGTTTTTGTTTTTTAATAATTATTTCTATGTTTCTCTTTCCTTTAATTTATTCGGAAACTGTCCCTTCCTGATTTGAATACTCTCGAGGAAAATGGTTTCGCATTGAATGGAAAAAGGTTTCTTTAGACACAGAAACACTTTCGGTTGATTAGCTAAGAAGTTAGAAAAAAAGTAAGGAAACAAAGTTAATTTAATTACCTACTAACAAAATGGCACACAGGAAATCAAAATATTACCTAAGCGATATTTTTGTGGAGCGCTATCACTTGCGCTAGGAAAAGGCGATTCTCCACCTTATTTCATACAAGTTCGGTTTTATATCTAATGGTTTGACAGGTGCATTCACTAGCGCTGCGGATCTCACAACGCTACGTCGACGAAAACAGCATCACCCTATATCTTTCCCGTGGGTGTCGTAAGAAGCAAAGGGACGGGTTGATGTGTAATACAATTTTAGCCGACACGTTGAGAACCTGTTACTATGGTGATACAAAGTATTCTGAATGACTCTCAAACTATTGTGAGACATGGTGTAAATGGCCGTATTTACAGCCGTTTACGCTCTGCCTACCCCGCAAGGGATATTGGGCGTGATATATATGTATACCTATTCTAAAACTAGGCAGTTGCAATATTTGTTTGTGACTGGCGAAGCCTGCGCGCGACAGTACTGCAGTCGTTACGTAAGAAACGTAGTCGGTACGGGCATTCATTGTTAGAACAGTCAGTAGGTACAGTTCCCGTTTGGTTCCCGTCACGTAATGTAAAAAGAACGCTGAGCAATCAATTATCGAAGTGATGTTGTCCCTTTTATTCCACATTACTACCAATATAGGACACGAAAGAGATGACAAATCAGACGGCAGTTGTTACTCAGCGTTCTTTTTACATGACACTGATTATACTCAGCGTTCTTTTTACATGACACCGATTAATTACCTCAGAGTTAGGTTGCAACGCGCAAAGGCGCGCGCGCACCATCTGTTTGCACCGCCTACGCGTCCTGCTACGAGACGAGTCCTGCTACGCCGTAGCGACACGCACACAAGCGCACCGTCACAAGGCCAAGCGCGTCCGCGAAGCTATATAAGCCGGCCCCCGCTCGCGATTTTGACAGTCTGCCGCGATCCGAATCCGACACCAGTAGCCAGCGAAAGGCTGCTCCCGCGACCCAGCGCGTAAACTGGGTCCCCGCCCAGGTTTCCGAATTTTACCCGCGTATATGTAGTGACTTTTTGGCCTTCAGCCCCCGATATTTGCAATTGTGGTTCCAGCCCGCAGCAGAGGTCCAGGTTAGTGGCGATCTACGTACTCTCTTGCTTAGGCCCGTTTAAGACCCCCGACTTAGAGTAAAGCTCCGCTTCGTGCGCGAGCTAGGGAACTGACTAACCCGACTTGACCTGGATAAGGCTTAACCGTGAGTGTGAGCCGAGATAAAGTTCCACTTTGGTGAGAGCTAAGATAAAGCTCCAATTTTGTGCGAGCTAAGATAGAGCTCCGCTTCGTGCGCGAGCTAGAGAACTGACTAACCCGACTTGACCTGGATGAGGCTTAACCGTGAGTGTGAGCCGAGATAAAGTTCCACTTTGGTGAGAGCTAAGATAAAGCTCCAATTTTGTGCGAGCTAAGATAGAGCTCCGCTTCGTGCGCGAGCTAGAGAATTGACAAACCCGACTTGACCTGGATGAGGCTTAACACGTTCGCTGCTGAGCGATTTTTAGTACAAAGCCCGCCGTGCTGACGAATCGAGCCTTGTAGGTGCGCCCGCACGGCCGTCGCGTCTAAATCAAGATTTTGCTACAGCTGTGCGGGCGCACCTACCAGGCGAGTCCAATTGTTACACCAGTGCACCTGGCGCCTTTACCTACATTGCCCGGTCAATGTACAGTGTGTACCATAATACATTATTATAATGCATTACACGGCATGCTGTTTTCGATTAAAAGATAACAGTCCGATAAGAGTGGATAAGTCCGAATACCAAAAAGTCCGTATAATAGATTTAGGCGGTCATTCAAGTATTTTACACAGTTTTTACGGACCGTAAAATAAATTTAAAAAAGAGTTGGAAAATCATAATTACTGATGCGAAGTGAGGTGACCGCATTAAACGAAAATAATAGATCTAGGTAGTTAATTTTGCTGCTGTATTATGTTTGTACTTACACGTACAAATTTGAGCGATTAAATATTATATTGATTGGCTCAATCCCAGCTCGAAATGCAGCTTCTAGTTAAAGTGGTGAAACGCGCTTGGCGAGTGCATGCACTGGCGTATATCTGCGAGCACTCGCGCTGCGAGTGCGCCGTACAGTCGTTACTGGAACGCCAGGCGGGTGCGGCAGTATGGTCGTCACGGTACGCTCCACCTACCTGGCGCGTTTTCAGCAGGGAACGTGTTAACTGTGAGTGTGAGCCGAGATAAAGTTCCACCTTGGGTGAGAGCTAAGATAAAGCTCTGCTTTGTGCGCGAGCTAAGACAAAGCTCCGCTTCGTGCGCGAGCTAGAGAACCGACCAACCCGATTTAACGCGGATAAGGCTTGACTTTGAGTGTGAGCCAAGGTAAAGCTCCCCATTCGTGTGCGAGCTAGTACAAAGCTTAACTTCGCGTGAGAGCTAAGAAAGTTAGCAGCTAAGGGTTCACCCCCCCAGTTAGGAAACTGAGCAAGAGATTCGTAGTAGCCCTTTTTCACTATTACTGTGCTTACGCGCTCTATTTACCGTATATGCATTTCGCTTTGCGCTTCCCTCCTCGCTCTTTATAATCGTGTGTTTAGAATAAGGATAACCGTGCCATTTTTATGAATAAAATGTATTTTGTTGTTATATTGTAAAACCGCCGTATTTCATTTCGCACACCCCCAACCTACACAGAGCTTAACCAACCCTTAATCTCAGCCCCCTGAGATCAGAGTACCAACTCACTTAAATGTCAATGTCAGAGGCTACCGTCGAAGGGTAGCCACATCATTACAAGGTACCTACCTATATTTGATTTCACTCCTATGTACCTACATTTAATTTAGAGTCGGATGTTCTTGAATCAGGCTAGATTTACATAATAAATTGAAGCAAGCATAAATTCATTAATTTTAACGTCGTATTTTGCCACTAAAATCCACCATCTTGAAGAAGACTGTGCTTGATAAACACCTGTCATTTATCTAAGAGACTGGGTATCACCATAGTAACAGGCTGTCAGCCTATTGCGTCGCCTAAATTACAAAAAACATCAACTCTCAATCCCTTAAGTTGCTTTTTACGACACCCACGGGAAAGATATGGGGTGATGCTATTTAACCTTTGGCTGACGAGGTGGGTAAAATGCAACACTAACGCTGTAAAGGTGTCTGAGAGACGTATGTTAAAAAAAAATACAAAAATAGGTACCAAACTTTTACACTTCTCAAGTATTTCTATTATAAACATTAATGTACTATAGCTTATTTTATAATTTCAAAATAAGAAAATATTTTAATTAGTCATCAAAAATCACATAATGCACGTTAGATGAATTCATGATTAAGAACACAAAACTTTATAGCATTAATAACGACGTGACGTCTGTAAGACGGGTGTGTATTTTTTGGCCTCTGACTTGCTAAATATGTCTAAACACATTTTTTTTATAAAGGATCTATCTTCTTTTGCTTTTTCGTGCAAATTTTGCTTTTATAATTAAAATTTGATGGCGTAAATCATGCCATTGTGTATATTAATTTTAGTAAGTTCATTAAGACCGTGGTTACGTCTGTGAGACGTGACAAGATATTTTATGGAGATATGGTCACTTGCTAATCATGGAATATCGACAGTAGATAGAAAAAGCCTAATGAGGAAGGTACTGAGAAAGGTGAAGCTGAAAATGCGGTCGTTAAAAATATATTGTCAAAATAAAAATATGTACGTCTGTGAGACACCCACCACGTCAGCTAAAGGTTAAGCCGGAACACGGATTTGCTGATGATAGTTACAAAATGTTACAAAGTTTGCTCAAGCGCGATAAAACATCTAGTTGAAGAGAAAGTAAGATTAAAAACTTAAACTTGTTTTCTTTGTACAGCCTGCCAGTCCCACATGTTACTAGAAAAAGTTTTGAACAAAGGCTTCTGTAAGAAAGAAAACAGAATAAACTAAAACGAAAAAGTATAATCTTATTACGTTCTGGTATCTGATTTTGCTGTTTTGATATTATTGTACTTTGAGATTTTTGACAGTAGCAACCCTGGCTATGTAACAAGTGCAATTCGCGATAATGCTCATAGACTAAGCTCCCATTGACAAAGTCTTACCTCATAAGTCTTCCGATTGAAAGTATGCTATAACGATAGATCATGTTTAGGAGGTAGTAACATTGTATGGGTGGCCATCCGAAATGCTGGCAGATTTTTTTAATCCGACTTGTAAACATTTCATTTCTAAAATTTACATCACATAGTTTTACCGTTCGAAACGTATCATGACAGTACGGCGCGGGGCGTGACGCGCACTCTATAAGGTTTACTCAAACACGAATTTATGCATGGGTGGGTATTGCCGTTGAATACTCCATTTTTGACAGCTGTCAATATCATGTTAATGCTATGACATAAGGTAAATTCTTTGCTGACATGTCTTCTAGTATGGACTTGACATTGATTTGTGAAACGGCCGTACTTTTAGTAAAGATAAAATTGCGATTCTTCTGTTAAAATAAATTAACTGTTTAATCAGAATACAGTAAATACAGAATTATAGTTGTAATTGCTGAAATTCCAGGAATCCACGGTATGGCCGACCTGATAATTCTCGGCATATTTTAATGGGCATAAATTTGACCCGGATACCAGGGAAATTCAATCCAAAATTTAATTACAGTCCCGTGTAAATCTGATTCGCAATTTTGCACAATTTCTGAGAAAACTACGTTAGGTAAGGGTCCATACAGATGAGTGCGGCCAACGGCCAACCTGAGTTGACGATGTGGCACCAAAATAAAGAGTTTACAGAAGGGTCACCCACCAAAGTACAGAAGGATCGGGTGCAGCCGTATATTTTTCTCTCTGTTTACTAGGGTAGAGAATTAGGCCCGCCTTTTGTACTATGTGAAATATAGAAAAAAAAATAAGGATCACTTGACCCCATTTAGGATTTTGGTGATTGTCACTTGTTACATAGCCAGGGTTGCTACTGTTAAAAATCTCGAAGTAGAAGAATATCAAAGAAACAAAATGTCAAAGTGTGTAATATACATATTTTGCAGGAAAATACCAAAGTAACAGATCGAATGTCAAGAAGTTTGAAGGCAGTCATCTGAAATGTAGATCTTATCAATACTAACCAACATCTTGTTCCAAAATATAAGTAGTCTAGCATATTTAAACAAGATCCATCCATAAGTACCTACCTAATATTGGGAAATCGGAAATTTTCACTACAAACACGGCAAAAGCTTATTTATGTAGTTTGTCTGAAAGACACCTTAAATAATAATCAGTTGAAATGAAAGAGATATCATTTAATGAATAAAAGAACGTAACGAAATAATTAAATGATGCTCATTTTGAAGTGAAAAGAGAGATAGAGAGGTTTTCATTAGTCTTCACAAAGAAGTTTTAGGAAAGATTTCTTTGTTGGTAAAAATTGTTTTGAGGTGAAGCTTTTTGTTCAGAATAAGCACTTAAGCTTGAATTAATTTGAGTTTTTTGTTAGCGCCTACATATTCTCTTATCTTATAACTTTAAACGAGCATGAATTCTATATGCTTAGGTATAGGTACAGGGTTATTTTTTTATCACCCAGGAAAAACTTACTATTCTGAACAACTTTTTCTATGGGGCACCCTGCGAATTCGCAAAAAAGAATTTGGATGGTTATTTTATGTGTGAAACACAATATATTATTATGTGTGTGAAAGTAATCGCGCTTACAAAATAAGTAGGATACAATATTTTTCGTTTTAAAAGCTCCATTATTTCCGTGTAACAAAGGCTGCTTTTACCTCGGGAAAATGCCTGAATCCCACGGAAAAACCACTCAACCACTGGACCAGAAGCAGCAAGTGAAACCTCTGAACCAGAAGGTTCACTCGACCCTATTTAGGATTTTCGTTATTGTCACCTAACGTAGCCAGGGTTGCTACTGTCAAAAATATCAAAATATAAGAATACCAATACAGCAACATCTGATACATATGAACCAATTCTAATCCAAAAAATATGTCGTTCATGGCAAGTATGGCAACCGTCTTCTTAGTTACTTTGAGTTAGCCTGACACTCCAGTTATTTCCAGTTAAAGTAAGTAAGCGACAAAATCGTCGCTAGCACTGAGTGAGCCATCTGTGAGGGAGCCCCGCGCGCATTCTCTTTAATTTGTGACGAGACGGGCATATTTCTCCAGAATTCGGCTTTTCTGATTGGCCATACATTTTTAATCTCATATCATATACGTCACAGATAACAATAATGTAATATTCATATGGCTTATCTAATCTCAGGCGGGTACCACACCTAGCATCCGATGGTCCATTTTTGAGTGAGTCATCGAGTCGTCCAACAACCCGATGAACCCAGTGTTTTACCTACAACCGCCTACTACAAGTAGCAGGCCTCGACATGGTTATGTGACGACCACGTTCTAATCATAGACAGCAACCGGAACCGACAGCTTAACGTTCCCATCGGAAGCACGGAACCATCTTGCTTTCGGACAATCAGGTGGTTCAGTCTGCAATGTCCTAACCAGACTGGGAACAAATTCAAAAAGTGATAAATAGCAACCAACGTCGCAAGCTGTCGCACTACCATTGCGACACATCGGCCGTCGCCAAGTAGGTATAAGTATATGTAGGATTTGTAGGTATCCGGTTTAGAATAGCATCACCCCATATCTTTCCGGTGGGTGCTGTAAGAAGCGACAAAGAGATTTGAGAAGTTGATGTGTATTGCAATTTTAAGCATTTTAGGCGACCAAAATCAAAATCAAAATCAAAATCAATGTATTTATTTCTCAGTAGGAATTACAAAATTCTCTTTAAGAAAGTCACATTCTAATTCAAACTAAAAAAGAGAAAATTTGTAGTGTAAAATTGTAAAATTTTCTCTTTTTTATAACAATTTGAGTTCCTACTCTAAACGCGGCTCGGGCGGGATAAAAAAATAAAAATAAAGGCACTGCCTCGGGGCTGGCCAGGCTAACCACACAGCATGCACCTATCCTTATGATGCCCTAATGACAAGTAAATGGAAATACATACTGTCAATCTTTTAAAATAAGGTGTTACATGTGTATAGTTAGCCGGACCCCCTGGACAGGAAAACCCCCCAAAAACCTGCCCAGAAGTGCACCTATTCTAAAATTTACAATACTTTTAGGCCCTATGCTACCCTAGCTAAGTTAGAATATAAATTAATAGTAATAGTCAAAAACGGCTCAACAAAATAAAAATTACAGTAGATAATTCTAACTGTTTCGTCTATAAAATAATATACTTAAATATTTCAGCAACAAAATGTCATAGCATAAAAATAAAAAGTAGATTTACAGTAAATGTAAAAAAATACATGTCAAGAATTAAAGAATAATATGAATAAAATCAAGGTACATCAACAAAATAGACTGTCAAATAAATTTAAGATGCTTAAGTATAAAAATTAAAATTATACAATTATTATTATGTCAATTGTAAATTCCATGCACGTCCCGATTTGGTATTAACAATGCGTGCATGTTTCTTGTGCTGAGCTGGAACTTCAGAGGTCCATGCCTCTTTGTCATTAATGTAATCATCTAACTTGTAATAGGCTTTATAACATAATGTTTTCTTAATCACAGATTTAAATTTAGTTTCTGATAAACTTAATATATCTTCCGGTATTTTATTATAGTATCGTATACTTAGACCTTCAAATGAAGTCCTAACTTTAGCTAGTCTATACTTAGGTTGATCTATTTGGTTTTTACTCCTAGTATTGCGGTTATGCCTGTCATAATTTCTAGTAAAATTACTTATATTCTTTCTGACGTACATAATGTTTTCATAAATATATTGACATGGTACTGTCATTATATTAATTTCTTTAAACAGTTCTCTTAGGGAATCACGACTACAAAGTTTATAAATTGCTCTAATTATAAATTGCTCTAATTATAAAAGTTTATAAATTGACCGACTGACTAACTGTCACTATGGTGATACACAGTCTCCAGAATGACTCTTAAGGCTTCTACAGCTCTTCTACCCTCCTCTACCGGAAGGTTCGAAATTCAAATAATATTTGGAAGTCGCGTCCGTGCCGGTCAATGAGTATCTTTACAGAGGTGTCACCATACATTAAATGTTGGAATCAGTACAATGTTACAAAATAAATAGATACAGAGTAGCTTGTTTACAGAGACTTTTTATTAATAGTACCTCGGTACGGTAATATTTTATTATTAAATATTACCGTGTGTATAATTCAATTATTGTTACAACTATTTGGTTCATATTTTGCGTTCCGATGTACCTATGATATCAAAGAATTATTGACACTGGCAAAATTTGTCTTATCGGACAGAAGCCATTATGATAGTTGGAAAATGAAAATATTTTACAACAATATTCTTGCTAAAGTAATTTTATGTGTACAAATTGTTACAAGTGAACAGTTTGGTGGGTCTGCCTCATTTTATCTATGACCCATTCCACGTCAGTTTTGACTGCAGGGGAAACGTATCAAAACAAATACCTTTTTCTCAAACATGCTAGGAAATATGACAATTTCTTTCAAGAAAACAATCCAGAAAGTTTGACATTGTCTGTGATTTTGTAATTTCTGAACGATTTCTTTTTTACACACCAGCAATGGATTCCAATACAACTTTTCTGGCGCGATATTGAAATCGTTCAGAAATTACAAAATAACAAAAGAATAACTCCTAATCCACATCTTGGCTTAGTAATCAGTAAAACAACTTTTTATATCAAATTACTATAAAATAAATTAAAATCTTTATAATTTCCTAGCATTTTTTTGAGAAAAGCACTATGTAAGCCTCGGGGAAAATGACTTTGCCAGACTCGTATTTTTAAAGTCCTCGCCTGCGGCTCGGACTACAAACTCTACTCGTCAGTCAAAGTCTTATTTCCCGTCCTCGTCAACAACCTACTATTATCAACCTCTGATTCCTTGTAATGAATCCGGAAACAGTAAGTTTGTCGCAAGATTACTTGATAATGGTGTATGTTTATCAAAAAGTTGCATCTGTGATGAGTTTAACATTAAATAGTGAGTAATAATTATAGATCGGAACGGAACGTGCAAGCGACGATACTAACATGGATATGCCCGCGAAAACGGAAGTTGAGGTTTTGAAAATATATTTAATTTTACTAATTTAGTTTTTCTGAGTGGATATACATCTGATCTTTACTGATATTTTGAAATAAGGCTTGGATTATGCTGGTTGCGTGGCTGCTGCTGCTGCGTGGCAGTATTTTTTGAGCGGCGAAATTATCTTAATGATACCGTGTAATACGGTTCTAGAGTGGCACCGGATCGAAAGAATTTAGAGTTACACCGGTTCGCAAGGTTCATGGCACTGATCGTAATAGCACAGGCCAAGTCAGAAGGTTCTAGAGTTACACTATGTCAGAAAGTTCTAGAAAGGAACCGGATTAAAAGGTCTCCCAAACAAATCCCAATAAACCTTAAAACCGTTTGCAACCAAGTTTTTGTTAAAGTTCTGATAAATCAAGGTTAATGGTAACACAGAAATATACCATGCATTGTATAGAGCAATTGATCCCCTTTCTGAGGATACATTCTTCAAGACCAAAAATCACAAGGTGTCGCAGATGAAAACGGATTTAAAAATGTTAGTCGAAAATACATGCCTTAAAAAGTCCTCTTGATTTTTAAATTCTTTCATTCTGGTATAAAGTATCACCGAAATATAAGTGATTGTCAATCCTGTAGGCGCGGGGGGAAAATGGGGGTAGGGTATGGGTGGGGGAGCGTTGGTAATGTGGAAGGGCGAAGGGACAACCTTGAGCAACGTTGGATCAATGATAGAGAAAAAAAATGAAAATTTGTATAATTTTGAGGTCAAGGTCAACCAAAGATCAAAATATAGGAAGTAAAAAATAAAATATGGGTTTACAAAAGGGTTTCGAAAATCTTGTTCTTTTTTCGCTACGACGCACCGTTTTCGAGATAAGTGCACTTTTACCTCATTTTATTGTTGCTTATTTTCCATGACAATAATTGTCAGTCCCACTATTACCTACGCGTATGCAGTTCCAAACATTCAGGAATTGCGATTTCACTTTTTAGGGTTCCGTATCTCAAAAGGTAAAAAAACGGAACCCTTATAGGATCACTTTGTTGTCCATCCGTCTGTCTGTCTGTCATTCTGTCAAGACCCTTTATCTCAGGAACGCGTAAAGTTATCGAGTTGAAATTAAAACCGTATACGGAAGTCTATGGGCGCTAGTAGTTTTGAAAAAATCAAGCACCTAACATCAAGTTAAAAAAGATATAGCCGTTTATGTAGTAAAAACGAATGTTTTATACCCTCTCAAGGGAATCAAAATTCAGAGGGGACTTCCCTTTTTTTGGGGTTGCGATCCGCATAACATGTAAATATTGACCTAGGGAGGGATTATTTTGTCGCTATGCGATTCACTGGTGTCTACTGAGCTGCCATTATCTGTACCCGGGATAACCGCAACAACATCAACTAAATCTTCCCATTTGGAAAATCTGGATTTAAACTGCAGCATATTCCCAAAAGTGCAAGAGGTTTGGCAGCCGAAAAGTTAAGTTGCATGGTAAATTAAATTACTGCAAATTATCTCTGTTGAAGACTGGTGTGGCCTTCTATTCTTCGCTTACTCTGCCTTCAGAGTCCCGGAGACTGCTAATATCAAGAAATTCTTGACCAGCAGGGCGAAGAAAAATATTGACGATCCTATGGGTGAAGTACCTGATAGATACTATAGTTCACGTGGAGACCTGCGAGGGGCTGACTCCTGTCTTCAGAATGTACTTTAGCGTTGGGTGATACAGTGAACTTTGAGGTTTTCCAGAAGAAATATCCGGCTCCTTGGAGACCTTCGCTAATCCTGCCGCGTTAGGAACCACAGGTGTCACCTCGGTTTGCAGCTGGTCTCTAAAGAATTTGATTTTGGTGGTCTGGATCTCCCGATAACTTTTTCTTCTTGAATGAAACTAGTGCCAACAGACCGATGTGGTGGGGCTCCTTCGAGGCTAAGACTCTTAGGCATTGATATCTTAGGCATTGAATTAGATGCGGCCTGCATATCACGAGATTTTGCGTTGCTCAAAAGTAATATGTGGGTAGACGAAGATACGAATGTGCATAGCACACAAATTTTTATTTTACTTAAGTTATGTGGTCGAGGAAGGAAAGAAATATGTGGCATAAAGGGAATTTACTTGTATAGTATGCTACTTTAAAATGCATGTTTATTTGAAGTTTACTTACCACAAAGTGAATACAATCAAACAGCACCAAAGTCTATACCTACATCCAAGCTAAATTAGTCAGAATTAATGCACGAGAAAAACAAGGAATACCACACTCAGTAAGCCAGAGAAGGTGAGTAAAGAATAAAAAAAAATACGTACTACCCATTTTACAGAAGAAAGGGAATATAAATGTCGGCAGGAGGTCATGCTTTTTCACTCGCACTCGTTCTCTCTCTCTCTCTTTGTGTGGGACACCGAGTCCTCGCACTAAACTAAGGCTCTTACATACACCAGGCGTTCATGCTTCTCCCTCCTACTTATGGAATCGCCGCTATTTATATTACCATTCGTTTGTAAAACGGGTAGTAAATGTTTTCATATCGTACAGAGTGTTTGAATTCCAAGCATTAAATAAAAAATAATTAATATCTCTTCACTCGACTTTGTATAATGCGCCATTGTTCTTTCGCAAGGAGGTGTTCTTTAAGCTTTTGACCGTAACAAAAATAATATTCTTTTTCTACCTGTAGCCGGTTTAATAAAGGAATCAAAATCGCTAACCGGCAACGCAATGGACATCGAACTTCGCCTGGAGAATTGTATTTAGCCTGTAGATTCGTTGCTTAGGCCACTGGAAGCTAGTTTTTATGTATCCCGTATCTTATTCCACTAAAATTAATCTTAACAATAGCAAATTGATTAGATTCATTCAATGTATAAAAATAAAGTCACACAACAATAGAAACGAACGGTAACGGGATGTAGGTATATATATCTGCTTGTATACTTCAGAAATGAGAATTATGGAATATCTAAGTACTATTCTGGTAATTCATAATAATAAGAATGTGTTTATACATCAATTTTGAACAAAAGACTTAAAAAATATATATATTTACATTTATAATAAACGGAAGTAAAAGCGGCATATCCATGTTAAATATAACTTCCCTACTTCCGCGCATTTGCCCCAAAATTCCGATCTATAGTAATAATCATATGAAGTTTAATAATTTTCAATAACCATTGACGTAAAATATTTGTACAACATGGTAGCATTGTCATGATAACAGTGAAAAATAGAGGTAACTTCATATTTTTATTTCTGAGTATTTTGGGATAAACTTAGAATGACTTAGATGTTTGGGTTTCTGGAAGCGTTTCCCCATATTTTGTAGAACAAAATTCAATTTTTTTCTGGTAATGACGTGTTCAAGATTATGTAATATATAGAAAAAGCGTAGCTCGTTTTCACCTCACTTCATGGGAGTTGGCCCCTTAAGCTTTTGCCCGACGTGGTGTAAATGACTGTTTTTTCATAGCCGTTTACGCTCTGCCTACCCCGCAAGATAGGATAGAGGCGTGATATACCTGTGTAAGTATATTAAGTGTAAGAGAGACAGATGATAAAAGTGTTTGCGTTGCTACTTCGGATTATTCGTTCTTTACATCAGACAGACGCATGCGTCACAGATGCGCAGCAACGCATTTCTAGTGTAAGACCCGCAATAATGAAATAGATACAATGTGGTGCCGTTAGCCTTCGAAGGGTATCGATCCTACGACCTTTACTACGAAAGCAGTTATTTAACGGTGAATGTACCATATAGGTAGGTACGTACAATGATGAAGCTGAAACTTACCACTGAAAGTAATCAATACTCATTTCATTCAGGATGTAAAAAAAAATGCTGCATTTTACTAGTGACCGATAGCGAAAACTTAGAACCGACTGGTGATACTTTCCCCAAGGAACATAGGTCGAAATATGAAAAAAAAATTTGGACCTCCTATACAAAATTTACTATGGGAGGACAATTTTTTTTTCGTATTTCAACCTATGTTCCTTGGGGAAAGTTGTTCCTAATCACCAGCCGGCTCTGAGTTTTCGCTATTGGTCACTAGTAAAATTTCATCGTATATTTTAAGGGGTGAAAACCATGAAACTTCATAAATATTTTTCTTGACTCACTCTATCTATTATCGAAAACCCCTTACAAATCAAACGCGTAGTAGGTACCTAAGATCTAATCAAAATATCTATAAATACAAAGGCACAGACAGAGGAGAGAAAACACTTTATTTTAGCACAAAATAAAAAGTTTACAGAAGGTTCACTAGACCCTATTTATGATTTTCGTGATTGACACTTGTTATATGCTTGTTACATAGCCAGGGTTGCTACTGTCAAAAATCTCAAAGTATCAGAATATCAAAACAACAAAACCTGTTACAAGAACGTCATTTGAATCTGGCTGGGCCAATTTTAATCCAAGAAATATGACGTTCGTGGCAACCATCTTCTTAGTTACCTTGACTTCCCCGTAGATTCCAGCTATTAATCTAATGGGAAGTCAAGGTCGTCAGTCATCCTCATCATCATCATCATCTTCTTGCCCTTATCCCAATTACTTAGGGTCGGCGCAACACGTTTCGTTGAACACAAAATCGTGTTGCAAAAGTATTTGGCTGAATTTTACGACTGGCCGCCTACCAGACTTTAACCCTCCTTGGGAATGCTTTTGTGGTGGATTAACCGCCACCATACGGTTGGTCCTGGCTGTTTGGGCCGGGTTTATCCCGCGGTCGCCTCTTACGATCCCCACGGGAAGAGAGGGGGTGGTGCTATTCTACTCTGCCGGCACCACACGGCAAGTCAAGTTCGTCAGTAGGTAAGCGTCAAAATCTTCGCTAGTACTGAGTGAGCCATCTGTAAAAGCGCGATTTGTGATTTTGGTAAGTAATACGTATTTTAGTGAATGACTCTATGATTAACTGTATGTGGATGACAGCGTAACATCTTGCCCCGATTCCGCCCTAATAAGTTAATAACCATAACCACCCTCTATACAAGTCATAAAACGCATAAACACCGCGTCACGATCACAATGTAGGCGATTTTGGCGGCGTCGTGCCAAGCCAGATGTACCACTTAAGAGCAATTCCAATATTACATACAGCCAAATTTTTATACGAACGTATTCCCCTGTTTTTACCCGACTGCCTCAGGGTTATGTTTTTCGAGAGTATGTATGTATGTATAGTCAAAACGGAAAGTCGAAGCATAGAACCATATCTCTTTACGGACAATTACTAAGTGATTCAGCCTGCAATGTCCTTACCAAATAAGGAACAAATTTGTAACAAATTCACAAAGTGATAATATCAACTTTGTGAGTGCCCCACCGAGAATCGGACCCAGAACCTTTTGCGTCACATACAGACGCACTACCACAGCGCTACAACGACCGTCCTAAACCTTCTGCGAATCTAAATAAGGGAAATGTCGCGCGGGGCGCCCCTACAGATAGCTCACTCAGTACCAGCGTCAATTTTGACGCTTGTACTGATTTTAACTGGAATCTTAGAGGAACTCAAGGTAACTAAGAAGATGGTAGGCACGAACGTCATACCTATTCCTTGGATAAAAATTGCTCAGAATCATATGACATTCTTGTAACAGATTTTGCTGTTTTTTTGACAGTAACAACTCTTGCTATCTAACAAGTGACAATCGCGAAAATCCTAAATAGGGTCAAGTTAACCTTCTGTAAACTCTCTATTTTGCGTCTTATCTATGTCTTGTATCTTTGTAGAGATTACTACACTTTCACAGACCCAATTTCCCCAATCGCAAAAATCCTAAACAGGGTCGAGTGAACCTTCTGTAAACTCTCTATTTTTTATCTAATCTATGTCTAGCATCTTTGTAGAGATTGCTACACCTTCACAGACCCAATTTCCCGTCTCGAGAGATTGATGAAAGATGTCGGGATCCTTCCCGTGGGATGTTCCACTTGTATGGGAATGGGTCCAAAAAACATTTAATGATTTTTTTTTCTCAACATCTCTTTATTTAGATCAACACGATCTATCTTCTTACCAAATTTCATGTCGATAGCTCTAAAACTGACGAGGCTGAGGGCGCGGCATACAGACAGACAGACAGACTTGACGAAATGATAAGGGTTTCTAGTAGACTACGAAACCCTAAAAAAACATAAGCACAGATTAGATAATAGTTACTAGCGTAAGTAGGTAAGTACATACCTACTTGCTTAATTCGCAAGCTCGGTTAGAACCGCGGTAGCCCACTTGGTAATAGCGTCAGCAGTACAGATGCCGAAGGTCGCAGGTTCAAATTCTGCCTGCGGTGGAAAATTTTGTAAGTTTTCCAAAAACCTTCTGCGAATCTAATCTATGCCTAGCATCTTTGTAGAGATTGCTACACCTTCGCAGACCCAATTTCCCGTCTCGAGAGATTGATGAAAGATGTCGGGACGTCGGGATCCTTCCCGCGGGATGTTCCTCTTGTATGGGAGGGGGTCCAAAAAACATTTAATATAATTTTTTCTCAATATCTCTATATTTGGGTCAACACGATCTATCTTCACACCAAATTTGATTTCGATACCTCCAAAACTGACAAAGTTATGAGGGCGCGACAGACAGGCACACAGACAGACAGACAGACTTGACGAAATTATAAGGGTTTCTAGTAGACTACGAAACCCTAAAAATTTGCTCAGACATGACATTCTTGTATCAGATTTCTCTGTTTTGATTCTCATACTTGAGGTTTTTGCAGTACCAACCCTGGCTATGTAACAAGTGACAATCGCGAAAATCCTGAACAGGGTCGAGTGAACTTTCTGTAAACTCTCTATTTTGCGTCTAATCTATGCCTAGTATCTTTGTAGAGATTGCTACACCTTCACAGACCCAATTTCCCGTCTCGAGAGATTGATGAAAGATGTCGGGATGCCGGGATCCTTCCCGCGGGATGTTCCTACTCCACTTTTCAGGATTACTGTAGGTACCACCTATGTGTGGTCGAAACAATAGGTTCTTCATCAAGAGAGTAACTTAAAAAAATACGTGTTTATCATTTGAAAGCATATGGTGTAAATATATGGTGTAAATGAATATGATTTATCTTTAAAGCCCTTAAAGAATTTTGTGTAACAAAATCTACTTATTTACTATCGCTATGTACTTACAACTATTGAGTAAGTACCTATTCTGTGTTATCGCGGTACATTAACCTATTACTAGTTCGTGAAAGTTCGTGCAGTACTTCCCGAGAAATTTCCAACATACCTATCAGTAAATTACATTTTCCATGAATTTGAAACTGGCTTTCCAATAATTTTACATTACTACGAAATCGTACCATAGGCTGCTTTGAGTCCTATTTTCTCGTGTGGGACACTGAGTTGTCCAACGACCTGATAAACCCAGAGTTTCTCAACCACCTACTACTAATAGCATTCCTTTGCCATAGGCATAGAATAGCCATGGTTGTGTAACGACTGCCCACTACGCAATCATAGACAGCAACTGAAACAGACGGCTTAACGTGCGCTCCGAAGCACAAAACCACCTTTCTTTTCGGGCAATGGGGTGGTTCAGTTTACGCGATGTAACGAAAACCTCTCCGAATACTGATCGAATGCATGCAGTCCATGAAACTGAACAACTTTACCTAACCGATACTGTATACTGAGGTAAGGACAAAAGTCAACCTCCCACACAAAATCACGATCAGCTGACTGCATACACCTACTATGGGAATTAAAAATCGAATACCCCATAAATTCATACATGGGTATACGGGGTGTTAGGGACGGTGTAACGAAAACTTTGCAGGCGTGCTCAGACCATGAAACTGAACAACTTTTACTATGGAGCCAATGGTGGGAAACGAAAAAAAATTTCCGACCTCCCATACAAAGTCAGTCAGCTGATCGCGAATTTTGTATGGGAGGTCGGAAATTTTTTTTCGTTTCCCACCATTGGCTCCATAGTAAAAGTTGTTCAGTTTGATGGTCTGAGCACGCCTGCAAAGTTTTCGTTACACCGTCCCTAACACCCTGTATAACGCCTATATCCCTTGCGGGGTACGCAGAGTGTAAACGGCTGTATAAAACGGCCATTTACACCACGTCTGACAAAAGTTTGAGTCTTTCAGAAGACTGTGAAACTCCAGTAGTGTCAGGTTGTCAGCCTGTCGTCGAAAATTGCAAAACAAATCAACTCTCAAATCCCTAGTCGCTTCTTACGACACCCGCCGGAAAGGCATGGAATGATGCTCTTTTAAGTCGGCACCACACTGCATTCCCCCTTAGTAAGGCATTTCAATTTCGCCTTGTGATGTGACTGTTTGTCACCTGTAGTTACATAGGTGTAATGGGGACTCCTTTATTTGATTACAACCACTAAGTAAGGGGGACGAAATTAGTTACGAATTCTCGCAAAAGCTCTTAGTCAAGTGCTCCTTGTCATCAATGATTTGGTTATAGGTAAATGCTGCTAAAAATAGATAGTAGATAATTTCAAATACAACATAAAGGGTAAAAAAAACTGAACTAGTACCTATAAAATGAAGTCGCTTTTTGTGTTTCTCTGTCTATCAGTCGTAGAATTCGCTAACTCCTCCTAAAGTACGTAATCGATTTTGACGCGATTTTTGTAGTATAACATATGCCGGGAAAATGTCTTTTCCCGTAGGAAAAAGAATTGCAGCGGGTTGAGGGCTTCTCATACGAATTGACAGCAGGTAAGTAGATACGACATTTTTGTACTGGGAGGCTCAAAGTTCTTTACTGTGTCCGGAAAGATGTTTAATTTCAAGAGTAGATTTTGTCCTGAAATATTTACAATTAATTTAAAATGCCTTAATTGATAGATTTGGTCAAAAAATCCCCTTTTTGATTGATTTTTAAGCTCTATCCGCACAGCGCATTCTATTGTTTTTTTTTTGTAAAACACTGAATTTTATATGCTCGTTTCCGCACTGACAAAATTAAATATCGCGCGAAAAAAAAATCGCGCTACGCGAATTTAATTCGAATTTCAGTAAAATTTCATTGTCTCCCGAAGTATTTTTGTTTTGTAACGTCTTAATCTTTCATTACTGATTTCACGTTGCAGTTGAAAACTCGTAGTCACTTTACTACAGCAAAAAATACCATAGGTACCAATTTGTACACTTAATAACTGAAAATCCCAACAGATAACATCGTAATAAAACGCCATACAAAGTAGAGACACAACGAGAAAAGTTGCGACAAACTTTGCAAAACCTACCTTTTAAGAATTTCCCGATAACCCGACACGCATCATCCGTAATCACACGAGAATCACTGATGCAAACTCCACTTTGCACTTTACACTTTCACTTTGCACTGCACAAAACACTCCACTTTGGGTATTTGGGGAAATTTACTGAATTTCGAAATGGCCGCCGGCACGCGTGCTCTCACCGAGCTTACGAAAGCGCGACTGAAGGATATACCTATTACAGCGCCGCACTGGTGTTACTTCAAACTTTGTGGAGGATTCCTTTTCATGCAATGAACAATGACATACTACGGGTGTAAGGGACAGTTCTCCGACCATGAAACTAAACAACTTCGTACCAATAAGAAAATATGTCAGGCCACGTAAAAAAATGTCTTCCTTTCTTTTAAGCACAGTCTCCCAGCTTTGTCCGCACAGCGAATTTTATTCGCGTTCCGCGATTATGACTTTTTATTTTGTGTGAAATAATTCGCGATATTTTTACGATTTAGTGTGTTCGCTTTGCGGACATAATCATTGCAGTCAGCTGTATGGTTAGTATGCGCACTGTAGAGACATCTTTCGCGGGATCGCGGGTCACATGCTAGCAATACTGTTCGTGATTTTGTATGGGAGGTCAAAATCTTTTTGCGTCTAGATAAGATATAAGATTATATTGGCAACTTCCCAGCCAGGCCGAAGCCAGTCCCTAGAAAGCTGAATAAATAGGTGTGTCAGCATGCGCACTGTCAAATCGTATAGAATTTACCAAAACAAGTGAATAGGTACTTATGGCATACAGGGTGTAGAGAATAGTAGTTTATGCAACTGCCTAATAATGAGAGGCTTTAGGATGAGAGTGTCTGTTTATCACACGAGGCGCAGCCGAGTGTGATAATAGTTTGACACGAGCATTCTAAAGCCAAATTATTTGCAGTTGCATACACTATTTTATCTACACTCTACAAGAAAAACTATGAAAAATAATTCAAACCTCCGCACTGCACTATGGCGATTGCAAGCCTATCTACTGAACCACCAACTGAACGACTTTTGTACATAAGTAACTTTTTAACTAAACGTTAAAATGGAGGCTCATAAAAACTGCACATCTTTTAAAATTAAATAACATTTATCGGTGAATTTTAATTCGCAAAATGATTTGAAGCAAAGATTTAATAATAAATAAGTCCTCATAATTTCAAGTGTCGTTCCGCCGCGGGTGACACTTGTTTTTTTTTTCATTCGACTTACTGACGGCCAGTGTCAAATTGGAACAGATTACAATTTGGTACGCGGGTCAATTCGTTTAATTTTTTTTCAAATACTAGAAATCGAGTTACTTTATGTAGCTGTCAGTAGTATGAAAGTTTTTTTTTAAAGGCTGTATATTCGTAATGCAGTTCATTACGTTCGTACTTTCGATTCTGTAAAACGAATATTACGAACTGAGTGTAGATAAAATCTATGTCGCATGCTAGCCATACAGAGGGTGAAATTTATGTTCAGGAGGGATACGCTTAGGATTGAACAGGAAAGCCAACAATTAGGTAGGTGTTGTAAGAAGCGATTAAAAGATTTGTCTGAGAATTGATGGGTACCTATTGCAATTTTAGGCGACAGGTTGACAACTGTCTCTATGGTGATACAGTCGTGAATGACTCTCAAACTTTTGTCAGACGTAGTGTAAATTTTACGCTCTGCCTACCCCGTAAAGTACCTGCATAGGCGTGATGTAATTAAAAGACGGAAACTGAACTCGGGATTATTACACTGATCAATGATCAAACTTCATTCTGCCATCATATGTGTTCATCGGGTCGTTAAACTCTCCGTGCTTCGGAGGACGCGTTAAGTCATCGTGTTGTCCCCGGTTTCTGTCTATGATTTATTACTTAGGTAGATGGCGGTTGTTACACAACCATATGCGATTCCTGCTACAGTAGGCGGCTGAAGAACTCTGACACCAGGGTTCATCGGGTTTTCGGATGACTCGGTGTCCCATCGCCACTCGTAAAGAAGAATGTCGGGTCGTTCGCTGATTCGAACTTTTTGTGTCGATTTGCGACGTAGAGACATTTTGCTTCGATTTGGCTGACATCACCTATAAAGGAGCAAGGAACGCGGAAGCAACACCAACGATTTTCAGCAAATCTCGTAAATACCTAGGGGTTTTCAGGGACGATAAATCGATTTAGATAGGTTTCACAATCGTTGCTTCACCCTTTTTTGCGTGGTTTAATTTTCCATATAATATCGTCGCCTCACCCTTTTTTGCGTATTCTTCATCGCCATCCGTTGAAAAACCGAGGAATCTCGGTCAACCAGGTACTAAGGGGTAAAATTAAACAGAAAAGATTATGTATGTAAAACATTTTTATTTTTTCATATTCATCATAACAATGTAAATACCAGATGAATAGTATCCCAGAAAATAAATTCCTACAACCTAGTGTCCTATGAATATTTATTTCATCCAGTATTTAATATTGTACCTTACTTTTTACATAGAATATTATGTTTTGAGCTATAGGTACAAGGTGAAAATTTTACACGGCAGCGTATCAGCCAAGTTAAAAGTAATGAAAATCAATTTATAAATAAAAATACTAATAAATAATTCTCAGGAAAATGTCACAAGTCGAGAAGACCACTTGCTGCAGCCGCGGTCGTATGGCGCTCCCTTACCATACGGACACGACTGCAGCGAGTAGTCTTCTTAACTATCTTTTAACTATAGTTTTAATTTATCGTATGTGTCAATTAAAATATCAAAGCGCCAGTCATTTACGAGTAATGTACAAAACTATGTAAATACTAATTACAAATAGGGTATAACAAGCCGAAAGGAGGTCCAGGTACTCATGAAACTAAACAAGTTTCCCCATGGAAAATGGGCAGTTTTTTTTTAAGAAAGTTGGATCCCAGCTGATTCGCTATTTATGGGAGACCCAATTTTTTATTCATGTTTCGAATCATGTTCCTTGAGGAAAGTTGGTCACTTTCATTATTACCTCGACTTCCTTTCGGCTTGTTATACCCTTTTTGTTACTCCATGTATAAAGAAAAATACATATCTCATTCATAATCATTAACCCCATGAGCTAAAATATCTACACAAGTAAACTGATTTCATGTGACAATGTCATTTGGTTTTGATGATTTAATTTTCAACGCTTTTTACAATAAAATGCGAACATGTTCGTCAGCAATACTATCAACTAAGTGTTTTGGCCTTCGAGCATTTCCGTCCGTCCCGTCGTCGGGGGAGACGCCATACGAAGCACTTCCCCTCTGTCACGGCCTTTGCCCACGGGGGCTTTTCTTATTACAAAAACCAGTTGCTGTCAGATTATTTCCTAGAACGAGTCCAGTCGCGCATGTCAAATGAGCTCCGATAAAAAACCGAATTATAAAGCTAATAATGCCTAAAAAAATATGTAAAAATAGCAATTTACAACAAAACAATATCACTTTTCATCTGAAAGCATTCTTACAGTACAATATCACTAAATAATATTTAAAATAAGCGATTGAAAATTGTACATAAGTGTTGCCAGTAAGTCGTACAAAATGACTGATTCGGAGTTTTTTTTAGGTGGATCTACAATAAAATAATTGTATTTTGTTCCTTTTGTTATTATTTTGTGTCGAGCAATAGTGTTCATTATAGTATCGTTTATTTTTCAAAAAAAGAATTATAATATTCCACCATACAATGGGTAACAATTAACGATCTTAGTTTATCGATGCCTTTATTAACAGTTAATAGCTTGCTAAGTAAGATTAGAATGTTAGTTTGGGATTGTTCTACTTATTCAATGATGTTCATTTCCAGTCGATATGTAATGAAAAAACGATAATTTTAACTTGAAGTATCGAGCCACACTGAACCCAAGCTAGTGCAGTGATCCAACTAATACAAAACGTCGATACTTTTTCTATCGCCATAGTTTCAAACCTATACTATGTAAAGACGGTCTGTACCGAAAACTTTGCAGGCATGATCAGATTATGAAATTGTACAACTTTTACTATGGATTTTGGGAAATCCTGATTTTGTTCGAGTTTCATTGAAAATTAATGTCAGTCTCAGCTGATCGGGAGACATCGGAAGCCAGCCAATGTGTCGTAGTGGCTAGTCCGACTGCCTGCGACGCAGAAGGTTCCGGGTTCTATTCCTTTCGCTCACAAAGTTGATATTTATCTATACAAATAAACAAAAAAAAATACAAATAGCTTTATTTGCAAAATATGTTAACAAACATGGTTGAGTCCCCCCGGTAAGTAATGAAACTTGTGTTGGGAATGACTCCTCTCTCCTTATGTCTAAAAGCTATAAGCTATAGTAGTTAATTAACGCTTTATCTCTTTATGAATATGTTCCTAGACTGGTCAGGACACCACACAGGCTGAACCATTACCCTTAAATAAATTTAAAGAAGTAATAAAACATAAATTGTGCAAGAAAGGCTATTATGAAATATCCGATTATATGCAAGATAAATCTTCATGGGCGTAGTTTTACATGTTTGTTTATATACAGTATTTTTTTTTAAGACGAAACAGTTAGAACTGTTCTACTGTAATTTTTTATTTTATTTTTACTTATTTTTAATTTTGTGTTGAGCCGTTTTCGGCTATTACTATTCTTGTTTCTTTTTTCAAACTTAGCTAGGGTAGCTTAGGGCCTACAAAAATTGTAATCTTTAGAATAGGAGCACTTCTGGGCAGGTTTTTGGGGGGTTTTCCTGTCCAGGAGGTCCGACTAACTATACACATGTAACACCTTTTTAAAATCTTGATCGAATTTAGTTTCGCTTACTGGTCGTTAAGGTATAAAGTTACATGCCGTGTGGTTAGCCTGGCCAGCCCCGAGGCAGTGCCTTTATTTTTATTTTTTTATCCCGCCCGAGCCGCGTTTATAGTAGGAATAAAAAATTGTTATAAAAAAGAGAAAATTGTGCTTTGCAAATTTATCTTTTTTACAATGTCTAATCCATTTCTGCGTAATGTAATGACTATCAATAAGTGATATTTTAATGTCCTATTTTGAATAAACATTTTCCCTTTCACTTCACTTCACTTTCACAACCACCTGATTGTCCGAGAAGCAAGATGGTTCCGTGCTTTGGAGCCACGTTTAGCCGTCGGTCCCGGTTGCGTCTTTCCGTTTCCGTGTTCAGTAGGAGGCATTTCCGGAAACGGAAAGACGCGTCCCGGTTGCTTCTTGCAGTAGGTGGTTGACAAACTCTGGTACGTTTACCAGGCCCCAATTAAATAAAGCCTGACAGGTGACAATTATGTCACTTTTCGACAAATA
The DNA here is from genome assembly GCA_024500475.1 of Phthorimaea operculella. Lineage (NCBI taxonomy): Eukaryota > Metazoa > Arthropoda > Insecta > Lepidoptera > Gelechiidae > Phthorimaea > Phthorimaea operculella. Next base: position 2,450,676 of record JANFCV010000046.1, on the reverse strand, counting down.
AGTCAGATTGTCGCGACAAGTGCCGTTAAATAAACACGACAAATATGTCCAAATGCGACAGGTAAAAACTGACATAATTGTCACCTATCGAACACGTTTAATAAAGGTGATTATTGTCACATTTTACCTGTCGCGTCGTAAGAAAATATCCTCGACTTATTTGTCATGGTCATTGACAATATTGTCGCGTTTTGTGACATATTTGTCAAGGCACAATACCAAAGAAGAGGGTAATACGTATAGTTCTTGTTTACTTTTTTCATTTGGTTAAGATTCCTACTTTCTTTAAATCAGTTAAAAATTTATGTAAAATAAACTATTTGGGCTTAATCTACGACCAACGTTTTGTTCGGCAAATTTAGTGATAAGTAAAAGTTCGTTGTCTTTTTATTTGCACCTCAAATTCATTTTCACTACTACTGAAATACTGCTATCCATCGACAAAGTTAACACAATTTCTATTTAAGTTTTATTTGTAGCTTTTTAAATTATGAATGATTAAAACTTAATATCTTAACCACCAACCATCTTTGACATTGGGTAAGGGTTCCTGTCGAAAATCTCCGACAATTCTACAAATATGTCGAATTGTCATTACAATTTAGTGTTTAATAAAACGAAATTGACAAGTTTTTCCGGACAAATTGTCACCTGTCGCCTGTCAAGAGAAATTGTTTATTTAACAGAAATTTGCCAAATTGTCACGACAATTCGACATATTGGTCGATTTTCCACTGTGACAAATTTGTCGATCCAATTCTTTATTAAACAAGAAATTGTCAAATTGTCGGATTGTCACCTGTCGCCTGTCACCTATCACCTATCACGTTTATTTAACTGGGGCCAGGGTTCATCAGGTCGTTGGACGACTTGGTGTGCTATAAATTGGTTACACTCAAGTGCGACATTTTAACTTTAATTATTATGTATATAAAAAGGATTTCGCACTTACCTACTTCTTATTACATCGCGATTTCACGACCGTTTCGGTCCAGTCGGTGATCCTTTATCAGGCAGAGTGCTCAGACAAAACACGAATATTTGATTGTGTCCGGTGGAAATCGAACCCACGAGCCTCGGCGTAGAAGACAGGCGTACTAACCACTACGTCATCGGGACAGTCGAAGTTATTATGTATGATTTGTTGAATAGGTGTTTTTTTTAGTAAATTCCCTTACATAATATCCTATGATACTTAATTATCAGTAAATAGTAGGTATTGCTTTGATTGTACCTACATAATTGTATTATCTGGTCTTTGGAGTAAGTAATTAATATTTTGGTTAATTTAGGGTACCTTATGCAATATTTAAAATGATGTTATTGCGCCAATATTTCTATTTACTAAAAATCCTATTCTTATAAACTAAGTTGCTTTTAAAAATTCAATAATATGACACAATTTTGAGTAGACTGTTATAATTAATCGAAAGGTCAAGTATCGATATTGTCGATTTCAACACTAGCTTGATTTGACAGCTTTACCTCTCCCCCCGCAAAAAATGACAGAAATATTTGTATAGAGTAAAGTAACTATACCGTCTCCCCCGGGGCCGGAACGGGACGGAAATGCTCGAAGGTTTTGGCAAACCAATTTAAAGTATGGTCAACGAAACGAGATAATTAATGTCAACAACTTTTGTATGACTCGGTGGCAGTTATTACAATCTGTCCTTATCTGTCATATAGTATAATGTCAGCAGCTGTCTCTTTCAGATTTGTTTACACTTTTTATCTCGTCTGGTTGGCCTTACTTTACAAAATAACAGTATAGAAAATGAAAGTGATAGAAATGCTTTTGCATTGAGATGCGGTCTAACCGTGTGGTTCACTCGGCAGCACAACTTGCCAGCATAAGTGCAGAAGAAGCTAAACATACAGGGTGTAAGGGAAAGCCCTCCGAATACTGAAAGGGTGCATTCAGACCATGAAACTGAACAACTTCCCATAAAAATAAATTTTAGGAAACGTAAAAAATTGTTTGACTTCCCATAGTAAATGCAATCAGTTGATCGTGATTTTGTATGACAAGTCGAAAATTTATTTTCTTGTCCTGAAATTTATTTCTATGGCAAGTTGTTCAATGTCGTGGTCTGAATGCACCCTATCAGTATTCGGAGACCTGTCCCTTACACCCCGTATTTCTATCATTTTCATTTTCATCAATTTCCGAAAAATAACGCCTGATCCTATTGGATATTTTCAAAAATGTTGTTTATTCTGACCAAATTCAAAGCTGATTAATAAAATACATATGCGATTTTATTAAACAACAAGTTATACGTAGTTACTCATAATGGAATAATATTATTTCTATAATAATCGTTAATATTGAAATCACAGTATAGGGAAGTATTTGAGCTCGTATTTAATTAATTACCTATATGCCTCGACGTACTACGGCCGAAATTACGCGACCGAAATTCGGCGGCTGAATTCCGTTCCGTCAGTTTTCGGTTGGGGATGACACACTATAAGCGCCGAAATTACGTACAAATCACGCCGAATTTCGTCGCGTAATTTCGGTGGTAGCTGTCGAGGCACTAAGAGTATGTATATAAGCAAGCTATAGAGTGCGCCTAAAAAGTTAGAACGTTTGGCATTAGTCAGAACACAACCTCTCTGTCCATCGGTAGCATAACGCCAATGACAGCACTATTGAACCCCTATAACTTACCATACATTTGACGTCTGTATCTATGGAGCAATTGCTTACGCTTTGACAATACGGCGCGGGGCGATACGCGCACTCTATAGCTTGCTTACATATACTTTAATATTATATTATTATGTTATACTACAGACGTGATTTCGATTCTAACGGCTCACCAATTTACACGATAACTTTGGTCATATCAACAAAATATATTTAGCCGTGTAAGGCACGATTCATAATTATTTATTTATTTGACCAAATACATTATTATTTCAAATTGATGAACCTACGCTAAGTATTTTTGCTAGGTCGATGTGCGTTTATTTTAATAACTCCACAGTATGAGCGGAATTCAAATCAAATGATGAAGATATTGTTCACATGGTTTGAATTTCTCTCATAATGTGGACTTAACTAGGTAATTAAGTTGTAAATACTTTCTACTGGATGTCGCTAGATCGCCGCTTGGAGACGAGCATCAAGAGATTGATATTAGGCATGCATCGATCGGCGCATCGATAGCTCAGTGGCCGAGCGGTGGGACGGTGACATATGCGGCCCGGGTTCGAGCCCGGTCGATGCATGTAATTTTTTCATTTTCTTATTTTCATTTAAGAGAATAATTCATTAGATCCCAATATATTGGACTTATTGTTATTAATTCAGAATAGGATACAAGACAACTTAAACATTTTTGGCCAATTCTGCTAACAGTGCAATTTCATTCGTTACCTACTTCATAGTAATATACAAACAGTACAATTTTAAGCACAAAGTTTTACAGAATGAATAACAGTTCAAAAAAATATTTATTACGATTAAAAGTCTGGAATGCGTGACTCTAAGTATGAAATTCATTGTTCTTATTAATCTATGACAAGTCTTTCTGATCTTGGCCTGTGCACCATCGTACGCTTAAACTTCATTTGATCGTACGCCAATGAGATTTAAGCCCTATGCAAACCTGAGCGGAATCAGAGCGGTACTAGGTATTCTGATGGATACAAAATGTCCGATCGACACATATAATTCATAATTAAGTATGATATTTATTTCATTGGAATGTCAGTTTGCAAGATAAATATCAACAACAACAGGCGTCCAAAAAATAATAAAATAAATATTATAAGACGCTATATTCACAGGTCAGACGTAAGACATGAGACGTGCGAAATAGCGACGCTCGAAACCATTTCCATATAAAATGTATGAAATAGAAGAGAGGCAGCCTACAAGTGAGACGCGCGTCGCATCGATGTTGACAAACACTTGTCTGACAGATGTCATCTTAAGTCTCGCATCGTACGTCTCATGTGTGAAGACTGCACCTAAAGGTGATTCCAACTAAACTAAGAAAATAATTAATCAATCTATCCCCAAGTAACCAAAAACTATTTACAAAAAAGACCCAAACAATCCCACTGGCCAATATTTTAAACGTAGTTTTTTCAAACTAGAAAAAATAACGATTGCGTGTAAATGGTGCAGATAAAGAACATATCCCGAATTAGCAACATTATTGTTTGCCTCTCGTATAATATGACATACTAGTTTTCCACCCGTAGTTTCACTCGCGCTTGCTGAAATTGGAATTTTAAATTTTGCGCCATTACTTACACATGCTGTAGTTGCTCGCAGCGCCTTTCGAAACGCAACTCAAATAATAGTTGTTCTGAATGGAGTTCAACTACTCGACAAAAGATGGCACTTAACACTACTTCACTTAATTTTCAATTTGAGGGATTGCAAAAGCCCTTATATCTTTATAAATACGCCCTTTAACTTAAAACGGGAACTTTCTTGTTCGATGGAGGAGATAAAGGGCTATTGCACTATATAAGTCCCTTTATCGTACCGGGAATCCTTTTTAAGTTTTATCGGCATGCACATTTTATCAACTTAGTTTTATCTACACTAATATAATAAAGAGGAAACATTTGTTTTTTTTGTATGTATGTAATCGATAAACTCCGAAACAACTGGACCGATTTCCAAAGTTCTTTCACCATTAGAAAGCTACAATATTCCTGAGTAACATAGGCTACTTTTTACTACCGGAAAAATCATCATTCCCATGGGAAAACGGTTAGCAGCAGGAAAAGCGGGAAATATAGCGGAATTACCCAAATTAGCCAAACCGCTTTACCGACCTTCGCGAAATTTGGCACTGATATTACTAGCATATCAAAGACGGACATGGACTACTTTTAGCCCTCGAAGATCTGGACTGATGAAGACCACCAGCGTCCCATCTAAACTATAAGAGATACGGTCATGGCTTCATACAAAAAGTTGTTCACCATGACGGGCCGCTTCTGCTGGCACATGGTCATCGAGGATCTGGAGTACCTGATGAAGACCACCAGCATCCCGTCTAAACTATAAGAGATACGGTCATGGCTTCATACAATAAGTTGTTTACCATGACGGGCCGCTTCTGCTGGCACATGGTCATCAAGGATCTGGAGTACCTGATGAAGATCACCAGCATTCCATCTAAACTATAGGAGATACGGACATGGCTTCATAGAAAAAGTTGTTCACCATGACGGGCCGCTTCTGCTGGCACATATTCATGATGAGTCACTTCTGCTAGAACGGAGTAATGAACTTTTTACTACGTGCAAAGATCCAATTTCCATGGGAAAACAGGTAAGTAGCAGCGGGTGAAACCGCTGGGCGGGCCGCTAGTTATATATAATGATAATGATATTGATGTAGCATATAAGCAGGATGTCAACAATAATATTACTAATTCGGGACTTATTCTTTATCTGCGCCAGTTATACCTATTTTACTAAGAGCAAGCACACACGGGCAACTTTTTGTCGCGCAACACTTGGGACCTCTCAAGTCGCCAGTGCGCGCCTACTCTTACAGTCTCTATATTTGAGATTTACAAAATAAATGATTTCATATACATCGTCTAATTCCACTTTTCTACAACTACGGTATAAACCCCGAACCATACCATCTAATGTTTGACTTGACTACCTCACACCATAACTGAAAAAGAAATAGATATACATTATTATTCTTTCCTCTAAGCATTTTCTCTGGACATAGAGAAAATATTACTTGAAGAGGAGTGTCAATCTAAAACTAAAAAACGTAATTAATTCCATTTCCATGCAATTGTTTTACATATGTATAACGTTGCTCTTGAATCATTCTATAAATAACAAAAAACTGCACCCAAATAAGTTCCGCGGTTTAGGAGGAGAAGACCACGATAGACAGACAGACAGACAGAGAAATGCAAAATTTTATTCTATGTATTGATTTAAACAGGCAGGCAGTTAAAACAACCGATAACGCCTTAATCTTGGTGCGACAGATAAATTCCACGCAATCGTAGAGTACTATCTTTATATTTATTTATTAGTCTTTATAGTTAGCCGTCGTCCAGGTTGCTGTCCATGTCCTGCTACTTGCAGGCGGTTGTAAAACACTGACACCAGGGTTTATCAAGTCGTTAGACGACTTGGTGTCCTGGTGTCCCACTCGAAGAAGCAGAAGAAGAAGAAGTAGTATCTTACCAGTCAATGACGACAGCTACGTTGTGGTTTTCCTCGGCGATGATTTCGGGGATTTGTCAGCTTTATCTGATTGATCCTGCAAAGAAAAAACAGTACCATTATAAAATTACTTATTTATAACAAGCGACCCGTTAGCGGTTTCACTCGCTGTAACCTGTAACTCATTTTCCCGCGGGAAATAGGCATTTTCCATCTCACCGTCTGTGATAAATAAATGACGTCGTCGTCCACAATAAATGTTCCCAATAAAGTCGCATTTTAAACACTGTTTCGGAACAAAGTTCCCTAAGAAAAAGCTTCTTCATTGGGAACTTTGTTTCTGACACAAAGTTTCTGGGATTTTGTCCCCAATGAATACCTGGCTTGAAAGAGATTGGCTGTTATTGATTGTTGCCTATGTCCAGCAGTGGACTGCTATAGTATAATCTGATATGTATGGTATGTATGTATGTAATGTTACCTCATCGGGAGCTCCCAAGACGTGACCGTTACTGATTTCTTCTCTGAGCGTGTCATCATCATCGTCTGTGTGTACGTCATAGAATTCTCCGCTGACAACCTGTCACTATGGTGATACACAGCCTTCCAAATGACTCTCAATCTTTTGACAGATGTGGTGTAAATGGTCGTTTTACAGTCGTTGACGATCTGCCTACCGCGCAAGGGATATAGGCGTGATATATGGGGTGAAATTTTACTAGTGACCGTTAGCGAAAACTCAAAACCGGACCTCAAAAAGTGGACCTCCCAAACAAAATTGCCGTTCAGCTGATTTGAGTTACTATGGGTGGGAGGTCAAAATATTTTTTCGTATTTCGACCTATGTTCCTTGGGGAAAGTTGTTCCTTATCACCAGCCGGTTCTGAGATTTCGCTATCGGTCACTAGTTAAATTTCACCCTGTATGTATGTAAGTATGTAATGTTACCTCATCGGGAGCTCCCAAGACGTGGCCGTTACTGATTTCTTCTCTGAGCGTGTCATCATCATCGTCTGTGTGTACGTCGTAGAATTCTTCGCTGACAACCTGTCACTATGGTGATACACTGTCTTCTGAACTTAAGACTTTGTCAGAAGCAAGCTGAAGTGGCAGTGGGCTGGTCACATTTGTCGTAGAACCGATGGACGGTGGAGTAAGCGAGTTCTCGAGTGAATGCCACGGCTGGGTTAACGTAGCGTTGGACGCCCTCCGGCCAGATGGACCGATGACTTAAGACGGGTATCCATTGGGAACATTTTTAGGACATAGTTTTGAAACATTGCATAGAAACAAAAGTTCCCCAATAAAGTCGCATTTTAAACAATGTTTCGGAACAAAGTTGCCAACGAAAAAGCGTCTTCATTGGGAACTTTGTTTCAGATACTTTGTTTCTGATACAAAGTTTCTGGGATTTTGTCCCCAATGAATACCTGGCTTGAAAGAGAGCGGTTGGTAGCGACTGTAGATCATGCCTTGTGGCGTGTCCACGCCTATGTCCAGCAGTGGACTGCTATAGTATGATGTGATGTGTATGTATGTAATGTTACCTCATCGGGTGCTCCCAACACGTGGCCGTTACTGATTTCTTCTCTGAGCGTGTCATCATCATCGTCTGTGTGTACGTCGTAGAATTCTTCGCTGTCCATCTCACCGTCAGTGCCTTGAAAGAGATAATCAAAAGAATAGTTAAAAAATAGCTCTGTAAACCAGAATCTCTCTCTCTCTATTCGTATGGGACACCGAGTCGTTCAACGACCCGATGAACCCTGGTGTCAGAGTTTTTCAACCGCCTACTGCAAGTAGCAGGCCTCTGACATAACCAGATTAAAATGCATTATCTAGATTCTAGAATACGTAGATGGCACTACGAATACAACCTCTCTGTACATCAGTAGCATAACACTCATCATCATCATCCTGCCCTTATCCCAATTACAGGGGCCGAAACAAGTTCCATGGTCGAAAATACTGATTTTACTGACCAAAATATTCAAAAATACTGACCGAATACTGACCATTTTCAAACAGTTTTTCGGGTGAATTGTGTGAAATTAGTAGTACTTTGTTGTCAAGGCAAAATTTTTACGTTTTCCCACAAAGAGTGTATTTTTTAGTAAATAGGCCATGCAAGGCACATTATTAACTATTTCAGCAACTATTTATTTGCTGGACTCCAGTAAAGGAATTCCATAGGTACAACTTTGCTGGCGCGATCGGACACAATACTCGGACACAATATGACAAACCAATGACAAACAATGGGAAACATTGCATATTCTTTTTTTGAAAGAAATTAACATATTTCCTGGCATGTTTGAGAAAATACTAAGATATCTAATTTAAGATTGACCATGGAAAAAAACTGACAATACTGACCGATTTTCAAAAATACTGACTTTTACTGACCAGGTTCAAAAATACTGACTTTTACTGACTTTACTGACCTGTTTCGGCCCTTGCAATTACTTCAACACAAAATCATGTTGCAAAAGGATTTGGCATGATTTTACGTTACGACCAGCCGCCTGCCTGACGTCAACCCTCTTTGGGAATGCTATCGTAGGTGGTATTACCACCACCTAACGGTTGACCATGGTCGGCAGATATTGTAGCCAGTTGCAAAACACCATTGACAGCAATAATAAACTCTGTTCATTTTAGATTTACATGTGTATGATTGGTAAATCTAAAATAAACAGCATAAACATGTACATTTCTCCTACATTTTATGTAGGACTACTATTATCTATTCTGTGATGTAGGTATCTATGGAACTATTGCTATTATATTAGTCTACGAAAATGTCTGTACGTGACAACCCTGATTCCTAATAAACCCTTCTGAGACACATGGATATTTTAAATACGGTATTGAAAGTAACTAAAGAGCATTCGGTACTACAACTCCTGTAACTTTCTAACTTTAGGATAAGTGGGTGCTCCCATACAAGTCATGTAACCAACAAAGTTGACTTGTTTGTTGAATGCCCCTATTGCTTACGCTTGACAGTTCGGGGCGGGGCGATACGCGCACTCTATAAACTTGCTTGTAATAGATCTGAAAAGGTTGCAGTAGTTGTTGGTCTGACCAGAACCAACCCTTTCTAAACAAGTAAATAAACTTGCTTGCTTGCTGTGCTTCTGACTATATACATACATACCTAGAACGGACTGGTAGTCTGTGAAGTACTCTGAGTCAGAAGCATAGCTCTGCTCCACTCCATCCACTGTGTCCCCAGACGCAGCTTTGGCTGCCCGCTGCTGTGCCTCGCGACGTACCCGCTTCTGGCGCTCCCGTTTTAGTTTACTGTGAAAAAAAACATTAAAAAGTAATTAGCCTGACTGCAGTACTTTTAAAGTTATATTTCGCCCAAGCACGAGCCTATATTTAGGCGCGACCACACTGTGAGAGGCTGCTCGGATGCTCGTTGCCTCGCGAGGCAAGCGACTAAAAAATTAAGAGGCTCACACGAGCCATCGCACGCTCGTGCTCGGGCGAACGCGCGCGGGCCGAGCCGAAATCAACGCGCCTCAGAAGTTTGCGTATTTATTTATTTAGGCGTCCAAATCGACTACGGAAATATGAATTAGCGTAAGGGACATTTTGGCGATTTTGAGTTATATATATCATTGGATTCAGAATTTTGAGCTCTATCGAATGGTATACATAACTTTTTGATATCTTGAAAAAAATGTCGCTTACCTTAAACAAAAAGTGAGCAAAAGTTTAAAAACCGGGAGCAAAAAGTACTGTTAAGGACATAAAAAATGATGTATGTCCCATACGCTAAATTTTTCATCATGTCGGTCAATTCATGTTCCTTACACTATAACAAATACAAGTTTTTATGTCCGATATGCATCTTACACTAATTTCCAAAATAAGCATTGGCCCTTACGCAGGCAAACAAACTTTAATAATGAGGTAGGAAACCAAAATAACATTACGCTATTATCTTACACTGCCCGCAAATCAAATTTCTCTCATATATTTTTTTAATGAGAGTTTAGAATATCTGTGTGAGCACTTATTTTGTAAGATATTTACATCGACCAAGAAAATAGAAATTAATGTAAGGGACAAAGTAACAAAATTTTTGGAAAAAAGTTAAAGTAACGTACATGAGATTATGAAATGTTTTGAAAAATGTTAATGTAACGTACATTTCTTGACCAAAAATGAGGTAAAATTGCAGAAATAGACATAGTTTTTTCAAAGATTTGAGGCTATTTTAATGATTAAATAGCCTCAATACTTTGTTTTACTTATTTTTTTCAATGAAAATGTACAAAGACTTGCGTCATGTCAATTAAATAAACATAAACAACAAAATGAATGGTTACCTTATATAGTAACCATGCTCTCTCTCATTTTTATTGCTTTCATTTAATGAAAGGTCCCTTTCTTCCATCTTCCGTAAAAAAGCAATGAAAATTTAAAATTTTTGACCGTTACTAAAATGAACACAAATTAAGTATTGTCCGCCAGAAGAAAACGCACAAATCTACACGCTGCTTAAGCCGGGTTTACACGTTACGAAGAAGTCCACTCGTACGAGTTACATACTATATACACGCTGCAAAGATGATCTCACGGAACTCACATGGAACAAACTGATCTGCAAGGTGTCTAGTTGTTTGAATGTTTACGGAAGTGTTTCATATGTATGTATAGTGCGACATTTCAGACATAAATCTTCATGTACATTACAACATCATAGAACTACGAGTGATCCGACTACCTTCTATTTTGCGTCATTTTTGTTTATATCCGAGCTGCAGATCCGAGTTAAAGTAGACTCGACTCCGGATTGCCGGCATAGTGACATCCGAGTACACTCGGATACATGTTACAGTGAGTAGTCGGTGCTCGGTCCCCGTATTGAATACGGTGTCACTATGTTTGGGTGACTAAAAACATGTTCCTTAACCTTAACAGTCCACGCTGCATGGCCTCCCATTGGGTATTGCCATACTCACCACGCTTGGCAGGCGGATTGGCGAGCGCAGTGCAAGATGTTTAATTCACAGGGAACGCTGCTGCCCGTTCCCTGGATAATCATCCCTTAGTCGCCTTTTACGACACCCACGGGCAGAATAGGGGTGATGCTATTCTAAGCCGGCATTACACGGCAAAAACATGTTCATATTGTGATAATAAAAATTTTAAATATTAAAATTATAATTGAAAAGTATGTTAATAACAAAACAATATTGCGCAAAACACAATTATATCGTTATTTTAGAATTTGTCGTTTTGTTCCATAAAATGTTTTATTTTATTACAAACACAGTATAAATTGTAAGAATACTTTAAAAATTTATACAGAAATTAGTGTGATGAGAAGCTGAAATAGTATACTCGACTCATTATATAGGGTTAAATTTAATTAAGTACAAATCTCTTGAGGGTGTGGTCTACTCACAAAACTGAACAACTTTTGTTATATTCCGAAGAAAAGTTTCTAACAAAAGTTGTTCAGTTTTGTGAGTAGACCACACCCTCAAGAGATTTGTACTTAATTAAATGTAACCCTATATAATGACACGATCAAACAAATCGGGGATCATAGCAAGTACTGAAAAAGAGTCATCTAAATTCTTCAAATTGTAAAACCGTCTCATCAGGTCGAGAGATTCTTGCTGTAGTCGAAGGACTTCTATGAAAGTCTCATGCGTCGCATGCACCCAGACCTCTATCTGGCGTGAGAGACTCCATTGTTCTCTTCCACCACCTTACTTAGGAATACAAAGGCTTAAGGCTGGTGTCATGAAATGGCTGTTCAACTCGGTAATAACTAGTGGCAAAACCTCAGAGGCGTGGTTACTCCACTCCACGAAAAGAGATGAAACGTTTCTCAGTAAGAAACTATAAGTACGATTTTACTTCTGGACCACGTCTATAAGCTATTCTTGAGAGAAGACACCAATCGTTGTCATAAAAAATTTACACCTTCATGTTTTGCGCATCCACTAGTACTTAATGTGTTATATAATTCTAATTATTACAGTCAAAACCTTGTATTGTTCTTATTAACTTACTATAATTTTGTTTGATTAACAAAAATTTCGACGTAGTTTAAATTTTGAAGATTTATTTTACTGTCAAAGATTAAATAAAAAGTTCCTGATCGGTTTTTTTGCTAATGACGTTATTTTTAATCTATTAAGAAGTTTTCTAACGCTTTTTATTCTAATATTTCACACAATAAAGTATTTATTAAGAATTTGAACCACATTAGAGGATGTTTATGTTGTTTGTTATACTACATCGTGTCAGAGACGCATTTTTAAGTGTATTTCATTTGAAAATAATTAGTTATAATAAAGTTTTGGGGCAAACTAATCATAAAAACCTATAGACGCGGTGTCCTTCACTGCAAATTGACCTCGTGTTCGATGATGAAAATGTACGTTACATTAAATTTTTTCAATATTTTCGGAGATTTTAACAAAAAAAATTAGCGTAAGGGACATGCCAATTCCTAAACTACAGGGATATCTCAGATGATGATAGTTTTAGCATAAAGAACTCGAAATTCTAAGAAATTTTGCCCTAGTAGTCATTTGAATCGGACAAGAAACAAAAAAGATATAAAGAATTTTTAAAAATTGCAATCGTTTTTTGGCTCTCCTGAAAAATTGCATTTTGTCCCTTACGCTAATTCATATTTCCGTAGTCGAAATTGGGCCGAACTTGGCTCACTCGCACAGCACTACTCGCACGCGCACGAGCGTATGCCGCGCGAGGCATACAGTCGAGCATCTACACTCAGTGTGAAGGAACCTATCCATTCAGCCCAATTCCATGTATGAGATGCAGTATACTTAATATAAATTGTAACTCACGTCTCTTTCTGTAGTTCCCTAAGTGCCTCCAGCTCCTGCCTCATGGAAACCATCTGTCTGTCCAGCCGTTGCACCTCCGTTACTGCAAACAAAAACATCATGATCATTTGCCTGCTCTTATCCCAAATCAGTTGGGGTTTTCAGTATTTACAACCAATACATGCATATAAAGAAGTCATTTTCGTATTTTTTTCCCGACATTGATGCCAATAACTCCGCCACCACATAAGATTTTGATCGGTTTTCAACAGATATAGTGATGCAAGAGGAATGTTTATATACCTTGTAACCCATGGGCAAATCATTAACTGTGGGTGCATGTTAGGCCGCTAGTAATTAATAGTTCTTTTATTGCCTTGACTTACTACTCCTACACAGCATGAAACTCATTTAATTATACAGAAAATGGGGTTGAGGTGCAATCGAAAAGGTTCACACAGTTTACTAACAAGGTTCGTAGCAGTAAAAAAGTAGTAGTTGTTTTCTCTAATTTTCTAGTACTTACCAAGCATAGCCCTCCTTTTTTCCGCATAAACCTGCTCGTAGATGAAGACGCCGGCAGCTCCGACCAGTCCAACGAACGCAGCACCAGCCATCAGCCTCGGAGACCACAGGTTATTCAAATTCATGATCGAAGATTTCACCTTTGCACACTCGACCGAAATACTAGTTTCTAACCGGCTTATCACTGCTCTTAAACTTTTGTAGGAACACTACAAGTTGTGGTGCATAAGATTATTGGCAACTGATAGTAGAATAAGCGAGAAATAGAAAAATAATAAGACTGAAAACTGAAAAGTAGTGGAGTTTGTAGGTTAACGCTAAAACCGGTTTGCAGGCAAAGTTAGTATGGTCGCTCGCGACGTGTAAAATATTACAATCGTAGCATAAATTAAATGTATTTTAAGCTACAATTAAAACAGAATTTTAATTTATTTGGCTTTTTTCTAAGAGAAATTTGTTATGGCTGTCACAATAATTGTCTATGGTGAAACTGTCATGTCATCTGTCAAAAATGCATAGAAAGGGGAAAATCACATACATTTTGAATGTCGGTCGACACGTGTGTGGCGTTAGCTTGGAGGAACGCTGGGGGCTGGAACGGGACGGAAGATGCGTTGCTCGAAGCCCATCTCGAAGCCAGATACTTGGCACCGACACGCTATAGTGTGGCGCTAGCACGCACTAATACTTGGCACCGGCACGCTATAGTGTATGGCGCTAACGCGCCCTGATAATTGGCACTGGCACGCTATAGTATGTGGCGCTAACGCGCCTAACGTGCCCTGATATTTGGCACTGGCACGCTATAGTGTGTGGCGCTAACGCGCCCTGATATTTGGCACTGGCACGCTATAGTGTGTGGCGCTAACGCGCCCTGATATTTGGCACTGGCACGCTATAGTGTGGCGCTAACGCGCCCTGATATTTGGCACTGGCACGCTATAGTTTGTGGCGCTAACGCGCCCTGATTTTTGGCACTGGCACGCTATAGTGTATGGCGCTAACGCGCCCTGATATTTGGAACTGGCACGCTATAGTGTGTGGCGCTAACGCGCCCTGATATTTGGCACTGGCACGCTATAGTGTGTGGCGCTAACGCGCCCTGGCACAGGCACGCTATAAGTAGTGTGTGGCGCTAACGCGCCCTGATATTTGGCACAGGCACGCTATAAGTAGTGTGTGGCGCTAACGCGCCCTGATATTTGGCACTGGCACGCTATAGTGTGGCGCTAACGCGCCCTGATATTTGGAACTGGCACGCTATAGTGTGTGGCGCTAACGCGCCCTGATATTTGGCACAGGCACGCTATAAGTAGTGTGTGGCGCTAACGCGCCCTGATATTTGGCACAGGCACGCTATAAGTAGTGTGTGGCGCTAACGCGCCCTGATATTTGGCACTGGCACGCTATAGTTTGTGGCGCTGACGCGCCCTGATATTTGGCACTGGCACGCTATAGTGTGTGGCGCTAGCGCGCCCTGATATTTGTCACCGGCACGCTCTGGTGTGGTATAAGGGTATGTCAATTCAATCAAAAAACAGCGATTCATTTTATTAAAATATTTATTATGAATCCATGATGGTGGTCGGTGTAGCTCGGCCGGTGTTTCCCTCAGAGTCCGGGCATGATGTAGGCGATGTTGTGCAGCGTGTGCGCGAGCAGGCGCTCGGGCGGCGCGAGCGGCGCGGGCAGGTGCCTGCACACGCACAGCAGCGGCGCCAGCGCGCACAGCAGCGTGTCCAGCAGCACCGACACCGAGCCCGACACCGCGATCTGGCCCTGCAATCACACACAACACATTACCTACACTGCATCACACAAGAGACGCCGTAACAGTTGAGAGTTACCGCAACGACTACCGACCTCGTGCTCCTTGAGCCGCTCGCCGATGATGGCGAGGCTCTCGCCCAGCAGGCGCAGATGCGCTGCCACCTCCACAGCGCCGCAGCCCGTGACGCGGTACATGCCGGCGCCCCCTCCCGCCGCCGCCGCCGCCGCTGCAGCCCCCCCTCCTGCCGCGACGGGCGTCGACGCTGACACGGGCTGAGAATTACATTCTATGATTAGATATGACATTATTTCTTGCGTCTAGGCGTGTTATGTCCCGTTCACAAAATGTCCAATTTGAAAAATTTCCATTTCGCAAAATGTCTAATTCGTATAATATCCAATTCGCAAAATGTTCATTTATGGTAACACAATGATATTATATTACTAGCATAATATGTTACTAGCATAGTTCCTTGAAGCTAACGCGCCCTGGTACTTGGCACTGCCACACTATAGTGTGTGGCGCTAACGCGCCCTGGTACTTGGCACTGCCACACTATAGTGTGTGGCGCTAACGCGCCCTGGTACTTGGCACTGCCACACTATAGTGTGCGGCGCTAACGCGCCCTGATACTTGGCACTGCCACACTATAGTGTGTAGCGCTAACGCACCCTGATACTTGGCACTGCCACACTCTAGAGTGTAAAATCATTAAGGGTGTATGTTACCAAAAATACTGATTTTTTCAATGGTGTTGTACAAAAAAACATACCACTAGTGCTTGTTGCGGCTGCTGCGCGGGCTTGCTGACAGCGCGCGCGGAGGGCGGCCGGCCCGGACCCGCGTGGCCTAACGGACGCGCCACTGCGGAGGGAAATATATTGTTTATGTACAAATACTACATTAATTTAGTTCTTAGAGTATACATAAGCAAACTATGTAGGGAATGCAATCTCGATCTCGCGAGATCTCGGCCCTTTTTTGCGAGATTAATCTCGGCCTAAAAATGGGCGAGATCTCGCGAGATTAGCGAGATTGAACTCGAGCATGAAAACATCCTATTTGACGCGTAGCAGCGCGCGAACTGACACGGACGGCAAAATAAGGTATAAGCAGGCCGGCGGCACTCGGATTGAAATATGGGGGACAAAATTTTGACCAGGCTAAAACATGCGTAATGCTTGTACTGACAGGCGTGTATGCTTTTGTGTGCGTGGCAGGGCTACCACCTGCTACCCACAATCGGAGCGACTGAACAGGCGCGACAGCACTATACAATTAGACCTATAAGTGCCTCTCTCTTGCACATTGGCTTGGAGGAAAGCTGGGGTATGGAGACGCTATACGAAGAACTTCCCCTCTGTCACGGCCTGTGCCCAAGGGGGCATAGCTTATTACAAAAACCAGCTGCTGTCAGATCTTTTACTAGAACGAGTCCAGTCGCGCATGTCAAATGAGCTCCGATAAAAAGCCGAATTGTAGAGCTAATAATGCCTAAAAAAATATGTAAAAATACAAATTTACAACAGAACAATATCACTTTTCATCTGAAAGTATTCCTCTAGTACAATATCACTAAATAATATATAAAATTAGCGATTGAAAATTGTACGTAAGTGTTGCCAGTAAGTCGTACAAAATGACTGATTTGGATATTTTTTTTAGGTGGATCTACAATAAAATTATTGCATTTGGTTCCTATTTTTATTATTTTGTGTCGAACAATGGTGTTAATCATAGTATCGTTAATTTGCAAATAAAGATTATAATATTCCACCATATAATGGGTAACAATTAACGATCTCAGTTTATTGATGCCTTTATTAACAGTAAATAGCTTGCTAAGTAAGATTAGAATGTTAGTTTGGGATTGTTCTACTTATTCAATGATGTTCATTTCCAGTCGATATTCAATGAAAAAACGATAATTTTAACTTGAAGTATTGAGCCACACTGAACCCAAGCTAGTGCAGTGACTCAACTAATACAAAACGTCGATACTTTTTCTATCGCCATAGTTACAAACCTATACTATGTAAAGACGGTCTGTACTGAAAACTTTGCAGGCATGATCAGTTTATGAAATTGAACAACTTTTACTATGGATTTTGGGAAACCCTGATTTTGTTCGAGTTTCATTGACAATTAATGTCAGTCTCAGCCGATCGGGTGACATCGGATGTCAGCCGACGTGGCGCAGTGGCTAGTCTGACTGCCTGTTGTTCAATTCCTTTCGTTCACAAAGTTGATATTTATTTATCGGATGTCAGCCAATGTGTCGCACGCAGTGGCTAGTCCGACTGCCTGCGACGCAGAAGGTTCCGGGTTCTATTCCTTTCGCTCACAAAGTTGACATTTATCTATACAAATACAAAAAAAAATACAAAAAGCTTTATTTGCAAAATATGTTAACAAACATGGTTGAGTCCCCCCGGTAAGTAATGAAACTTGTGTTGGGAATGACTCCTCTCTCCTTATGTCTAAAAGCTATAAACTATAGTAGTTAATTAACGCTTTATCTCTTTATGAATATGTTCCTAGACTGGTCAGGACACCACAGGCTGAACCACCTGATTGTCCGAGAAGCAAGATGGTTCCGTGCTTTGGAGCCACGTTTAGCCGTCGGTCCCGGTTGCGTCTTTCCGTTTCCGTGTTCAGTAGAGGCATTTCCGGAAACGGAAAGACGCGTCCCGGTTGCTTCTTGCAGTAGGTGGTTGACAAACTCTGGTACGTTTACCAGGGTTCATCAGGTCGTTGGACGACTTGGTGTGCTATAAATTGGTTAAACTCAAGTGCGACATTTTAACTTTAATTATTATGTATATAAAAGGATTTCGCACTTACCTACTTCTTATTACATCGCGATTTCACGACCGTTTCGGTCCAGTCGGTGATCCTTTATCAGGCAGAGTGCTCAGACAAAACACGAATATTTGATTGTGTCCGGTGGAAATCGAACCCACGAGCCTCGGCGTAGAAGACAGGCGTACTAACCACTACGTCATCGGGACAGTCGAAGTTATTATGTATGATTTGTTGTATAGGTGTTTTTTTTAGTAAATTCCCTTACATAATATCCTATGATACTTAATTATCAGTAAATAGTAGGTATTGCATTGATTGTACCTACATAATTGTATTATCTGGTCTTTGGAGTAAGAAATTAATATTTTGGTTAATTTAGGGTACCTTATGCAATATTTAAAATGATGTTATTGCGCCAATATTTCTATTTACTAAAAATCCTATTCTTGTAAACCAAGTTGCTTTTAAAAATTCAATAATATGACACAATTTTGAGTAGACTGTTATAATTAATCGAAAGGTCAAGTATCGATATTGTCGATTCCAACACTAGCTTGATTTGACAGCTTTACCTCTCCCCCCGCAAAAAATGACAGAAATATTTCTATAGAGTAAAGTAACTATACCGTCTCCCCCGGGGCCGGAACGGGACGGAAATGCTCGAAGCACATTGGAGATACAAGCTATACTGCATTTCACATAAGAAGGGTAGGCTGACGTTTTATGACATAGTGTTGCCGGCACTCGACTACAAAATATTTGAAAACTAGTCTGACGGGTTCCAATCGGATTCGATGTTACCCAGAAGGGTCGATTAAAATTTAACTATATTGAACCATTACTTTTTAACCACATTCCTTTCCTACACTTGACTTGTATATTTTTTTACAATTTTCGTTGTTTTTTCTCATGTTTTACCCATGGATACCCATCCGTTGTTTACAACACGCCAGGTGTGGCGAGCGCGTAAATGCATGCGCTAACTCACCACTTGTGTGATGCCACGTTAGGATCCACTCATACTTAAAAATATCCGAAATAGCATCTTATGATCTGCGCCGGCAACTTTACTAGCGATGTAGAAGGGTGAAAAGAAAATCGAACGAAAAATAAACGATTACCTATATCGAGTATTATTACCCTAATAACTTAAAAAAGGCATTTTAATATTATATACTACATAAATAGTTATTCTTTATCAGATGAGTCGCTTTAATTCTCACTTAAATGTATGACTAATTGGTTGTCAATAAGATTATTGATTTGTATAATGTCTCCCCATCCCCCCACCCCCAAAAGTGGAAAACAATTTTTCTTTGTCTTCAACCACTTTGCTCCGGTCCTCCAATTTCATCATTTTGGTAGATAAAAACCGATTATTTTTTCGTTCGATTAAACACTACTACATCACTAGTTATTTCAAATTATAAACGTCACAGTACCCATCGGCTGTGAAATACACTATAAAACTCTTTTTCCAACAAGATCTCAATCTGACATTGAAAGTAAAAAAAATATATATCACACACTATGTCAAGTTACCGCGCGGGATACCTACTCGGGCGGGGGTTTGGTATGATAAACGTAGCAGGTCATATTTTTGGCACCAGATACTTCGACTTTTTGTTTTGGAAAACCTTGCGTTAGATGCGTACTACACATTTACTTAGATTATACCTACTAAACAAACAAATACTTACTGTAATTACGCTTTAACAACTTACTTTAGCACGATTACGACGTAGGCAAGTTTATTTTAACTTACTTACCTTGATTCCTGTGATGGAAATCGAAAAACTTTCAGTTCTTTATCGTCTCTGGTATTTTTGAAGCACCCGAACACGCTACAATAATGCGCCATTGTATACTGGGTGTTACAAAACAACCAATAAAGCTGAAAGGAGGTCAAGGTACTCATGAAACTGAACAACTTTCCCCATGGACAATGGGTCGAAATATGAAAAAAAAATTTGGACTTCCCATACAAAATGTACTCACTTTGTATGGGAGATTTATTGGTTGTTTTGTAACACGTTGTATACTTTTACAAAAATTGTGCTCACAAAATTCCTACTAATTACCTACCGTAGCGCGACGTGGCAACCAAATGTCAGTATCCTTTCATATCCTCTGACCGCAGGGCGACAGCGGGGGTGAGGTAGATATCAGAGAGGGGGTGTCAGTGTCGCTTCTTAGCGGTTAGCTATAGTTAGTATTCTTTGGTATAAGTTAGGTGACGATACGTTAAATACGTTGTGGTTCCTACATAGCTACTTCCAAAATAGTTTGTAAATTTGTAGTATGGCGAAATGTTCCTAATAATCCTAATTTGCTTGGTTTTATTTGGTGTTCACTTCATATTCTATTTCTCTTTTAAGTTTGGCGAAATGAGCCTTTGATTTAATTGATCTCAAATTGTATTATTTTTGTGTGGCACTTTAATATTTTTTTTGACTTCGTGTGTAAAACTTTCCCCAAGGGACATAGGTAGAAATATGAAAAATAAAATTTTGTCCTCCCGTACAAAATTGCTGATCAGCTGATTTGAGTATGACAGCTGACTATACGAGGACTAAATATTTTATTCATATGTCGAGCTATGCTCTTGGAGAAAGTTGTTCTTTATCTCCAGCCGGTTTTAAGTTTTCGCTATCGGTCACTAGTAAAATTTCACCCAGTTTAAATAGATATAGAACTATATTCGTAAAAATAAATGCTGAATTTAAAATATCTATGCTTATTTCAATGTTTTTCTATATCTTTTGTATTTGTGAAATTATTTGCAAAAATTAATACTCTTAACTACCAATATCGCGAGATCTCGAAATTGCCGAGATCTCGCGAGATTGATTTTCATAATCTCGCGAGATCTCGTCCGATCCTCAATCTCGCGAGATTGCATTCCTTAAAACCATGTATTCTTGTTCTTCTTCGAGTGGAACACCAAGTCGTCCAACGACCTGATGAACCATGGTGTCAGAGATTTTCAACCGCCTGCTGCAAGCGCAGGCCTCTGACATGGTTGTGTTACGACCGCCATGCGCCATCAGAGACAGCAACCGGGGCCGACGGCTTAACGTGCCCATCCAAAGCACTATGTATTGATGCACTGTTACCTTGATTAGAAATGATCTTATTGGCGGATCCCTGGTTGGCATGCTCCTTTTGCATCGCGAAACGTTTAGCCTTGCGCTTCCACAAGTAGCGCTCGTTGTAGTTCACCTGTCAACAGTAATATGATAGTAAGAAAACCTATTGAATACCAAATTTTTAAAACACTTCTTGTGTTAGGTATACAATTTTTGGAAAACTTGCAAAATTTTCCATGATATACTTGCTTAATTGCAGGCTCGATTAGAACCGCGGTAGCCCAGTTGGTAGTGGTGTCGGCAGTACAGATGCCGAAGGTCGCAGGTTCAAATCCTGCCTGCGGTGGAAAATTTTGCAACTTTTCCAAAACCTACTGTTATAATTATTATTAATTTGAACAGGCAGGTAATTAAAACAACTGTATCCTGATAAATATTAGGCAAGAGTCAATGTAGCCAATGCTTACATCAATTAACATCAGCCGATAGTAGTACATTGCGGGATATAGGTCCCATAAAGGAGGGATGATAACCTAGTTCATAAAAGAAGGGGACCCGAAATGGCAAAATTATTGTGTATTGTTTGCGTCTTTTTCATATTACATGACTTGAGAAAGATGCCAACAATATGTTGCCATTTCGGGTTTCCTTCTTTTTTCATTCATTGGGAGCATTTCAAGGACAAAGTCCTGCAACATTGCATACATACAAGTTTCCCAATAAATGTTCCCAACGAAGACACATTTACACAATGTTGCGGGAAGGGTGTATCTTCATTGGAAACTTTTCAGGAAAATTGTCCGGACACATTGTACTTATCAGATACAATGTCGCGGGAATTTTGTCCGCAATAAATACTTCATGCACAGTCTCCCAATTTCCAGTTGCTACTATATTTCGACAAGTTCGTGCGCGACCTTCCCAGATGGGGAGATGTCAGCCGGGAGGTGTTGAGGCGCGCATCCGCGCCGCACGTCATATTAAAATGACGTGCTTCCTACCGTCTGTACCCCAGGAACAACGAAGTTGTCGACTATAGCCGTCAACTAGCCGAGAAGTCCATGTCTGGGTGGTTCCTCAACAACTCGTTACGTGCCTCCTTTGCCCACATCATGTACGCTGTGATACGGGTTTTGCCTGCGAAAGATTTTTATAATTGAACAAGTAGATGTGTTAAAAAACAAAAACCCGACTGCGGTAATTTTGAAGTTGTATTTTGCTGTAAAAATGCAGCATCTTGAATCTATAATTTTTTAATATAGCCAGTGTCAATCGCGCTGCTGAGACGAATCTAACGACTCCTCATATGTCAAAATCCAACTATCTGTTTGGGCTGTAGCCCGTCTCATACATACATACCTCGCAGGAAGGACACTCAATCGATATTGTCTGACCTAGCCGTTCCAACTATAAGACCATCCTTTTATCTGGTCAAGGGTCTCTATTTGATATACCTTTGTCCTTCCTTTGGGCCTTAGCTCTTCCGACCACCCTGCCATCTTTGACAATCAGAAAAAAGACATGTTGCCCCGACCCCAAATAAATTGGGATAAGGGTAGGCAAATGATGATGATGATGATTTTGCTTATCTTCTGCAAGTCTGTTTGTCAGTTGGAAAGTATTGCTGTAGTGCAGTATAAAGTATCATTTTGCTTTTTGAACTTGAATTACAAATTGAATAACATATTTGAAAATCATTTCCCATGTTAGGTAGGTATATGATTTATGGAAAACTTGGTAAATTTTCACCACAACCGTTCTGGGGCACGTCCATCTCCTCAGGACGACCTCCGAAACCCTTCATCGGGACCCGACGGTACCGCGTCTCAATATCGTCCGGGGACTCGAAATCCATCAGCTTCGAGCTCTTCTTCCTTACGCGCCCGCTCCGAGATATCCCCGTCACTTCTAAGTCTGCAACAAATGAGTTTTAGATACGTGAAATAACGAGACCCAAGCGTCAAGAAACTACTGTGTTGTCTCGTAATTAGGCTACTTACCGTCCTGCATGTTGATTGGGAAGGTGCAGAATAATGCTGTAATTTAATTTCAGAGCAATATTACGTAAACAACCGATAATTTGCGTTGGAAAATAAAAATATTGCACACAAAAAACGATGCGCGTCAAGAATTTGGTTGACAGTTTTTTTTTTCTATTGCAATTAATAAAGGCTTGATCACACAAAGCGTGTGCGCGGCGCGTTCAGGGGTACGTTCATAGCTGCTTTTCGCATAATTCTTTCGTAGCTCTTTTATACGCTTGCGTCGATGAACGTGCACTTTACGAAAAAATATAAAAGAACGAAAGAATGAAAAAAGATGCGTCATTTGACAGCTATTAAACGTCAATTTGCTGCTTGAACACGTTTTTTCTCAACGTTTTCCTTGTTTTTAAGCTGTTTTCCATTAATTTTGCGATATGAAGCACTTAGTATTGACTACCTGGAGGCCTGGAGCCCACCTCCACTGTACAAAGCAGAAAAATACCTTCATAACACAAGATTTTTGGTTTTAATTGTACTGCTCCAGCTGGCGGATAAACATCGAGGGTTAGTGCGGAATGTGAAATAGCTGGAGACTCCAAGAGCCTGGATAATCAGCACGAGATGTACAAATGGCTTACTAACAAAAGTTCTCAACGATCTTGATGCGCAATTCAGAGAAAACTTGAACCCTGACCGAGAGCCCAGCTAGACTACAGAGTTGCAGAAATGCTTCTTTTCCCGTCGAATGGGACGGCAAATGTTTCCTGTCGAACCCAGTGAACCCTAGTGAAAGATGTGCAGTGCAGCAGGAGAACTCTTCCTTGCTATCAAAATCCGTAGATTGTGATGTGTATTTTCTAATATGTATAGTGATTGAAGAAGCGCATTTCATAGTATAGTAGTAATAAATGCCAGTAAAATATTTTATTCGAAAAAACAATGTGCAGTGTTATTCTGTATAATATGCATGCATTCATGTAATGGGACACCAAGTGGACGAACAACATGATGGATGAGCCTTTGGTGTATGAGATTTCCACCGCCTACTAGGCAACTATGTAGTAGACCTCTGATATGGTTGTATAGTCAGTCAGCAAGCGGGATGGATGGCTTATCATAA